>JARWIR010000004.1:26923478-27553404 GCA_029959085.1 Nemophila menziesii | reverse complement strand
ATAAATTTCAATTGAGGACAAACCTGTTTATTCCCTCTAACTCCAAGATGTGGTGTTGCCAAAGTTATAAAATTAATTGGTTCAAGACCAGCGATAACACCTTTATTATTTTGATTTGCGGTATAAAGTAAAGCAAGGGCATATCTAGCAAATAATCCACCAAGAGAATGAGCTAGAAAAGATATTTTTTTGAGGCTTTTTGTTTTCTCCACGATTTGCATCACCTGTTCATAATAACAATACCCCACGTGTAAATGACATAATAATCTCTGTACCGTTTTTTAAAGTATACTCACTTCATCTGCTAGTCTTTTTCCAGATTCATCAATTCCAGTGAAGGTCTTGGTAAAAGAGTTCGATGAACTTGCTACAATTAGTAATTGATAGTTAATATAGCACTAAAGAACCCACCGTGAAAGTTAAATCGCATAATTAATCATACCGTAGATTAAAAAATTTCTACCCAATTGTCTCTTCAAAGCCGCTTCAACATATGTCCAGTCACTTGGGCTGCATTACTTCAGTCTTAGTCAGTGACAGATAAACTGAGTGTGTTATACATCACATTTATTCAGATTACTTACATATCTATGCATTTATATTTACTTCACTCCAGAATTTAACACTATGCTAGAGAAAATTGGTTGATTGACTAACCGAACACACAGTGTTTACGGACATATTTATATATTCTTCACTTTTTCCAAATGACAAATTAACATAGTGTTTTCTGACTTTATTCATATGTAGAAGGATATTCATACCTACCCATGATGCCATGAACAAGGACAAGAAGATGATCAGGTTCATCATTTACAGTTATAATGCCCTTCGTGGATGAGAAATTTCCTTCATCTGTGTTCATAGCGTGAGCTCTAAGATTTTGACGTTTCCAGATACTTCTTATGCCTGTAAAATTATAGTAAACTCATACAAAAAATTTGCATTCTTACTCCCACTAGTATAGTGATAGCCTTAGATAGGCAAGAGTACGGTATGATAAAATAGAGTATAATCTTTAATCATAGCATTTTATTTGTGAAACAAAAAATATTGCTTTGAAACATTAAATCATACACCTAACATTCAACCTGAATACATATCTCAATGTACTTCAAATGTTTTTTCAATTGACCATATAGATTAATTCAACATAAACATATAACACATAATTGATCTTAAGAAATTAAAAAGCCAAAATGCTGCGTTATTTTCTCCCGTATATAATGAAAACGTAAGCTAAAGAAGAATTTTATGAGTTGAATGCAACCAATTTACCGGAAAAGCTGATAAAATTATAATTAATCCCTTGACGATTGTCAAATGCCGACGACGACAAAGAGGAAGAAGAAGAGGTGTCGCTACTGTAATTTGTGAAGGAATTGAGAGAGTTGGATACAAAATTAGGCAAGTAACGTAACAAAGTCACCGGTGAATACGATGATGACGTCATGTATATATAAATTTCCGGAAATGTCGAGATCGATTTAAGCGTAGTGCTACGTCAGCATAATAGCTTCCTCAAACTTCATGCATCTTCTACACGCTATTAAATATGTTTCGCCAAAATTGGAATGCCAGGGCATTTTCGTCACGTTATAAAGGGTGGCCAAAAAAAATCAAAGAATTATGGTTTTTTTTTTTAACAATAAAAGGGTGCTAAGCACCCCACAAAAGATAATGTATATCCTTATTCGATACCTAATTTACTAAAAAGACCGGCTAAATGAAAAGGGCAAAAAGCCCTATTCATGTCTTCTGTTGCCTTGTGCCTAGCTTCCTTGGCAAGTTTATCTGCCAACTTGTTGAGAGTCCTCTTAACATGGTGAAATTGAGGCCCGTTCTCGTTACAGTTTTGAATAATACTTCGAAGGATGGGTTGGATAGACCAACGTGCTGCTGACACTTGCTTTATACCTTGAATGACTTCAAGTTTATCTGATAACACAACCTTGCTTGTGTTAGGGTTGAGTTTTCCTAGCTCGACTGCTTTTAGTACTGCGTTTGTTTCTCCTTCTATAGCCGAGTCACAATCCATACTGAAGGAGTGATTAATAGTAGACTTAGTTTGATGATTGACCTCTACTACCGCTAGTCCAGTGGGCTCGTATTTGTTATTGTAAGAAGCATCGCAGTAGTATAAGATTTCGGGCTCTGTCGTGTTTACTATTGGTGCATGATCTTCCTCCGCTGTGGGTGTGGATTTTTTGACTCCTTTAGCTTTGTTCCAATCTATCCCGTGTAATTCTGCCATTAGCCTATTCGTATTCTGGATTATAACTGTTCCATTCACTGCACTGTTTTCATGAACCCTTTTCATTTTACCTTTCCAAATATTCCATAGGTTAATCATGATCATATCCTTAATAATTTGTTCGTCCCACCCTGCCTCTTTAAAACCCTTGAAAATTTTTATGTACCAATCCTCTAGTGAATCTTTACATTGCTCTTCAATTCTGATATGGATGAAAGTTTATGCCCAGGTATCCTTACACATGTTGCAGTTTAATAAAAGGTGTTCCACCGTTTCTCCTTCTTCGTTACACCAAATACAATTAGTTGATGAAGCACATTTTCTCTTGTATAGGTTCGTTCTTGTAGGTATTGCATTCTTAATAGCCCTCCAACAGAAGAGTTTAATTTTTTTCGGAACATTTGAGTTCCAGATGAGTTTCCATATCGGGGAGCTATGATTGTGTATTGTGTTTGAATTTGTCAGATTATTTTCTATCTGTTCTTCTGTAAGTTTCTTGTAACCAGTTTTTGTATCATAAGTACCATTCTTTGATATAGGCCAGATAAATTTATCTCTATCGTCTGAATTTAGAATTTTTATTCTCTTTATAAGAGGTATAATAGGCTCGGGGAAAAAATTATCTAGTATTTCATAATCCCAATTCCTCGTACCGCTGATAAATAATTCGTTAACTTTCTTCAATCTGCAGTTATTTGGTTTCTCAATTTTCCATGTCGTGTCTATCCATTTGTTATTCCATATATCTATATCCTCTCCATTTCTGATAATATATATTCCGTGTTTGACCCAAAAGTCCCTCCCTTCAATTAAATTTGCCCAACTCCAAGTTCTACTTTGTCGTAATTTGCAATCCAGAAAACTAACGCGAGGAAAGTATATACCTTTTAATAATTTTGTTGCTAGGTTATCTTTGCTATGAAGTATCCTCCACGTCTGTTTTGCCAAAAGTTTTGTATTCATTTTCTTGAAGTCCTTGAAACCTAATCCTCCGATTAGTTTCCCTATTGCAATTTTTTCCCAAGCTAGCCAGTGTATTCTATCTTTTTCCCCCGCATTCCACCAGATATTAGAGATAGCTGAAATAAGTTTCTTACAAAACAAAACTGGAAAAGAAAAAATAGACATATAATAATTAGGTATCGCTTGAAGAACCACCTTTATTAGCACTTCTTTGCCTCCTTCGGAAAGTAATCTTACTTTCCAGCCTTCAGTGTTTTTGAACAGTTTCTTCGCGATCCATTCCAAAGACTCGACCTTCGACCCTTTATGGCAAAGCGGAATACCCAGGTAAAAACCTAGATCTTCTGTTTCTTTGATTTGCATTACGTGTCAAATTGTGATCTTACAGCTCATGTTATCGTTTTTGTTGAAAAAAAAAAGTTGAAAAGAAAAATGTTATCACTTTGAATAGGTTTAAATCTTACTGATACGGAGTAGGACGATAGTGCTGTGAATGCTCATTCATGCGTATTCGAGTGACAACAAGTTACTCTGTCGAGTAGTATTCTTTTTAGCGTCTCTTCTCATAAGAAGAGATCTCGTCTGCTCACATGTAATTAAACCAACTACTTTGCAAATTCGCATATCACATGTAATTAAACCAACTAATTACAATTTTCGAAATATATAGGGACTACTTTTACAAATTTCGCATCTCACGTGTAATTAAACCAACTACTTTGCAAATTTCGCATATCACATGTAATTAAACCAACTAATTGCAATTTTTGAAATATACAGGGACTACTCTGCAATCAACTACTAAAAATTTTCATCAATTTCGAATAATACAGTGAATTCAATCAACAAATTCGAAACAAACATAAACAATCCACCATATTAATTAACTTTTCATGTGAACAACATCATTTTTCAAGCCATCTAATACCAGAATCATCTATTTCAAATAGCACAGGGACTAGAATCAACGATTTTGAAACACCCAACTGACATAGACGAATAAAAGTATACATAAATCACCTTAACACTCACAAATCATAGCTCATCCACGATTTGATTCAATTTTTCAACTCCCACAAACGAAATTTAAGACAAATTTGAAAAAGAAAGGGACAAAAACCACAACCTTAGCCAATAATCCAAGCAAATATGGTTATCATTAAGCAATGAAAGATTCACCAAAAGTTTTTTCCTTCATTAATTGGAGTCTGTGGATAATTGAATAGAAAAAGAAGAAGTGTAAAGAATGGGATTTCAGAAATAACAATTGCTCACAAATAGAAACAACTCAATCAACAGGAAACCCAACAATGGTTAGTTTAAAATCAATATAACCAATAACTACTAGAAAATGCCTAAATAGAGATGATATATCACACCACCACCATCATAATATAAATATCCATATTCATAGATGATTTTACCAGTTTCAGAAGAAAGAAGAAAGAAGATTACAGATTAAAGAACACACAACCACCACCATAAGTTAAAGAAAATTAAACATCATTGTTTAGTGAAGCAATTTCAGATAAGAGGTTAGAGAATGGAAGGGATAAGAGGGTAATGAATTGCGGCGGAGGGTTTGGTGAGTTGTGTTAATGTGAAGAATAAAATATTTGTTTTTTTTCATTTACAGTGGGTTATCGGTCCCGGTTCTGCTCCCTATTTTTTTTAAAAACCGGACCGATACACTGTATATCCGGTCCGGACCGGTTCTTTTTGCATTGTAGCTCCGGTTTGGTTTCGGTTCTGGAACTGGCCGGTCCGGTCCGGTGAACCCGGAGATCCGAACCGTTAGCCACCTTGACAAACAATACACCTAACTCTAATATTAGATATTATGCGATTTATGCTTAAACTTACATTTAATATCTGTTGATAGTTAATTCGTAAATTTAATTTATTTTTTTGTTACATAGGAATGCTGGATTCGGAGTCATCGACTCGGTTTGAACCTGTACCACTAGATTGGATGACCAAGATCATGTCCGGTGAGCTAATCCCAACTAGTTATAAATTCGTAAAAATATAAATTATTAATCAAACCTGAACCTTAATTATTAAATCAAAACTCACTTCCACGTTTCTCTCTTGCATCTCCGATCATCTCCACCTCCGGCCCTCGTGAGAACGATGGCTAACTATTCTCTTCACCTCATCTCACCTCCTCTGCCGGTTAGAACACCGCCGCCGCTGCCCACCGTAACTCTCTCCGTTAACGCAGCTGCTCACGTGAATTCCTCGTCGGAGCGAAACACAGATTCTGAAGAGTCAAAGCTTGAAATCCGCCACTTCCTCCTCCAGAACCGTCATCGTCCTCTAACAACAAAAACAAAGCTTGGGTTTTTGCAATAGCTCACTTTACTTACAAATAGCTTACAAATTCTGAAGTTTTTTTACCAACGAATGCCGATGTTAGTGGCAGGTCATCAAATACTCTGGTACTATCCTTGTCTCTTCAAATCCTATTCTCTAATTTACTGATTATCCAAATTCACTGCTCCAACTATTGATTTTAGAATGCACTGCTCTATGCTTCTAGACCTACCCATGGTGATCATTGATTTGACTTTAGCTTCAATGAAGTGATTTTTATGTAAAATTTGACAATTATATGGTTCTTTGTGTTCCTTTATAGCACGCTGGAGAGGTTTATGGTGAAAGTACTATTTTAGCTACTAAAGTGTGAGAGCTTTAATCGCGCTTGCTCAGTTGATGAGGTTTATTTTAAAAATTTGAATTATATCCATTTGTTGACTTTTATATTACTTGCAAACAGTGTGTAAAATAAGGTAAAATATTAGTTTAATTTATATTTTAAATTATGTGCTTTGGCCTAGATGGCTCTGGGAACTAAAGAATGGCTCGTTTAAATGCCATAGTGAAGATGTAGAGACACTACAATTATGAGTCTGTCTCAAAGGTGAAGATTTTGCCACTTCTTTCAATTATATATCTCTTGTGCATGTGATTCTGTAGAGACTTTTCAAATATTATCTCAAGTTTTCATGATATTTCTCTTGTGTACTCGGTTCCATAAATCATTGTCCAGTTCCTATGAATAAAGGCACTAGAGTGTTTAATCTTTGACAGCTCAGGGATGCAGATGAGTTTGTTATCATCTGGCTTGATTAAACATCGTCTGAATACAAAATCGCATGTCCTGAGACCTGAAAGACAAAGCAAATACAATACAAAACCAATGACTAAATCACACATATGCCGAACATAAACATTTAGAAGCTTTCGAACAAAAAAATAAAGTATAAACATTTAGAAGCATTATAAGAATCAACAAAATGAAAAGAAATATACGTTTCACATTCATCAAGGATCTTGCCCCTACTCAGATAAGGATCTTTTATAAAAAGTATTGCATTACTTGGGAGAATTACAATAATTCAGAGAAATTAAGCATTCTTGATACATATAAAAGTACCTAGATCAAGCAAACATGTATCTTGTCATAACTCAACAGATTTGAGATAACCATTTTGCTTATCTATCAATTAGGCCAGCTCAGCTTTGTAGCTCATGACAACTATTCTATTATCTGCATTATATAACAAAAATCAAATCTTAGGACCATGAAAATAAAGCTAAACTAATCTTAGGACCATTTTGCTTGCTAGTTTTGGATATGCAAAACCTGATGACTCCAAACCTGGTTTTTCACCACCAAGAAGAAAAATTTCTTGTAATAATTCAACTCTCAAACATTCTCAATATTCGGCTGCTTTTTCATACATATCCTGGAAAAAATTATGTAATCAGGTGACCTATAGTGCAATTATGTAATACATCATAATCAACATTATATAGAGCAATGGTATAACATTTGATGCTCTTGAAAAAGCAGTAGATAAAATTGTACTAATATATTACAAATCTTTCTAATCTCTAGAGCTCAAAATGAACTTGAATAAGTATAAACTTTCCAGTTAACATCAATTCACTTGTCATAACTTATAAGACCATCACCAACAGATGCGCTAAAGGTAGTTTTCTTGGAAAAATGTAAAAAAAATGCAGTATTGGAGCAAATTGCTTACTCCAGCAACTATGCTAAATCATGGGACCCACAAAACAGACACGTCATTTCCACTCCCCTATGCGCTATTTTTAGCGCATCTCTTTTCTTACGGTAAAAGTTTTTTTTATCAGTTCATGAATTATGAATAAAATATAATACATTTTTTCAACTACTATTCAGTCCATACAACTATCAAGAGGATGGTTAAAATGGTCATAATGATGATTACTATCAAGGATCAACTTACTATTCAACTACCATCGATTATCAGAGTGATGACATTTTCAACAATGAAAATGCTAATTCTTCTTCTATAATGTGATACTACCAAGCTAAAAAGCTACACTCGAATATCTAATTTTCTTTTCATTGTCTTCCTTGAGAAAAATCCTAAATTAAATAGATTTATACTCTCTTATAGCTCGTAAACATATTGTGCAACTTTATGATTTAACTAGTAAACACTGCATATATATACACAAATTAGGAGGTGGAAGCTGCTACAAGTGTAGAAGATTCATGTTGTTTAATGTGATCTGCAACATGAGCTACCACTCCTGCTCCAGCATTGTGAAACCATTCACTTCTCACCTGTAATTCATAAACTATTATTAAATAACACAAACACTATTTTACAAAAAATTTAGAATACAATAGCATAAATTGGAAACTGAACATGGATATTATAATGTGCAAAGAAAGGCCAAGGTGCAGAGTGAAAGCTGATATCGATTTTCTTCCATCCTAACTGTTGTAAACCGTGTATCATCTCCTCTGTCACAAATAAACAACCAAATTTATAAGATGCCAATTTTTTATTAATGTTAATTATAATGCAATTAAGAAAGTATAATCACATGTGTATTAGCAGGTTTAGTTAACTCAAGATTTTACCTTCCATAAGTTGATGATATTCTAATGTGTCCCCTGTGCTAGCTTCATTTTGGACAGATTCTTTTGCTTTGGCAGCTTCGGGAGGGAAATGGGGATCCTTTGATGATACAACTGGCGGACAATACTTCACATCTACAATATGTTCATATCCATCCAAAGACCTTTGGGGAGGCTGCCAATTAAAGTAAACATCTCAGGTCAAGGTTTGCACGGGAACCTAAAATAAATAAAGGGACTTACTTTACTTTTTTTAAGTTTGTTACGCTATATATTTTATAAACAAAAAGAACTATTTAAAAGAATGGTATATAATTTAAAGATATTAGAAAATTCTACAATATTATAGTAGTAAGATGTAAATTTGACACAAATTTAACTTTTATTTTTAGTTACAATGAGTTGTTATATTAAGAAATAATTTAATATATATTATCCCACTATATAAATTAAAATTGAAATGCTAAATAAA
This sequence comes from Nemophila menziesii, assembly GCA_029959085.1. Lineage (NCBI taxonomy): Eukaryota > Viridiplantae > Streptophyta > Magnoliopsida > Boraginales > Hydrophyllaceae > Nemophila > Nemophila menziesii. The sequence continues at coordinate 27,544,791 of JARWIR010000004.1, read as the reverse complement.
TATTGGTGACATTTTCAATGAATCTTCATCGACGCCAAACCCCTTTAACTCAATTTTTCTAGGTCTGTTATCGATTCGTTTTCTTAATTTTCATTCTATTAGTTAGCTAAGCGAAATTTATTTCACAATCTTTACTACACCTTTGCAATGTTCAATTATTAATATTTTTGTTCAGGTCCTTCAAATTTTCAAGACCTTCCCTGTTCAAGATAAAAAAATAACAAACTGTCAAAGTTAAAAGAGCTCATTAGAATACTAATAAGTTAATTTAGTCCACTTCATTTAATTAATATTCATTAGTTATCAATAAATAACTTATATTTTAGATTTTATAGGGATTATAGTAGCATAAATTGTAAAAAGGTGTCTTGTTATTCTAAATGACCACTTATTATGACAAACATTTAATGGTGTATTACTACTTGGTAATGAAATTGTTTATTTTCATTAGAAACAATTATTCCCAGCATTGCAGTAATATATCTTAATTGACAAGATGGGCCCACATGCAGCTTTAAAAATATCTCACAGATTTCCTTACAACGTTTCGATATGAACCATATTAATTATTAACATTTGACAAAACATATCACAATTTGGATATCTTCAAAAGAAAAGCTTTAAAATTACCTCGACAAGTTCTGACTCTCTTCTAATTGATGATGTACGCCAACCCACCATATCTATACTACGTTAAGAGTTTAACAATATTTTTAAACAGAGACAATATAATAAACCGTCTTTTATGCTAATTAAATAATAATACGCATCAAGATACGATCATAAGAGACATTAGCATAAAGAACACGCCATCTGAAAGCACCTAATGCAGATCTGCACAGAAAAAACATCGCCATAACTAATATGTTGATTTTTTTATATATTTTTAATGAAAAAACGTCAAATAGATATTTGAGCTCACATAAATAGGCCATCATCACAATCAGACGCCATTTGTAATAAAAGTGGGGGTTTTTCAGGGTTTTCATCAGTGAGAAAAAGCTGACTACCAGTTCGCCCTACTAAAAATGGAGCAATCGGTGGAGCAAGTTTCTCCAAAAAACTGACTCCTAATAGAAAAGGAAGCTGAAACATAAATCATACATAATTTTAATGAAATTACATATATTTTAATTAATGATGAACATATCTATAAATCTCAATAGAGGACAAACCTGTTTATTCCCTCTAACTCCAAGATGTGGTGTTGCTAAAGTTATAAAATTAATTGGTTCAAGACCAGCGATGACACCTTTATTATTTTGATTTGCGGTATAAAGTAAAGCAAGGGCATATCTAGCAAATAATCCACCAAGAGAATGAGCTAGAAAAGATATTTTTTTGAGGCTTTTTGTTTTCTCCACGATTTGCATCACCTGCTCATAATAATCATAGCCCACATGTAAATTACATGATAATCTCAATACTTTTTTAAATATATACTCACTTCATCTGCTAGTCTTTTTCCAGATTCATCAATTCCAGTGAAGGTCTTGGTAAAAGAGTTCGATGAACTTGCTAAAATTAGTAATTGATAGTTAATATAGCACTAAAGAACCCATAGTGAAAGTTAAATCGCATAATTAACCATACCGTAGATTAAAAAATTTCTACCCAATTGTCTCTTCAAAGCCGCTTCAACATATGTCCAGTCACTTGGGCTGCATTACTTCGTCTTAGTCAGTGACGGATAAACTGAGTGGGTTATACATCACATTTATTCAGATTACATACATATCTATGCATTTATATTTACTTCACTCCAGAATTTAACACTATGCTAGAGAAAATTGGTTGATTGACTAACCGGACACACAGTGTTTACGGACATATTTATATATTCTTCGCTTTTTCCAAACGACAAATTAACATAGTGTTTTCTGACTTTCTTCATAAGTAGAAGGATATTCATACCTCCCCATGATGCCATGAACAAGGACAAGAAGATGATCAGGTTCCTCATTTACAGTTATAATTCCCTTCGTGGATGCGAAATTTCCTTCAGCTGTGTTCATAGCGTGAGCTCTAAGATTTTGACGTTTCCAGATACTTCTTATGCCTGCAAAATTATAGTAACATTCTTAAACTCATAAAAAAAAAATTGCATTCTTACTCCCACTAGTATACTGATAGCCTTAGATAGGCAAGAGTACGGTATGATAGAATAGAGTATAATCTTTAATCATAGCATTTTATTTGTGAAACAAAAAATATTGCTTTGAAACATTAAATCATACACCTAACATTCAACCTGAATACATATCTCAATGTACTTCAAATGTTTTTTCAATTGACCATATAGATTAATTCAACATAAACATATAACACATAATTGATCTTAAGAAATTAAAAAGCCAAAATGCTGCGTTATTTTCTCCCGTATATAATGAAAACGTAAGCTAAAGAAGAATTTTATGAGTTGAATGCAACCAATTTACCGGAAAAGCTGATAAAATTATAATTAATCCCTTGACGATTGTCAAATGCCGACGACGACAAAGAGGAAGAAGAAGAGGTGTCGCTACTGTAATTTGTGAAGGAATTGAGAGAGTTGGATACAAAATTAGGCAAGTAACGTAACAAAGTCACCGGTGAATACGATGATGACGTCATGTATATATAAATTTCCGGAAATGTCGAGATCGATTTAAGCGTAGTGCTACGTCAGCATAATAGCTTCCTCAAACTTCATGCATCTTCTACACGCTATTAAATATGTTTCGCCAAAATTGGAATGCCAGGGCATTTTCGTCACGTTATAATGGGTGGCCAAAAAAAATCAAAGAATTATGGTCTTCTTTTTTTTTGAACAATAAAAGGGTGCTAAGCACCTTACAAAAGATAATGTCAATCCCTATTTGATACCTAATTTACTAAAAAGAACGGCTAAATGAAAAGGGCAAAAATCCCTATTCCTGTCTTTCGTTACCCTGTGCCTAGCTTCCTTGGCAAGTTTATCCACCAACTTGTTGAGAGTCCTCTTGACATGGTGAAATTGAGGTCCGTTCTCGTTACAGTTGTGAATAATACTTCGAAGGATGGGTTGGATAGACCAACGTGCTGCTGACACTTGTTTTATACCTTGAATGACTTCAAGGTTATCTGATAACACAACCTTGCTTGTGTTAGGGTTGAGTTTTCCTAGCTCGACTGCTTTTAGTACTGCGTTTGCTTCTCCTTCTACAGCCGAGTCACAATCCATACTGAAGGAGTGATTAATAGTAGACTTAGTTTGACGGTTGACCTCTACTACCGCTAGTCCCGTGGGCTCGTATTTGTTATTGTAAGAAGCATCACAGTAGTATAAGATTTCGGGCTCTGTCGTGTTTACTATTGGTGCATGATCTTCCTCCGCTGTGGGTGTGGATTTTTTTACTCCTTTAGCTTTGTTCCAATCTCTCTCGTGTAATTCTGCCATTAGCCTATTCGTATTCTGGATTATAATTGTTCCATTCACTGCACTGTTTTCATGAACCCCTTTCATTTTACCTTTCCAAATATTCCATAGGTTAATCATGATCATATCCTTAATAATTTGTTCGTCCCACCCTGCCTTTTTGAAACTCTTGACAATTTTTATGTACCAATCCTCTAGTGAATCTTTACATTGCTCTTCAATTCTGATCTGGATGAAAGTTCCTGCCCAAGTATCCTTACACATGTTGCAGTTTAATAAAAGGTGTTCCACCGTTTCTCCTTCTTCGTTACACCAAATACAATTAGTTGATGAAGCACATTTTCTCTTGTATAGGTTCGTTCTTGTAGGTATTGCATTCTTAATAACCCTCCAACAGAAGAGTTTAATTTTTTTTCGGAACATTTGAGTTCCAGATGAGTTTCCATATCAGGGAGCTATGATTGTGTATTGTGTTTGAATTTGTCGGATTATTTTCTATCTGTTCTTCGGTAAGTTTCTTGTAACCAGTTTTTGTATCATAAGTACCATTCTTTGATAAAGGCCAGATAAATTTATCTCTATCGTCTGAATTTAGAATTTTTATTCTCTTTATAAGAGGTATAATAGGCTCGGGGAAAAAATTATCTAGTATTTATAATCCCAATTCCTCGTACCGCTGATAAATAATTCGTTAACTTTCTTCAATCTGCAGTTATTTGGTTTCTCAATTTTCTATGTCGTGTCTATCCATTTGTTATTCCATATATCTATATCCTCTCCATTTCCGATAATATATATTCCGTGTTTGACCCAAAATTCCCTCCCTTCAATTAATCTTGCCCAGCTCCAAGTTCTACTTTGTCGTAATTTGCAATCAAGAAAACTAACGCGAGGAAAGTATATACCTTTTAATAATTTTGTTGCTAGATTATCTTTGCTATGAAGTATCCTCCACGTCTGTTTTGCCAAAAGTGTTGTATTCATTTTCTTGAAGTCCTTGAAGCCTAATCCTCTGATTAGTTTCCCTATTGCAATTTTTTCCCAAGCTAGCCAGTGTATTCTATCTTTTTCCCCTACATTCCACCAGATATTAGAGATAGCTGAAATAAGTTTGTTACAAAATGAAACTGGAAAAGAAAAAATAGACATATAATAATTAGGTATCGCTTGAAGAACCGCCTTTATTAGCACTTCTTTGCCTCCTTCGGAAAGTAATCTTGCTTTCCAGCCTTCAGTATTTTTGAACAGTTTCCTCGCGATCCATTCCAAAGACTCGACCTTCGACCTTTTATGGCAAAGCAGAATACCCAGGTAAAAACCTAGATCTTCTGTTTCTTTGATTTGCATTACGTGTCAAATTGTGATCTTACAGCTCATGTTATCGTTTTCGTTGAAAAAAAAAATTGAAAAGAAAAATGTTATCACTTTCAATAGGTTTAAATCTTCCTGATACGGAGTAGGACGATAGTCCCGTGAATGCTCATTCATGCGTATTCGAGTAACAACAAGTTACTCTATTGAGTAGTATTCTTTTTAGCGTCTCTTCTCTTAAGAAGAGATCTCGTCTGCTCAGACCACCACACCACCATACGAAATAAATATAATGGTAATCATTAATCACGTCTCCTTTTTTTACTCAAGAAATACAATTGTGCTTGATTGCCTAATTACAAGTAATAAGGGATCTTTCTTACAATACAACGAATAAATGAAGGGAACTCCTTCATCAATTATAGTGGCATTAATTTCAATCAGTTCCATATGCTACAAGGCAATTAAGGTCGCTTTGAATAAACCCTATACATACCTCAATATAGTACAATCTCTAACTATTTTCCCCGAGAAACACGTTATTACACTTACAATTTTGTTCAGTATACTAATTTGAGCATCATAATGACATTAGGAGCAATCTATTTAGCCCATAGTCGCGGTTTTGCAAGCTATTCCTCTACATACATGTGAGCTACTCACCGAGGAAAATGTCTAGCGGTTAAGTCATCTATAACCCTTCACGGGGCTTCTCATACATTCTGTTATCACCTCCCATGGAGCCCATCAACATTATCATGTGTACTCGGTATTCATGGGCACCAAGGTACATCCAACCCATTCTGGGGCCAAATGACAGTTGAACCATCACAACCTCTCGTACATCACATGCCAACAACACTAGAATCAACGATTTTGAAACACCCAACTGACATAGACGAATAAAAGTATACATAAATCACCTTAACACTCACAAATCATAGCTCATCCACGATTTGATTCAATTTTTCAACTCCCACAAACGAAATTTAAGACAAATTTGAAAAAGAAAGGGACAAAATCCACAACCTTAGCCAATAATCCAAGCAAATATGGTTATCATAAGCAATGAAAGATTCACCAAAAGTTTTTTCCTTCATTAATTGGAGTCTGTAGATAATTGAATAGGAAAAGAAGAAGTGTAAAGAATGGGATTTCAGAAATAACAATTGCTCACAAATAGAAACAACTCGATCAACAGGAAACCCAACAATGGTTAGTTTAAAATCAATATAACCAATAACTACTAGAAACATGCCCAAATAGAGATGATATATCACACCACCACCACCACCATCATAATATAAATATCCATATTCATAGATGATTTTACCAGTTTTAGAAGAAAGAAGAAAGAAGAAAGAAGATTACAGATTAAACAGCACACAACCACCACTATAAGTTAAAGAAAATTAAACATCTTTGTTTAGTGAAGCAATTTCAGATAAGAGATTAGAGAATGGAAAGGATAAGAGGGTAATGAATTGCGGCAGAGGGTTTGGTGAGTTTTGTTAATGTGAAGAGTAAAAGATTTGTTTTTTTATTTACAGTGGGTTATCGGTCCCGGTTCTGCTCCCTATTTTTTTTAAAAACCGGACCGATATACTATATATCCGGTCCGGACCGGTTCTTTTTTCATTGTAGCTCCGGTTTGGTTTCGGTTCTGGAACTGGCCGGTTCGGTCCGGTGAACCCGGAGATCCGAACCGTTAGCCACCTTGACAAACAATACACCTAACTCTAATATTAGCTATTATGCGATTTATGCTTAAACTTACATTTAATATCGGTTGATACTTAATTCGTAAATTTAATTTATTTTTTGGTTACATAGGAAAGCTGGATTCGGAGTCATCGACTCGGTTTGAACCTGCACCACTAGATTGGATGACCAAGATCATGTCCGAGCTAATCCCAATTAGTTATAAATTCATAAAAATATTTATTTTAAATTATTAATCAAAACTAAACCTTAATTATTAAATCAAAACTCACCTCCACGTTTCTCTCTTGCATCTCCGATCATCTCCACCTCCGGCCGTCGTGAGAACGATGGCGAACTATTCTCTTCACCTCATCTCACCTCCTCTGCCGATTAGAACACGCCGTCGCTGCTCACCGTAACTCTCTCCGTTAACGCAGCTGCTCAAGTGAATTCCTCGTCGGAGCGAAACACAGATTCTGAAGAGTCAAAGCTTGAAAGGCGCCACTTCCTCCGCCAGAGCCGTCATCGTCCTCTAACAACAAAAGCAAACCTTGGGTTTTTGCAAAAGCTCACTTGACTTACGAAGAGCTTACACATTCTGAAGTTTTTTGACCAACATATGCCGATGTTAGTGGCAGGTCATCAAATACTCCGGTACTCTCCTTGTCGCTTCAAATCCTATTCTCCAATTTACTGATTATCCAAATTCACTGCTCCAACTATTGATTTTAGAATGCTCTGATCTATGCTTCTAGACCTACTCATGGTGATCATTCTTCTCGTCAACCCAACACAAGAGTGTGTTGATTTGACTTTAGCTTCAATGAAGTGATTTTTACGTAAAATTTGACAATTATTTGGTTCTTTGTGTTCCCTTATAGCACGCTGGAGAGGTTTATGGTGAAAGGACTATTTTAGCTACTAAAGTGTGAGAGCTTCAATCACGCTTGCTCGGTTTAGAGAGGGATAAATCTTTGGCAGTCCTTGATGAGGTTTATTTTGAAAATTTGAATTATATCCATTTGTTAACTTTTATTCTACTTGCAAACAGTGTGTAAAATAAGGTAAAATATTAGTTTAATTTATATTTTAAATTATGTGTTTTGGCCTAGATGGCTCTTGGAACTAAAAGAATATGGCTCGTTTAAATGCCATAGTGAAGATGTAGAGACACTACAATTATGATGTCTGTCTCAAAGGTGAAGATTTTGCCACTTCTTTCAATTATATATATCTCTTGTGCATGTGATTCTGTAGAGATTTTTCAAATATTATCTCAAGTTTAATGATATTTTTCTTGTAAACTCGGTTCCATAAATCATTGTCCAGTTCCTATGAATAAAGCACTTGAGGGTTTAATCTTTTGACAGCTCAGGGATGCAGGTGAGTTTCTTAACATCTGGCTTAACATCTGTCTGATTACAAAATCGCATGTCCTGAAAGACAAAGCACATACAATACAAAACCAAATGACTAAATCACACAAATGACGACATAAACATTTAGAAGCTTTTGAACAAAAAAATAAATTATAAACATTTAGAAGCATTATAAAGATCAACAAAATGAAAAGAAATATAAGTTTCACATTCATCATGGATCTTGCCCCTACTCAGATAAGGGTCTTTTATAAAAAGTATTGCATTACTTGGGATAAATTACAATAATTCAGAGAAATTAAACATTTAAGGTCAGATCTTGATACATATAAAAGTACCTAGATCAAGCAAAAGTGTATCTTGTCATAACTCAACAGATTTGAGAATAACCATTTTGCTTATCTATCGATTAGGCCAGCTCAGCTTGGTAGCTCATGACAACTATTCTGTTATCTGGCATTATATAACAAAAATCAAATCTTAGGACCATGAAGATAACGCTAAACTAATCTTAGGACCATTTTGCTTGCTAGTTTTGGATATGCAAAACCTGATGACTCCAAACCTGGTTTTTCTCCACCAAGAAGAAAAATCTCTTGTAATAATTCAACTCTCAAACATTCTCAATATTCGGCTGCTTTTTCGTACATATCCTGGAAAAAATTATGTAATCAGGTGACCTATAGTGCAATTATGTAATACATCATAATCAACATTATATAAAGCAGTGGTATAACATTTGATGCTCTTGAAAAAGCAGTAGATATAATTGTACTAATATAATACAAATCTTTTTAATCTCTAGAGCTCAAAATGAACTTGAATAAGTATAAACTTTCCAGTTAACATCAATTCAATTGTCATATCTTATAAGACCATCACCAACAGATACGCTAAAGGTAGTTTTATTGGGAAAAAGTAAAAAAATGCAGTATTGGAGCAAATTGCTTACTCCAGCAGCTATGCTAAATCATGGGACCCACAAAACAGACACGTCATTTCCACTCCCCTATGCGCTATTTTAGCGCATCTCTTTTCTTATGGTAAAAGTTTTTTTTTATCAGTTCATGAATTATGAATAAAATATAAGACATTTTTTCTTTTATTTTTTTTGAAAAATATAATACACTTGAATCAATTAATCATAATTTAAAAATTCTGAAAAATTGTAAAAATGACGGGATTAAGTTGAAATTAAGTTAAGTTTTCTTTTTTCAACTTTTATATTATTGTAAAGTTATAATAGTCAAAATAGTATATTATATTTATAATCAAATATATATTTGTATTTAAATTATCAAAAGTTTTAAAAGGATGAAGCTGTGAAGCTACCCAAGTGGTGGCGAGGAGTCTTCCGTGGTTAGTGGCGGTGGTGGACAACCAGGAAAAAAGATTATATGGTTTGCACTATCTTCCTGAGGTGAATGTAATTTATTTGTTTCGATTACTCATAAAGTCTCAACCTTTTTGGTTGATTATATGACATTTGAGGCTTAATTGGGCGAAAGGAAAAGATGAGGGACCTATATGATAATTTAAATAAATAAATTGTTACTGGTGACACATTCATTGAAGGTATGGAAACACTAAGATATTTTCTTTTTGATATTTGTGGAGTAACAGCTGGATGGAATATGGATGGAATATGGAAGATGTTCTCGAGGAAGAAATTAAAGTTATTAACAAAAAGGTGGGACCCACAGAACACATGATCTGTGCTTTATCTGGAGACGTTGATCAGAGCCGGCCCGGGCCCAAAGCAGCCAAGGCGGTCGCTTTGGCCCCAAAATTTTGAGGGCCCCACAAAAAAATTCTATATATACAGTTATATTTATAATATCATTAAGATCTAGTATATAACAAAGTACAACTGTTAGCTTAGCGGAAAGGGAAATGGCATTCATGTGAGAAGTCGTGCGTTTCGAAACTGCTTCAAGTCATTTTCATTTTTTATGCAACCATAAAAAAACATAAAAACAAAAAACTAAAAACAAAAAGAAGGAGCAGCATCATAGAGCAAAGAAGAGGCCCCATGATTAAACTGTATATAATTAATTATATATTTAATATTTTATATACGATTTTATTTAAATAGTAAAAAGCCTTATTTTTTCTCTCGCTTTAGGTACCCGAGACTCTTGGGTCGGCCTTGGCGTTGATTCTACAATAGTGGTTACTCTGTCGAGTGTTCCGAGTTTAACAATTGTAAAGCGAACTGTATATACTTTTTCGGATGATCACAAGCCGTTACACTTCTTCCTAATGATTCAGCACACGTTCAAACCCAGGAAGCTGAATTGTGATGGCAGTGTAATTAATTCTGTCTTTTTTTTTTCGAATTTGATTGTGCTGTCTGAGTTTGTTGGAAAACTTGAAGGTCATAAGAAAGTATTTTTTGGACACTTTAACTTCTCCCACATCGGTAGGAGAAAAGGTATTTTGCCTTCTTTTATAAGGTGTAATATTAACAATGTCCAAATAGTCAACAACCATGTACATAGCAAAGCAATGGGTTAGCCCACACGCGCGCACCACCACCACCACCACCCGCCCGGCACCGGCACCGGCGACGGCGTAAGGCGTACGGCGTGGGGAGTTTGGGGAGTTTGGGGAGTCAAAAAATGAAAAATGAAATGGATTGTGTACCAGCTCTTATAGTGGGGGGGTTGACTACTCAACCTAAACGTAGAGACAAATCTCCACCAATCTCGCACGCGTTAAGGTGAAAGAATATCCCAGCAGTTGTTACTTAGTCAAGTCAAACACGTGGGAATATCAAAGGAGGTCAACTAAGCTGTTACAGAAAATCAAATCAAATCATAACGCGGGGGTTACAAGACAATAGCAAAGTCGAGTTCATACTGTTCAAGGCATATCATTATTTTTTGCGCCCAACGCTTATAGTTAGAACCATTAAGGGGTTCCAACTTGTTTGCGTCGAGAAGAAGCTTTGTGTTCAAAGAGGAACCAACAACCGAAATAGGAAGAGCCATTTTCAAAAATAACCGGTGGAAAAGAAATTCCCTGCGGTCCTTGAGGGTTTTTGTGATGCAAACTGGATCTCTGACAATGACGAAGTAAACTCCACCAGTGGTTATGTGTTCTCCTTAGGGGGAGGTGCTGTATCGTGGAAGTCTTCCAAACAGACTTGTATAGCACGCTCCACCATGGAGTCTGAGTTCATAGCACTAGAGTTAGCTGGGCAAGAAGCTGAGTGGTTGAGAAGTCTCTTATCGGATGTGCCACTTTGGGAAGGAAGTGCCACACCTGTATGTATCCACTGTGATTCACAAGCAGCCATTGGAGTCGCTCATAATAGCGCCGTATGAAATGTGGAAGGGTTTTCCACCAAACCTGAAATTTTAAAAAGTGTGGGTGTGCCTAGCCAAAGTCAAACTACCTGATTTTAAAACTGTCACCGTTGGTCCCAAAACCGTTGACTCAATTTTCATAGGGTACGCTCAGAATAGTGCGGCTTACAGATTCTTGTCATTAGAAGATAACTCTATTTGTGAATCTAGAGACGCTGAGTTCTTTGAACATGTTTTCCCTTTGAAAGATTTAAATACTGTCAATGCTTCTTTACCTGTTTATAACTTATCTACTAATGATTTTGTACCTCTTTGTGATGTTTTTCCTAACCTCTCCACTTCCATGGAGCCTAGTAGTATTCCCGAGGAAGAACCTAGGAGAAGTAAGAGGCGCAGGATCGAGTCTAGCTTCGGCCCTGACTTTATAACAGCCTTTATAACATAAGGTTCTCACATTGATCTATTAGACGAACAGGTAGTCAACTGCTTCCTCATGGAGGATGACCCAAAAACTTATGATGATGCTTTAAAATCTATAGATGCTAGTTTTTGGAAAGAGGCTATTAATAGTGAACTTGAGTCAATTAAAAGTAACCATACATGGGAATTAACCGACTTACCTAGGGGTAGCAAAGCGATTAGTAGCAAATGGATTTTTAAGAAAAAGTTGAGACCCGATGGCTCAATAGAAAAATTCAAAGCCAGACTTGTTATTAAGGGCTTCACCCAAAAGAAAGGTCAAGATTACTTTGACACCTATTCCCCAGTGACCAAAATTGCCACGATAAGAACCCTTATTGCTTTAGCCGTCATTCACGAACTTGTAATACATCAAATGGATGTCAAAACCGCGTTCTTGAACGGAGATCTAGATGAAGAGATCTACATGGCTCAACCTGAAGGGTGTGTGGTCCCTGGTCAAGGGGACAAAGTGTGTAAGTTGAAAAAATCCTTGTATGGTTTGAAACAGGCACCGAAAAAATGGTATGAAAAACTAGATAGTACTCTCATTTCATATGGGTTTATAGCTAACACTTCTGACTCATGTGTTTACTCCAAGGTAACAAATTCAGAGTGTGTTATCATCTGCCTTTATGCAGATGACATGCTCATCTTCGGTACTACTATTCATATTATAAATGAGACGAAACGCTTCTTGTCTTCCAGATTCGACATGAAAGATATGGGAGAAGCTGATGTAATACTTGGGGTAAAAATCATTAGAAGCAGTAATGGTATTACCCTGAATCAGTCTCATTACGTAGAAAGGATGCTGAAGAAGTTCAATTCCATTGAGGTAACGCCTGTAAATACTCCTTATGATTCTAGCATTAATTTATCCAAACATGTTGGGGATGCTGTATCCCAAAATGAATATGCTAAAATCATAGGAAGTGTAATGTTCTTAATGAACTATACTCGACCCGATATTGCCTATGCCGTGAGCAGACTTAGTCGCTATACTCATAACCCGAGTAGTGTCCACTGGGTTGCACTTCGCCGTCTATTGAAATACTTGAAGGGTACCATCGATCTAGGCTTGCACTATAACAAATTCCCTGCAGTCCTTGAGGGTTTTTGTGATGCAAACTGGATCTCTGACAATGACGAAGTAAACTCCACCAGTGGTTATGTGTTCTCCTTAGGGGGAGGTTCTGTATCGTGGAAGTCTTCCAAACAGACTTGTATAGCATGCTCCACCATGGAGTCTGAGTTCATAGCACTAGAGTTAGCTAGGCAAGAAGCTGAGTGGTTGAGAAGTCTCTTATCGGATGTGCCACTTTGGGAAGGAAGTGCCACACCTGTATGTATCCACTGTGATTCACAAGCAGCCATTGGAGTCGCTCATAATAGCGCCTATAATGGGAAGAAGAGACATATTCGCATCAGACATGGGTCAGTAAGACAATTACTGAAGAATGGTGTGATAGCCTTGGAATTTGTACGATCAGAGGAGAATATAGCTGATCCGTTCACCAAAGGCTTGACCAGGAGACTAGTCCTGGAGACGTCGAGGGGGATGGGTCTAAAACCCATTAAGTGGGAACATATGACTAATGAGTTAATGTGATTTCCCCATCTCTAAGGCTCAAACCCAAATCGTCTTGTTCATAGCCACTTGTGGTGGTCCTTATTGAGAAGGACTTGATGAAAAAGGCGTACCGAGTGTTGAAACTCACATTTGAATTCATAGCCTATATGGTGGTCCTTTTGAGAAGGACTTGATGAATTCAAGGGTAACCTTGAAACCCAAATATTCATGGTAGAGTGTTGAGGAGACGTCCTTACACCACTCTCAAATGAATAAATCCACCAAGTTCATAGCCCTTAAAGGGTGGTCCTTAGAGAAGGACTTGATGAACCAAAAGGTGATATTAGAGGGAACCATAACCTTGAATCGGGTAGAGTATGTGATGTGAGGGTCTCGATCGATAACCGTTAAAGTTCAAGAGTAAGTTCACTTAAACGGAATTCGGTGGTTGCCTCACTTCAATACGTGTCAATTCAAAACGCAAGATATTGACACTTAAGTACAATTCACCCATTCTTCTTTTTGGAACCTTCTCTCCAAACCTTTTGTTGACATTCAAGTGTGTGGGGGATTGTTGGAAAACTTGAAGGTCATAAGAAATTATTTTTTGGACACTTTAACTTCTCCCATATCGGTAGGAGAAAAGGTATTTTGCCTTCTTTTATAAGGTGTAATATTAACAATGTCCAAATAGCCAACAACCATGCACATAGCAAAGCAATGGGTTAGCCCACACGCGCGCACCACCACCACCACCACCCACCCGCCCGGCCCGGCACCGGCGACGGCGTGGGGCGTGGGGCGTGGGTCGTGGGTCGTGGGAAGTTTGGGGAGTCAAAAAATGAAAAATGAAATGGATTTGTACCAGCTCTTATAGTGGGGGGGTTGACTACTCAACCTAAACGTAGAGACAAATCTCCACCAATCTCGCACGCGTTAAGGTGAAAGAATATCCCAGCAGCTGTTACTTAGTCAAGTCAAACAGGTGGGCCAATTTCGGGAGGAAATCGTGGGCCTTAATGGGGACGTTTCTGAAGGCTTGGGTCCTCCTCTCCACTCCCCTATATAAAGAGCACTCACTCCACTCTCAGAAGTTACGAAATAACACACAAGAAAAACACTCTGCCTCACCACCTTCTCTCTATATTTTTTCTACTACGTTGTAGTTCTGTTAGAGATACCGGTCACGCCGGAATATCTTTTTAACAACGGTGACTTTGTTTTTCTTTTTCGTGTAAGTCTTAATTCGATTTTTGTAATCGTATTTCTTTCCGTGTAATTGTTATTCGATTGTTGTAATCGCATTTCAGATTATTGTAATAGTTAGTTTGTTTCAAAAAACATTTTTCTTTTCTTCTGTTTTTCAGAAATCATTTTCTTTTATACAACTGGTGGTTATTTCTAATAACAGAGTTTACTTCAAAGGATCCATTGATTTTATTAAGGGTGTCATGGGCTTGTTTTTTGGATTTTATCAAGGGTGTAGCCTTCAAATTTGATTTTTTATCAAGCAACACTACAAACTCTTCATTAGAAATAAACGAAATAATCATGAAATCAAATTTCATTGAAAAAAAAAATATTTGCATGACCTCTAGAAAGGTCACCACGTGCAGCTTTAAGAAGAAAGAAATAAAGCAAGTGTAATTCAAAAATAGTCATATGAGTTAAATAACTTTCAAGAGACATGTGAATTAAATATTCTGCTGAGCATCATAAAGAGGGTAGTACTGTTAGGATAAATGTTATTATTGGAGGTGTAAGTTTTGTGTCTTTATTAAATGTTTTTTAAGGTTTTTTTTTTTTTTTTTTTCAGGAAAAAGTAAACATTATGAACGTTTATACAACGATTTTGAAAAAATATAAAAATCATTTAAAGAACCATTCTTCCATTTCGACGTATCAATGTTTCGTCTTGCAATTTTAGCTTCGAGATCTGTGACGTTATTAAACTTCCTATTAACGAAGTTGACCTTCCAATTAGGGAACTTCGCCAACCAGCTCTTCATTTCGGCAATGAAAGGTGAAATTTGCCATCGAAGACCTGCTTCTCTTGAAATACCTTGAATCAGTTCAAGGTTGTCGGAGTAGAAAGAGACACTCCGTAAATCACAACTAGCCGCCCTTCTCATAGCAAGAAGGACCGCCCAACATTCTCCTTCAATAGAACTTCTAATAATAGATCTCGACGCAATCCTATGGGCCACTTTACCTTCTTTATCAATAGCAATTGCCGCCATTCCTGTAGGTTCGTATTCTTTTTTGAACGAGGCGTCACTCATAAAGATATATTCTGCATCATCTGAAAGAATAGGGTTATTCTCAATCATCTCTTCCTCGTTATTACCAACTCTTTTTTCATTGATTTCTTTTATGCTCTTCTCAATAATATCTCTATTTTTAAACATATCATCCATTGTTGATTGAATTTTAAACAGGATATCTTTGATTACCCATGGAGATTTTTCATGAAATCCCTTCATTTTCGCCTTCCATATGTTCCATAGAGTGAGTAGCAAATAAGCCGTGACCTCATTCTGATCCCAACCATTTTTTATATATTTTTTACGTGTTTCAGTTAACCAATCTTCCAATTCATATTTCTTCTCTTTATCAATAAGCAATTGTAGCCTCGATTTGGCCCAGATCTCCATACTTAGAGGAAAAATGTTTTTTAAGGTTTTATGTGGCATGATCTTGACTGTTGATTTCTGCTTAAACTTTCAGCTTTAACAGAGAAATACATTTGCTCTAAGCATGATTTCTTGGTGTTGTATTTTTTGGCTCGTGTGTATGAATTTTTTTTCTTTTCTTTTTGTTCCAAAGGTGTGTATGAATGAAACAATGTTTTGGTTTGAAAGTAAAATTTTATCAAATCTTCTAAATATATAAATTTTAAGTTTGACTAGCTCGTATAAAACTAAAATTTGTCAAATATTGTTGATATAATGGAATCCAAATGTAACAAGTGGTCCGTCAAGTGTTCTATGAAATTTCTAACTATTTTTGAATGCTAAACTCTGTAATGAGGTTGATGTTTTATAGTTTTTCTAGCTAACTATTTGGTGTGAAATTGACCCCTTATGAAGTTTGATTCACTATTTGGTGTGAAATTGACCCTTAAGTATGAATTTTGATTTGATGAGTAACATTGATTTGATACGTAACAAAATAAAATTACGAATATAATTTGGTGGGATTTTCCTACCAAATAAATATCAAATTTTCAAATATAATTTGATGGGATTCGATTCACTAAACAACATAAACTTTAATATAGAAACCAAAAAATAATTTGGTAAAATTAACAAAATAAAATAAATATAATTCGGTGAAATTTTTGTGTACCAAACAACATCAACCCTCAAATATAATTAGGTGGATTTTTCCTACCAAATAACAACATAAAAAATTGGTGGAAAAAAAATTTAACGGTAAAAAAAATTTGGCCGGAAATTTTTTTCGGGAAAATATTGTCAGGAATTTTTCGGTGAGAAAATTTAGTGAGATGTACATAATTCAAGGGTATTATTGTCTATTATGTCATCTATATTAGACATGACTTTTAAAAGCAATATCATATCTTTCTAGGGTCGTATTGATAATTGTCTTTTCAAACAAATTCAAAATTAAGTATTATAATATTAATATATTTATTATAATTTATGTTATTGTAAAATAAAAGAAAATTATTTAATATTTTATTTTGAATTAAATTATAATAATTTAAATATTACAATACTAATATATTATTATTCTTTTTATTTTATAAAAGGATTATTGCTCAAAGCATCCTCATTAAGCTCTCTAATAATTTTTTTAAGCCTTTAATAATTTATTTTATAAAAAAATGCCGAATAAAGTAATTATTTATAAAAACCATCTCCTTTATATTTTTCATACCTTTACTACCCTTATTATTATATATATTATTTTATTTTGAATACAATATTTATTTTTAAATATTAAACAAATAATATGGTATTTTCACCACCACCATCCTACCCCCAGTACTACCACCCCTACCCCACCACCACCACCACCACCACCACCACTACCACTACCACTACCACCACCACCACCACACCACTGCCACCACTACAGCCACCACAACCACAACAACAACCACCACCTACTACTAATTCTATCACGCACGCGTGCGTCCGTGAAATTTTTTTAAAATCATCATAACTAATTCTAAAGAAATCAGAAAAATAAAAAAAATTGCATATTTGGATAAAGTTAATTAAGATTTACGTCTATGATTTTTTTTTTGATTTTTTTCGCATACACGAAATTCTATGTTTAAAACATGAAATTCATTGTTTGAAATAGTGATTTTTTTTAGCAGACACGGATTTTCATGTTTAAAACATGAAATTCCGTGTCTGCGAAAAAAAATTCAATTTTTTTTTCTAAAAAAAATCAAAAAATATTTCAAAAAAAATCGTAGATGTAAATATTAATTTGATTTATCCAAATAGATAATTTTTTTATTTTTTTATTTTTTTGATTTTTTTAGAATTAGTTATGACGATTTAAAAAATAATTCACGGACGCACGCGTGTGTTTATTAGTTTTTGTTTTAATTTTTTTCTAACTTCTTTTTTTAATTACTATTTGTAGGGGTATTTTGTGTTGAGCCTGTTTTTAATAAAGAGTCGTATTCTAGGTACCTTTTTATTAATAGTTTTTTTAATAGGTATTTTTTGATAATTGACTCTTTTATAAAAATTAATTAAAATAAGAATTATAAATAAATAGTGATATAAAGTAAAATTATAGAGTAACTGAAATAGTGAAATTAGAAACTGATGCGACAAACTTATGAAGTAGATGTGTTTTAATACTGCATAATGAAATATAAAATATAAAAATACCGCTGGATAAACTTCATAAGTATAGTAATACATATAGACTAATTATTGATTAAAATTTCTATAAAAAACTTAAAAGCATTTCATGACTCATCATATGTGCATCTATAAAACCTGTTCATGTCTACAAACCACATCCACACAATATATCTATGTATATTTATATGTAAACAAATGACCTGGACTTCTTCAAATTAGATCCCAGACGTATCTTTAACGGCCTTAAGATAATTAATAGCTCCCCAAACCACCGTTAATTTAGTCAATTCTCCATCCTACGAACTCGGACGTATACACACATTTACATATACCTATTAACATATATGTACATACGTAGTAAAGTGATATAAAGTAAAATTATAGGGGAACTGAAATAGTAAACTGAAAATTGATGCACCAAATTTATAAAGTAGATATATTTTGATACGGTATAATGAAATATAGAGTATAAAAATTGTGTTGGAGATAAACTTCATAACCATAGTAATACTTATATACTAATTATTGATTAAATTATCTATAAAAGATTTAAAAGCATTTCATCACTCATCATATGTACATCTATAAAAATTGTTCATGTCAATCCATACAAACCACATCCACACAATATATCTATGTATATATATATATACGTAAACAAATGACCTGAACTTCTTCAGATTAGATCTCGGGCGTATCTTTAGCGGCCTTAAGATAATTAATAGCTCCCCAAACCACTGTTAATTCGGCCAATGCTCCATCCTACGAACTCAGACATATACACTCATTATATATATATATATATATATATATATATATATATATATATATATATATATATATATATATACATACATGTACATATACATAGTAATGTGATATGAAGTAAAATTATATAGTAACTGAAATAGTAAAACTAGAAATTGATGTAGCAAATTTATGAAGTAGATACATTTTGATACCGTATAATGAAATATAGAGTATAAAAATAACGCTGGAGATAAACTTCATAAATATAGTAATACATATATACTAATTATTGATTAAAATTTCTATAAAAAACTTAAAAAAGCATTTCATCACTCGTTATATGTGCATCTATAAAAACTGTTCATGTCTATCCATACAAACCACATCCACACAATATATCTATGTATATTTATATGTAAACAAATGACCTGGACTTCTTCAGATTAGATCCCAGGCGTATCTTCAACGGCCTTAAGATAATTAATAGCTCCCCAAACCACCGTTAATTCAGTCAATTCTCCATCCTACGAACTCGGACGTATACACACATTACATATACCTATTAACATATATGTACATACATAGTAAAGTGATATGAAGTAAAATTATAGGGTAACTAAAATAGTAAAACTGAAAATTAATTTAGCAAATTTATGAAGTAGATGTATTTTGATACAGTATAATAAAATATAGAGTATAAAAATAACGTTGGAGATTAACTTCATAAATATAGTGATACATATATACTAATTATTGATTAAAATTTCTATAAAAGACTTAAAATAATTTCATCACTCATCATATGTAAATCTATAAAAATTGTTCATGTCTATCCATACAAACTACATCCACAAAATATATATGTAAATATATATCGGGTGTATCTTTAACGGCCTTAAGATAATTAATAGCTCCCCAAACCACCATTAATTCGGCCAATGCTCCATCATATGAACTCAGACATATACACACATTACATATACCTATATCTATATATATACATATACATAGTAAAGTGATATGAAGTAAAATTATAGAATAACTGAAATAGTACAACTGAAAATTGATGCGAAAAATTTATGAAGTAGATGTATTTTGATACGGTATAATGAAATATAGAGTACAAAAATAGCGTTGGAGATAAATTTCATAAATATAGTAATCCATATATACTAATTATTGATTAAATTTCCATAAAAGACTTAAAAGCATTTCATCACTCATCATATGTGCATCTATGAAAATTGTTCATGTCTATTCATACAAAAAGCGTTTACACACAATATATTTATGTGTATATATATATATATATATATATATATATATATATATATATATATATATATATATATATATATATATATATATATATATATATATGTAAACAAATGACCTGGACTTTTTCAGATTAGATCTCATGCGTATCTTTAACGGTCTTAAGATAATTAATAGCTCTTCAAACCAACGTTAGTTCGGCCAATTCTCCATCTTACGGATAATATACATATTCTTTTTTTGTTCAAATAATATACACACATTACATATACCTATAAACATATATATATATATATATACATACATAGTAAACATATATATATACATACATAGTAAATATATATATATATATATATATATATATATATATATATATATATATATATATATATATATATATATATATATATATAAAAGAGATATAGATAAATACATATGAAAAAAAGAAATATTTTTTTTTTGATAAGGAAAGAAAATACTTAACTATTACAACGATTAGACAGAAGTCTAAAAGAACCCGAAGCCGAGAAGTCCTTCCATCCCGCAAGGTTGACGTTCTTCCTAATACATTTTGCAAACGCATCCGCAATGATATTATATTCCCTACTAATATATGCAATTTTCCAAGTTGGAAATTCATCTAACCATCTCCTGATTTCCTCAATGATTGGGTTGAGCTTCCAGTGGAGGAGAGTTTGATCCTTAATTCCTTGAACAAGTTCAAGGTTATCAGAGTAAAAAGAGCTACTCTGAATACCCTTTGATCCAACCGATCTCAGGGTAAGGAGAAGTGCCCACGCTTCTCCTTCAGTGGTGTTATTAACTCTACATCTAACCGCCTTCTTTTATGTAATAATTCCATCACAACTAAACATAACATTACAAAGTGAACAAAATATAAGGGAAGGGGCCTATATATTTGCTTGTGAGATCGATTACTCCTAAATGCTGCCTTACAAAGAAAGAGATTGGAAAGACGGTAATATGCTTAACGGATGCTTTTTCACTACATTAATTTCATTTGCCGCAATAGCCACCGGATCCCAGCAGGATGTGAAAGAAGTATCACTAAACCAGATCATGTCTGCTGTGTCCTCAATTGATGAGTTGACTTTATCTTTTGTATCCACCTTAAGAATCATTTTTTGAGCGTTTTGATTGCTGTCCTGTTTTCTTTTCGTCAATACATACGATTTGATTCAACAAAGCGCAAACTCCAAGAGAACGCTAATAACCCCTCCTAAAAATAATATATGTTAGATTATTATTCACACGTTCCTAAAATTGTGGAAAATATTCTTTTTGGTGAATATTATTCGGAGTCCTAGTTCTGGTATAATACTATATCGAGACTTTCGCTACACGTAGAAGTCAAACCACACTAAACTACTAACCCTTCTTCTTCATCATGTATAAATACCATATATACAAAACCTTCCTTACTTACGTCTAATACATTTTTGTTCCACTTATAAAACTAGTAATCATGGCGGAAAACACAGAAAACACAGAAACAATGGGGGAGAAATCCAAGAAAAGCGTTGTACAAAAAGTTCCTTTTCATAAACTTTTTATGTTCGCAGATAAACTCGATATATTTCTCATGATTATCGGAACCATAGGCGCCATAGCTAATGGATTAACACCGCCACTCATGACTCTTATATTTGGGCAGCTTATTAATTCCATGGGGTCCACGTCACCATCAGATATCGTACATAAAGTTTCACCGGTAAGTTTTTTCTTGAATTTTTTTCTCAATTTTATTTCTCCGTTTGAATAACAATGTATATTTACAGATTTGCCTTGAGTACGTGTACTTAGCTATTGGTTCAGGAATCGCTTCACTTTTACGTAAGTTTATTCATATTAAATAATTTAATAAAAATTAAAATAATTACGAAATTTGTAACAGAGATGACATGCTGGATGGTCACCGGAGAAAGACAATCAACTCGTATACGTGGATTATATTTAAAAACAATATTAAAACAAGATATCTCATTCTTCGATACTGAAACATCCACCGGAGAAGTCATCGGAAGAATGTCCGGCGATACTATTCTTATTCAAGGAGCCATGACTGATAAGGTACTTTCACGTACTGGCCTTTAATTAAATTTTTTAATTTTTTCCACAAAATAATAGGTTAATTATTATCATCAAAATATCATAAATATTAATATAAATATACACCAAAGATTTTGACACCAAAAAGTATATTAATTAAGTCGATAAACTGATTATAATGATTTTCTTATATCCTAAACTCTTTCAAATTTAAAAATATTAAAAACAATTTAATAACATATTCTAATGAAAAAAACCCATATTTTTTAGGCTTGAAACTTTTATTGTTTTTTTAGCCGCTCGTTCATTTTTTTTTATATTCGGAATATAGTAATTTTTTTTATACAAAAACACGCTACTTGAAAAATTTATACCCTCTTTTTGAATATTTTTAATTGAATTTTAATTATATATATATAGGTGGGGAAATTCATTCAATTTTCATCAACATTTATTGGTGGATTTGCAATAGCTTTTATAAAAGGATGGCAATTAAGTTTAGTATTATGTGCATGTATTCCAGCTATAGTAATAGCTGCAGGTACAATGGCATTAATCATGTCAAAAATGGCAAGTCGTGGACAAATAGCGTACGCTCAAGCTGGAAATGTGGTTGAACAAACTATTGGTGCTATAAGAACTGTAGTATCTTTCACTGGAGAGAGATTAGCCATTAATAAATATAATACTAAACTTGAAATTGCTTATGCATGTACTGTTCAACAAGGTTTAGCTTCAGGTTTAGGGTTTGGTATTCTTTTGTTACTTGTGTTTGGTACTTACGGACTTGCTATTTGGTATGGAGCTACGCTTATTATTAACCATGGTTATAATGCTGGTCGTGTTATTAATGTCATTATTGCTGTTATGACTGGTGGAATGTAAGTGTTTTTTTATTTGTTTATTTAATTATACCAATTTAATTAATTAATTAATTACAGGTCATTAGGTCAAACATCTCCATGTTTAAGTGCATTTGCTTCAGGACAAGCTGCAGCGTATAAAATGTTTGAAACGATTAAACGAAATCCGAAGATTGATTCATCGGATAGTAACGGGATTGTGTTTGAACATGATGTAAAAGGTGAAATTGAATTAAAAGATGTTTATTTTAATTACCCAGCAAGGACTGATGTGCAAATATTTTCGGGGTTTTCGTTAAATGTTCCGAGTGGTAAAACCGTAGCTTTAGTTGGACAAAGTGGTAGTGGAAAATCGACGGTTATTAGTTTAGTTGAAAGATTTTACGATCCGGATTCTGGTCAAGTGTTAATCGATGGTATTGATTTAAAGAATTTTCAATTAAAATGGATAAGAAAACAAATGGGTTTAGTAAGTCAAGAACCGATTTTATTTGCTACTTCGATTAAACAAAATATTTTATATGGTAAAGAAAACGCGACGGATTTGGAAATAAGTAACGCGATTGAGTTAGCTAATGCGACGAAATTTATAGATAAACTTCCTAATAAACTTGATACAATGGTGGGTGAACATGGAACTCAATTATCAGGTGGACAAAAACAAAGAATAGCTATAGCGAGAGCGATTTTAAAGAATCCGAAAATTCTTTTACTTGATGAAGCTACAAGTGCTTTAGATGCTGAGTCAGAACGTGTAGTACAAGATGCTCTTGAAAATGTTATAACTAATAGAACAACTATAGTTGTAGCTCATCGTTTAAGTACTATAAGAAACGCGGATATTATATCGGTTATTCAAACGGGTAAGATTATCGAACAAGGTACTCATTTAGATTTGATTAAATACCCTGATGGTGCGTATTCTCAGTTAATTCGTATGCAACAAGGAGTAAACGAAGAAACCGAGAATTTAAACTTAAATCGAGTTAAATCGATTAATCGAAACTTAAGCAGATCTGTTAGAAGTAATGGAAGTAGTAACGGATCGCCTCGAAATTCATTTGAATCTAATCATGTCTTTCCCGAAAAAGAAGTTATACAAGAGAAAAGTAAGGTTTCGTTTAAAAGACTTGCGAAATTAAACAAACCGGAAATTCCGATTTTATTGTTGGGATCTATAGCTGCGTGTGTACATGGTGTAGTGTTTCCTATTTTCGGTCTTATATTATCATCCGCTATAAATATCTTCTTCGAAACGCCACATCAGTTAAGAAAAGATTCGAGATTCTGGGCTTTTATGGTACTTGGACTAGGTTTCGTTACTTTAATATCGATTCCGATTCAAAACTATTTTTTCGGAGTAGCAGGTGGAAGATTAATTAAAAGAATCCGTTCTTTATCGTTTGAAAAAGTGGTGCATAATGAAATAAGTTGGTTTGACGATTTAACAAACTCAAGTGGTGCAATAGGTGCAAGATTATCTAGCGATGCTTCATCTGTTAGAAGTTTAGTAGGTGATGCTTTAGCGTTAATTGTGCAAAATTTAGCGACTATTTTATCCGGTTTAATCATATCATTTACCGCTAATTGGATATTAGCTATAATCGTGCTTCTTGTGTTACCTTTAATTGGTTTTCAAGGGTTTTTACAAATGAAATTTAACCGTGGATTTAGCGCTGGTGCTAGAAAAATGTATGAAGAAGCGAGTCAAGTCGCTAATGATGCAGTTGGGAGTATTCGAACCGTGGCATCGTTTTGTGCTGAGGAACAAGTTGTACAAAGTTACGAAAAGAAATGTGAAATCCCGGTTAAACAAGGGATTAAACAAGGGATTATTAGTGGTTTCGGTTTAGGAATCGGTTCTTTAGCTAATTATTGCTCGAGCGCATTTTGTTTCTATATCGGAGCTCTTCTTATTCATTCCGGACATGCCACTTTCGCACAACTCATGAGGGTACATACATAGTTACATACTTACATTACATAAATCCTTTTTTTTGCTAGTTCTAAATTTGTGTGTATTATTATGTAGGTGTTTTTTGCGTTAACTATGTCAGCTATGGGAGTGAATCAAACTAGTGCAATGGCTTCGGATATAAACAAGGCGAAATCTTCTACAGCTTCGATATTTAAAATACTCGATCGAGAGTCAAAGATTGACTCGAGTTTCGAGGATGGAGCTATATTAGCGGATTTAAAGGGTGATATTGAGTTTAAACATGTGAGCTTTACATATTTTTCTCGCCCTGATGTACAAATATTCCGCGATTTATGTCTAACTATCCCTTCTGGAAAGGTATGAATTTTTTAAATTTTTTTTCGCTTACTTAAAAATGTTAAAATTGTTTAATATTTACGTTTTTTTTTTATAGACGGTTGCTCTTGTGGGTGAAAGTGGAAGTGGAAAATCGACGGTGATTAGTTTAATAGAGAGATTCTACGATCCGGATACAGGGAATATATACATAGATGGAGTAGAATTAACTATATTTAAACTAAGATGGTTAAGGGAACAAATGGGTTTAGTTAGTCAAGAGCCGATACTTTTTAACGAAACGATTCGTGACAATATAGCTTATACTAAACAAGGTAATGTAACCGAAGATGAAATTATTACAGCTTCAAAAGCTGCAAATGCGCATAACTTTATATCGGGATTACCACAAGGTTATGACACAAATGTTGGTGAACGAGGTGTTCAATTATCGGGTGGACAAAAACAAAGAATCGCAATTGCGAGAGCGATTTTAAAGGATCCGAAGATTCTTTTACTTGATGAAGCTACAAGTGCGTTAGATTCGGAATCTGAACGGATAGTTCAAGAAGCGTTGGAGAAAGTTATGGTTAATAGAACAACTGTGATTGTAGCTCATAGATTGACTACTATTAGAAATGCTCATATGATTGCTGTGGTGAAGAATGGTGTGATTAGTGAAAAGGGAACACATGATGTGCTTATGAATAAGAGAGATGGAGTTTATGCTTCTTTGGTTGCACTTCAAACAGCTTCAACTTGATTACATTTTTACCCTTTATTCATTTTTGTATTTTTTTCTTTTTTTTGTTATTTTAAGTTCATATTAGTATATATTCATTCGACTACCAAATTAGCTTCCGTTTAAAGGTTTTTATTTCAATGCGAACACGTTTTTTCCTTAACAATTAGTTTCTTTTTCTTTTTTTAACCACCTCCCATCTTATTATATATATAATTTAAAGAGATATTCTTGTAATTTATTTTAGTTTTTGTGAAATGTTGGATAAAATAGGGTCCTATAATTTAATTGTGGAAATT
Source organism: Nemophila menziesii (assembly GCA_029959085.1). Lineage (NCBI taxonomy): Eukaryota > Viridiplantae > Streptophyta > Magnoliopsida > Boraginales > Hydrophyllaceae > Nemophila > Nemophila menziesii. The sequence goes on along the minus strand of JARWIR010000004.1, from coordinate 27,518,548 downwards.
ATAGGTTCTGTTCTGCAATTTTGGAAGGGATTAGGGTCCGTTAGGTGTAAGTTTGTGTATTAAAAGACTTATAGTGCATTATTTGATAATTTAGGAGCATCCGAGCATGTAGTGCAATTTTTGATAATTTTGGTACTCTTTTTGCAAATTTAGGCACTCGTAGTCCAGTTTTGCAAGTTTAATTTTTTGTGTATGTAATGAGGGAAAAAGCATTTTGTAGGAGCCTATTGTGCTATTTTTAAGAATATGGGGACAGACACTGCAATTTTTGACATAAAGGGGGACTGTTTTTGCAATTTTTGATAATTTAGGGACTTGTAGTGTAATTTTTTTATAATATAATGACCTATATTTTAATTTTTGGTTAATATAAAGACTTAATCTAATTTTTTTGATAATATATTGACCAATAGTGTTTTTTCCGAATAAAGGGATCGAAAGTGGGTTTTGATAATCTAGGGAGTTATATGCAATATTTAAATAGACTGAGCTGTAGTGTTTTTTGTGAATATAGGGACCAAAAGTGTAAATTTTTGATGATTTTGGGACTTGTACTGCAATTTTTAATATTATAATGATCTATAGTGTTTTTTTGGGACTGTAGGGACCTACAGTGCAATTTTTGTGAATAAATGCACTACAGTCCTCCGGTACCTGAAAGTCCCTATATAATGCAAAATTGCTTTGTAGGTCCCTATATTATTCAAAATTGAGGTAAGATATATTGGTCCCTCAATTTTACATCAGTATCCAATTTAGACTTTTTCTTTTATTTCATAACTAATAACTAATTGATTTTGTTGACTTTGGTCTGTCTAAAGAAATAAGTGGATGCTACCCTCTAAGGTGATATTTTGACCCCCCAACTTTGCAAAACTATTATTTGACCTCTTAAATTATTCTATATTAGGCTTTAATTTATACACGGAATTTTAAATGTAATAATTCTAACTAGATGGCCTATTTAGCCTATTTCACAGTATCTGCATAGTATGAGGAACGATAGTGCAATTCTTGCCATCCAGGTCCAGTCCAGATCTTGACTCCTAGAAAATTTATCTTTAGTGACCACTAAAGTTGTCGCTATTTATTTAGCTCATATAATAACCGCGGGATGGTTGGGAAAGACGTGGTCAATAAAGCTTATACCACTAGTAAAGGCAGCCCCAAAACAGCGACCTTTAGGTGGTCGCCAATAACCCTTTACCGACCACATGTAATTGCGATCAAGATATAGTGATTATAGTCGGTCGCTAAAACTCAAAACTACCATTAAACACCGTCTACCCATTGTTTGCTACCACATCTGTGGTCACGAAAAAGTTTAACTGTAGTTGTGTATATATTTTTACAATCTAGCGACATGCGGAAACATATAAGTTATATATTTCCCCTAAACTTTTGCAACTTGCAAGTAGTAGAATTGTGAAAGGTTATCATCTATCAGGATAATTAATTGATAAATAATATATATTTCTTTGGAATTAAGTCGATAAACTTGAACTGGGAATGGTCAACGATTCTGTTGATAAGGGGAATAAAATAATAACTTATAATTATTATAAAAAACATAAATGGCATATTGGATTATATCTTAGAATACCATTTTCGGAATATGATTCTTGTCCAACTCTTTTTGTTTGAATCAGAATATATTCACTACTGCCTCAGTTGTTTGGTTGAAAGATAGTGCAAATTTAAAAATAGTCTAGCAAATCTGATGATTTTAGCATTGGAGTAAAATAAGAACTTTTTTCAAAATAATATTTGTAAATCAAGTAGTTTATCCATTTCATACCAGAAATAATTTAAACAAAATATATATTGGTCCATTTCCTGTAATTTGTAAGACAAGTCTTGAGTAAGTAAATGTTTATATGCCAGTTACATAATAATGACTTTTTTTTGTTGTCATCCCATGATACACAATTTGAGTGTTAAACTAAACCATATAAAAAAAAACTTTAAAAACTGATGATCTAGTATAATCCACTTATTGACTCTTCTGGATCCGCGAATTTCGCTTCAACTCATTGGATAATCATTAACAATACAAGACAGCTATGTACACCAATAAGGTAAGCTAAGTAGAGAAGCAATAATATTGACTTTCTAATTTATCCTTATTATTTTAGAATTATATTACTAGGTACAAAGACAAAATTAGAAGATTATATTCAACAGGTTTGACCAGTTGATGAGTCACTCCTCCTTCTCTTTGCCGGAAAAATATGCTGAAAACCGCCATGTTCAGCCGCCAATTTCCACTCTTCCATTACCCCATCGAAATCAAACTGGTGAAGTACTCCACCTGTAGCATCATACAAACAACTTTCAGATAAACCATCGAGTCCACGGCACGGTGGTTTGGCTTTCCGGCGACCTGCACCGACGGGAACATTACGAAGGGCACCACCGGCCGTCCAATACCTTTGACAGCCTTTACAAAAGTGTCTTGGTTGATTTACATTATAATTGTTAAAGTAACAAAACTTAGTCTCCATACTTTTACACCTTGGACACGGTATGATCTTATCTGGCCTCTTATGCTCTAAGGTTTGATGATCATCATGATCATCTTTGTTTTTCTCATATTTCACTTCTCCTGCAACTTGTACTACGATTGTTTTTCCAAACAACTTGATCCCTGAAGCATCATGGTTTTCTTGCACCTCAGCCATTGATGAATATTTAGATGCCCTAGCTTGAGATTTCTAGTTGTACAAATGGTATATGTTATATATATGTATTTGTATAGAGAGAGACCCACACACATACATGAACATGTAGTATAAAGCTAAAGAAAAAAAGTGGAAAGTTGCAATTTTTTTAGAATGGAGAAAAGTTCAAAGTTGATGTGATAGGGGGCAATAAAAGCTCTTTTAGAATTAAAGATGATATAGTTTATGTTATTGGGATGTAAATGAATAAGAAAAAGTACATGAGAAGGAAAAGGGAGGATATGACTAGAGCAAAAGGGAACATGATTATGGAAGAGGGTTGGAGGTTTCCATGTAAATGTATGCGATCATTCATTACTCATATACGGATTACGGAGTAATATGAACACTTTTTTTTTTGGACATTGTAATATGAACACTTTAACGAATAATTTAGAAACATAATATTTTTCTTATAATTTTACTCAATAGTAATAGAAATTGAAAAGAAAAATCAATTTAAACGTCAATTTGTAAAATGATAATACCTAAGTTGTGAAAACCAAATATATATTGATTTGTACAAAAATGGTATATATACGATTAAAAAAAGATATCATAAATTGAAAGAAGATGAAACCGAAAATCAAATTACTAAAGATATAAATAAACCAACATCATCTACTACTAGAAATAAAAGTCTTTGAAAATTAATTTGGAAAATAGAAACCCCACCAAAAATTAGGAACTATATTCGGAGAGCGGTTAGGAATCTTTTATCCGCTGAAGAAATCTTATTAACCGAAAATGTAGTAACAATAACATTTACAAAATTTGTAATAATAATATTGATACAGTAGAACATATGCTCTTCCGATACCACTGATCTAAAAGTGTATGGTTTACTAGTCCATTTAATATAAAATTTGACAATGATTCTACGACTAGGTTAGACCATTGGAATTTAAAAGTACAAGATATTGCAAACAATTTTAAAAAGGAGGATAGGATAATAGAACTTACCTGTATAATTATGTGGCAAATTTGGAAAGATAGGAATAATTTTTCTATAACAAAAAGAATTAGTGACCCTTTGAACACAATTAATAAAGCTATTGAAACTTGGAAAGAATATTATAAAATTTCTAACCCTAATGACTTTAATTTTTTGGATAAAAAAATTAGGGATAATACTACTAATTTTGTATCAGGTAAAAATTGAAAAATTGGAGCAGATTCGGTATTAGAGGTAGAAGCCACGGGGATCTTGAAAGCTACAAAGTTGGCTTCAAAGTTTTCTTTTTGGAGTATTATTATCGAGAATGACTCCAAGACTATCATGAAACCCCTTTCTCAGAACTACACGTTTCGATTCATTCAATTAGAAATGTTATTTGTAATATTTATTATTTTGCTGAATTATCTTCCGCTTCCTTTTTGCTTATTCCTAGGGGTAGAAACGGGGCAACCGACTGGGTTGCACTAAAGTGATATCCCAAATACTAAAATCTATTTCTAGTTGTTCCTAAAAGAAATAGAAACGAAAACAAAGTAATATCCAATATATAAAACTCAATTCAGTTTAAATCAAATCCCAAATTCAAAACATTGATTAATTAATTAAGGTTCATCCCTTTAATGCGATTCTCAAGTATATGGAAATTTAGCTCATGATAAAATTAAAGACTGAAAATAAATAAAAGGAATTCATGTTCAAATACAAAAGATAAATTGATAACCTAAAGGGTAGGATGACTGTTGAGGGAAGAACATGATTCTTCCAGCACTAGCTTCTCCTTGCCTTCTTACTCTGACTTGAAAACCTTAAGTCTCTTGTGTAATTCTCTGAAGTGTGTGAAAAGAGGAGGCTAAGGGGTGTATTTATAGGTGTTAGCAAGCTCTAGGTCTAATTTACTTGGAGTGGAAGACAAGTTAATAACTCTTAAATTCGTAGCCCTAAAATCTAGGAAAGGTAAGATTCTGCTGCTGATTTGTTTTGGTCATATCTCATTCAATACTTATCTGTTTGACGCGTTTCAATATTCGAAACTGCTTGTCTCGGAAAGCTCTTTCCATTGGTGCATACCACTCGCCCAAATTCCTAGCCAATATTAAGTTATGGACTCATCTTTAAAACGTGGCTGGAATTTCAAATTCATATGGCAGCTTTATCTTTTCCTTCTTTGCATATATCCTTCCTTGATCTTCTTATTTCCATGTAGATCTTCTTTCCTTTACTTCTTTGACTTGACTTGGTCTCTAAATAATTACCATATATTTTTAAAACTTCACAATAAATAAATAATTAAACCGCATATGCTTTAAAAAGAATAAATCGATAATTCAAGAAATAGAAATAGTTTAGTGCACTCTAAAAATAGAAACTCGAGTAAAAGTACTTCCTAACATACTAAAATACCCTAAGACTTTAATTTTCACTTCTCCTCCTTGGATTGGTCTTTCATGAAATTCAAGAACCTACTAACTTTGCACTAAAAACAATCAAATTTACGCACAAAAGCTCTAAAAATGCAAATAGTCAATTTCCAAGGGGAGAAAGTGTAATATGATCAAATAAGCATAAAAGTCTATCGAATAAGTCATTTATTCACCTAAAAGGATGTCTCCAAAGGGCTTATAATTAGAACAAATAGGGAGACATCAAGCTTCTTAGCACATTGTTTGGTAATTAAGATACATGTATCTCTCCCCAGTTAGCCACTATTGTATGTAATGATGTCGAGCCCATAAGGGTAGGCTAAAACATTGTAACCGTTTTTTATTATCTATATTAGTGTGCTTGAACAAAAAAGTAAATCATATAGGTAAATTTGAGATTTCTTTTTTATTAAGTAAACTTGAAATTCATTTTAATTTTAATATTTAATACTATGTATTAGGGATTAATATAAATCATTAAAAACCATTATTTGTTTGGGGGAGGAGGGGTGTCGGGTTAGGGGAAGAGGTGAGTATATTCCTTTACTCAAGTTTATTAAAAAACTCAAACAAAAGATACACAAACAAATTCTCAGTATCTTGGACACTTTATTCAGTTTGTTTCGGTTCTTGGTCAAAATCAGACGGAGTTTTTTGATTTTTTATAATTTAAAAACCAAACCTGACGGTTCGCATTTGGTTTCACATTCTGTTTTTGGGTCCGGATTGATTTGTTTTGGTTTAACTTTTTGGTTCCCTACGAATTTGGATTCTTGACCATTTATCTTTGTCATACCATTTTTTTAAATACATTGTCCAATAACGATTAATATTCTATTATAATTATGTTATTGTTCTAACAATAATAATCTTAATTTGTAATTCTAATAAATTTATAGAATTAAAACTAGTAGTTATGAATTCATATAATCATGCAGATACTTACTAATATAATTTTAATTGATATAAAAAAATTCTCACTAATAACACTGTTAAATAGTAAAAAAAAATCATGTATATGAAAAATTCGCAACTAAATTTTCTCCCACACAATTCTTATAAAAAATTCTAAAACTTATTTTTTCCTTCTTCGATTCGGTTTTCGTGTAGTAATCCGAATCGAACAAAAAAAATTTAGATTTTGAAAATTAAAACCGGAACCATTTGATTTTTTATGTTCGACTTTTTCTGATTTTTTGTTTTGGTTTGATTGTCTGATTCTCATTTTCTTAATTAGCTCTACCCACCTCACCCTTCTTCGTCCTTGATTTGCCTTGTCGAAGGCAACAACATATTTTTTAAGATAATTTTAGGATTAATGCCCGAAAAACCCCTCAAGTTAGAATTAATTCCCCTTTACAACAACCATCATTTTTTGGATATAAAAGACACCATACGTTTTGTTTTTTCCTTTTTTTTGCCCATAAAAAGAGTCGTTTGAGTTATGATAAGCTTTCCATAATTCACTATTTTTTTAAAAAGACAGTGTCTTTTACGGGATAATGAACAAGGCTGTAGGAGTTTATTGAGTATTGCCCCTTAATATTATTTATCGATACAATATAAGTCCCTAGGTTATTCAAAATAAGATTAATTGTGCTATTGATTTTTAGATGATAAAAAATATCCATAAAAGAATTAAAAACTTTAAATCGACATACGATAATTTCAACTTATACATTTGTATATTTTATTTTTTTAATTAAGTATATATATATATATATATTCCAACATTATACTTCTTAATACACTATCTATAATTTTGACAGAATTAAATTAAAATATTAAATAAATTAAAAATTTACTTCTAATAAAATTACACTAAGTTATTAATAATATATTGAAGAATATATCATTACTTATTACTTATGTATATAAATTGCACCTTCGCTTAAAAGAATTGTCATGTTACTCATCAATATTAATATCAGTATATATTATATAAAAAAGAGTTATTGTTGATAATATTTTTATTAACTTTTTTGATTATTATTTTAAATTTTTAATAATTTATTTTATAAAAAAATGCCTAATAATATAACTATTTATAGAAAGGGAAAATGACCCAAAAAATCAAAATAATATTATTTTCAGCCCAATAACATCAATGACAAAATTTCTTCCCAATAACATCATTAACTAAATTTTGTCCTTGATGGGAATCGTCCTTGACGGGAATCGTCCTTGACGGGAATCGTCCTTGATGGGAATCGTCCTTGACGGGAATCGTCCTTGATGGGAATCGTCCTTGACGGGAATCGTCCTTGACGGGTAAACATGTAATCTTATAATAGTAAGTTAATGGATGATTCTTTGGGGCAAGTATAATATTATTTTGATTTTTTGGGTCATTGACCCTTATAGAAAACATCTTTTTTATATTTTTTATACTTTTACTATCCTTATTATTAAATATATTATTTATTTTAATACAATATTAATTTTTAAATATTAAACAAATAATAGGGTACTTCCACCATCACCATTATCACCACCACCACCACCACAACCACCATGTATTTAATCACCACTACAACCACCACCACATCAAGCACCACCACCACAACAACCACAACCACCTACTATTACTAATTTCATCACACACGCGCGCGTCCGTTAATTTTTTTTAAAATCGTCATAACTAATTAAAAAAAAAATCAGAAAAATAAAAAATTTGCATTTTTGGATAAAACAAATTAATGTTTACGTCTATGCATTTTTTGGATTTTTTTAAAATTTTATAGTTTTTTTTTGTTTTTTTAATTATTTTTTTCGCAGACATGAAATTTCATGTTCAAAACATAAAATTCACTGTTTGAAATAGTGATTTTTTTCGCACACACAAAATTCCATGTTTAAAACTCTGCGGAAAAAAATTTGAAAAAAATTCAAAAAATTCTAAAAAAGTTCATAGACGTAAATATTAATTTGATTTATCCAAATATATAAATTTTTGATGTTTTTGATTTTTTTGATTTTTTTGGAATTACTTATGACGATTTTAAAAAAAATTCACGGACGCACACGTATGTTTATTAGTTTTTGTTTTATTTTTTTCTAATTTTTTTTTTCTTTTTTTTTTAATTATTAATTATAAAAATAATTTAAGATAAAACTGTTTTTTATAAATTATCTTATTGTAGGTAGCTTTTTTTAAATAGATTTTTTAATAGACATTAATCTATAATTCACTCGTATAAAAATACATTGAATGTAAAAATGGGAGCAAAAAGTGCATAGAATATAAGCCTTTAGATGTCGATCGAATTTGATGCATGCGAAAAAGAGAATGAGAGCCGCCAAGAGCAATATAAACTATGTGGGGTTGCTTAAGAAAGTTGATGTTGAGCTTTTTGTCCACTTCATTACTCCACATCATCATCTTGTGTGTTGAAAGTCTTTGTATATGGGGCCTAAACCAGGTAGGTTGAGTACAAAAGTTTTTGAAAGTGGAGTATAAAGATAAAAGTTATAAAGCTAAAAAGGTATTCTGATTTTAATTTATACTCACAGCTGACAGCTCCAATATTGCTTTGGATGCAAATAATCAAGATTAGGATCATGTTTACACATCATGGTCATGCCGTTTATATCTTTCTGTGACAAAAAAAAAGGTACTGTTCTATAAAACACCGGAATTGTTATTAGATCAGAAAATAATTAAAGTTTTTTTTTTTTTGCCGGCAACATCAAAATTATGTCCTTGTCATTTAATACTCAATCTTCTAAATCTTAGAACAAGCATGTTCTGCTGGCCTCTTAACATCGTCTGTTGCCTAACGCTACGCGACACTCGATCAGTCCATCCATTAAGCCGTCTAGGAATGTGCATGAAAGACAGTTGTCCATGTCTTCCAGCTTTTTGCTGAATATGCTTGACGAAAGGTCTGATTTTCTACCATGCTGCTGACAACTTTTTAATACCTTGAATAACTTCAAGGTTATCGGAGCAGATAAACGTCTTCCTAGCTGCATTCAGATTTACTAATTTCTGGTCCGGCTGGACCAGATATAATTACCATGAAACCTGACTCTATTTTTGCAAAATATGGAATGCGATATTACCGCATGAATCTTTCGGTATACCGCGGGGCATCGCAACAAAGACTATTCTTGTTCCGACTGGTCCTGATCAACATAATGTGGCACCGAACGAAAGAATCTGAGACACCAAAAATTGACAGGGTATGTCAGGTATAATGTGATTCTTTTGGTGTACATCGACTAGGGAGCTACTACCAAGGTAAAAAAAAAAAAATAAAGAAACCCAAAATCACTCTTCTTCTTCTTCTTCTTCTTCTTCTTCTTCTTCTTCTTCTTCTTCTTCTTCTTCTTCTTCTTCTTCTTCACCAACCCACACTATCTTTTGCATTCTAAAATCATATAGAATACTTCATCTAACATCTTTTCACCATCAAATATCTTCCAAAAACACCCTAAACTTTTCAAATCCACCTAATTTTTTTAAATTCTTTTCCAAGTTTCTCATCAATTATTTTAATATCCACCATACCCACTTTATATATTATCATCCTCACATCAATTCCACACCAAATAACATCAAAAAAATACCAAAACATCTATAAATTCTTCCAAATCAAAACCCTAATTCTAAAAAGTGAAGATTTGAAGAAAGTAAAGGTTATAAGTAGCTTGATTTTCACTTTTTTACTTAATATTGCGGGAAAGTTGGATATTTTAGCTTGTATATAGTGGAAATAAGTGGATATCGTATTTTTTGGAACATTGGTGTTATCTTTAGGTGTGTGTGTGTGTGTGCGTGTGTGTAAATTTGAGTTTCACCAAAGTTCCTCCAAAATATCCGGTGAATTTTCCAATGAATTTGTGGATTATTCTGGTTACGAGTGGGAAAGAGCTTATGTTCATGGAATTTTGTTGGAGTTTTTTTTTTAATTTGAATCGTAGGTTGTGGGATTGGGCGAAGTTTGACTTGTGGGTACCTTGAAGTTTCTAACATATTTCCATCAAGATTTCCAAGGAACTGAGAGTTGTTCCTAGCATAATATTATCATGTAGAGATAAGAGAGCTAACTTGGAGATTTAGCGGTTGTTCATCCAAAGCCACGTATTTTGTCCAATTTCATGCACTCCCATTAGGATAAACATCTCTCTTCGAACAGAATGGACATGGATACTTCACATGCCCTTCCTTTGGGTGATGACCGCGAGAGCACTGGGCCTTGAGCTTCGAGATACGTTTTATCCCTTCTTGTTTTTAATTTTTTGTTGTATAATATGTGTTAGGTGTATAATTCTAAGATTTATTGCTTTTCAGTCTATTTTGAGTTGTAGGGACACACTCACTTTTGGGGGTGGGGTACTCGTTGTTCTCAACCCCATTTATTGTGTTTAATGCTTTAAAAATAAAAAAATATCTTGAAACACACAAAATAGTTTTAATAATTAGGGGTTTAACTAGTAATCTTTGTTGAGCATCAGTGTCTCGTAAATCTTGTTTAGATAACTCGATGATATTAACTAGGTTTGTGATTTGGAAATGCCCATATTATGCTTTGAAATACTTGTTAGTTTTGATTGAATCATTAGGTAGAAATGTATCATAAGAAGGGTTTAAATAAAGCAAGTAGTGAGTAGGTGTGTATAACTTGAGATCCAACCTTTTTGAAAAACCAACTTCACCAATAACTTTGACGTAAAAGAGTTAACGAAAAATACATAGTTATGGAAGTGATCTAGGTAGTTCTTTGATAAACCACTTGTTCCCTTTAGCTTATGTCAAAATGAATATTATGTATCACTCTTAGCTCCTCTGAGCCTAAAGCCTTTATCTTTGTTTGCCACATTATAAGCTTACGCCGCTTAGATTGTAAGACTTTACCATATGACTTGCAATTAAAGCATGATGTCTTATGATTAATTGTCTTGAGTTTGAGTTTGGGGTGGTGGGTATTAGTGGTGAAGGATTATAACGGGTGGGTAGTTTCTTGTATTTGTGCTAGATTACGATGCACATTATTGTATTTCTTGCCGGATTCAAGATTTTTTTTTTTAAAAACTGAATAAATTAAAGAGATAAAGAAGCAAGCATGAAACCACACATAAAAACTTAATTTATGCTTGACTTCCAAACTAAAAAGAAAGAAAATAAAAAGAATCTGACAAGTGACATTATTAGAAACATCGTATAGAAAAAAGATGTAAATCATTGTATATGGAACTTGGGGATGCTTGTGATGCATAAAAAAAGGACGAGTAAGCAAATCTATGAGAGAAAATTCAAGATCTTAGTTATTTATTATGCTTGTTTTAGTAAGGAGAGAGATAAAAACTCATTTGAATTTATCTATATATATCATACCTCACCCAAACGTTACATTATAACAGAAAATTCCTCGTAATCGTTAGCTATATAATTAAATAACAATTAAACGGAAAGGAAGGAGATGAGTTGACCATTAGACAACATAGAAAGATTGATGATCACTATATAGCCGTATTGTTCATTCAATATATGCAACATATAAAAGAAGGAAAATATAATAGAAAAAGAAAAATACTATAACTAGTGTTTAAAATATTTATTTCATTTTTTTGCAGATGATTTGATTTTATTTGCAGAGGCGTCTGTTGATAATTTCATGTTATTGCAGGATTCCCTTGATATTTTTTGCAGAGAGGCGGGACAGACAATAAGTAAAGATAAATCGATAATCTACTTTTCCAAGAATGTAGAGGAGGATGTGGCGTCTAACATCTCGATGAGGAGTGGTTACCAAAGAAGCGATGGTATTGGTAAATACTTGGGTGTTAATATTCTTTCGGGGAGGCGTCCGAAGGGTTTCTTTGGTGAGCTCATAAGTGACATTCGTGGGAAGTTGGAAAAGTGGAAGGGAAATACTTTATCGTTAGCAGGGCGAATCACTCTAGCTCAATCAGTAATTAGTGCGGCTCCTATGTACATCATGCAAGTTGAGAAATTACCAGGCTATGTGTGTGAAGAAATCGACCGGATTAGACGGGAATTTATTTGGGGTTCTTCGGAGGGTCAGAAGTGTATTAATTGGGTTGCTTGGAGAGATATATGTAGTCCTAAGGAAGCCGGTGGATTGGGGTTTAAGTATGCGGAAGATATGAACAAAGCTCTTTTGGGTAAGTTGGGATGGAAGTTAATACATGACACTTCTACTCTTTGGCCCAGGAGAATGAGAGAAAAATATTTCAAAGGGCCGCCTATGCAATATTTGATCAAGCAAACCGATTCAAGGATATGTCGAGCAATTGTGGAGGGGTTAGAGGTGATTAGAAGGGGCTCTAGATGGGTGGTGCATAATGGGGAAATGGTGGCTTTTTGGTGTGATGTTTGGATGGGAGATTCTCCTCTTATTGATTATGTCACAGGGATTTTTGAAGCTAGCGAATTGACTAAGAGAGTCTGTGATTACATGAGAGAGGATGGTACGTGGGATTGGGAGGCTTTTCAAAATTTCCTTCCTACTTCGAAGTTATTAGAAATCGCGGAGACAAGATTGGGTAGGGAGGAATCGATGAAGGATTTGGTATCATGGTTATCGGAAGCCAATGGAGAATTCTCGGTAAGATCAGTAGGGTGGGGTAATAGATCTTTTGATACTAGTATGGCATATACATGGAAGAAAATTTGGGGGTTAAAATCTACACAAAGGACTAGAGTTTTTTTGTGGCGAGCGGTCCGGGAAAGGATTGCTACTAGAGGGAATTTGGCTAGGCGAGGGATGAATGTGCCGGTAACATGTCCGTTGTGTGAGACGGAGGTGGAATCTGCTATCCATTTGTTTCGAAAATGTGTCAAAGTTAGGCGGATTTGGGACATGGTCAAAAGGGAGGTGTTAAAACATGGGAGGAAGGAAGAGGTACCTGCTACTAATCTCTTGTCTAATTCGGTTTTGGAGAATGGTATATGGGGTGGGGGGTTGGACCTGACATCTAATTTTGTTAATTTGCAGGTTAGGTCCCTGGGAGAACCTGAACTGGTGAACAGGACTGGGGTATCACTGTTACTGAATTCGACCAGTAACGTTTTGCAGATCAGACCTACAGCGCCGGCAATGGGAAGACAGGCTGCTGGTGGGACGGATGGGGCGGCTGCAGGTGGTGGGAGCGGACCAGACGCGCAGCACCGAGGACGAAGACCAGCAGGAGGTTTTTACAGGTCTCACGGCCGAGGATAAGGCCTGGTGGATCAAAAATATTTCCAGCAGTATGTTGTTCGCCGGTGTTCGATGGGGGGTATTCTTTGGTGCACTACTAGACACCATTTGGAAACAAAGAAACGAGGTGGTGTTCAATGGAGTTGCTTCACTTAATGAAGCTGATATAGTGAGAAAGGCACGTTATAAAGCTATCGGTATCACGAGAGCATGGGGGAATTTGCCCGGGCTTTCCGTTTCAAAGAAGTCTGTTGTGTCTTTGGTAGGGTGGTCAAAGCCTACTAGAGGGGTCAAACTCAACACGGATGAGAGTTATGGTAGTGGTGAACAAGGCGGTGGAGGAGGTGGTCTTGTGAGAGATTGCAACGGAGATTGGATTGGTGGTTTTATTATGAAGGTGCATCAAGACTCTCCGGTCATGGTGGAGCTCATAGCACTTCGGGAGGGACTCAAACAAGTGGAGGGATTAGGTTTTCAAGATGTGATGGTAGAGGTGGATTCAAGTGAAGTAATTGAGCTAGTTCGTAATGCAACGAATGGTAGAGGTCCTGGAGCACAATGGATCATGAAAATTCGATCACTTTTGGATAGAAATAAGGGTTTTCAGTTAAGGAGTGTCTATAGGGAAGCTAATACATGTGCGGACTGGTTGGCTAAGAAGGGAAGGAAGCTTGGAGAGGACTTTACGTTTCTTGAGGACCCTCCAGATGGCATTTGGGGTCTTCTCACGAAGGACCGTATGGGATATAAGTTGCCGAGATTGGTATATGAACCTAAATTACTCAATAATGTAATAGATTAGTGTTTGTTTAGACGTAACATGATCCATGTCTTGGGTCTCCGATGTATTAAAAAAAAAAAATTATTTCATTAGCCAATAGTTTTCTTTTTTCCATAGGCACTAGGTGCTTGTATGAGTTAATCATAAAATACTTACTAGGCGACAGAAACCCCATGTAAGATATTTTTTCCAAATAACAAAAAAGGGTGAATCGATCCCTAAAGCTGGATGATTGTTATGTAAATGCTATTCCTTTTAAGCTTCAAATTCTCACCTTTTTTGGCATCTTCCCTTTTGCTAATTCATGTATTGAAAATTTTCATTAGGATAAAGGTTAGTTACAAGAATTTATGAGTATGTATAATTAACCATACAAGAAACATTATCTTTAGCGGTAAAATAATTTACCATTAGAAGTCTTAATTTTACTGCTATTTATTCGTCACAATAGGTTCGTCTCTAAAGACATTTTGTGTAGCAAATTATTTATTTTTTACTCTATTAACTTTATCTTTAGCGGTAAATATTGTTGCTTAAAATATAATTACTATTTTGATGTTTAAAAATATCATTAGAGATCATTTTAGTGTTGCCGCAATATATATCGGTCTCTAATAATATTATTTGGCGTGGTGTAATGAACTACATTTTACTCATTTTGTTTCAAATAATTACAGTATTTTTATTAAAAATATAGTTTTAAAATATTTATTTAGTTAAAAAAATTATTTTTTAATTTCTTTTGCTACTAATTTTAATAGCATATTAAATTTTATATTGTTGATAAATATTTAAGATTTCAAAACAAATGATATTCTAGTAATAGAGGGATAATTATTACATTTTTAAATAGGTATAAAAAGTAAATAGATAATTGTTCTATAAGTATTAGTATCATTTTTTGAGTAATGATATTTGTTATTTTTTTTGGTTCATTCCATATTTTTTACGTGTCACGTTGTGTGTTATTATATGATGGAGAGAAAAAAAATTAAAAAAGAAAAATAATTTGATTAGTTTTTAAAATTTTCATGTAAGAGGTGATAAAAGGATGAACCAAAAAAGATGATAAATATCACTACTCTTATTTTTTTATTTAAAAGTTATAATTTTAATAAATATTAATTACAGAATTTATTAGGGTAATTTACCTATGGGGTCCACGAGCCATCAGTGATTGCCCATCAGGTCCAGCCCATCACTAATGACAAAGATGCCCCTAGTAACCCATTAATTAAAAAAACATTTCCAAAATAAACAACCCTGAAATCATGCAATCGGTTTAAATTAAAAAAAAAGAATGTGAAGCGCCAAAAAAATCGTCAAACAAGCAACCCACTAACGAAAACCATCATTCATCAAAAAACCCTAAAGCTAGAACGAACCATCACCGGAGAAGAACTGCAGCAACACTGGAACTCAGAGAAAATGGCGGGCGAACCATCACGAGAAGGGGTTAGTGGTGCGAAGGGAGTCAAACGGAAGCAAATGGGCGATGGTGTATCTAAGAAACCGGTTATGAAAAAGGTCATATTGACACCACATTTAACCGATGATGACTTCGTTGAACCAGTACTTAGAAACAGTAGCGTGATCAAAAGAACGGCGATAGGTGTGCAAGGACAGAAATCACTGAAGAATAAGGGCAAGGCGAATATTGCAGAGGAGACTAATAGTCTTAAGACAACAAACAAGGGTAAGAAGCCGGCATTGGATGGACAGCAACGTGTGCCAGAGAAGGGGAACAAAAAAATTGAAAAAAAGAAGCAGGAAAGTGAAGATGCGCTTGATGATGTCAATGAAGATGAAGTTGTTGAAGGTATTCATTTTGAATTGTGTAATAGGTACTGTTATAAATTATGTAGATTTCCTTGATGAAAAACATTCTTAAAAAAATGGAAGATTAACTCATAACAGTGACGTTGGTGAACTGTGTGACTAGATTAATGTTAAAATTGCAAATACTGAGTAAGGGTAATAAACAATTGATGGGCTATACGTGTTAATTGATGGTGTATGAATGTAATTCTGTACTAGATATATACATATGTGTAGCTAAATGTAAATGACAATTGATGGGTTAGTGGTGTGTGTACTAACTATTTGTTTCTTTATTCAGTTAAAGGAGGTAGCAGCAAAATCCAGTACCGATCGTCGCTAGAATCATTGTATACGATTGTGAAGAATCTTAAGGTGAGTGGACGTCACATCGAGGCTTGTCGGGTTCTGCCATTTTATCTGTTGATAAAAGGTGTGCATAGTTCATCTGATGGTGTGGAGTGTTTCAAGAAGAGCGTGAAGCAGATACACGAAATACTGAAGACGTATGATAGTCACATTGGAGGATTTGAGTTGGGCAACAAGTGTGTAGAGCTTACGGCAATTGATGTGAGAATAATAATGGGAGTGGTTGGTGGTGGAAGACAGGTGCCCAAATTCAAAGCAGATGAATACAAAAACTCAGACTGGTTTGATAGAAATTTCCCAAACAAAGTTGGACAACTGAAAGATACAGAAATTAAGAAAAGGATAATTGATGTGTTAGACATAGAGCCGCAGACTGATTAGACGGTACGGACTTTCGTGATATTGATAGGGATTTTATGTATGGCGATAGTTTTCTTTCCTACGGGGTCGCGAACACCGATGTGGGTGGTGAGTATGTGTGAAGATCTGGAGAATTTGTTAAATTACGATTGGGCGACACACGTTGCTGAATTTGTCATGAAGCCGATACGCGATGGGTCAATAAATCATATATCCGGATGTGCCGTCATTTTTTTAGTAAGTAAATAAATATCTTATCGTATCGTATCCACTAGACTAAGTTTATTAATTTTGGTTTATTAATGTGATATTCGAAAACGCAGCCTTGGTTTTTAGAACATGTGAAACTGATGGAACCAAGACACAAGGGTGCGATACCTAGGTGTTTGAAGTGGAGCCTGAAATGTGCAACGAAAAAGCCTTTCCCGGAAGTGATAAGAAGGTTACGATATGATCAGGTAATCCGTTGAGTCCGAAAAATCGCTTTTTCAATAATTAATGTTCAAGAAAATAAGAACTAATTTCAATTATTGCAGGTGATAAATCTCGATCTCCAGATGACACCTGAGGAGGCAAAATTGAAAGAGTATGTGGTGGTATATGACGATGAAGACGATGTTTCCTTAAGTAAACATGTCGATGAAGAAGGTGTCGATGAAGAAACAAGTCCAGCTGTTGATGACAACGGGAAGTTTGATGGTGGTTTGAGAAGTTCAGTTGGTACTCACAATGAAGTTGGAGATGGTGGTGCGACAGAGAAAGAGGTTATAGAGGACGAAGATTTGGCACGGATAGATGTGGATGGCATAATAGCAAGATTAAATCGTGGAATTGGAGATGGGACGGTTAATAAGGATGGTGGACGAGAAGTTGGTTCGGGTGATGGAACTAACGAACTGCCGGAGGATGGGACTGGTACAACAGATGGATGTCCTGAGAAGAATAGTGATATGCTTATGGACGATATGGGTACTAATTCTGACACGCCAGTGAGAAATGGTGTTTCGTTAGTTGGTGGTTCGTCTGTTATGGAGGGTGTTGATGGTGGGGACCATACC
Source organism: Nemophila menziesii (assembly GCA_029959085.1). Classification (NCBI taxonomy): domain Eukaryota; kingdom Viridiplantae; phylum Streptophyta; class Magnoliopsida; order Boraginales; family Hydrophyllaceae; genus Nemophila; species Nemophila menziesii. Next base: position 27,500,895 of record JARWIR010000004.1, on the reverse strand, counting down.
AAACGAACTGATTGTGCAGAGGATATGGTTATCGACGATATGGGTAATAATTTTGACACGCCAGTGAGGGATGGTGTTGCGTTAATTGGTGGTTCGTCGGTTATGGAGTGTGTTGATGATGGGGGACTGAGCAAACCAACTGATGATGGGTTGGTAAATGGTTTACGGAAAAGAGTTGAGGAGATGGAACTGGTGAACCAGAAGCTATTGAAGGAGTTGGAAGACAATCGAGTGTCTGGACGTGCACGGGAAATTGAATTGGAGAAGGAGATTCAAGAATTAAAAAATAAATCAGTAACTAGAGGTGTGGAGGGTGGTAGTGAGGAGGTATTAAAACTGAAATCGGAATTGGTAAGGATGAAAGAAGAAATACATCAGTTAAGAAACGCGAGTGGAGCAACACCGAAAACGGTGGCAGGGAAGGGTAAGACAATCAAATTCCTAAGGAACGCGTTGAATGCAGCGGAAAAGGAATTAGTGGTTATTCAAGGTGCTTACTCAACGGCAACGGAAGAATTACTTTGGTTAAAAAGTGTTGGTAACGTGACGTATAGGGGAACATGTTCTACTAGCGGACAAGTAGACGATGGAAAGATTACGGGGGCTGATATTGATGAGCTGGATGAGGGTGGTGCTAAAAATGGCAGTAGGAGCGAATGTGTTGGATTACGGGTTGGTATAACTGACAAAGTGATGGAGGATGTAAATATGGACATGGTGATGGTTGTGTGAATGTAAAAGACAATGTGAGTATACAAGTTGCAGAAGATGGTGTGAATAAATCAAATAGCCCTGTGATAAGCTATGACAGTATGTTCGAAGAGAGCAACATTGACGGTACAGATGTTGATCAAAATGAAGAATCAAGTGGTGATTATATTGAGCTAATAGGGGAGAAAAAGGGTGTACAAGGGACAGATCGTGAGGTGCGACGTTGGAACAGGGGCAGCGTGAGAGGAGCAGCAAACAGGGGTGTATCGTTAGATGATGGGATCGGGTCAAACGCTAAAAAGAGGAAGACGATAAAGGTAACTCCGAACTCAATGATACGCAAGATAAAACATGCATATAGGACCGGTAGAGCGAAAGCAGATATGGATGCTTTCGTGATGACTAAATTAAAACAACCAAGGAAACCGAAAGTCAATGATCAGAAAAAGAAACTTGCAATCAGGGGTGTTGATGAGAAGATGCTGGAGATGCTATCAGGTGACGAGCCTTTCATCGTCGATGTATGGAATTATATGGGGCATCGGGTGACTGTGGCAGAGTGTTATGACATCGCAAGAGAAGAACAGCTAAGCGCAAAGGTTTGATGACATAATTTTTAGTTATACAGAATTTTTAAATTTATGAATAATATGATTAACTACTGTTAATGTATGTGTTACAGATAATGGAGGTTTGTCTGATGATATATGAGAAAGATCTACAGAGTAAGCTTGTCAAAACTAAAAATCCAGCAATTGAATTGAGTTTCAGAATAATGCCAGCGAGTGCATCGGTAAGTGTGAATTTATGTAAACACTAATATGGCCTTAAATAATTGTATACCTAATCAAAGTGTTGTTGGTTGTTTACATGACAGGGTTATATGCGGAAGGGGGCAGTGGCGGATATCGAGAGATATGTAATAGGTTTTTTCAGGGATAATGTGAAGGCCAATAAAGACATTATAATACCATTGGAGACCAAGGACAATGGTTTGACACATTGGTCAATCCTATTGTGGAACAGAGAACAAGGCACCTTCTACCATTACAACGGGCTAGGCTGTATGAACATGGCTTCTACTGGTGCAAAGGCGAACAAAAATGCAGACAGGATGTACGAGTTTCTACTGGATAATGTGTTAAAGGGTTGGTATACAGAGCTTGGTAGGTCTGAGGAAGATTGGCCAGGGATAGGTCATATAAGGGTTGACCACGTGAAGATCCGGATAGCAGACACAGGAGTGTATTCGATTCTATACGCATTTGATATAATGAGAGGTGACGGGGTGAAGAAGGTGTACGAGCATGAAGTGGTGGTTGATCAGAGAAAGAAGCTTATCACGTGGCTGCTTAACGATAAACATACCGTTGCGTCGGTTTTTGAAACAAGAAGAGCACTTAAAGACGATTAATGCTTGAATTATAAAACTTTAATTATTTAACATTTGATGTATTTTTGATTTTAGATAACTGATGTTTGGAAACGATTTTTTGTATCGAAACATGCAGAAACGATATGGAAACGGTTATTTGAATTTCAGTTTTTTTTGCTATATTAATTGTTATATGTGTTGAATTTCATATAGTGCTTAAGTTCATTTTTTATGATAGTATAAAGTTTAGAAATTCTGGGTTAATATGAGTTAATTGTAAAATAATGGTTGTGGTGGGTAATATGAATTAAACTGATGGTACATTGGATAACAATGATGGGTTGTTAGTTGTATCTGGGTTATTGTATGGAATGGTGGGTGATGCGTGTTAATTCAATGGGTTGAAGGTAAAAAGTGGTGGGTAATGTTAGTAAAGACGATGGTATGTAATAAAAAGATGGTGGTTTATGGTGTATGCTATAAAAATATAAGTCAGTGGTTTATGATAGTAATATTGGTGGGTCATCAATTGAAAATGATGGTATATATATATAAAAGGTGGGTGGTTTATCCTTTGATAGTGATGGTTCGTACTTCTAAAGTTGGGTGGGTTAGCCTTTGAAAATGATGGTTTATACATTTAAAAAATGGGTGAGTTATCCTTTGAAAATGATGGTTTATAAGTATATGAATTGCAGAACAACAGTAGAAACACAATCAACAAAAAAAACACAAACAGATGTTTTATTGAACTAGTAGATGGTACAATACATATAAGATTGCACTTATTGAAATGAAAGAACTAATGAGAAAAAAGGCATAAGACAGAAGATCATTTGCGAGGTTTAGGGCAAGTTGATCGGTTATGGTATGTGTAAGTGTGACAGTTGCTACACATTCGACGCTGTGACGAATCCGCGCGCTCTCCTTCCGACAAGAACCGTTTTTTCTTAGGTCTACCAGGTTGCGCTTTGAAGGCCGGTGGGTTAACTATCATGTCTCCCACAGCATCTGACTGTGCTAAGAATGTTGACATAGCTGGTATGCTTCTAGCATAAGTGGATCGAAAACTTGCTACGTGCCAGTATTGGTCAATGTAAGGATATGGAATTCCGGGGGAGGCAACCTCAATAGCAGCTACAGCATGGACACAAGGGAAGCCCTTAACCTGCCATTTACCACATGAACAAGAACGAGCAACAATATCAACGACCATGTTAGGATCCGATAAAACCTCGAAGGTTGACTCGCTTGATCGCAAAACAAACCATGCGCGGAGCGTAGTCAAACTTTATCTCGTAAGAGGCAGTTGATTTAGGCGATAATACAGTAGTCCAATTTGCCGCCCCTCGACCGAACGGTCATACATCTGTTGCATCAGGAGAACACGGATTGAGTCGATTAATTCAGTTACGGGAAGCTCTCTTGTTAGCCTTAATTTGATGGTTGAAGGACTCAGCAGCATTGGATGTTGTTTCCCCATATCTTTTACCCCTGAAATGCGCGTTAGCAAACTTCTCTTTAGGAATATTCTTCATGAATTTGGAAGCTTTTTGACCACCTGTAGCAAGAAACATACGAAGAAAATCATCGAAACTATCTGATGTTGCTGCAAAACACATTCTATCAAGCAAGTATAACATTGTCTCTCTCTGGGATTTGAATTCTTGAATTTTGTCTTAAGATTCTCCTTCAGATGCCGTTGACAATAAGCATGGTGCACATTAGGGAAAACAGATTCAAGGGCATTAGCAATCCCGCCATGTCGATCCGACACAAAAGTCACATCACGTGACGATATTAATGGTGCAAGGAAACGAAGGAAATGAGTCCAGTTAACGGTGTCTTCGGATTTAACGATCGAAAACGCAACAGGAAACAACCGTGAAGAGAAATAACATAAGTAGTGTGTTAATTAGGAAAGCTGCATTGTTAATGTAAATAAGAATTGAAGTACCTTGGTTAGCGTCTTTTGCAGTAGCAATCAGTAGTTGACCTTTATATTTATTCTTAAGGAAAGTAGCGTCTAAAAATAGTAATGGGCGGCAATGATTAAATCCTTCAATGCAAGCACCAAAGGCGAAGTGACATCGCGTGAATGCACGGTTTGATGGTTCACACTCAAGAGAAACAACACCTAATGGGTCGATCTCGCTTAGTTTGTCGAAATATGCCTGTATCTTATTGTATGAAAGCCCAGCGTCACCAAAAATGTCATCACGGGCCTTGTTAACAGCACCATATGCAACCTTATACGTAATATTGTAACCATATTCATATTTGAGGAAATTCATCACCTCGCCTGGTTTAGTATCGGGTTTAGAGCGTATCATGTCGATTATGATGTATTTGATTAAATCACCTGATAAGCGAGGGTTTCTGAATGTTTTAATCAGTGGGCCGCATGTGTGATCTTTAACGAAAGTTCTTATGTAGGCTTTTTGTGTATCATCGTCTTTAGATGCATAGACATACCATTTACAACCTGCATAACATGTGTGTAACACATAAGCAACAACATTGAAAAGGGAATTTTTTTTTGAATAACACTGGTATGCGATGGTGTGTCAGTTTAAAATTGGTCGGTAATTAGTATAATTTGATGGGCGATAAGAATAAAACATGAGATGCAGTTGGTGGTGTATCTGTGTAATTATGATGGTTTATCTGCATATTATGGTGGTTTATAACATGGGAAAAACAAAAAATGAAATGGTTAACTAAGTAATAAAGCAAACCTGATTCCTTAGCTCTTGAGCAGTAAGCACTAACACGATTAGGGCGATTATGTCCAAAAGTGAAAGTAAATCGAGTCTCGCAAGCGTATTTCGCGAGAGCATATCGAAATTCTTTTATGCCATCATGGAAACATTGACCGGGTTCACTGAGGGCGTGTTTCCAAACATTGCTCTTTAGGACCCTGACTTTGTGATGGTAGTTGTTTTCGGCTGCTTCATCATCTTCTGCGTTTGATTGAACTAAGGTTTGAGTTGGTATGTGAACAATGTCCACAGATTCTGGTGTGGCTTGAGGTTGATTAACCACAACAAGGCTGTTACATATCACATCAATTTGGAATTCTGAAACAAGAGAATGATCTAGCAACCATGTGATGGTCCCAAAATCCCCTTCACCAACAAGCTTACATTTTGATGGTCAGCTATGGAGTACATCAACTCAAAAACATTATCAGTCAAAAAACTCCATGTTGTTTCACATAGTTAGTTATTGACTCAAAGGAGTCAAACAACCTGAACAACTTCAATGCCTTCTCATCATTGAAACGAAACACGACTAGAACATTGGATGCCATAACTACATAATAACACAATAAAAAATCGTATAAATCAAATACGAATACTAAAGTAGATATGAAAGTTTGTTATTACTAAAGTAAATCACTACTGCTACAATATGTAGATGTGTTATACCAAGATAAACGCATAATAATAGATTGATTAATATGTAATAACACGATTACAGATAAAAAATTACAGTGAAAACATACCTGGTTGATGATATTAGATTAACCCTACGATGTGAAAATGGTGATTGTGATAATGGTGGAATGAAGACTGTAATGTTAATGATAAACGTATAACAAGTTTACTAAAATAAATGCATGATTATAGGATTTAATGAATCTCCTACTATCTTTGAAATAATCATATCCGAGTATCAAGGAAACGGATATATTAACCCTTATATGATTGAGGGGTAGTGATGGTATAAGCTAAAAAAACGCTGGACTGTTAGGGTGTAAATAGTGGGGTTGGACTTGTTAGGGGTGGATAGTTGGGCTCTAGGACTATATAGGTTAATATCTCAATTTATTATTATTGAAAAATTCTCTCGACAAATAAAATGCATCAAGTTTTATTTTGTTATCTCATTTTTATTCGGTAGAATTGTTTTTGTGCTTTGTTCCCAACTACTTTAAGTTTGTAAATGCCATTTAAAGTTAGAGTTTGATGTGGATTACTTTAATAAAGGCATCTTTATTTGATCAATAGAGAAAGTAACCTCATTTCCAACACCTTTTACAATATTAAATTAGACAAACAAGCATTTTCTTTCTTTAGTTGGAATGCATCCTTTTCCTTTGTTCTTTATGGTACTTTAAGCTTCTTTTCTTTTCTTTCAAATATCAAACATAAACATACCATCAATTGAGCAAGGCTTTCGAACAAAAAGAAAATCGAGTAAGAGCCTTTTCTCTTTCTTTCTTTTCTTTTCTTTTCTTTTCACTTATTATTTTATTTATCAAAATACTATACATGTATATACTCTACTAAACTATTACCTAATTAGCTGGAAAATTAACTACAATATAGACTACTATAAAAAAAAGCTCTTATATTATTAACTTTTTGTCAATGGTAATATTATTGAAATTTTTGAATTGAGATTGGCTTTTAGAACTTCATTTATTCTAAATTTTCAGTTGAAACTAAATATGTTGATATGTTCCAACAATTGTATAATTTTAACGAAATTAGTGTAATAATCTAATTAGATTGTGACGGATCTTACATATTTTGAATAAATTCAAAAAATTGTTTGAATATGTAACGCTATTCAGATTATGTCGTTTTAACGCTATTTTAATAGTTTGGATCACAATATTCCCTCTTCTTTTAAGTCTATTTTGCACGTATGTTAATATTTTATGTTTCAGTAACCAAACCATTTCTATCAAATCGCAAATATCACAATATTTGACGGATTTCAACTAATTAGCAATTAAAGGAACATCTAAAAAATATGCAAATCAAACTATTATGCATCTCTTATATCAGTTTGATTTCATGACATGCCTCATCATCCCTACCCCTAACATATATACCTTTTGGTCTTATCATCCACACACACACACACAGAGAGAGAGAGAGAGAGAGAGAGAGAGAGAGAGAGAGAGAGAGAGAGAGAGAGAGAGAGGAGAGAGAGAGGAGAGAGAGGAGAGAGAGAGAGAGAGAGAGAGAGAGAAGAGAGGTGGGAGGGAGGAGGGGGAGGGAGGGAGGGAGGGAGAGGGAGAGAGAGAGAGAGAGAGAGAGAGAGAGAGAGAGAGAGAGAGAGAGAGAGAGAGAGAGAGGTGGTCTTTGACCTTGAATCTCTTTTAGGTTGGGATATCATATTTACTTGCTAACAAGTGAACCCGATGTCTTAACTACTCAACGTTTGTGTAAATCAAGTCAATAGAACTTACATAGTATTTCTCCAAACATGATTTGGTTCTCATGGTTTTTTCCATATACGGTTTTGGACAACTCATGATATTTCATGAGCAAACATTAGAGAATTTACCTTAACTAATCCTTCTAGCCCAACCCATATCCATTCATATACGTGATCTCTCGTCGTAGGTGTTATGCGTTGCTCTATCTTATATTATCAAATTTATAATTACAATTAAAATCTTAATTTGTCCTTCACTTTTCCAGGTAGCAATATCTAATTTGTCCTTGGGATGGTTTGGGGAGGTTTCCGTTTAGTGCGTCGCACCAAACTATAGTTTCATGATTTAGTTTTCTAACGCGAATGTGTTTGATTAATTAAACTATATCACAATTCATTATGTTTGATTGAAGGATAGAATATCATGATCTATATTATCATATATGTACTTATATTGCTTACGACATAAGCTATATATGGCCTAGTGCAATTTGTAAAGTACATGATACTCCCTATAATCTGAGAGTATTTTATATGTTTTCAGATTTAATCTAAAATCAACATGTCTTGGCTATATTTGTGTCTCCATTACAAAAATTATTTTATACTTTCTCAATATGGTGTGAGTAAGATAGTATTATACCTTCAATATTATGAGAATCTTTATCCCAGAATAACATCCGCAAGGTATAGAGATTTCACGTCAAAATTATTTGAAAGCATCTTCTTAGGAAATGTAATCACATTCTTGTTACTTCTAATGATCAACATATTATCCAAATATAAGCACAAAATTAAATATCATTTATAATTTTTATTTACATAGACACATTTGTCATATTCATTGAAATGGCAAAGCCCCACATGCGCGTATCACCACCAACACCACCCGCCCGGCTCGGCAAGGCGTGGCCGTGGGCTCGTGGGGGAGTTGAGGAGTTTGGGGAATCAAAAAATGAAAAATGAAACAAGTTTTCTGAAGTAAATCCGGTGAAAGAAGACTAGTTCTTATAGTAGTTGGTGGCCAGCCAGAAGACAAACGCTAACCAATTACGCACCAGAAGACAGGCGTCCACCAATTACGCACCAGTCAACTATTACAGAAATTGGTCAACACGGGAATGCATCAAGTCAACATAGTGTCCAGGTTCATTGTTGCAAATTGAAAACGTGTAATATATGTCAATCAAAACATCAGCAATCATGGAGGAAATTAAGGGCATTTATTGCTGACGATTCTGATAAGAGCTGACTCCTCACCTATTCTCCTATAAATATAGCTTCTCCCCACTTGTCTTAACTACGAAACCAATCAGAAAAGAACAAAATAAATACTTCTCTCTCTAAAATATTCTGTAGAATTTCCCTTAGAGATGACCGGTACGCTGGAATATCTTTTTAACAACCTTATTTTTGTGTATTGTTCTTTTTGATTCTGTGTAAGTGTTTCGTTTGAATATTTAATTATTATAGCCTAGACTTTTTTTAATCGAAATATTGTTTTTTTGGATTACAATTTCTGTTGTTTTCAAATCGTCTATTTCTCTTCTTTTTCCTAACAATCATTACACGCTCGTTTACAATGAAATGCATAAAAAATCAGATTGAGAGGAGTTTGCCATTAGTTTTTATGGTTGGTTCAGATCGGAAATTAAAGAGAATTTTAATAATTTTTTTATACTCTTGGAGAAAGAAAAATCTAAGGATTTTTTGAAAATTCTTACCTCAGAAATAATGCGGATGAAAAATATTTGATGTCTCCCTGTTTGTGATATAAAAATCTAGGTTGGAGACATCATTTTAGGTATATTCGAATATTTAATTATAGATTTTTAGTCATATTTTGATAAATTCCTATTTCTTGTCTTGATTTGATTAATTATTATTTTTAGAGCATATAGGGTTTAATTTATTTGTTTAGTGTGAAGCTTTAAATATATATGGAAATTAATTAGATTTCAAGTCAATTTTAAAGAGACAAGAAAAGGATATATGGATGGAAATTGGAAATAAAAGGAAGTAGAGATAAAATAGGAAAGAAAAAGTTGTCAAGTAAATATGAAATTCTACAGCCACGTCCACTAAAGTGAAGATAAATCAAAATATGCTGCGATTTGGAGGATAAATCTAAAGAAAAAGTGTAGATCTTTTTGACTCGGTCGTTTCGATATAAAGTAGGTGAATCGGAGTAATAACGAAGAAGTTACGACCAAAATAAGACAACAGCAATTTATCCCTTCTCCTATATTTTAGGAAACGGATTTGATTTGAAAAAGGAGTCCAATTACTTGCCTTCTACTCCAAGATTTTGACCTAGGGCTTCCTTAACACCTATAAATACACCCTTTAATCATTGTAAACATGTCCTTACCTCCCACAAGTAATCCTTAAGTTTATTCATCAATCGAGAGAAGCAAGTTGATAGTATGTATCTTTATTTTAGTTTATTTCTTGTTAGCATGAACTAATTTTCCCATATCTTGGGCTTTGCATATGTATAATATTTGAATTCTATTTTCTTTTATCTAAGTTTGTTTGGGAAAACTATTTTGAATTGATTATAGCTTCTTAATTATATTTGTTTTATGTGCTTTGATTTATTGTCTGTCTTAATCTTGATCAAATTAGGGTTGTGCTAATAGTAGTTAGATGGTCACCCGGAAGGGGTGTCTAATTATTGAAACATCACATAAGCGTCTAGTGTGCGGTATTGATCCGGAAGGGCTTGCCTAACTTGATAGTCATTAGGGTTTGGGATTTAATCACCGATCATTATTTACAAGGTCCCCTTACCCAAGTCCCCTGGTAATTGTTCGGTCGCCTCTTAAGTCCACCCGGAGGGGGGTTAGGAGGAATATAGAATTCTGGCTACTTATCTAAGAGTTTTAATCATCCTTATTAACTAGTAGAAGAAATTGAAGGATCAGTGCATACTAGCAAAACTCGAGTTATACTTTCTCATCTTATTCTCTCGTATTTTATTTATTGTCTTTAGTTTAATTTAGTTAATCATTATTTCCTCTCCAATCATTCATATTTATTTTTCATGTCTTTAACTATTTATGACTACGCTATTCTGTAAATCCATTCGTATACACACTAAGTCCCTGAGAACGAATATTTATTTATCATTAAGACTTATGTACGACCTGTGATACTTGCAGTGAGTACCGTGTTTAGTCTAGGGTGTTAGTGCATTCTATTTTATTATCCTATTTTCACACCCTAGCTGACACCAATATTGCTTTATAATATTTTTTCTTTCTATATATTTCAAAACTCTTAAAACAGAGATATCTCATATAGATCATGTGAAATGCATTACGGTTTGAACCCCTCTGAATACTATTTTCGGAAGGAGTTCCGTTTTACTACCCAATAAATCTCGCATTAAAAAACTAGTGATATAATTTCTTTTGTTTAGAGATATCAGTTGCACTCGGAACATCTTTTAATTGCAAGCACTATTGTATTATCACTCAATTTTCTGATATCAGTGTAAATTTTGTTTTATATTTCAATTCTGTGTAATCTTTGTTTTGTTTACGATTTTGAATATATTAATATTAAAACCATTGCGTTTGATTAGTGTTTATTATTTTTTACCAACAATTTTAAAAAGGTATTTTTTTAATAACACTAATCGGAAAAGGTTTTTCACTTTCGGTTAATGAAAAAGCATTTTCCGGCGTGTTAAAGTTGGAACCCTTGAATGGTTCAAACTTCTAGCGTCAGGATTAGAAATTTCTAGTCGTGTTCGACCAGTTTGATCTTGATTCAGTTAAGTTCAAGGAGTTTTCTCCTATGAACATGAACCGCTACCAAAAAGAATTGACAAGGCATTTTGTCCTCGAGGACAAGTTGAAAATGAGTATCTCGTACGTTAGAGGATGGCTCCTGAACAATATGAAAAACTCATCTTTTCAAACCGTTAACTAAAGAAGAGTCCTCAAATATCATGAGAGACACTTCAGAAGAGGATTCTCAAAAAAATGTTTAGTCATTTGCAAATCAATGAGGCAACTCACTTAAAGGATAATTATTTATCATTTATTATTAATACTAATCTAGCTATAAATCTTGGTCATATAAAGACATGTCCAAAGACCCTTCATATTAGTTGTGGGAAAGCAGACCACAAGTCCCACTTGCGTACTAGAGAAAGGATTAAGCTCCAAAATGCGTTAGTGACCTGATTGAGACCGACGAGATAACTTTCAATATGATGGTTGAGACGGATGTGATGGAGAACAAGAGAGAATGGACTCTAGAAACTAGAACATCTAGGTACTCGTGGTCAAGAAGTTTGAGGATGTGGCTGATGGAGAATGGGTTTGTAAAGGGAAACTCAACCATTGTCGTTATTCTTGTAAAAAGTGTTATAAAATTAAGTGCAAAAATAAAGGAACCACAATTACCGCAAGTGTACGGTTGTCCAAGTAATATTCGATAAATCGAGTTCGTTCTCAGGGACGGATTAGGTTCAACTCCAGTATTAATCAGATAGCAAGAATAATTGTTTAACAGAAAAGTAAAATAATATGATTTTTGTTTGGTTTTCTTAAAACTAAGATGCAAATAAATAAAGACTAAATTAAAATAAATAAAAGCAAATAAAATACTGACTTCAGATAAGAGAAATACTTGAGTCTCGCAAAGAATCCTCCTAACTAATATAATCTATGTTATGTTTAAGGGTAGAATTGGTATTAGTATATTAGTCGGGAATCTAATATCTCCTAGCCCCCGTCAGGGTGGACCTAGAAGCTATCCTACGGTATTACAAACCCCGTCAGGGAGAATATAAGCTACTTTCAGATGAATACTATTTTACCTCTTTGGCTATGTAAATCATATGACTTTCGTCCATTACACGGGTATTACCTAAGTCTGTATTCAAACCCCCCTGTCGGATGATCCATACGCCACTATATGGAATAGCCTAAATACTAAAATCTAATTCTAGTTGCGCGGAAAAGAATTAGTAAATAAGAACAAAGTAATATCCAATATCTAATACTCAACTCAAATTAAATCATACAATCCCAATTTCAAAACAAAGATTAAATTAATTAGGGTTCATCCCTTTATTGCGATTCTCAAGTATGTAAAAGTTTAGCTCATAGCAATATTAAAGACTGAAACTAAATAGAAAGACATCATATTTAATTACAGAAAAGAAATATATAACCTAAGGATTAGATGACTGTTGATGGAAGAAGGGAATTCCTCCAGCACTAGCTTCTCCTTTGCCTTCTTGCTCAGAAGTGGTTGACTCTCTCTCTAAAGATGTATATATTGAATAAATTGTGAGAGGTTATTGTGAATCTCTCTCTAAGGATGTTAAGAATTGAAAGATTAATGAGAGGTTATTGTGACTCTCTCTCTAAGGATGTTAAGAATTGAAAGATTAATGAGAGGTGGTTCTGAATTATGAGGTCTAAGGGGTGTATTTATAGGTGTTGGAAGACCCTAGGTCGAATTTGCTTGGAGTGGAAGACAATTCAAAGACTCTCAAATTCGTAGCCCTAAATTCTAGAAAAGGTAAGATTTGCTGCTGATTTGATTTGGTCATATCTTTTTCAATACTTATCCGTTTGAGAAGTTCCAATATATGAAACTTCTTGTCTTGGAAATATGTTTCTATTGGTGCAGACCATTCGTCCAGAAACCTTGCCAATCTTTAATTATGATTTAATCTCTAAAACGTGGCTGGAATTTCAGATTCACAAGGCAGCTTTATCTTTTCCTCCTTTGAATAAATCTTTCCTAAATCTTCTTATTTCCATGTAAATCTTCTTTCCTTTCATCTTTATCTTGACTTGGTCTCTAAGTAATTACCATTTATCTTTTAAAGCTTCACATTAAATAAATAATTAAACCGCATATGCTTAAAAAGAATAAATCAATAAATCAAGAAATCAAAATAGGAAAGTGTACTCTAAAAATAGAAACTCGACTAAAAATCATTTCCTAACACTCTAAAATACACTAAGACTTTATTCTCACTTTTCCTCCTTGGATTGGTCTTTCATGGGATTCAAGAACCGATTAACTTTGCATTAAAAATAGTCAAATTTACGCACAAAAGCTCAGATTCTGCAAATAGTTAATTTCCAAGGGGAGAAAGTGCAATATGATCAAATAAGCCTAAAAGTCTATCAAATAACTCATTTATTCACCTAAAAGGATGTCTCCAATGGGCTTAGAATTAAAACGAATAGAGAGACATCATAATACCTTAGAGTTATTTTATGTTCTTTGTGGTCCCTCACTAGTCTCATCAAAGTGGCCTTTAACTAGTTTCGTGGGTAGAAAAAATAGTTATATAACTTCAAAATGATGACTTTGTTAGGTAAGGGTACATTGATAGACTTTTATTAAACACCATACTTCAGATATGAATACATATACCTATGTGTACAATGTTGAATATTTTGAGGTGTGGCATGGTAGATTACGACTTCTTATTGTTTAATCTTTTAAAAGGTCAAAGACACATAGACTAATCCCTGATCACAATATTGAAGATTTTATTAAATATTGAAGATGTGTAGAGTCCAAGCGACTAAAACCGTCTTAATCTGTGACCACTAGAAAGACCAGGTATAAAACCTAATGCATTCTGTCTTAACTTTAATACTCCACTAGTAGAGGAGGTGATATAGATGGTATAACTTGTGTAGCTGCCTACTCTAGGTTCACTATAGTCTACCTTGTAAAGATAAATCAAATTATATATATGTAAAGTTGATATAGTAAATAAACTTGGTAGTAATCAAGATTCCTAGGTCCAATGAGTATAGTACATACTCCCTCAAATAATTTTGTGAATTTGACGTAATAAATCACGAACTAAGTTCCCAACATATGACCCTAAAAATGGCACACTCATAGAACCCTTGAAGAAATGATGAATGTCTTGTTAATTAGTTCAGGCTTACGCAGACGAATATGGGGGAATTTGTCTTGTTTGTTTAGTACTTAATGAGGTACCGGTGAAAACTTAGACAATACCCCTGATGGGTCGTGGAACAAGTTTTCCACTTAACCTGTAATAATTAAAAATGTGGGATGTTTCTCCATAAAAGGGGTACCCGACCTCTTAGAGGCAAACACCGGAGGGAGACCTTAGATTCAAGTTTCATTGTAAATATAAAAATGTGTGCAACATATAAATTCTTATTTAGATGATAATTCAGTGTGTAAATCTAGATGTGCTTTATTCTTATTTTCTTAGAAAAGTGAATGATGTAATAAACCTCTTTGCCTGTTGAATAACTTATTTTTCTAAAATACTGATGTTCCTCTAAGTGATAATTACTCGCCCATTTAAAGTTTTGGGAGCCTAAGTAGTATTCCTAGTGATAAACCTAGGAGAAGTAAGAGGCATAGGTTAGAGTCAAGGTTTGGACCCGACTGTATCACTACTCTTATGACTAAGGGTTTATACATAGACATGCTAAGTGAAAAGGTAGTAACTTGCTCTCTTATGGGGATAACCCTAAAACTTTTGATAAGGCTATAATAATAAACCTGGATTTATTAAAACAAAACCATACATGGGAATTAACCAACTTTCTAAGGGTAGGGACCCAATTAGCAGCAAGTGGATTTTAAGGATAAATTGAGACATGGTGGTTCAATAGATAAAGTCTTAACTAGATTCGTTATTAGGAGTTTCACAATAAGTAAAAGGTTAAATTACTTTGACCCCTACAACCTTGTATATACACTTTTAGACCCTTATTGCACTAGTTGTCATTCACGAACGAGTTATATATTAGTTGGATGTTAAAACTAAGTTTGCATGAAGATCTAGGTGAAGAGATATATATGATACAACTTGAAGGGTTTGTGGTTCTGGGTCAAGGGGATTGAGTATGAAAACTTAAAAGTTGGTGTATGGATTTTAACAAACACCTAACTAATGGTATGGACAATGAGATAGTACCTTCATAAAAGGTGAATTTTTAGTTAATACCTCTGACCCTTGTGTTTACTTTAAAGTACTATGATCATATTGTGTTACCTTTTGTCGATATGTGTATGACATTCTCATATTTAGGTACTTTTATTCATGAGAATAATGCTTCTAATCTTCTAATTGTCAATAAAATATATGGTGGAATGTGATGGGATCCTAATGGTAAAAAACCATTAGAGTTAGTAATGGTACTTCCCTTAGTTTGTTTCTCAATGTAGAAAATAAGTTCAAATTATTTAACTCTTTTGTTGTAATGCCTGGTATCCTTATAATTCTAGTATTCATGCTTGTGAGAACTGTGGCCTTAATGAATATGCTAAAATTATAGGAAGTGTGATGTTCTTAATGAATTATACTCAACATGATATTGCCTATTCTATAAAGAGACCTGTCTATCCGAGTAGTGACCACCTGGTTATTCTTCGTAATATATTCAAAGTACTTGAGAGGTAATATTGATCTAGGTCTGCACTTTAACAAGTTTCATGCAATTCTTGAAGGATTTTGTGATGCAAACTAGATCCCACTAAGCTCCACCTGTGACTATACATTCTCCTCAGAAGAAAGTGATATATCGTTGAAACCCTCTTAACAGACTTGTATAACAAAATCCTCCATGGAGTCTCCTCTTAACAAATTTTGGTATGAATTCAGATCTGCAGTCCATTTAGTTTTATCTTGTTGTTTCTAGGTGGTCGAATATTGTCAGAGATACTATTTTTTAAAAGTTGAAATTATTTGGATATGTTTTTACTCTTTGAGTACTTCATGGTCCTAATCCACTTGGATGATGGGTTTCTTGAAAAATTATGATATTTTTCACTACTGCAATATCGTTATTTATTGTGAATAAGATCCTCCACTTAGTTTTGAGATTTTTTATCATTGTTAATACTCAATGATGGTGGATTCAAAGACATGGTTATATTATTGGGTAAAGCCCTCCCGAAACCCTTTAACTATGGCCAAAGTGCAGCATCCGCCCCTGATCTTCATTTTTACCCTTTCTGGCCCTCGATCTCACTACTTTTTGACGCCGTTAGCCCTTTTTGGTTTTTCTGTCAATTGACCGTTAGTCAACGCCACATGGCGCCATGTCATTGCCACCTAAGCTCCACGTAAGCGCCAACCATCTTCGTCAGCTTCGTCTCCAACTGTATAAAAAAAATCATTTGAAGGTTTGAATCCTTCAAACCTTCAACAATGGAGAGATAATGAAAACAGGGGTATATTCAACTAATTTGCATAAAGACAGACCAATAATGCAATTAATTCCAAAATAAATGCAAATCATTTCATTTAGATGAGAGAGATAACCAGACTTACCAGATGGGTTGAGAAATCTGAGAGAAATGGAGCTCTTGAGGTTAAAAATCCTAACTTGGACATGCTTTTCGAATAATGGGTCCATTCAACTAACAAAATTCTCCATTAACACTATATCAAAAATATCCAACACCTCAAGGGGGAATCTAACCATTTTAGTGTATAGATCAGGATCATGAGCAAACACATGGTGTGCATCAACCTCAGGCGAATCCCCTTTCATGACAATCACGTGTTCAATTTCTCTCATATACTTACTCTGATGCTCATCAGGCCTTTCACGGAAGTTCCTCAAAAACATAAGAATCGAAGCATTAACGTCGTTCACACTTACCCCATACGTACATTTGTGGCGCTTTATCCTCGTTGCTGTCAGAAGATGGTGGTGGGCCATCGTCAGTGGAGGGAGGTGTGGTGGCAGCGTTGGGAGCGGAGGGGGTGTGGCGCTTCATCCTCGTCGTCGTCAAAAGATGGTGGTGGGCCATCGTCAGTGGAGGGAGGTGTGGTGGCAGCGTTGGGAGTGGAGGTGGTGTGGCGCTTCATCCTCGTCGCCGTCAGAAGATGGTGGTGGGCCATCGTCAGTGGAGGGAGGTGTGGTGGCAGCGTTGGGAGTGGAGGTGGTGTGGCGCTTCATCCTCGTCGCCGTCAGAAGATGGTGGTGGGCCATCGTCAGTGGAGGGAGGTGTGGTGGCAGCGTTGGGAGTGGAGGTGGTGGAGTTAGGGGTTCTTCTCCGACCTCGGCGAGGGGTAGGTGTGCCGTCAGGAGTTTGGAAGCGGGAGTTTGATGGTTGTGGTGGGGTAGCGTAAGTGTTGGGAGAAAGATGAGGGAAAGAGAGGTTAGTTCAGTTTTTATTTCTTTAAATTGCTTTCAATTCAGTTTTTTGATTTTTTTTTTCCATTGTTGAAGGTTTGAAGGATTCAAACCTTCAAATGATTTTTTTTATACAGTTGGGGACGAAGCTGACGAAGATAGTTGGCGCTTACGTGGAGCTTAGGTGGCAATGACATGGCGCCATGTGGTGTTGACTAACGGTCAATTGACAAAAAAACCAAAAAAGTAGTGAGATTGGGGGCCAGAAAGGGTAAAAATAAAGATCAGGGGCGGATGCTACACTTTGGACAAAGTTAAAGGGTTTCTGGAGAGCTTCACCCTATATTATTTAGATAGTTACTAACGACCGTCAGGTGTGCTGATTTTTATGTAATGTTGTTATTTATATTCGGTCTCTTTTCATATTTATCGTTAACACTAATGGTTATCCTTATGTAATGTTGTTATTATGAATTAAATCATTTTTTTAAAAAATAAACCAATTGCTCTTTCCAAACAATAATTAATAATGAAATACCCGACCGATAGATAGAAGTAGGAGTGAGCAAATAAGAACCAAAAAATCAAACCGAACCAAAAAACCGAACCGAATAAACCAAAAACCAAATAACCAAATGCTTCGGTTTTTTTATTTTTCAAAAACCGAATTTTTTGGTTCGGTTTACTACGCAAAAACCGAACAAAAACCAAACTAGCAAAGAAAAAAATAGGGAATCTGTGAACTTTTTTTTATAAGAATCATGTGAGAGAAACTTTTGTTGAGAATTTATCATCTACATAAAATTTTAGTTATACTATTCGATGGTGATATTAGTGATTTTTTTTATATCACTTAAAATTAGAAGTATTCGTTACTTGATTGATTTTATAAATCATGATGGTATGAATTAGGAAATAATATATTTAAATTCATTGTAGTATTGTAAATTAAGATGAGTATTGTTAGATTATAAGTTTATATTTAATTGATATATTAATAGACCACATGGACAAGTAATAGTAGCATAATTGGACAATGTATTTCAAAAAATGAGGTAAAAATATTATTGACTAAGCATCCGAATTCGAAGCGAACCAAAACCAAACGAACCAATTCGGAACCAAAAACCAAATGTGGAACCAGATGCGAACCACCCGATTTGGTTATTATTTATAAAAAACCGAAATATTCGGTTCAGTTCTGGTTTTAGCCAAAAACCGAGACGCACCGAACCATACTCACTCACCCCTAGACAGAAGGGAACAAGGCAAGGTCGGAAATATTGGATAAGCCTTTACCATATTCTAATTGCATCTAATCAAAGACAATTTGTTTTCAATGGATGAAAATGTAAATTTTTCTTTAGTAAACAAGACATATCCAAAAACAAAACTAACTCTCTTAGCCCGGTCACGGTCTCCTCTCTAAGTTTCAATGTCACGTGAGATCACGTGTGAGTGTACTCAGCACAGAACCCTTATCCTGTTATTAATTTTTTCTACAAACATATTATATTTTGTTTTCTTTTCAGTAACTAATGCTCGTTTCCATCAAACATGTGCAAGGAAACATAAAAGTCAACCGGATCTTTACAACAGTAATAAATAAATTGTAAACAAATAATCCACTAGGTACAGGAAATGACCTATACTAATTACAGATATAAAGAAACTGAACTTATCTATTCACATCAAAATACATAACATATAACTAGTTTATTAACGATGTATCCTTACTTAAGCTTTCATGATCAAAGTTACATAACAAGGTTCAACAATCGAGTCATAAGAGTATTCAGTTATCACTCCAATTATCATCATCACTTCCAACCGCCTAAATAACAAAATAATTAGAATTGTAAATATTTACATGAGTTTTACATAGACTATATACTTTAATTTTTGTTTAATTAACTAGCTGAAAATCAAGATTATATAAGATAATTACCTGTCGAATTGCATTTGCTTTCTCCAGAATAGCTGTGACTTTGATGCTCGAAGGTGGGGCCGTTTGGAAAGATGGTTTTGTAGTCGCGGTTCGTCTCAGATTAAATGACTAAAGTGGAAACAAAGTTTAACATTTCTTTTAAGTTATTAACTCGTAATAAAATTGTATAAATAACAAAATAAAGAAGAAGAAAAAAAAACTAGTAAATTTTAGAGGTACTCACTTTTGTTCTTATCTGATGCAGAAAATCTTCCTTTTCATCTGTCTCCTTAACATATGCTGTTCGTTTAGTTTCTTTTTGCACACTTAAACTCTCTACAACTTGCTCCTACATTAGTAAAGAATGTAAGGTTTCTAAAAAAAAAAAAAAACTTTTTTTGACATGTCAAGATTAAATATTACCTTGCTTCTCAACAAAGAAGCTGCCTCAACAATTTGATCTTCCCCAAGTGGGTCCATCTTAGGTTGTTGATAGATGATAGATTCTGAAAGCTTCTGCTCATCTTCTACCACCTCCAAAAGTGGAGTTGCAGCCCTCCATTCCATCGGAGGAAGTGGTGGAGGTGGTGGAGTAGTTTCATTAAACGAGTACAATTTAAGCAAATTCTTATTATTCAAATCATCACTTAAATCATTCGTAAACGTATCCAAATGTGGTACATCAAAAAACTCCGCAGATTGAGAACGCACCACAACATTATCGGCACGTATATCTCCGGTAGTCTCCATAGAAGTTGAAACAGATTCAGTTAACGAGATTCTTCGTAAAGATTCGTATAACTCATGATCTTTAATCGCGGATGACTCACCAGATTCCCACACTTCGGAATTTGAGTCAGACGGTTGACTAACACAGTCATCATCTGATGTATACGGAGATGATCTACAAAATGTATCTTCATCTGAGTTTGAGTTAATATCGTCATGTGAATTTGAAAGTTCAGGTACTAAATGGAACGAAGGGAACATATCTCTGAAACTTCCGTTACCGTTATTCACGTTATCCCTATTAGGGAATTTCAGTTCGAATTTCGAAATTTCAGTACCATCTATAGGTTGAAACGATATTTTCATATGTCCTAATGGAGGTGATGAAGTAGGTGAGATTATTGGAGATACATCTCTCGAAAAGTCTTTAGTTCTGCCTGAAAAAGTTCTATATGCAACACTTTTCTCTTCTCTGTTTAATCCATTAAAACTTTTACTCCCTTGAGGTGTGACTGCAACATTACCAAAATCATTTGTATTACTCAAATTTTGATGTTTGACATCTAAATCAGTGGAAGGAAGTTTTCTTGCTATTTTCCATCTAGAAAAGCCATTAGTTTCTTCATTATCATGATTCGACATTGAATAATTAGAACTTGAAACATCTGGAAAATCTCGATTTACATTTGATCCTTGTTCAAGACCATTTAATACACTAAAATCTGGAGGTTTTGACGGTTCAAGTCCAAGTAACCCACCATTTGTCCAGAATTGGATCGAAGGAGTAATGACTGAATATTCAGGTATAGGTTTTTGTAACTCATCTGAAACACTTTGAACATCATTACTTTCATTTAAATCAATATTTGACGGATTCACTGTATTTAAACAAAGAGATTGTATAGTCTCAGATTGTGACTCACTTTCATTTCGTGATGCTACATTATCCAAGTGAGATGTGGATTCTTCTGGATTAATATTCACTAATGTTTCTTGAACATTAGAACTTTCATTTATTAACCCAGAGTTTCGCTTTGTTTGGTTATCCGTTTCAGTTTCAGATTCTGACTCAATAGTATTAAGCGCATCCATAAAACTATCAGTTTCACTTTCAATATCCTCAATTTGTTCATCACATTGTATTTCATCATCAACAATCTCAGAATTAACAGCTTCAGAGTTTGTAACAATTGTTTCTAATTTCCCGTTATTTTGCTCATCACTTTCAAAATCCATGGTCATACAATAATCAGCTCTTCTCTCCACAGAAACAGCTTCACCATTGCTATTTTGTTCATTCTCAGTCTCATTAATTAACCTACTTTTACCATTTCCACTATGTACCTCAGGTGTATTATTAACATCATATAAAACTCCCCCATTTTCTTTAAGAAAATCATATTCAAGCATAGAATCTACATATTCAACACCATTTCTTGAATCTAGAGAATTCGAATGGTCTACTTGGTCTGTTTTAATCGTAGCATCTTTTGCAGAAACTGATCGAGAAGGTGACGTTTGAACATCACTATATATTCTGCAATGTTAAGACCTTACAAAGTTTACAAACTAGGCTAAACTAGATGACATTTTTCTTTTCCATAAGTAAAAAAAAAAAAAAAAATAGTCATACCTTCCATTAAAACTTGCTGATGATGCTTCTTTATTCTTTCTCCAGGATCTTCTCTTCTGCTCAATTTATGGAAAAAATTCAATTGGATGATCAAAATAAAAGTAAAGTCCCATTTTGGGTCACTATTTTTCACTTATTTACCCAAATTTGACCATATCTTTCATTTTTCCTCAATTTAGGCCATATCTTTCAATTTTCCTCAATTTTAGCCACAAGTATTTCAGTTTTTTCTCAGTGACAGGAAAAAATAAAAAAAACAGTAAATTGAAGGGTAAGTACTGGGAAAAAATGAAATATTTGTGGCCAAAATTGGGTGAATATGAAAAATATGGCCTTAATTGTGGAAAAATGTAACATGTGGCTAAATTTGGAGAAACTAGTAAAAAATAGTAACTCAAAATGGACTTTACTGAAAAAAAATATTAAAGCAAAAATGTCACCTTATTTCGGCGACTTTTTTTATCTTTGGAAAGTTTCTCATCTTTTGCACTTGATGCTCTTTTAAAGAAGGTTGGATCAGAATATCTTTTTAAGCAAGATCCAGGACCATTAGTGTCAAATCTGTAGGACAAAACCAAATCTATTATAAATATAAACCCCAAACTTTCAATTATTTACAAAGTAGACTAGTTTTTATTAGTTATCATACTTGTCTAACAAGTGTAAGCTTGGGGGCCCACGACAATTTTCGTATGAATCCATAACAAATCGTGGCAAATCACTGTAAATAAAATGATGTTTCTCACAATGTATACGTGGATGATAATACGAACCTGTAAATAAAATGTTTTTATATTAAAACTTAAATGTTATATAAAGTTGATGAAATGAGAACTATACCAGCTGTATAAGCAAAGTGTAAGTGACTTTTTTGAGATAATACAGCTTTTTCAAGTGATGGAAGTGCAGCTTCAATATGTTGTACACGTGACATTAATTTATGACTTCTTGATGATGTCATTGTTACTTGTTCTTGTAAACCATGAAATACTTCTGCAGCAAATCTAATGAAAATAGGAGATGTTTTACTAGTGGGATAAAATGTAAATAGTGAAAGTACAGGAACATTCTTTAAAGATGAGGGCCCAAAAAACTTGTACATATGCTCAGAGTTAAGACACTTCATATTCAATGTACTAGTAAAGTTTCTATTTTTGTGTGAATATGGACTTTTTGTGGTCCAAGGGAGGATATATTTACCTAACTAGGCCACCATGTTAGGTTATGCCACCCTGGCAATAATTTGTAAAGTACCATAGGGAAATTAAAAGTTATGTTCGAATTTCGAAATTATAACAATTCACCTAAAATGTCGTAAAAACTAGCAGTTATAGTGGGGGTTGCTTATTTAGTTATCCCTGTGTTATGTGAAATGGCCAGATATACCCATGGAGGGGTATGTTTGCAACTTTGTGTAAAACACGGGGGTACATTCTGCTATTTTTTGCTTAATAAGGGGAGAAGTAGAGCAATTAACGGTAAGTTATACAAACAGTGTCTGTGAGTATATTGTAATTCAATCATTTTATGAATATCTAAAATTCAGGTTTTTCTTTTTATATTAATCATTTCATTCTCTGAAGATTAAATGATTTTCATGTCAAACAATATGCCACAATACCTTATTTACCCCCAAAAATGAAATTTAATTTCACTTACTACTCAAGACCAATCACAAAAATTTCGTAAATTTCTTTTGAAATGTTTGTTCTTTTAGGGTTAAAGACCCTAATTATATATAATTTTGGAACCCCCTGTATTGATATAAGAATACATTGATTTTTTATTACAAATAAAACTTACTCTCTGATTTGCACATTTAATTTACATGCAAGTCATGTTATAGATTGTTTGGCTGTTCTGAAATCTGAAAATGCTAAATTTATTGCATTAAATATGTAATATTAATTAGACCACGGATTAGGAGTATTACAGTTAAGCAAATATTCACATTTATTAGCATTTAATGAAACAACTACTAGTCCAAATCTTTCCAAATTCAACTCTATCGCAAACAAATTTTCCAACTTTGACTCAATTTGACCTCATCAACACTTCTCTACAATTTCTAACATTTTTGAAAAATTAGTTAATTATACGAAATCGCAATGTAAGAAATTGATTGAGAAAACAAAAGCTTCGAAATTTTACTAAATTAAGCAAAAATGAAACAACAAACAAAGCAATTAATCACAAAAAAATTGAAGAATGAATAATTCTACAGTAGAACTTACTCGGCTAGATCGCCAAGCTGACGTAAGATCCCGACGAGTCCAGAAACGGCGACGCCGTCGAGCAATGCCTTGGGATCTTCTCCGGTGATGGCTTCGTTCTTGTAAAGCTCCGGCGCCCCCAAGCCGTACTCATTCCTCAACTCTACTCTTATCATCGTTGTTTCACCCACGTTCTTCTATTTCTAAGAAGAAGAGGTGTGAGAAAGAAGAAGAGAGCAAATATAAATTAATTACTAAGGAATGATTTTATAAAGCGAAGAGAGATTTAGGTGGATGGAGTGAGCCAGCTTAACTGACGAGAAAGCGATGTATAAATATAAATAGAGAGAGAAAGAGAAAGTTGAATGTATGTATATGTTTGTTTCCTTATATTTGTTTTTTGATGCACTAGTTATTTTTAATAACCCAAAAAGAAAAAATTAAAGACTTTGGAGTTAGTAATATCTAGAATGGGATTTTGAACACCTTTCGGATTGTTAATAGCCTTAGGCTAAAAGATGTATAGTTTCCCGGACAATTTTTTATTTGGGAGGATATATATCCTTTGTAAAATTAATTGTGCATTGGGTTATCGTAGACCTATAGTTTCAGATCATTATCGTCCTGACGAATTCTTATCAAAGTTTAATGATTCTGCCACACTTTTTGTGTTCTTTTTTATATCGTGGGTGTTCGGGTCAATTTTCGCACACCACGGCTAATTTCATGAAAAATATATCCTCGTGTCGTCTATTTATTTCTATAACATGTGAAAAGGATTACTCTGTATTAATTCTTTAACATGTGGTTGAAACATGAAAATTATAATCATTCAATGGAAAATGGTTGGAATAGGAATTTCTCATTTTGGGTAAGAAACAATTTATTTTATGTCAAAAGTTAAGATACCATGAAGTTTGATTTGCGCAAATTTAATAAGGAACATTTCTCACATATTTCTGAAAGAGCGAAGAGGACGCGAGAAGAGTTAGAAGTGGTCGAGGTTAGTTTTCAACAAGACTTGGCTATTGATAGTAATTTTGATGAGTTGAGATGCATGAAAAAACAAGAACTTTTGAGAAAGTCGTGATTAGTTTTCTCTAACAAAAAGTTAAACTTGGTTACACTCTCAAAAGTGATAGGTGTACTAAACTTTTCCATGAACTTATGAAGAGTAAACAAAGGTGTTGGTTCATTTCGAATATTTTACGTCAGAATAGGGAGGATACTAATTCTAATGAACAAGTGTATGATACTTTCATTGATCGCTTTAAGGTTTTGTTGGGTAATAAAGATACTACTTCAAATCTTGATAGTGATGTGTTTGTTTGGGATGGTATCCCACACAAGAACAAGGCGTGTAGATGTGTAGAGAAGTCTCTAATCTTGAGATTAAGGAGGCTGTTATTCACATTTCAAATGACAAAGCACCCAATCGCTAATGAAGCGCAAACTTCAGGTATTAATGAAAGTAGAATCGACGGATTATGGAGTACTATTTGGAATACAAATGTACCTGCACAAGTTAAGAATTTCTGCTGGAGAATTTGTAATAATGCCCTGCCAGTGAAAAAGAATCTAAAAATAAGGAAATGTATAAATACCGATGTGTGTGAGTGGTGTGAAAGTGGGAAAGAAGATATTGAGCATCTGTTTTTAAAATGTCCTTTTAGTATCGAAGTTTGGGCTGCTTCGCCTTTACAAATTAAATTTGACAAAGAATTTGATGGCTCGATGGAGGAATGGTTCATGAGAATTATCAAGTCTTTTTCGGATAATGGGTGGAACCCAAGAATCATAAAGGCATATATTATGTCGATTTTGTGGTTTATATGGAAGGAAAGAATGACATGTTTTCATGAAGGAAAGCAATGGAATTGTAAAAATGTTCTGGGAAGATCAAAGGAGTTAATTAATAGATTATTTGGACCGTATCAGGAGTGGGGTAAAGGAGGAAAATGTAATGTTACTAAGGAAAAAGAAACTGAAGTAAGTAATCCGTTGATTAATGATGATGCGGAAATGGTTTGGACATGTGATGCTTCATTTAAGTCTTATAATGAACCAGCAGCTGTTGCGGCTGTAGGTGTGAATAAAGAAGGTATGATTTCAAGGAGAATTAATCGTAGATGCAAAGTCAACTCTGTTATTGAAGGTGAAGCTTGGGCTGTGGTGTTGTCTATGAGGTCTTGTAAAGACCTATCTCACCGGGTAGTTTCCTTCTACTCGGATAACCTTGAATTAGTTCAAGGAATTTTGGCCTCGACCGGACTTCATTGGAGTCTTAAACCAATCCTTTTAGAAATTAGGAAATGGTTAGGTCTTTCTAAGAATTGGAAGATTGCCCATGTTAGCAGAAGATTTAATTCGACTATAGATGCTTTAGCTAAATGTACAAGAAGAAATATTGATATGTCCGGATGGAGAGATTTTTCTTTAACTGCTTCAGATAGGTTCCTAGTTAATCTTTGACAAAAAAAATGACAAAGCACCTGACCCTAATGGGTTTTCTTTGCTATTTTTCAAGCGGTCATGGGACCATATTAGGGATGAAGTTATTCAAGCGGTATATGAATCTTTTACTACTGGATATTTACTTAAACCATTAAATAGGACAATTATCGCTTTGATTCCGAATAAGGCCGATTCAATTAGTGTTGATGACTATCGTTCTATCTCGTGTTGTAATTTGATTTACAAGGCAATTACTATGATTATTGCGGATCGAATAAAATCGGTTCTTGACCAACTTGTGGATAAAGCACAAAACCTTTGTGTCTGGTAGATTGGTGGCTGAGAACATACACCTTATGCAAGAGTTGTTGAGGGGATATAACAATAATAGTAGCTCTTCGAGATGTACTATTAAAATCGATTTGGGTAAAGCATATGATTCTATTTCTTGGGATTTTCTTTATGAGGTACTTAAAGGGTTAAATTTTCTAAAGAAAGTTGTTGATTGGAATATAGCTTTTGTTACTGCTCCTTATTATTTGCTGGCTATTAATGGGGAAATTCGTGGATTTGTCAAAGGGGAAAAAGGCCTAAGGCAAGGTGATCATATATCTCATTATCTCTTTATTCTTTGTCTTGAATACATCCTAGGCTCTTAAAGAAAAATACGGATCATGATTTCAAGTATCGTATGAAGTGTAGTACAGAAAAAATTACTCATCTTGCGTTTGTCGATGATCTAATGCTTCTTTCTTAAGGTGATCACTTATCTGTTAAGATCTGTATGGATATCTTGAAAGTGTTTGGTGATTGTTTGGGTTTTCATCAAAATATTACAAAGTCGAATATTTATTATGTGAGAATCAATAGTGATGAGCTAGCTAGTATTTTGACAACTACTCACTTGGATAAATGAGAGATGCCTTTTTTATATTTAGGTGTACCTCCCGGGTCTTCTATTTCACTTTCAAGAGATTACAAACCTCTTTTTGATAAATTGGAAGGGTATGTAAGATCTTAGAATGCTTCTTCCATCTCTTTTGCGGAAAGATTGGAACTTATTAGACCGATTCTTCAAGGTGTGATTTGTTTTTGGTTCACTACTTTTCTGGTTCGGATAGATGTTCAAGATCGTATTGTTAGTATTTTTCGGAATTTTTATTGGGACAGGAAGCGCCACAAGTTAGTTGGGATAAAATTTATGTTCCGAAAGAAGAAAGTTGTCTTAGGTTGAAAGATTCGGGGGTTTGGAATAAAGCACTTTGTAAAAAAATGCTTTGGAAGATCGTGGCTAAAAAGGACTCTGGCCTTTGGGTTTTCCGTCGATAACATAAATTTTCAATGTTGACAGGAAATACACCTCCGCATAGAACAAATCGAAGGTAGAAAGAGTATAGTAAGTAGAGTATTGTTCCACATAGATTAGTGCGATAATTGTATTTTATTCTAGAGAAGAGGTAAAGTTTATACTCTAAAAGAGCAATAAATAACCGTAAATGGATGTTTATTTGGTTTTTGTAATTAAGAACTAAAGACAATATGCAAATGGAAGACAAAATAAAAAGTAATAATAATGAAACGAATGATTAAACTAAAAGTAAACAAGAAATAAACTAAAGGATTAACTCGATTGAGATAGATGTTTGAGGATATTGTTAAGTAAATCCTAATACCATTAAATGATTTTTCTATTCTATAAGGGTGAATTGGTTTTGGCATTCACATTAGTAGGGAATTTAAGCCACTCTATCCCCTATTAGAACACCTAAAGCATCTGCCTTACACACCCTCCGGTTATCCGATGTACTAAAGAATAATACCCAAAGACTGCCTAGCGAGCAAGGAACCCACTCGTCCAAGGCAGTAGGCGTTCAAATACTATGTCTGTAACCTCGCCCCCAAACAGGTGTTACTAAGTTACTAGATCCTCTGCTACTTGGCCAGAGCACATGAGTAATTAACGCAAATATCATAACAATAAATTAACTCTTTGCCAAATCCAATTAAACAATAATATAAGTCTCAAATGAAATAACCTCATCAAATAACTGAAAAATAGTCAATACATTAACAGCCTAAAGAAAATACATGTTTTGATCATAACCGAATTATTACAAAATAAAGCAACACTAATTAAAACTAATGATAAGATCATGCGTAAAACAAGAAATAAGATAGAGTTACTGTAGAGGATGAAGTGAAACGAATCGTCGTTGAGGTAGAAATGAAGGGTTCATGAACAAACCCTCGTTCTTCCTCTCCTGTTCTCCCCCTTCTCTCTGGTGGCTTTTTCTTTTGATAATATAATGGTTTTACTGAAATGAAGCTTTTATATGTTGCCAAATTCGTTTGGCCCCCCTTTAGCATTAGGAAATTAGGTCAAATGAGGTCCAACCCGTTTTTGATGCAGTAGGTCTCAGGTTCGAGCCACGGGAACAGTTTTTGGCATAACTTCTTCATCTTAACCAACTAGGGATATAGGCCAAACCTCTTCATCAAAATATCGTGTTGACTCCATCTTTACGGTGCAATAACTTCCCTTAGTGGCTTCTAGCTTCAATTCCGCCTTGACTTGGAGTTTCTCTTCATCTTTGGACTTCTTCTCTTCATTTTGGGTCCTTGTATCAAGCATGTACCTAAACTACACACTAAACACACCATTAAAGCACAAAAATCTCTATACACAACAAAGAGTCCAAAAGAAGAAGGAAAAGTGCAATATAGCAAAATATAGGGAAAATTCCCTCACTTAGGCCTAATAAACTCCTAAAACAATGTCTCTATTGTGGATTAATTTGTCACAAAAATAGAGACATCAAGACCCCCACTCAAAGTTTTATCATTCTGTCAAAATAGAAAAAGAAAATAGAAGGAGTTTGGAAGGGTCTAAGTCAAATAAACCAAAGAAGAGAGAAAGAGTATAAAAACATAATAAATGACACTAAAGCTAGAATATTAACAAGTTGCATATTGTATAAATTATGAACTAATAGAGTATATACCTAACAAATATACAATTTACACAAATAGCTTTCAAGATCAAATTAGTTTTGCAATGCGTAAGGGAGGTTCTTTCTTAGTTTACAAGGGTGGCTATAGGTTGCTGATCGATTCTCACATAGTTTCTGAGGTCCAGTTAACTACACCCTATCATGTGAGAGCTCATAAGATGCATAGTCAAGAATCCTAAGGTCTTTAAGGGTGTAATTTCGACTTAGGGTATGTATGATACATATATTTGGATAATTTAGAGTGGGCTTTTGGCCCTCTCATCACTAGCCATCAATGAGTCTCCCTAGAGCTTGAGTCACTCTCAAAGACGTTCCTCACTCATTGGTATCTCCTAGAGAGTGATAATATCAACACCCTAAAGAGAGGAACACTAACCGCAAGTGTACGGGTCATTCCAAGTAATAGATAAATATAAGGGATTTCGTTCTTAGGGACGGATAGATATGACTATGGTGTTTATCAGATAAGTAGAATTAACTGTAAATAACGAAATGGAAATAAATAGATATTTGTTTTGGTTTTTGAATTATAACTACGAGACGCATTAAAATAACTTAATGAAAAGATTAACTGAAAGTAAAGATGTGGGCGCAAATATGAGAGGTGTACTTGAGTCTCGCAAGGGATCCCCTAAGTTCGTACAACGAATGTCTCCGTTTAATGGCTAAACTGGTATTTGTGTACTAGTCGGGACTATAACATCTCCTAACCCCATGTCGGGTAGACTTAGGAATTATCCTACGGTTACAAACCCCTCCCGGGTGATTATATCTACTATCGGATGTGAAGTCTCTTATCTCATTCGCTATATAGATAGTCAAGCCTGTCGATCATTAATGGACACCACACGTCTATTACCTATGTGCGTAATTAGACCCCCCTTGTCGGATGACCACTCCCCATTTAGTGAATAGCCTAATTACTCAAACTTATTTCTAATTAATCAGAATAAAAATAGTAAACAAGCATACAATAATAATCAATACAAATTACTCAACTTAAATTAAATTATAAAATGCCAAATTCGGAAAAACATTAATTGAATAAACTAGGGCTTAAACCATTATTGTGATTCTCAAGCACTAAATGGTTAGCTCATATTCAAACTAAAAACCTGAAAATAAATAAAAAGCATTCATGTTCCTAAATTACAGAAAAGAAATATAGAACCTACTTAAGGTGTTGGTTTGAGCTGTTGTTGGAAAAAAGGAAATCTCCAGCTCTTGCTCTCTCCTCTGCTTTTTGCTCTACTCTGGATTTTAGAAAATAATAAAGCGTACTAAAAATGAGGTCTAAAAGGCTATTTATACTACACTAATTCGAATTGGGCTTTTATTTATTAAGCCAAATGATAAAAAGCCCAAATCTAATTAGTGAACTCCGTAATTGTTGTGCACCCTCTAGTAAAACAACCGTAACATTTGTGTCTCACGTCCAAATCACCTGATTCCAATCCTTAATTCGAGCTAACTCAGAGACGCAACTTTATCGTTTTTATCTCCAGACCTAAATCAGTACCTTTTTGGCTCGAAATCAGCAAAAAGTAACAGCTATCCAGATTCTCATATCTTTTCATAAACTCTTTGAGTGGTGCTTTCTCTCTTTTGACCTCTCCGCTTGATGTAAGACTTTAAAATTCACTTCTCCTCCTCATCTTGGTGCTTCATAGCATCCATGTACCTAAGAAATTTATACGAAAAATAAACAAATTAACTCACAAAAACTCTAAAAATACAAATAACATAATTCTGAAGGGAGAAAGTGCAATATATTAAATTAAGCATAAAATTCTATCGAATACGTCTAATTTCCACCTAAAATGATGTCTCCTGAGAGAATATATTTGTAACAAAATGGGATACATCAAGACCCCCAACTCAAACCTTTGTCGTCCCGACAAAGTAAACAAATCAGAGGCCTTAGGTGAGACACAAAAATGCAGAGTCTAATGAATGATACCCAAAGCACAACTTTAAATAGATCTCACATAGTATACCCTAAGAATTAATATACACATACACTTGTCATGCAAAATCAAACACAAATAATATCAATCCAAAATTAATTTCACAATGCTAGAAGATTGCACTTACTACTTAGCTCAAGATGGTGGCTATATGGTGTTCATCGATCCTCACTTTCTTTGAACGCTCCACTTAGCTTACTTCTTTTTAGCTGAATTATAAATTCACTATGTACCCAGGACTCACGATGACTTTACAGTTTTAGCGTAGGCTTAAAGACGGTATGGTATATATTTGGTAAATTTGAAGTGAGCTTTTGGCTCTCTCCTCACTTACCATCACAACTGTCCAAGAGCTTGAGTTTACACTTGAATATGTTCTCACTCAACCCATTTGACGCACTAATTTAGCGTCCGCAAGTTAACCCAATAAGCCCTAAAGATAATTTCTAAAACTTCCACTTTTCCGGTTACTTTATTTTATATATATATATATATATATATTCATTCTCTTTCTTTTTTGTGTATAAGATATCCCTGACCATCATTTTAAATGTGAATGGTCACGTCTCTTATAATTTTTTTTCCAAAGACCCCGGCAAAGGGTTACGAAATAATATATCATCAACAATTTCGCATCAATTACAAATGCATAAAAATCCCTCCCAATGTAATTTACCAATAGTAAAACCCACCACCCCAAACTCAAGCTCGAGACAGGAAGTCTCAGGATCGTGATTTAAGTGCGGGTCATACAGAAATACTTATAGACTAAGGGGATATAGCTTATATCGTGGTAACAAAAGAAAGGCTTAAAGGATAAAATGGGGCTACGAAGGATAATATTAATCACGGGTTAGAAAGCTAAAAAGTTTCAAATGGATATCAAAGAATTGCCTCTATCATTTTCCTAGTTACATATCTTTCCTCTAGTTCATAACTAAGTGGGTTCTCTACTCATTTAGATCTCAAGTTCTACAAACCACTCATTTTCCCTAAGTAAAGCTTACTTATTATGCATTATTCATTAATTTTTCCTATCAATTATCTAACGTTTGCATGCAATTAAAGTGGGTTTTACATTAACTCCTAAGGTCTACTATTTTCTATCATAAATTTAATAAAAAGTATACATATGGGGACGTTTAAAATATTCTAACAGTCAAAACCTTCCTCAAGTAATTTTATTGAAAGCAGTAAAACAAATAACACATAAAATTGGGATGAGGCAATGAACCCCACCCCAAAATAAAAAATGACTCGTGTCCACACGACTCGAAAAGACTCTATTAAGAAATTAAACTATTACACACTACTAATGAGAAAAGGATAGGGAAACGTATCTTAGCCAGCACTAGGCTGGTTTGGTTCGCTTTTGCGTTCCGGTTGGGCTCCTTTCTTAAGCATTGTGTAGGTGGCATTTTGTGACTTGCTCACCCTATCAAGCATGTTTACCATTAGCACCAACTCTCTTGTGACTTTTCACAAAGCTGATAACACCTCTTCATGTTTCTCCTCTGAGGATCTCATTCTTTCAATTACCTCATGATCTTTGTCAACCCTCTTCTTGTGTATCAGAGGTCTCGATTTGTTTTCTTGCCTAAAGGGCTTATCTAACTCTATACCCTTTTTCTTGGCCTCATTGTAAATATTCGAAATTGTGATCAAAGTGACATTTTCACCTTTTCCTAATGGCTCATCCTCAACGTTCTTGCGTGGCACATTTGTTTTTAAACAGATCATCATAATAGAACATGGGAACTTGAGGTTGCATTGACCAGTGGGAGATTTTGCGTAAAGCATATTGGAGTCATAAAGTATGCGAGCTACATCAGTCTCCTTCTTTTCAACAAAATGAAGATGAGTTTCTCACGTGATACCTCAGATATCTGGGCATTACCAAAGAAGGTATGAATAATGAAACGAGACCATGCTCTAGCACGTGGTAGCAGATCACTACTATATACTTGACCTTGATTTCTATCACCTTTAGGAATGGGTTTTACCCCATGAACCAAAACCTGTTTGTAGAACGAATTTCATTCGAAGGCCGGACCATTAAGTTCCTCAAGGTATTTGCATAGACCCTTCAAGTTTGGTAAGTTAAATACCTCACGAATACGCTCAACTGAGAAAGGGATCTTCTTACGTACTTCAATTGCATTACCTTCCGCAAAGACCATCTCTTCATAAAATTCTCAAACCAAGGTCGTAATGTAAACTAATTCTCTCTTCCTCAACTCTTTCCATCCAAACTCGTCATATGCAACTGCGTAATCTTTGAATTCACTGTCCATTATATTCATCATCTCAACACCAAAAAGCAAACCATCAAATCGCTCATGAACTTGATCTTTCCAACTCACAAAAGGCCTCTTAGGTTTAACAACCATTGTTTTTCTTCTCACAGAACGTTGTTCACTAACTAGTTCACTCACAACTGGTTCTTCAACTTCTTTTTCTTCCAAATTGGGCCTTTTAGGAGTAGCCTCGCTTGGTTTCTCTTTTCTCTTCATAGTATTCTTGACTTCTCCAACCTTAGGCATAGAACTCGAATCCGGAATCTCAATAGCTTTGTCTGGAGTAGCCCCAGGAGTATTTCTAGTTCTGGGATTACTTCATTTCTTACGATTGCGGCATAAGGAATCAGTTATGTTTGTCATCTCAATGAACCCCAAACTCAAAACTTCAAATATTCAAAAACTAGACAAAAGTTTTGAACTTTGAGGTTTTGAGGGTATAGGAATAAGGCTTTTGGTATTTAATCAGATGGGTAAAGATTATAATATGGTTTTGGAGGAGTTTTAATGGTTAAAGTAAAAGATGGAAGAGGGAAAATTTTGGATTAAAGTGAAGATTTCTTAGTGTTATTGGAAGGATTTGTGATAATACTAGTGTTTGGGATGGATTAGAGGGAAGAATATGTGATGTTTGGGTGTTTTAATAGTGTATTGCAGGTATGGTGATAATGGTGTCTTGTGTGAGTGGCTTTGTTAAAAAGAAGCGGATTTGCCTTTGATAAGGATTAGGGTTTAGGTCGGCAGGCGCACCTGCATACCAGTGAGATAGCCGGCATACCAACGTGAGTTCTCTTCAATTTCTCATTGATGTAAATGGTAGTTGCGTGTAAGTTGCCTCGTTCCAAAGATTTTGGCTGGCATACCGGTGATATCTCCGGCAAACCGACCGCGTGCATCAATTTCAAGCTGATGCACTTCGAAGCTCCGTGTAGCTGGTCATCATCTAGTGAGTTGGTGTTGTAACAAATTTCGTAACTCAATTTTTTGATGTTGCACTTCGTAGCTGCGTGTATGTGGCCAACATCCAGAAGGTTGGCGTTGTGACGAATTATTGTGGCCGGCAATGCCGCCCGTCTGGTCGACTAACCAGTCGCAAAAATCTGTCTTTTTAATTTTTTCCGATGACGCATATGGTAGTTGCGTCTAAGTGGTCAACATCCCGTAGCTTGATCGGCATATACCGGTCAGATGACTGGCGAGCCGGTACGTATAATTTCTTTTTACCACCTAGACACTCAAAAACTTTGTCTAACACATGTTTAACCCCAAACACAAGGATTAAGTACCTGCAATCATAAGAAATACTCCACCTTTCTCATTTCTTTTAAATTATACACTAATTAACACCCATTACTCTATTGTAGACTATGAATTGAAATGACTTAAAGCAAATAAATTAATATACAATCTAAAATGGCTTTTGTTTAACGTCGTTAAGCTTGACGGGTTACCTCCGCACTTATTCAGCTTCAAGGAGGTACATGACCTCCCTGGGATATGGTACTTCCTTGCGATTAGTATTCTTTATCCGCCAATGCCCATTCACCATGAAGGTGCGTTGCTCAGCTGGATGTTCAATCCTATAACTCCATGAGGCATGAGTTTGGTCACTATAAAAGGACCAGACGACTTTGATCTCAACTTACCCGGATAATTACTGAACTTGGAGTTATACTTAAGGAATATCTATCCAACTTCAAATTTCTTTTCACGAGTACGATTATCATGCCATTTTATTGTCTTTTATTTATAAAGTTTAGCATTCTCATAGGCAGGAAATCAAAACTCATCAAGTTCATACATTTTCATCATACGATTCTCACCGGCTAAAGTAGGATCTAAATTCAACTCCGATATCGCCCAATATGCACATAATTCAAGCTCAAGAGGTAAGTGACAAGCCTTACCATACACCATGCGATACAGAGATGTACCAACAGGCATTTTGAATGCAGTTCTATACGCCCACAATGCATCATCTAACTTCATTGACCAATCCTTGCGTGTTGGTCCAACAATCTTCTCTAGAATGGACTTGATCACTCGATTAGAGACCTCAGCTTGATCATTTGCTTGTGGATGACAAGCAGTGGATACACGATGTCTCACCCCATACTGCTCTAAAACAGCCTTCAAGATTTATTCACAAAATGAGTACCTACATCACTAATAATAACTCTAGGCATACCATGTCTCGTGAAGATGTGTGATTTTAAGAACTTTATGTAAAGTAGGCCAATAAAATCTGGATTGAAGTATCTTTGCAGCTATACAATCACCTTTGAAACGTCCCCCGTAGGGTGTATCACGAAAACTAGCAACTACCGCACGGAATTCACCTTAAGGTATGCATATTCTCACCATCTGATCACTACATGTTTTGTAGAGGAAAGGATCCTCCCAAAAGAACTGCTTAGCACTGCGAACTAATCTCTTCATCTATTATGGCTAGCTCCTTCAGGGAAAGAACCAATGACAATAAGATTTGATATATCTGCATACCAAAGAGTACCAGTTGCGTGTATCAAAATAAACTCTCACCAGGATACTCCTCTTAACCAACTTTGGTCAACTATTAACCTCATAACCTTCAAGACGCGATAAATGATCTGCTACCTGATTCTCACTTCCCTTCCAATCTCGAATTTTTAAGTTAAACTCTTGTAAAAGCAATACCCATCTAATTAAAAGGGGGTTTGCATCTTTCTTCTCCATAAGGCATCTGATTGCGGAATGATCTGTGTACACAACAATTTTCGCCTTAATGAGATAGGAACAAAATTTGTCAAATGCATACACAACAGCTAATAACTCCTTCTCGGTTACAGTATAATTAATCTGAGCGCTTGACAAGGTCTTACTCGCATAGTAAATGGAATGAAATACCTTATCTTTTCTCTGACCCAAAACAACACCCATCGCAATATCACTACCATCACACATAACTTCAAACGAAATATTCCAATGAGGAGGTAATACAATGGGTACAGATATAAGTTCTCCTTGATTTCCAAGAATGTCGCCATGCAGGCTTCATAAAAAGGAACTTGGTGTCCTTATCGAGAAAGTTACACAACGGCTTGGCGATTTTAGAAAAATCCTTGATAAAACGACAATAAAACCCAGCATAACCCAAGAAACTTCTCACCCCTTTTACAGAAATAGGAGGTGGTAGAGTCTTGATTACCTCAATCTTTGCACGATCAACCTCTAATCCTATAGTAGAAACCTTATGTCCCAACATTATTCCCCCACGAGCCATGAAGTGACATTTCTCCCACTTCAAAACCAAGTCATTTTCCTTGCATCTAATTAATACCTTTGATAGATTCTTCAAACAATCATCAAAGTTATCACCAAAAACATAAAAATAATCCATAAATACCTCAAGGAATCAATTGATCATATCTCCAAATATTGCCATCATACACCTCTGAAAAGTCGCAGGTGCGTTACACAATCCAAATGACATCCTTCGATAGGCAAAGGTACCAAAATGACATGTAAAAGTTGTTTTATGTTGGTCTTTCAAATGTATGCATATCTGATTATAACCTGAGTACCCATCAAGGAACAATAGTACACTCTTCCGGCTAGCTTATCCAACATCTAATCTATGAACGGAAGAGGAAGGTGATCTTTTCTGGTGGCCTTGTTCAACTTACGATAGTTCATGCACACTGTCCAACCAACAACGATTTTCGAGGGTATGGCTTCATTCTGATCATTCAGGATAGTAGTGATACCACCGTTCTTTGGTGGTGTCGCCTAAGGTGTGATAAAATAATGAATAAAACAAGTGCAAATAAACACCTTAGGCTGAGCACGGTTCTGCAAGTATTACAAGACGTATTCAAGTTTTAATGATAAATAAGATTCGTTCCTCAGAGACTACGAAAGTTAGAGAGAACTTATGCAATTTATCTAGTGTAGATATAAAAGCTAGAACAATAATACGCAAGAAAAGAAAAGATAGATAGAATTTTATTTGGTTTTTTACAAGAGAAAATTCAACTAAGAGACTAAAGACAGAAAATTAAATAAGCAAAGAGCAGATAGTATGATAGTTTAGCCTGATAAATTAGCAAGTAATCCCCACTAGTCTTGTTTATTCTAAACATGTAAGGGTGAATCATGTAGTATCGCAATAATTGGTCTCAATTATGCTAGGTAGTTTAAAATAGGGTTAACCTGTGTCAATAAGGGTCCTAAGAAAACTTTTCGTACAATTGATTAATGATGCTAACACCAAACCATAGTGACTATCTAGATCGGCTGGGTTGTCAGACCATCCTTACACTAGACGTTATGTGTTGTTTTTATAGTTAAATATGCCTTAGACATTGACTATCTAACTACTATGAAGGTAATCTTATACGTTTTACCCCGCAAGGAAAACAAATAGTAAATCAAACACATAAACAGAGAAATAAAACATGTATTCAATTTAAATACGATGGTATCCCAAATTAGATAGACGTTTAAACAAACCTAGGGTTCATACATATATTCTAACTCTCAATTCTAAAAAAAATTAATTCATACTAAGGGAAGAAAAGAAAACAATTACAAATTTGAAGGTTGAAGAAAACATGATATGGTGTTCAACTCCTTCCAGACTTCTCTTCTTGTGTTGTAAGCTTCTTCCTGGCTTAAGGACTAGCCAAGGATGTGTTTCTTATGATAAGAGGGTGTATTTATAGGGTATAGGAAACCCTAAACTTTATCGTTTCCTTTATGTTCGTAGCTGCTGGAATTCAGATTTATTTGGCAACTTTAGCGTTTCCTTTTTCATATTTCTTGCCTTTATCTCCAATTTCCATGTTTATCCTCTTTTATTTATCTCTTAGAATTAACTTAGCATCTAATTAATTACCATATATCTTTAAAACTTCACAATTAACAAACAATTAAACCCAATATGTTCTAAAAATAATAAATAATTAAATTAAGACACGAAATAGGAAAGTGTACTAAATCATGAGAAAATCGACCTATAACCTAATAAATACACCTAAAATGATGTCTCCAACTAATATTAATTATCACAAATGAAGAGACATCATTTGGTAAGCACTGATCTGGACTTCCCCATTCGCTAATAGATATGGGAAAGATGATTCCCACATGTAGTAACTTGATTACTTCTTTTCTGACCACCTCCATCATAACTGGCATCAATCTCCTTTGCCCTTCAACTGAGCGTGTACTTTCATCTTCCAGAATGATTTTGTGTTGGCAAATGGTAGGAATAATACCTTTGATATCAACAATAGTCCTACCAATTGCCTCTTAATGAGCTCGTAGTACACGCAACATTTTATCTTGTTGGGGACCTAAAGTCGCTTAAGCAATTACATTTAAAGTGTTGTTAGTACCCATATAAGCATACCTCAAGTATGACGGAAGCAGATTCTCTTGTAATTGCAGAGGAAACTCAATGGATGGTTTCTTTTGAGGTTCAATCTCCCCCGATTCTCTCACATGCTCATAGGTTAGATGCCTAGGCTTTGTATTTTCAGAATTTAGAGTTGCCACTGTTTCAGCAAGCTCTTCCATTATCTCCAGTAAGTCAAGTGTTAGGGCAGCCTGCAAGATATCATCAAAATTCATATCATTAAATACCTCTTGCGTTGCTTGGTTAATTGCGTCCACCCGGAAACATTCCTCCTTGGAATCTGAAAACTTCATTGCCCTAAACACGTTAAACTTTACCTCCTTGTCTACACATGATTAATTATCCATTCTCTACATCAATAAGAGTATGCCCCGTGGCTAGTAATGGTCTTCCCAAGATAATGGGGACATTCCTATCTGCGTCGTAGTCAAGTATAACAAAATCACAAGGAAAAGTTAATCTACTTGTCGTGATGAGGACATCCTCCACTCTTCCCTCTGGATGTGCGAGGGATCTATCATGCATTTGCAAGACCATGGAGGTGGGTCTTTCATTTCTTATCTTTAACTTCTCAAAAACCGATCTAGGCATGAGATTTATACTCGCACCCAAATCACACAGAGCTTTCCCTTGCCACTCATCACCAATATAAATAGGAATAGTAAAGCTACGAGGATCAAGTAATTTAGGTGGCAACTTACTCTGGCATATTGCACTACATTCTTCTGTCAAACCTATCATTTCATTCTCAAGATATGGGCGTTTGTTGGTGATAGCTCTTTTCGAGAATTTCACGTATTTTTGTATCCCTTTAATAGCTTACAAGAATGGCATATTAATGTTAAGCTTACTCACCACATTCATGAATATTTGACATTCAGCCATATCTCCTTTCTTTTGAAATCTTGAGGGAAAGGTAGAGGAGGACGGTTCACTTCCCCCACAACATCTTTCTTCTTTGGCTTTTCCATAATTTTCTCAACTTCCACTTCTTCTACTTCTGGTTCACTTTCTTTCTCCACCACATCATTTTCCGTTTTTGTTTTTACAAATGTTTCATTTTCTTTCATAACGGGAAATGGTGATGGTGGTAATTGCTTAATGCTTCAAGCCCAATCACATTACAATCCTCCCTCTGTCTCGGAAATTATGTATCACTTGGGAGCTATCCTTGACTTCGAACATTCAAACTATTGGCGATCTTTGATATTTGATTCTCCAAAATTTTCAACGAAGCAGAATATGAATTTAGCGTTTCTTCAATATTGCTTGACTTACTTCCTAAAGAGGTCGTGAATTTGGACAACTGGTCTTCAACTTGGGTCGACTTACTTCCTGAAACCGCTATGTATTGGGCCAACGTAAGGGCTAAATCGACCGTGGTAATCGCAACTTCTTGAGGGTGAGAAGGAAGTGCTTTTTAAGCCAATGTGTCTGTATAAGCTTCATGTTCCGCTCGTTGTTGGGCTTGACCTCCATGATATTTATTTTGTTGTTTGAACTGATAATTATTTCCTTGGGGCCTTGGTTGATAAGTTCCTGGATTAGCAGCCCCTTGAGGATTAGAATATTGAAAACCCGGATGGTTCCTTTTGTGATTACCATATCCTTGACCACTCGAGTAGTGGTTACCTTGATTATTATCGAAACACACAGATTTTGGGTTATGAGGACACTCTTCCCAACTATGATCATTTGCCCCACAACTAGGGCATATCTTTGGTTCTTGTACATCATTAACATTCGCTTGTTTGTTGGATACGGCTAACAGTTTAACTTTATTCTCAAGAGCGACAATCTTTGAATACAAAGCTGTTTCTAAGTCTACATTCAAGGTACCTTTTTCGGAAAATCGAACTGGTGATCATGATGGTTGACAACTCATATCATTCTTTACGATCCAATCCATAATAGCTAATGCTTTATCCATAGTTACCATCATAAAACCACCCTGACACATAGTATCAACTTTCTCTTTGGAGGCTTCATCTAAACTGTGATAAAAGATTCCTAGATGTAATTCTAATGAGTAAACATGTAGTGGGAATTTTTGTAATGAATATTGAAAACGGGCCCAAGAAACTCCTACAACTTCTCCTGTTCTTCCTGAAAACCTGCTAAATAAAGATGTCCACTAAGTCTTACACTCTGGGGATAATACCTATCGAAAAATGCAGTTTGAAGTTGATCCCAAGTAGTTATTTCTTCGTGATCATACCACTCACTAGCTCCTCCGGTGAGGAAAAATGAGAACATTGAAAAGTACATTTGTTCTTGGGTAACTCCTGGAGTGAGGTTGCACTCTGAATGAGACAAGAAGACCGAGTTTCCTCTGACTTGCCATCTGATTAACCTGTTATAACAAAACTAAAAACAAAAGAGTAAAATAGAACTAACTGAAATAAAAACACTAAATAAATGCACAAGGACTAACGATATAGTCACCGGTAGCGGCGCAAAAAACTTGGTGTCGGTTAGGGCGTCATAAAATAAGGATAAAATAAGATGCAAATAAACACCCTAACCAAAGCACGTTACTCAATGCAAGTATCACAGATCCTATGCAAGTTTTTATCGTAAGTAAGATTTGTTATTCAGAGACTACGAAAGTTAGGAAGAACTTATGCAATATAAAGTGCAAATAAGGAATCTAGAAGAATAATACGCTGAAATAAAGTACTTGAAAATATTTGTTTAGTTTTAAGACTCTAACAATGAACTAAATAAAACAAAGACAGGAAAATAAATAAAGAGAAGAAGAAGATAGTATGAGAGTTTAGCTCGAGATCTAGTAAGTAATCCCCACTAGCCTTGTTATAATCTATTTATGTAAGGGAGAATTGTCTGATATGCAATAGACAGGATTCTATATTCCTCCTAACCCCCTT
Source organism: Nemophila menziesii (assembly GCA_029959085.1). Lineage (NCBI taxonomy): Eukaryota > Viridiplantae > Streptophyta > Magnoliopsida > Boraginales > Hydrophyllaceae > Nemophila > Nemophila menziesii. Next base: position 27,458,993 of record JARWIR010000004.1, on the reverse strand, counting down.
TCGGGTGGACTTAGGTGGCGACCTAACAATTACCAAGGGACTTGGGTAAGGGGACCCTGCACAATGATCGGTGATTAAATCTTAAACCCTAATGACTATCTAGTTAGGCAAGCCCTTCCGGATCACTAGCGCGCACTAGACGTTTATGTGGTGTTTTAATAATTAGACACCTCTTTCGAGTGACCATCTAACTACTATTAAGGTAATCCTATACGTTGCGCACCACAAGAACTACAAACAATAAATCAAAACACATAAAAGCAGAGAATAAAACACCTGTTTCAGTTAAATGCGAACATACCAAATTAAAATATATATAAAACAAGTCTAGTGTTCATACCCATATGCTAATCTCAAGCTAAACTAGAATTAGTGCATACTAGAAAACAAAAAGAAAACAAATACAATTTTGAAGGATTGGGAAGGCATGATTTGTTGTCCAATTCCTTCGGATCTTCTCTTCTATTGATGTAAGCTTCCTCTTGGTCTAAAGGCTGACCAAGGATGAGTTCTCTAGGGTAGAATGAGTATATATAAGCCTTTGGTCTAAATTAGGAGTAATCTCCAAGTTAAGGAGTCCAGATCTTACCAAAATTCGTATTCATAACTTGTAGGAAGGGATAAACTTTAACAGATTTTGTTTTGGTCATATTTTCTTTGTTACTTATCAGATTTTGACGTTCTTTATATGGAAATGACCGTGTTGAAAAGATCTAGCTGATCATATAAAAATATCTCCATAATTCCTGATAGTTTTTCTACAGTATATTAATTAGTGGACGTATGTGTAGTTTTGACAGCTTCTTTAGAGTCCAAATATATCTAAACTCTTCCTTTTTTACTTTGACTGTGGGCTTTCCTTTACTTTTACTTTTCAAATCAGTTTCCATAGGTGTAATAGCTTCAATATATCTAAGTGCTACACAAATAGCACACAAATTACGCGCAAAAGCTCATCAAATGGCAAAACACCTAAAACTAGACAAGAAAGTGTAATAAATGGGGAAAATCCCAAAATTAATAACTAAATAACTCTAAAATGATGTCTCAAGTATAGATTAATTTTTGACAAATAGAAAGACATCAGACCTGTTGATACCTGAAAATTGCTCTCTGGTCCCTATGATCTTGACTTTTCATACCACTGACCCTATAAACACTCGCCTCCATTTTCTCCTGGATTATTACCATATTTACATTCCTATATTTGCGCATCATCTGTACATGTGGCAACCAACTACAAGACGCCCCTTCACTATTCACTACAAGAAATAGTATCTTTAGCGGCAAAAAATTTAAAACTAAAAATCTTAATTTTGCCGCTAATAGTCGTTATTTGTCGCCTCTATAAGTTTCTCGCTAAAGATACCTTTAGTAGCAAATTATTTGTTTTTGCCGCTATTAACTTTATCTTTAGCGGCAAACATTGCCGCTAAAAATACAATTAGAGGCCATTTTGGTTTTTACAAATATCATTAGAGGCCATTTTTGTTGTTGCCGCAATAGCTTCCCCGCTAATGCTACTATTTCTTGTAGTGATTTTATCACCAATAATATTATTTTCCCCTACGTTCCCATTCTCGCTGGTAGCCCCTTAAGGGACAAGGTTACATAAACTACCCTCTAAATTATCGCCTCCTAAAGCGTCACTCTTATTCGCCCCTTACTTATCTTTGTTTTTTGCTTTACCACCTCTCCTACTGTTTCTCCATCCACTACCTTTTTGGAGTTGTTGAACTGACAAATCTGCCCTCTAGACAATTGTCATTTAGTTGAATCAGTTTATGAGAAATTGACTCCATATTCACATTAGGTGACTCACTGCTCGACGTTACATTAACGTGTTCTTGCAACTTTCTTCCCCTTCCCGGCATTTCGTTACTTGCTTCCGCTTCCATCACAATTTCTTCTCTATGCTCACCCTCCAAGTTTGCTAGAACCTTAAATTTTGTACCCCCTCTGTATTACTTCTCTCTGTCCTTCCCGACATTTTTTTCTCTGGTGTTCTGACTTGTTTCCTGATGCTTGACCCACCTGCTTTATTCACCTATTTACCTGCATGGAATGTTCCATTACCCCTAGGTCTCCACGATTCCTATCTACTGTCATCCACTCTACATATACCTCATTAGTGTTTGCCTTGTTATTACTTTCTAGCTCTCCCAAAATTACCTAGTCACCCCATACTTTATGACTTGTGGCTTGATCCCTGACCTATTGACAATCATTTTTCTGATGACCAAACTTTCTGCACTAAAAAGTGTTTATCTTGGTTTTTTATTCTTTGAACAAAATAAAAATTGGTCGTAAGAGAGAAAGAGGGGGGAAATATGATACGTATGCATCGAAATTTAAAGAGGGAGAGGACTTTGACCAAAAAAAAAGAAAATTAAGGCATTAGAGGTAGAGGAGCGAAAAAAGTGTCAGTGTAATGCCATTCCAACTAAATGTAATATGAAGAAAGGAAGTGTCTCGAGACGGATATGTGCGAATGGTGTGAAGGGGATGCAGAATCTATTGAACATGTTTTTATCAATTGTCCCTTTAGTAAAGAAGTTTTGGCTAATTTGCAACTCCAGTGTAAGGTTGAAGAGATGTTTAGCGGTGGAATCAGTGAATGGATCAAACGTATAATTGAGAGTTATTCCTGTAATGGGTGGGATAAAAGGTTGGTCACATCCATTATTTTGGTACACTTTGGAATATTTGGAAAGTTAGGATGAATGGTTTTTTTGATAGGAAAAAATGGAACATGTTTCAAATCAATGACAGGACTAAAGCTCTTTTCAAGAACCTTTATGGTAATGAAAATGCATCCAGTTCTGGGTTTGCAATTTCTACGGTGGCGGGACGCACTCCAGGGGATGGGGACATCCCATTTTGAAAGACGATGTCGATTTCATTTGGCTAAATGACACGTCATTCGTTAATAGTTGGGAGCCGACTAATATGGTATCCATTGGGGTGACTAAGGAGGGGATTGTTAAACATAATATTACAAGAAGAAGGAAGGTTAGTAGCGCTATGGAGGGGGAGATGTTGGCTGTTTTTTTGGCCATGAGATTTGTAGCAGGTCTCAATTTTCAGAATAGTTCTTTTTATTCTGATAACCTTGAAGTCGTTCAAGGTATGTCTAATCCAAAGGGTGTTAATTGGAGAATTCATCCGATACTGTCCGAAACAATTAGGTGGACGAAACGTTTCCTAGGGTGGAAAGTGATACACATCAAAAGAGAGTAATGGTGTTGCTGATAAACTAGCGAAATGTGTTAGACTGAATTTACATATTTTTGTATGTACAAGTGACACGATTGTGGAACTTTTTAAATGTATTTCATCCTTTTGTAATAGTAAGGGTATTAGTTAGCTTTGCTGTTACTTTTTGGTGAAAAAAAAGTGGCAGTGAATAATACATTTATATCCTAATTTTTTTTTTTTTGGACGGCCTAATTTTTTTTTTTCAAACATTTATATTATGAACTATTCAAACCATTCCTTGGAGGCATTGTCTAAATAAAAAATGAAAAATCATTCCTTGGAGGTGTGGTGTAAAAAAGTGGTAAATGACATAAATGCCAATAGATTTTGACTTCAAATTTAAAATCACGGTTTTTGACCAATACGAGTTTCTTGCGTTTTATGTCATGCCGTGGGTGTCATTTCCGATGAACGTGTGCTGTTAAATGCATTCGACCTTTTTTTAGTTTAATCCATCCACCGTGAGGGATGGTCACGCTGCATTTTTTTTATATAATTTAATGGAAAGACATTTATTATTCTGGTTAAGTTTTATTCCCAAACACATGAGGTTTCTGATACACATGAGATGAACGCCAGTAACTACAAGCTTTGCTTATGACAAAAAAAAAAAAAAACTACAAGCTTGCTAAATATCCTACGAAGCATACAAATATGGATGGTAACGGTACGATTTTTTTAGAAATATATAAAATTTATTTTATTAAAAATCATAACTTTAATGGTTTTAATCATTGATTATATATTTTAAAACCACAATCGCACTACTTGATTTCGGTTTTTTAAATAATATTATGCTTTTTAACCATAATCAAATGATAAATATATAAAAAAAATAAGTCCACTCATATACGAAAAATTTCCATAAATTTTCAAGGTATATACAAAATTGCATCGGTCTTCTATTAAATAGAAAATTTATTATTTAGTTGGTTATTTCTTGTATTTGGATTTTACTTTTAGTTATTCAATATACTATCTTACCTAAATTATTATAAAATTTTAAAATTTATATAATAATATACAGTTTTCCGTTAATCGGATTTATTTTTATCTAAAATAATCATCTAACGGTTTTAAACACCAGTTACAGTTTTTAAAACCATAACCTAATAGTTTTAACGATGTCTATATAATCCGGTTTTTATTAGGTTTGGTTATCATCAGTTTCGATTTTTAATCTGTCTGGTTATCATCGATTTCAATTTTTAACCGTAACCATTGTCATCCTTACGTACGAAGTAGTTTTAGGTATAGACCAACTATCTTTGTTAATAATCTCAAAAGTCTACCCATCAGATCCACATACGGAATTGTGCCTTCCATTACTGCCACACCCATTTTGCCGAGTAATTCACACAAAAATTTTGCTTCCCGATATACATGTGTGAGCTCAAAATTTGTATGGTTTGCTAAAATCTCTCATCAAGACATGAGTAAGGGGGATTTGGTAGTGGAACTAAGTTAATTAAGACTTTTGGAGTTGAAGAGTCAGAAGAACTAAACTAACTAGGTAATCACATAGGCGTCTAGATAGTATGCCTAGGATTCACTTAGAAGAGGTTCCTAGCTACTTATTTGGAAGGAATTTATGGAGACCTTAGAATCCTGATTAACAAAAATGTCCTGTTTTTCCTTTAGAATTGCAAGTCAGTCCAAGCTATGGTTAATGGGGATTACAAGTGTCTAGAGCTACGTTTCTCTCCCTCGTTCACAACTTTAGTTTAATTTCCTTAGTTAATTTAGTAGTTAATCTTTATTTTAGTAGTCATCTTATCGAAAAAAACGTAAAAATCTTTTATCTTAGTCTTTGATTAACAACGAACAACTAATCCTAAACTAGAGTTGTCAATTAACTCGTAAATCTATATGGAGACGATAATTCCTTTATTTTCTATATTACTAGGTGACCTGTACACTTGCGGGACGCAACTTCCTTAGTGTTGATTTATCATCACACTTTAGGAAAGAACAAGTTTTTGGCGTAGGTTCTGAGGATTCACTAATCAATTTTTCTTTTAGTTAACTTTTAGTTTTTGTTCTTAGATTTTGTTCTTGTTCTTTGTTTTGTTCTTCATAGATATTATAGTTAGAGCAATGGATCAAGGTCGTTGATTTATTTGAAGATGTATGAAGGATATTATTTAAACCTTGCTCTATCCAACTATGTGGAAGACTCTTTGGGATATCAACAATGGGGTAGTAACTACCACCAAATACCTTATCAACATCCACAAGAACATGGATGGAATAACCAATAGGTCGGGAGTTTCAGCATCTTCAAAGGATACCTCAATTTTCCCAATCACTAAATAAAAACACTTTAAAAAGCCATGTGGATGTTTGAAAGATCAAATGTACACGAATCCATTAGCTTAACACAACACGTACTTCCCAATCATTGGACGAAACGCTTGCAATCTTCATTCGAAGATGCGAAGAGAGAAATGCAAGATATTAGGCAAACAAATAAAAATTTGAGGCCACGTCAAAAATAATACATAGGAATATGACACAAATTTCAAACTTCTTGAATGCACAAAATCAATCTTCTAGCATCTCCGAGAATTATAATGATCCCTATCATGATTCTACTTTTTCAAGGGATGACCTTCCTCCTTAATCTACACATGAAATATATCAACCAAAAGAAGTAACGGAGGAATATTTAGTGATAAAAGACACTTGCGTAGGTGTTGTGAAGATTTTCACAAACATGGTTGAAAACCAATACATGGTGGACTCATGTTAGCATGGTAGATGAAGGGTTAGTTTAACTTATACAAAAAAATGAAAAATAAAATCTTATCCCCATGATTTTTCATATAATCAAGAGATGTAAGCCACGTTGAAAGAAGTGGTCGCCGAGGGGAAGGAGCTTCCTAAGCCAAATTTTAATGATGTGATAGTGCCATAGTGGAAGCCTGGGTTGATGACGAAGACGAAGATGAAGTGGTTGAGAAATAGATTGCAAAATCCAAGGTTCAAGATAAAATAGAAGTTGAGTTTTACACAAGAAGTTCGCCCATCACTATTTCTATCTAAAGTTGTGAAAGAAGTTAGAGAAAAAATCGTTGAAGACCGACACGTATTAAATGGACCAAACAACAAATACCTTGGGAGCAAGGTGTTACACCACGATAACCTCCTTTCAAAGACTAATGTATAATTAAAGGAAAGAAAGAGCTTATACCGTCCAAGACGGTTATCATAATTTACCGTGCAAAAAAGCTGTTTCATCATGAGAGCAAGGTGGAGAAACGGGGAAGCTACACAACTTCATATAAATATCGATCAAGAAAAGTCAAAGGTGAGCTATTTATAACTAAACTACTCCAAGGATGAGGCAAGTTGAAGCAGAAGAGTACCGCAAGGGCCTCACGATAATCTCAAGGGAAGCTTTCATGCCGAGTTTAACAATGTGATAAACAAAAGTGATTCTTGGGAGGTAACTGATGTCTCGCCTTTTGTGATGAATTAAAATAATCATAAGACATATTTTGTACGGGTTTTAGGGCTTTAATGTGGGATTTATCCATTTATTTTAAATATATTGAGTTATTGGCTTATTCTTTGATTTATATTTTTTTGAGCATTTTCAAATAATTTGTGCGTTAAGTGTATAGCCCATAAATATATGGTGGTACCAGAGAGATAAGGAAGAGATAAGTATTATAAAAGCCAAGAACTAACTCGGGAAAGTAAGAAAGGAAATAAAAGAAAAAGTAAAAAAAGGTCACAAAGTTACCTGATGTCTCCCTATTTGTGATATAGTAATAATTTAGGTTGGAGACATCATTTTAGGTGTATTCTAGTATTTAATTATATATATATAGTCGTATTTTTATAAATTTCTATATCTTGTCTTGATTTGATGATTAATTATTTTTTGAACATATTGGGTTTAATTTATTTGTTTAGTGTGAAACTTTAAAGATATAAGGAAATTAATTAGATTCCAAATCAATTATAAAAAGATAAGGAAAGAAGATATGGATGGAAATTGGAGATAAAAGGAAGTAGAGATAAAATAGGAAAGGAAAAGTTGTCAAGTAAATCTGAAATTCTGCAGCCACATCCACTAAAGTTAATATAACTCAAAATATGCTGAGAGTTTGGAGGACCAATACAAAATAAAAATGGGTATTTTTTTGCGACGCGTTCGTTTCGATATAAATTAGGCAAAAATCGGAGGAATAACGAAGAAGTTACGGCAAAAACAAGACAACAACAGTTTTTCTCTTCTCCTATATTTTAGGAAACGAATTGGATATTGAAAAGGAGTCCAATTACTTGCCTTCTACTCCAAGATTTAGACCTAGGGCTTCCTAAACACCTATAAATACACCCTTTAATCATTTTAAAGATGTCCTTGCTCAGTTTCTAAACATTAGCTTAGTCCTTAATTGAATATTAATCCTTAGTATCAAGCTTATCATCCAAAGAAGCAAGCTGACCTATAGAGGAAGACAAGAAGCAAGAAGTTTGAGAGTGACAAAATCCTCTTCTACAACTATCCTTCTCTATATTTAGGGTAATTAGCTATATATTTGTGGCTTCACCATATTTCTAAGCTTTTATTCTTTAAGTTTTACTATTAGTTGTTGGGTTATTACTTTGTCTAAATTTCATAATACTATTTGTTATTTTTAAATGATTTGAGTTTGGCGTATATCTGTATTGTGTGCTTTGACTTATTGTTTTCAGCCCTAGATTTGGCCAATCTTAGGACTATCCTTAGTAATTGTGTTAACACCTGAAAGAGGGATTCAATTATTGACAACACCACATAATCGTCTAGTGTACGGTAGTGATCCTGACGGGCTTGCCTAACTAGATAGCCGTAAAGGTTTGATTTAACCACCGATCATTACACAGGGTCCCCTTACCCAAGTCTCCTGGTAGTGGAGAGGTTGCTCCTAAGTCCACACTGATGGGGGTTAGGTAGAATTTAGAATCCCGGTTAATATATAATGCTTAATTCACCCTTAAGGTTAGAATAACAACGTAGTGAGATAGGCTTATATTAATAACCCTAATTTATTTGACTTACATTCATATTTATTTATCTGTATTCTTATTTATTTATTCACATCAAATAATTATTCATCTCATCTCTATTTTTCTAAACATCTAAATTTGTCTACGCTTATTGAATACCTAACAGATCAAATCCCTGCGAACGAACTTTACTTATCAACTAAACTTGCAAACGATATGTAATACTTGCAGTAGGTTTCTCATTATAGTCAAGGGTGTGTGTCCTTTATTATTATCTTATTTATCTGTTTATTTATCACACATTTGTCCCCATCATTACCATAAATAAACATAGAGTTTCCATATGAAACTACCATTAGCTTGCAAAAATTGTCTAGAATGATTCAGGACAAATTTGAGGTTGATTCTTATACCAATGGATCACTCTTGAAGTCTAGTTCGCATGGGTAAAAACATATTGTAATTCTGAGTTTGTATGAGAAAGTTATGAACTTTTTGGTTACAATGACATGTACAGCCAAATTCCTACGAACTTACTTGTGGGCTAATTCTTACCAAATCTTCTTTCTTTCCTTAACCCTACACAAGACCCACGAATTTGGCTCTATAAAAACACTAGTTTGGCATAAAAAAAGGACCTCTTACAACTTATAATTATTAGAGAGCTAAGGAAAGTTTGGAGCAAGGGCAAGAGGCAAGAAGTTCAAACAACACTTATCTACTTAATTGGTGTAATTCTTCCTTAAACTATGTCTTTTGCTATTTTTATTTCCTTCTTTTCCATTATGAGCTAAATTCCTATAACTTGAAAATTGTAAGGTTATGAACCCTAGATCATGAGTAATTGTTTTTCAATTAATTAGGATTTAAGGTTTAAATGAAGTTATGTTATTATCTTGATATAAAGGGTGAATTATCTATAGGGTCTTGGAGACCATCTTCGTGCCACAAAAACAACATTTTATTCCTCTCTCCTCTAATGAGGCCTCTAAGATGCCTACTGTCATTACTACCCTTATAGTGTATATAAGACAAAAAAAAGACTATTCTTTATCTTCCATTACCATTTTTCTCTCTCCTTCCTTATCACTTTTTCTCTTTCCTCCATTACCATTCTCTCTCTTCTCTCTCTCTCTCTCTCTCTCTCTCATTAAGTATCAATATTTTCTAGCTCCGACCAAAACCACCGACCACCGCCCGCGTCGCCAGAAAAAGTACTGAGTATGAAAAAATAACTGAGTCCCGGAAAAAGTATTGAGTATAGAAATAGTACTGAGTATTGGACAAAGTTGTTGAGTCCCCGAAGAAAGTATTGAGTATCAAAAAATACTGAGTATGCTCAGTAACTTTACTGAGTATACTCAATAACTTTACTAGAGTATACTTAATAATTTTGCTGAGTATGCGAGTATGCTAAATAACTTTACTGAGTATCCCAATAAAAAATAGCTAAGTAGCAATAAAGGCAATACAACTTATTTATTTATAAAATTTAAAATTTACATTGAAATAAATTACAAGACCATTTAATAAATAATAAATAAATAAATAAATAAATAAAAACAACACACTTGGTCCTTATAGGTCAATGAGAGTCAACTCTAAAAAAAACGCTCTCTACTCATTCATCCTTTAAAATTATTCCACTTTTTCTTTTTTCACTTTTATCCACTTTTCCTATCTTTTCACACCTTTTTGCTTTTTTCTTATCCGGATCTTTTGTTAATCCCAATTAATTTCTGGGATCTGACAAAAGTTTCACTTTCTCTCTCCCTAAAAATCACACAGTCAGCCGCCTTCATCTTCATCCACTCATTCCCGCTGTTCTTCATCTAGATTTTTCCTTTTTTACACCTTTTTTTTCCTTTCACCATTTTTGTTGACTCTTATCATGACTAAAATGTTGTTTTCGGCGAATAATAAGAACACGAATAACGGATCGAGTAAGCAGCATAAAACTAAGACAAAGTACAGAGACATCACGAAAGAAATGTTGTCACCGAACTCAAATCTGCTCAATACACCTGAATCCTACAAGGATGAGAGAGAAGAGATATCGGAGACGCAAAGTAAGGATAGTCCAAAAAATGTTGTAGAAAAAGTTCAATCGGAATACGCCGATGTGGTTGAGGTTAATAATAAATCTGAATCTCAAGGTGTTCCATGGACTCAGTTATTTGGATGTGCTAACAATAATATGAAACTTGAACACCATGTGCCAGTGACTGTACAAGGTAGGAAGGTTATTAGACCTCCAAATGAAGTGTTAGAAGAGGGTGCTGAACAATGGGTGAACTGTCTTGTTGGTCAGTTCATAGATAATCCGCCTCCTTTCTATGCGATAGCTAACTTTGTAAGGTATCAATGGAACAAACTTGGGAAGGTTGAGATTAAATCGAATTTGAAGGGTAGTGTAGTTTTCAAATTTGAGAATCAGCAGAGTTATACTAAAGCCCTTGAGCAGATATGGCATATTAATGGAAAACCATTACTTCTATGCCCTTGGAAGCCAGGAATGCAGTTCGATAGATTGGATATAACCAGAATTCCAATTTGGGTGAAGCTAATTAATGTGCCAATGAATTTATGGACACAGAAAGGACTTGGATATGTAGCGAGTGGTGTGGGCATACCTATTCAAATGGATAGTGTTACAGAATCTGAAACTAGACTTGGTTACGCTAGAGTCTGTGTTGAAGTTGATATAAAGGATGAGTTACCTGAGAATGTATTAGTGGATATAGGTATGGATGAGTTACAGGAGGTTAAGGTTGAATATGAATGGAGACCAATAGTTTGTAAGAAATGTCAAAAAATTGGGCATGTTGAGGCTAAATGTGGTAAAACTCAGAAAGTTTGGGTTAAAAAAATAACTGAGGAAAAGGTAGTTGATAAGGGTAAGTCAATTGTGAATGAATGGAGTGTAGTATCCAGAAGTAAAAGATCAGATAATAGAGCAGAATCAAGCTCTATTAGTGTGATGAATTCATTTGAAAAGTTGGAAAATAGTGAAGAAAATCAGATTGATCGAGATGTACTTATGTTTATCAATCATGAAGGGGGTGAGGAAATTACAAGACCTCCCAATATATGATTATTACTGCCTAGAATGTGAGAGGCTTTAATAGCCTCCTTAGACAGTTAGATGTCAAAGATTATTTAGTTAGAAATAAAGTGAGAGTAATAGGACTTCTTGAAACAAAAGTTAAAGTCAGCAATTACTCTGCAATAATAAATGCTCATTTCTCTTATTGGGAGATGATGCATAACTATAATAATGATGATAGTGGAAGAATTTGGGTGTTATGGGATAAGAATTATGCAGACATTCAGCTAATTGATCAAACTTCTCAGTCAATTCTATTTGAACTGATAATTAAAGAGACTAAAGATAAGTTAATTATTGGTATGATCTATGCGAGTAGCAATGATGATGGAAGAAGGATGTTATGGAGAGATATTGTAAGGTGGAGTCAAAAATTTGATAAGGAAAAGCTATGTTTAATGGGAGACTTTAATGAGATACTAAACATTAAAGATAGACTCAATTGTACTGAGTTGGATAAGGGAGCATTAGAATTTATGGAATGTGTTGATGAATCAAACTTATATGAACATAGTTATGGAGGTCAATATTACACTTGGACCAACAAAAATACTAGTGACCTAATCAGAGCTAGTAAAATTGATAGAGTGTTCATTAATGCTAAGTGGCTAGACTCTATGGCTTCTAGTGTTACTGTGCACCCCCATCTACATCTGATCATTGCTCTTTATGCTTGAATGTGGGAGGTGAAAAGAAATTCTATCCAAGTCAATTTAGATTTTTTAATGTATGGGTTACTCATGAAAAGTATATGGAGACTGTTAGAGAAGCTTGGAGTATAAATGTGGAAGGGAATAATATGTATAAAGTTTGTATGAAACAGAAGAATGTTAAGGGTGCTCTTAAAAGATTCAACAATTTATATTTCAGAAAGAATAGTATAGATATTGATAATATGAAAACTCAGCTAAACACTATTCAGATGAGGATTATGAGTGGAGATACTGATCCATGTACACTTAGTGAAGAAAAAATACTTCATCTAAAGCTGGAGGAGGCTATTATGATACAACATAACATATTGAAACAAAAAGCTAAATGTGAGGCAGTTAATAATATGGACTGCAGTACTGCATATTTTTATAAGATGGTAAAAGGTAGAATGGCAAAAAATTCTATTTCTACTCTCATTAATGAGGCAGGTGATGTAATTGATAACCCTGATTCAATTAAAAGTGAGTTTATAAATTTCTACACAAATCTCCTTGGTAGATAAGATGATAATGAAGAAGTATGTTCTGTAGAAACTATTGAAGAGTTAATTGGAAACAAACTCTCAGCTGAGAAGAGTTCCTTACTAACTGCTCCTATCACTGATATTGAGATTAAAGAAGCATTATTCTCAATTGGGGACAATAAGAGTCCTGGGCCTGATGGTTTGAATGCTGCCTTTTATAAATCATCTTGGGAGATAATTGGAGAAGAATTCACAAGTGCAGTCAAAGAGTGTTTGAATAATTGCAAGATACTAACTCAGATCAATGCAACAAATATAATATTAATACCTAAAGAGAAAGATGCTGCTAGTGTAAAGAAATTCAGGCCTATCTCTTGCACTAATATAACTTATAAGACCTTATCTAGAGTTATATGCAAGAGGATGAAAAAAGTTATCAATTCAATAATCTCTTTAAACCAAGCAGCTTATGTTGGGAATAGGTTTATTAGTGACAATATTTTGGTTGCTCAGGAAGGGGTTCTAGGATATGAGAAAATAAACTCAGCTCCTAAATGTACTATAAATTTGGACCTTCAGAAAGCATATGATAGTGTGAATTGGAAGTTCTTACTCAACACCTTAAGAGCATTCCAGTTTCCTGAGCAGTTCATCAAATGGATAGAAATGTGTGTGTGCACTCCATCATATTCTGTGTGTGTAAATGGTGAGGCTTGTGGCTTCTTTAAAGGCAAGAGGGGGTTGAGACAAGGAGACCCCCTCTCACCTTATCTCTTTGCCATTTGTATGGAGATATTTACAGGGCTATTTAATAAGATGGGAGAGAAAGAAACTTTCAAGTTTCATCAAAAATGTGAAGAACTTAAGTTGAATCATATCATCTTTGCAGATGATCTGTTGATTTTCTTAAAAGCAGACATTAACTCAGCCATGGATATTAGGAAAGGGCTTGAGCTATTTTCAAGAATGTCTGGACTAAGTATAAATTACCAGAAGAGTGAGATATACTATGGTGGAACAGAGAACAGCTTGAGGAAAAAAATTTCTGAGATCTTGGGAATTAAAATGGGAAATTTACCTGTTAGATACCTAGGAGTTCCATTAAATTCAAGAAAACTAAGTGTGGAAGATGGTAACAAGCTGGTTAGTAAGATATATAGCAGTATAAGCAGCTGGTCCTCTAAATTACTCTCTTATTCAGGAAGAGTAGAACTCATAAGAAGTGTTTTGATTAGTAAAATTCTATTTTGGTGTCGAGTTTTCTTATTACCTAAGCAAGTGATATATAAACTCAATCAGCTTATGAGTAGCTTCTTGTGGAAAGGAGGAGTTGAAGGTGCAAAAGGAGCAAAAATTTCATGGGACAAAGTATGTACAAGTAAGAAATGTGGAGGTCTAGACATTCCGAGAATAGATAATATTAATCAGGTATGTTTGCTTTTTACGTTTTGGAGAATGTATGCTCATAATGATAATCTATGGAGTAAGTGGGTGAGATGCAATATAATTAAAGATAAATGCATATGGAACCTTGAGGAGAAACAAGCTCACACTTGGATTTGGAAAAAAATTCTGAAGGTTAGACATATAGCTTATAAATTCATTTACCATAAGGTTAATGATGGTAAAGACACCTTTATCACCTCGGATAAATGGATTGATGGGCAGAGTGTGCAAGAAAGACTAGGAATTGAGCTGAACAAAAATGATATAAACTGCAATAGAACAGTCTACAGCTGTTATGGAGTAGGGAGGTGGAGATTGCCTCCCAATATAGGTAAAATTTTACCAATGATAAAAGAGATCAAACTGAATGATAGAAGAGATGTGAAAATTTGGAGTGAAAATGTAAAGATGAAGTTCTCTTTCAAGAAAACATTGGCTAAAATTAATGATGAAGATGATACAGATAAAATGTATTGGTCTGACTTAGTATGGGCTAAACGAAATGTGCCTAGATGCTCTTTTATATCGTGGATAGCTGTAAATGATAGACTGAGCACTAAAGATAGAATGACTCAGTGGGGATACAGTGTTGACCCTCTTTGCTTATTCTGTAGGGCTACTATGGAAACAAGTAATCATATATTCTTTAAATGCTCGTTCAGCAGAAGGATTCTAGTAGAGATAATGCAGACCTGCAATATTAACACTATTCCGAGTAACTTTAAGGAGATGAGCGAGGAATTGGGTAAAACAGGAAGTAAAGATTACGCAAATCTTATCAGTTTAGTTTTTACTTCCTATGTGTATTACATTTGGTGGCTGAGAAATGAGGTAGAGCATGGAGGAAAGAGCTTAAATGAAGAACAGTTTCTCAGAGTTATTCAAAAGTTAGTTATGAGGAAGACACAAGTTTGGGTAATAAAAGATGGAAAAGTCAAGGGAATTGTTGAGAAGTTAGTAGATCACGCATGAAGCTTATTCTATTCTTTTAGTTAACTTCCTTTAGCCCGTTTAGCTTATTTAGAATATGTTTAGTGGGCCGTTAAATATGTTAAAGTTGTAAGGGCTTTTATAAGTTGTAATAGTGGGTAGGAGTGGGCCTATTATAAATATGGTGTGATTTATAGTAGGTAGCCCAAGTTGTAAAGACAATGGATGTTGAGTTTCTTTATAAATAAAATTTGATTTGATGATAAAAAAAAAGACCATTTAATAAATAAATAAAATTACAAACTATTCTAGTATTACAAGGCAAAGTGTTGAGTATTTGAATAAAAAAGAAAAAAAAAAGATGCTGAATATTTGACTATTCAAAGGAAGAAGAATAAAAATAAAAGAAATGTATAGAGACTTCACGTGTAACTCAACACCAACCACCTAACTGAGCAAGATTCTAAACTCCATGGCCGTTCACGTAAGTCCATCACTGCCGATCCAGTTGCCACCTCGATCTGACACGCCGATCCAGCTGCCACCTCGTGCTCTAGTTGATTGAGCCACCGATGACGAGATCTGTTCAAAGCTTGGCTTCGCCGGTGGAACAAGTTGTTCGAGATTTGTAGTGTATGAGCCAAAGATCTTCTGAGCAGGGCGACACCAGCTCCGACGTGAGAAGAGAGCAGGCCGTGAAGCATAGTCGACATTTGAGTCGTCATTTGCCGGTGGTGTTTCTTGCCCGAGAAGAACGGAGATGGCTCGCCGACGAAGCTCCGATTCGGAAGCCGATAAAGACAACTCAGAGAAGAGCGAAGCCAGCTCCGTAAACAGGTCTTGGTTCGCACAGCTTTGAGATCCGGCCATGAAGAGAAGCTCTTCAAATCCATGCTTCCTGAACTAATGAGGAGAAGCTCAAGATACGCCGCCACATGACATCATCTCCGGCGATGCTGCTACTAGAACGGAGATCTTTCTGCATAAGAAAACCACAGAAATCACGAACACTGTTGCCTGGAAATCCGGATCTCGCATACGCCGTGAAGCTACAAAGAGAAGGTCTTGTGAGCTCCGGTGAGCTGAGCTTGTGGAGGAACAGAGCATGTGCCCTATTTTCTTGGCAACTGCTGGTGGCGGCTTTGCAGCAGTGAAACGGAAATCGGAGTAGCGATGGTGGGATGGCTTCAAGCTTTGCTTGAGCTTCTTTAGTTTTGCAGCTACCTAAAGTTCCCTGTGAGAGAGGAAAGAGAGAGAGTTGAGAGGAGAGATAAAAAAGGGAATAAATGATTAGGGTTTATATTTTTTCTGAACAAATTAGTATATATAGGAAAAAAAGGGTAAAAAAGTAATTGGATTTTGGCCTATAGTGTTAATTCTAGTTTATGGCCTTTAGTAAGTAGAGGATATTAGTGGAGTCTTATTGGGTCCTAAGGGGTGTGTTCAAGACCCTTTGGATAAAAATTTCTAATATAAATTGGTTAAATTGTGTGAATCTATTCTTCTGATTAATTAATAGGTTAGTATAACAACTTGACTATCGTACGACATGGGGGTTCAGTTGTGGAAAATAGTATATATTTGTTTGATGTGCGCTAGTGAACCGAAAGGTCTTGACTAATCAGAGAACCAATAGGGTTGGAGTCTATGCATCCTAATACTTGGTATTGTCACTCGAAATAGGTCGTTAGAGTACCTAAGGAAGCCCTTTATATATCCAATGGTGAATTAGGAGGATAATTGAATCTCGGTTAATGGTTAAATACCAATTTTGCCGTTATAACAAGAAAAGCATAAATTACGTCTAGTGGGGATTACTAGCAATTCTCAAGTTATCTTTCTCTTATTATCAAAACTTCTTTAGTTTATTTGCTTTAGTTACACATTAGTTTTTAATTTATAACCGTATTAGTTTCTTAAAAACAAATAAATATTATTTAATTTTTCCATCTTTTTATTGAACAACGTTTGCTAAAATTGGACATAAATTATTAATTTACCTATCTAGTCTCTTTGGAGACGATAATATGCTTTCTATTCATATCACTTTGCAACACATACACTTGTGGTGAAAAAATTCCGAGTGTTGATTAATTATCACACCTCGAGGGACAACAATAACCCAAGGTCGAAATTGGTAAAACCCAATTTTTTACTTCTTTTTATTAGTTTATTGTACAATATTTCAGTAGTTTAATGTTAGTTTAGTATATATTACGCATAACGTGAAGGGTATTGAACTTTATATAATGTGCATGTCGATTTCGTCAAGGATTCAAAGTCAAAACACAAGTATACAATAGAGAAACGGTGAATTTCATGAAAATTTGAATCTCCATTGAAAAATCTAATCATTTTTTTCTTATTTCAAAATAGCTCTAGAAAAATTAAAGGCTAAACTTCCATTCTAGAAGTGGTAGCTTCCCGCCTCCTTCGGTGAGAAGTTCCCATCCATGCCAGATTGGTCATTGGTGTCGCCTAGGGTGTGATAAAAATAAGATAAAAATAAGCCAGAAAACAATGCACTCTCACCCTAGACAAGCACAGTACTGCAAGTATTACAGGACGTATGCAAGTTTTAATGATAAGTTGAATTCGTTCTCTGGGACTTAGTGTGTTATACGAATGAGCAAAAATTACGAGTAGAAAGTAATTAATTAAAAGACAGAAAATAAATAGGAACGATTGAGATATTAAAGATTAAAATAATGAAATTAAAAGACAATAAAATTAAAAGATAAGAAATATGAGATGAGAAGTATAGCTTAGGTTTTGCTAGTATGAACTAATCCTTCTAATTCTTTCTATCAAATTCTAGTTAATGAGGGAGATAATTAGCTCTTAAATACTTAGTCAGGATTCGAAATTCCCTCTCTTAGACCTTGAGAGCAACTAAGGGGGCTACGCACACACCACAAGGCTGTTTTAAATAGGGTTATCCTACGCTACTAAGTTCCTAAGCAAACAATTCCAAACATGGTGATAGTGGTTAAAATATTCCCTAATGACTATCTAGTTAGAATTAGTGTTGTCATGACCAATATCAGACACTAGACGTTATGTGGTGTTTCAATAATTAGACACCCAGCTAAGGTGATCATCTAACTACTATTAAGGTAATCCTATACTCGTGCACTAGCAAGGAAAACAGACAATAAATCAAAACACATAAACAAATATATAGGTAAGAAGCTAATATCAGATTAAAACATATAATTCCCAAAGAAACTTAGATAGAAAGAAAATAGAATTCATAGATTATACATGATGCAAAACCCAAGCTATGGGAAAATTAGTTCATACCTAAAGGAAATTAACTAAAAGATTGATACAAAGAATTCATCTTGCTCTCTACAATAATCCTGATGATAATAAACCTAAGGACTAATTAATGGGAGGCAAGGATGATTTACAAGTGATATAAGGGTGTATTTATAGGTGTTTAGAAGTCCTAATTCGTTTTCTTGAAGGGGAAGGTAAGTAATGGACTCCAAGACCAACTCTAATTCGTAACCCTAAAATATAGAATCAACTCCGTTTTTGTTTTGGTCCTAACAGCTTCAATACTTATCCATTTGACGCGTATGAGTAGTCGAAATTCATCGTCTCGGAAAGATCTTTCACTTTGCTCTTGACCGTTATTCCAAATTACCCACCGATTTTGATATATAAGCCAGTTCGTGGTCGTGGGTGGTGAAATTCAGATTTATTTGACACCTTTATCTTTCCATACTTTAGCTTTTGTTTCCCTATCTCCAATTTCCATGCATATCTTCTTTCCTTAGCTTCTTAGAATTGACTTGGTAATTAATTAATCTCCATATTTATCTTTAAAACTTCATACTAAATAAATAATTAAACCCAATATGCTTTAAAAATAATAATTCATTAAATCAAGACTAGAAATAGGAAAGTGTAATAATTCACAAAAAAATCGACTAGCAAGACTTCTAAAACACTAAAAATGATGTCTCATCTTAATATTAATTCATCACAAATGAGGTGATATCAAGACCCCCAACTCAAAGTTGTATCGTCCCGATACAATAAAGATAAAAACAAAGGGAAGTCTCTAAGTACACACCTAGGTCATTTAAACACAATGGGAAAGGAGATAGCAGAATATATAGAATAAATATAACGCAACTACTCAGAAAATTTCATGCAATAATATTCACAAACTACATACATGTACACTTCTCATATCCACAGTCAACACAGTTTGAATTCAAGATTAGACTAGTTTCGCAATGTAAGAAGGAAATGAACTTTACTTAGTTCACCAAGGAGTCTATAGATTGTTCATCGAACTTTACTAGTATCCAAAGATCCACCTAACTACTCTCTATTGGCTCAATCATTTCTTGATTACATAGCAAAGAATCAAAAGGTCTTTAAGGTTGTAATGTAGGCTTAGGGACGGTATGATAGTATATTTGGATAATTTAGAGTGAGCTTTTGGCTCTCTCCTCACTAGCCATAAACGAATTGCCCTAGAGCTTGAGTTACTCTCATAAAACGTTTCTCACTCAACCCAATGAATTCTTGATGCACAAAGTAGCATCCCCAATAACCCAATTAAAGCATAAAGATGTTCACATAAAAATTCCTCACGGGGTTGGAAAAGCATTTTAGAAGGTAGAAATTGCTATTTGAAATCTTTAAGATGGAATGTGGGAGATGGAAATCAAATTAAAATATGGGACGATTAATGGATCCCTTCTTAAGATGTACTTGTTAAACCTATTAATTGTGAACTGAAGTTTGTGTCTAAACTCATAAACTCAGAAAAAAATGAATAGAGAATTGATTTACTTCATCTTTACTTCCCTCCTGCAAGTGTAGCAACCATCTCTAACATCTTCCTTCCTCCTTTTTGCTGTCTAGACACCCCTTACTGGCCTTTTTCTAGGCTTGGGGTTATCTCAGTTAAGGAAATGTATAAGAGGTTGTGGAGGGCTCAATTGGCAGGGGAGAAGGTGAAAGAAAACAAAATAGGTGACAATTCTTTTAAATTACAATCAGAGGATTGGAAACTTATTTGGGATATGAATATTCAACCAAAAATTAAAGATTTTATCTGGAAGTGTTGTGTCAATGGACTTGCAACTAATGAGAATAGGAAAAAAAGAAAATCATGTGATAATGATCTTTGCTCTCTTTGTGGGACTGAAACTGAAAATGTGTAGCACTTGGCGTTCCATTGCTCATGGGCAAGAGCAGTTTGGATGGCTAGTCCTCTTTGCTTTAACTCTTTTTCTGAACTTTCTTTCAATTTCAATAAATGGATTGAGTTTATTATAAAATGTAAAAAAGAATCTGAATTTTGTGGAAAATCTTCTAGAGAACTTACCTTTTATATTGCCTGGTATATCTGGAAGGGGAGAAAAGAAAGTGTTTTTAGGGGAACTCTTCCTGACCCTATCTTTACTTTACAAGAGGCATTAAAACCCTATGATGAGAATAATCTTGCCATAAGATTAAGTTCTGAGGCTAAAAATAAAAAAAAATATGATGTTGATGGGGTTATTGGCATTAACTCATATTTGAATTATATTAACTCTGTAACTCAGGTTGTTAACCTAAGAGAAGACAGAGGGGGATCTTGGTCTCCACCTTTACCTGGCTTTATCAAAATTAATTGTGATGCAACTTTTCATAAAGGTTCTAATCAGACTTTATTTGCTTGTATTATTAGGAACTCAGCAGGTATTTTGGTAGATGGTTATGCGCTAAAGATTAAGGCTAATTCAGCTATTGAAGCAGAAGCAAGGGGACTTATTCAAGCTAGTGTGATGGCTGCTAAGTACCCAGTAGGCTCAGTGGAGATAGAGAATGATTGTCTTTTATTAATTAACCAAACTAAGAGAGGAGAGAAAATTTTCTGTAATATTTTTTTTGTTGGTTAAGTTCATTCTTTTGTGTAAACTTAAGTACCAGATTAAGATCTCCTTTGCAAGGAGATCCAAAAATTGTTGTGCTGATTGGGTTGCTAAACAAACGCTTAAAGGTGCCTTGTTTAGCCTTTGGGCTTCTTTTCACCCTCAGTTAGGCTTTTGGAAAGGGACTTCAATCCATTAGGGATAGGTTAAGTTGTAATTGATTTACTGAAGTTTTTATATTATGCTTCTTTCGACTAAAAAAAAAGGAATTTACCTCACAAAATTTCCTAGTTGATAAATTTTTTTTTCATCGTCTTGAACTAGGTGAAAATTTGATGAAATAGTTCTCCTGAATCGTAAGATTCTTCTAGGTTTTCTTCCACCATATATAGAGGCTTTTGTTTTGGAGCAAAAACATAATAATATAGAGGCTTTTGATATATCCTATAACCCATTACAATATCTTTACGAGCTAAAGTGGCGCCGCAATAACCAAGAAACTGAATTAATTTAGAAGAACTTTTCCAGCATAAAATAGGAGATTTTTTTGTTTTCCTTCTCCTCTACTAGAAGGTTCACTCGGAGAGGCGAGAAGGGTTTTGTGTGTTTTCTTTTATTGTCTCATAAAGTGAAGAATAGAAGACTAAAATGTTAGAACATTAAACTATTCTTTTATGGGGAAGCCTCCGTGAAGCCCTATAACTTTGGCTAAAGTGGAGAAACTGTCCTTTATCTTTTTTTTGTCACAAAACGCCCTTTACGATTTTTTTTGTCACAAAACGTCCTTTACGAATTTCTTTTGTCACCGTTAGCCTTTTTTTCCATTTTCGGTTAGTTGACCGTTAGTTAGTGCCATCTGGCGCCACATCACTGACACGTATGCTCTACCTAGGCGTGAGGTCAACAGCAATTCCACGTCATTTTTTTTAAAATCATTATTATTTTAAACCCCTATTCTTTTTCTTCGAAGAACCCAAATCAATCCAACAAAAGCGTGTCCATTCTCCACCAGCATCACCTTCCCACGCCAAGCCGCTCTCTTAACAAGGAAACCGCCGCCACTCATGGTCACTTCTCCACCATCATCAACCGGTTTGGATACGCCATTAAAAATTCAAGATGTAGGTTAAATAACAAATCTTTGCACACTCACCTTCCCACACCAAGCCGCTCTCTACAGAAGGAAACCACTGCAGCTTTGGGACCTTTCTACACCATCATCAACCGGCTTGGAGGAGACCCAAATTAAGGTAAAAAAGTTGAATTATTTTTAACCTAATTTCTCACTTGTACAATTTTACAGAAGTATCTGATTTAAGTATAATTACAATCGTGATATTTATTATTTTTTATAAATTTCCTAGAATGGACATTTTATGCCATGACTGTTTGAGTGAGCAATTTGGTCTTACACTACATGTTTTGAATTGTTTTGCAGT
Organism: Nemophila menziesii; assembly: GCA_029959085.1. NCBI lineage: Eukaryota > Viridiplantae > Streptophyta > Magnoliopsida > Boraginales > Hydrophyllaceae > Nemophila > Nemophila menziesii. Next base: position 27,436,754 of record JARWIR010000004.1, on the reverse strand, counting down.
AATATCAATTTGGTGCAACTGGAGTGAGTGGTCAAATTGGTGTTACACTGGATTCCTTGAATTGCTTTGGTAGTAAATATAAATTTGGTGCAACTGCTGGAGTGAGCAATTTGGTGTTGCACTGCATTTTTTAAATTATTTTGCAGTAAATTTTCATGAATAACAGCTACATGAGAAAGAAGAAAATTCAAGGTATAATTGAAATAGTTCATGAAACTGAAGGGCAAATGTTGAATAAAGAAAAAAAATTAGCTTTAGCAAGGATTCAAAGACTAAATTTAATAGTTGGTGCCGCTGAAGCTGAAAAATTAGCCGATTTAGAATTAGGTGATATTGAAGAAGCGGAGATTTTACTTAAAGAATGTGAATTTGCACGTACTGAAGTTAAAAGACTTGAACTGATTTATGATATTAAAGAAGAAGAAATTGAAAATTTGCCAAAATATTTTGTTTCTGTGAAAATTGTGTTTAAATATGATGGTAAAAAGCTTGAAGAATTAGATTTTTCTACTCATATTTTTAAATCAACAAAGGCAGTAGTGTATGGACTCTATGGAAATTTCAACTAAAAGAAGTAAGAAAATAAATGAATGTATTTTTATGGCTAATACATACATTTTCTTTTGGTTACCGAAAGGAATATTTTAGTTCTTGGGAAAACCGATTTTTTTTCTCATTTTAATATTTGAATTTGATTGTCTTTTGAAGAGTAAGTTGATGTATCATTGATTAGTTTGTTAGTGTTTCTATCTTTCATCTGATTATGATTTGATTTGGCACATTGATATTTCTATTAAGAATGTAACATAGTAAGTACAATTATGCTTTATCAGTGTTTACCAAGTGTAGTTTTTATATTTTATCAGTGTTGTATAATTAGGTTTTTACAAAGATCATAATTAAGGAATGAAAAGATACATTCAGACATTGTACAATCTCTTCTTCCTTCACGACTACTTTTACTTCATGGCTAAGAGGATATCACAATGGATGAAACTTCTCCAAAAGCAGTCCCTTATTCATAGAGATACACAAATGCACATAAGATAGATACAGGGGCAACTATGAGTATTATGGTGAGGAAAGTAGACCTAGCATCAGGTCCAAAGATGAACGTCCCCTGGAGCAAAAACTTCTGCAAAAAGACAAACGAGTTAATATAGGGACTTATAGTGAAATTAATCAATACAAGTTACTTGAAGATTAAACTAATATTCATGACTTTATCAAGCTATTACGACAACATAATCTTCTTATTAACAAAGATTAAAGCTTTACTAAATAAATCAATGATTAACCATTTATTAAGCAACGAATTAACAAAATATAATAGTAAATCAAGCTAAGAGGTTTAAAGAAATTACATAGCTACCCTTCCAGGTTTGATAAGTTCTGAGGACTTGAGCTCCGTCGTCCGCGGCGGCGGCATCATCTATAGATCTCTCTCACACTCGTCTGAAACTTCTGAGATTTGATTTGAGATTTTGCTACTTGTTTTGAGCACATCAATGGAGGATCCATTGCAAATAACTTTGAGTACTTGATGACGACAGTGGTGAAGGAGTTACTTGTTTAAATTGGAGACGATGGTGATAAGGAAGGAAAGGGGAAACAAATTTTGATAAGGTCCGTACAAGATGGAGTTTGTAAGAATCGATTAGTAATCCTTACAATGGATGATGTAGGAATTGATGGGTGGTCTTTACAATGAAATTTCTTAATTCCACGTGATCCTTACGATGGGTGTGTAAGAATTGATGATGTTGATGAAGATGGAGTTCCATATTTTTTTTCCCGGTCGGGATGGAGTTTCATATTTTGCTGTACAAGATGGAGATTCAAGAAGAAGAAGGAAGATTAAACAAAAGATTTTAAGAAAATGATGTGGAATTGCTGTTGACTTCACGTTTAGGTGGAGCATGCGTGTCCGTAATGTGGTGCCAGATGACATTGACTAGTGGTCAACTAACAGAAAATGGAAAAAAGAGCTAACGGTGATAATTTTTTTTTTTTGTAAAAAACGTTTTGTGACAAAAGAAAAAGATAAAAGTGTGAATTTTGCACTTTAGCCAAAATTATGCAGGTTTACGGGAGTTTCACCCTTCTTTTATTGAATAATGAAGAAACTTTCTCTTTCTAAAATAGTTTCTCAGCAAATATGAAGATAAACAAAAATCAGCTTAATAATTTTTTGCTTCAATTTCTTTTTTCTTCTCCTGCTTCTCAGCATCACCATGCTCCTCGTCCAATTCATACATGATCCCGGCCCCCCTTGGCAATTACGAACCAGGTGGTCTCATGGATTTTCCACAGAAGGATCCCCCTGCAATCCCTCTCACACATGCAATGGCTTTTCTCCTATTTCTTTACTTGGATCAAGATTAAAGACTCCTTTATTGTCTTTGAATTTCTGATTATTGAATTTTTTGGCCACATGCAAGAACTTAAAGTTTTTTCTGATTATTGTGACTTGTGATAATCTCATCTGTGACTGTAGTGGTAACTTCTTTTGCTTTACTTGCTCTATGATAATTCTTGTTGAAACACATGGTAGTAATAATTTATCCTCTCACTTCTATTGGAGTCAATTTTTGGATTTAGTGTCATGTTTTATGCATATCCTGTATAAGGCTTATTGGTTTCTGTTTTACTATCTACCATGCAACCACTTATTCCGTTAGTCATATGCAAAGGTCCTTCGACCTTTGTTTTGGTCTCTATTCTGTCATGGTTACTTAATTATGAAGTGGGTAAGACATTCAAGGTTTTTTTTATACACATGCATGATACTTGGTTATGGGTGAAATTTTTGTTTGGCTATATAAGTTTCTTTTACGGTGAAGAGAAATTTAAAGGATCTGTCGCGACTACAAAAAAACAGCTAATTGGTGACACTTGTTCCGATCGGAAGACACATGTAATGGATTTATGGCTTTGTCTCCTCTATACTGTGTTGGTGCTTGCTTTGCTGGAGCAAACAAGGAGTTGCTAGCTACTATTCTTTATTATTTCACTAATATTTCGCTTCATGAGTCAACTAATTATTCCAGCTTTTGGTTTCGAGTGGTCTTTCCTACTTGTGGTACTAGTCACCTATATACTGGAAGAACTAATTTCAATGGTGTAATTTATAAGTCTGAAAGGTTTTATACGATCTGCAAGAAAGTTTCTTCATATGACTTCTGTTGGGTGGATCTCTTTGAGCTTCATTGTGACATACATGCTTTGATCTACATTTGGCAAAAAGTTCAGATTGACAGCGAAGTTAGATATACTGATGGGTTTATCCAATTTTTTTTATTTATCCTCATTTCAAAGTCTAATTGGAATTCTAAATGGAATAGCTGTTGAAATATTTTCGGTGAACTTCTGTTAAGTTTTTTATAGCTTATGAGGGTGCATGTTTTTATTTCAAAGTATTTGGCTCTTTATATTCTTCATTTATGGAGCTTTCTGGCTTGGGTTAAGAGCCAGTTTAGGCCTACTACTCCTCGTAAGTCATGCACCATATCTCTTACTACTGCTACTACATATCCATTGTTGTTTTCAGGCCAATGCGTGTTCCTTGTTTTCTTACTTCCCAAGATCTTTTAAAGAAGTATTTGTTTCTCATAGTGACGTTTCCACCTATGGTTCTAGATATTCGTTTCTTCCCCATTCCTGATTTACATAAATATATTTTTCAGTAGGAAAATCTTTCCCCTCCATTATGCTTGCACGTGGACATCGCGTTTGTTTAAGCTTTGCATCTTTGAAATCAAATTTTAGGTAATAAATTCCTTTGAGAATCCTTGATGCGAGTGATTTTGTATTTTGCATAATTCGACAATGCCTGTCTTCCTAATAATGTAATTTTCATTCTTCTGAAATCCCTCAGTCCTCCGATGAGTTTGGTAATCGTCATTTTTCCGAAGTGACCCAATGTATCCTCTGCCGTTTAGCCGAAATCTACCAGAAATTCGTAGTCATACTCGAAATCTTGTTACAAGACGTTTTTGGAAGCAAGAACACCAACATTGCGTAGCTTGGAATTGCCTACAATATTGCCTTAAAAAGAACTTGTTTTCGTCCTTCGGATACCAGTTGTGCTTTCTAGCCCCGAGATTTTGGTAAAATCCTCGTCCTTTATCTACGAGAGTGTTTCAGTCATTGATTTTTTATAACATAAAGTAATTCACAAATATTTAACTAGATCCTATTTCTTGAATTTGTAGTGTATCAGTTAGTTACTCTTATTCTTTTGGTAGTATACTAGCTGAAATAAACAATAAGTTCACTCAATGTCCCAAGAACTCGCAATACAAGTTCCCCGCGTTTGAACTCTACGCATCTATCTCGTCAAGAGATAAAAAGAAAAAAGTGAGACATCAAATAGTAGGTGAGAGAGTGTCGGCCATTTCCCAGTGATATAAGCTTTTTATAGCATGTCCTCTATCGTCAATCAAACTAAAAGTGATCCCGTTAAAAGAATGAATAGGAAGGTGAACAGTGGATCACCTTGTCGGAGATCCCTGGATAGTGAGAACCGCAAAATTCTTTCCTCGTTAAAGTTAAATTGAAACGATAATATTGAAATACAATTATAAATCCATCCTAACCAACGATCATTGAATCCTATTTTCTCCAGAATCAAAAGAAGAAAATTCCAACTTACCTTATCAAATATTTTTTCCATCTCCAACTTAACAACGGCAACATTTATCAGAGTTGGTTTTCCCGCGTCATATAATATGAAACTTCTTACGCAATAATTATATTATCCCAAATGCATCTTACTTTTACAAATGCTTCTTGTGTAGGAGATGTTAACACAGTCATGAACTCTTGAATCTCTTCTTTCGAAATAAGTGTGATCCAGGATTCATTAAATCGGTCTAATAAAATATTATTATTAAATAAATCATGTACCATAAGCAAAATAATACACCGGGAATCACAACTAAGCAAAATCATAAACCAATGTCGAAATCACAATGAAGCGAAAAATGATTTATTAATCCAATAAAAAACAACTTGAATTCAATTAGTATTAGTTTAAACTCCTTTGTTATAAAAAAAAAATTCAATTCTAACATTAACCTTATTTACTAATACAAAGCAAATAAACATATTTATTTTAATTTGAAAACAAATTTTTTTTTTTAGTTCATAAAATATATAAAATATAAAGTATTAAAAAACATGGTAGCTCATTTAGATTTTTTTCACCGACATCTTCTTTATGTTTCATACTCTCTAAAATGACCATTTAAGTACCTAACGTTTCAAATTTTATCAAATAGATACTCATCCTTTCAATATGAGTAATTCGTGCCTAAGGTTTTATTTTTGTCCTCTCGTTAGTATCTTATATTTTTTTTCTGTTAATTACCTACATGTAATGATTTATTTGATTTAAAAATAAAATAAAAATTATAAATTTAAGAACATCATGAAACTAACCCTTATATTTTAAAGCATATTTACAAAATCCCTCATAATATTTTAAAATGCTCACAAATAAGCCACTTTCCCCCTTTTACTTTTTTTTCTTCTTCATAGATACATACATATATACACACATCAAGCTGTTGGAATAATGCCCTAACCCCGATCGTCTTGTAATGAATTTAATACGAGTGTTTACTGTATACGATAATAGCTATCCCTACAACATTGATTAAAGAAATTGTTTCCTTGAATCTATGGCAAGCTTTTATGATTATGGTATTCATCTACATAATATAAAGGCAGATCCTTGATTAAGTTACGAACTAGATATCATAAGGTTTTATGATAATGCGAATCTAACTTATAGGACTTAATCTAAACTTGTTCTTAATCATAGGATCATCAAGTTAGGATCTCGATGATCCGGTTAGATTAATATGTAACTACCGATATTTATTCATAGAGATGTGATTATAGAACAGACTAAAACTAGAGATTCTTAATGGTTAAATACCTTGAACTGTCAAGTAGGTTAATCTCTATAAGGATTTTTATACTTGTAATCCGTTGACCTGAGATCATCACTATAGTTGTGTATGTGCTTGTTGTGTTTTGATACTGGACTACTAGTGTGTCATAGTGCTAGTTGAAAGGTTATTGGACGTAGCTAAGTATATATGCTCATAGGGATGAGTCAAGATGGAATCAATCAACTCTAGGTAAAGAGTTTGAGTTGTACGATGTCATAAGATTATAACGATTATATCGAATCCTTGGCCAAGGTGATAGAATGAATGAAAGGAGTTTCTTAGGTCATTCGTCAATCGTTGATAATCGACGTTTAACCTATTCTAATGGGATTTGACAGTTGTACCATATCCCACTATGATCCGGAGCTGTAAAGATAGAGGGAGTACATGTATGATCCTTTACCGGGTTCTTTTTACAGAGTTACTCCACGTTATTTGGTCGTTGGGGAGTGCTGTTAGACGCCAATCTCGATTAGTAGTTAATTAATATAACTACTACCGGTTTAACGATGAACCCACGTAGTCGCACACTAACGAGTGTATTGATCTTGCTTCATGTCGTTAATTAATTTTATTATTAGATAATAAATATTAATTAATTATATACTTGGCATATTGGTATATTAATTTGCATAAGACCAAACTAAGACAAAAAAGAAAAATGAAAATTGACAGGTTTGTGGATCAAACCATGTACCTCTAGTAATGTGAAGTGTGTCACTAATCGCTAGGCTAGTCAAGTCATTTGTATAAAGTAAAAGGTCCTTGTACACTTCACATGTGGTGTGGATAGTGACCAGATTATTAAGATAATTAATTTTCATTATACGTTGATGACTTTTCATTTTTCTAGACTTTTCATTTTCTCTAAAGTTATAAAAGTATAACGGGTTTTATTATACATATAACTTTTCCATTAGTTTTCTCCCAAGAAACCAAAACACAAGAAAAGAAAAAGTCTCTTAATCTCCAAGTTGATTCTGAAAGCAAGGATCAAAACTCGGTGTGCAAAACGTAGAGGCTTCAAGTTTTTGAAATTGGGTTAGTCACTTTCAGTTCGATTCTCATACAAAGAATTCAGGTATGTAATTGAATTTTCCCTTGTTTTAAATTCTTAAATCGCAACTAGATGGTTTTAGAATTGTAATATATTTTTTTCCACTGCGTATATTCGATATATCTACTATTGCAATTCCTTCATTAACAAATTAGATAATTTCCTGAACAATGATTCATAAAAGATACATAGTTAGATAATTACACTAAGTACTATATTTTTTAATTTAAAATTAAAAGGAGAATACAAATAGACTTATAAATACAATGCTTAAGAGCATATCCAGCGAATGCCAAATGAAAAATTGATTTTGCAAAAAGTTAACAACTATGCAACTAACAACTTTAGTGGTCCAATTACAAAATAAAGAGACACTTAGGGTGTGATTGGTATACTGTAATGAGATCAGTAATGTAATGACATTACTGATTTAAATATGATTACTGTGATTGGTACGTCGTAATCAACTCTGTAATACCATTCCTTCCGTAATCACATTACAATGAAAATGAGGTTTTTCATTACATAGCTACTACCCATGAATGACCCATTACAATCGTAATCGTAAATGATATTTTCTTTTAACAAACTAAAATAATTTTATTAAACTTAATATATTACACATTTCTTATCATATCTTTTTTTTTCATTGAATCAAATATGTAAAAATTCATATTATTATTTTTAAAAACTCCAAAAAAATTATATTATATTTACTACACATACATAAATTGTATATAATTACATAAGATTTTTATATATCGGTATATATTTCACCATAATATACAAAAAATTATAATAACTGTTTTTATTATTTCTCACAAATCCATAAATCATTAATCAACATATTCATCACAATAACATGAAATTAAAATTTTAATTATATTATTAAAATTTTACTTCTGTATAACAATTAAACAAGTTACCTAACCAATAACTAACCAATAGATATCTAAATTACACCAATCATACTACTATCATACATTCTCAATTAAGGGTAAAATTGAAATATATAAATCTAAAATTTATCGAACTATATATACAATTATTTAAAAATATTAAAATAATTTATTTTTCATATTATATTTTTGTAAAATTATTTATATTTTATAATAATAAAATAATTACCTTATATCTTAAATAATTTATTTACAATCTTATTTGATTAAACTAGTTATTAGCACAAGGTTGAAATCAACCAAACCATTACATTCCCATTCATATAGCATACCAAGCACTGTATAATGATTACAAAGTTCATTACATTCCCAATCTCATTACATTACTGAACTCATTACATTCCTGCCTAAATCCATTACAGCATACCAATCACTACCTTATTGCATATTAATCCTAGACCAATTAAAATATATAAAAAACTCCAATTAACACAATAATACAATTAACCTACATTAAAAAATCTCAACTAACAATATAACAAAATAAATTTTAATTAAAATAAAATACATTAAATCCTCAGTTAACCGAAGACTAATTTATTATAAATAACTCACCTAATGAATCGAATAAAAAATTTCCACTCTTCATATAGTCTGTAATAAAATAAAATTAAACTTTTTTTATGATTTCTTTTCTAATATATATATGGTTGTATTTTTAGATTATTTTGTATGGTTTGATTCAATTATGTATATATAAGCTTAGAAAATCTGTATATGAATATTTTTTTTGATTTTAAATGAGTTTGCAGATTGAACAGTATTTCTGCAAATTTGTAGAAATATGTTAAGAAATGGAGGACGCTGGCGATATGTAGGGAGTGATAGAGGTTACATTGGAGTATTTGTTTTTCTTTTGCAGTAGCCAACTTCTGTATTTTATGCCGCTATAGTGATTTTAAAGGTACCGCTGGAGATGCTCTAACTCATTCCGCTTTGACAACAAATACTATTGAAATATCTAAAACTTTCGAAAAGCGAAGTGAACTTTTATCCAAAATATCAATGATACATCTTACAATACAAAATACTCATTTGGTACAATACACATCCCACCAAGAACAAAAAAAATTGACTAACCTTAAAAATTCTCTTGCGAGATAATCTCTTACCAAATAGTTATAAAAATATACATCGGTATCTTAACATAAAATTTCCACCATCTTTTATTTTTTTCCAAAATTTCCACCATCATCATCTTCACTTTTTCTGTTTTAGTTATATATGTGTTTTTAATTTTATTTAATTTTAATTTGGTTCGATGATACTCCATTATTGATGGTTCAAGCAGGGTTTATGAGGGCGAGGAGGTAGATGATATTCATATTTTATGTTTCATTCTTTTTCAACATTTTCAGTTATCTTTTTTATCTTAAATTCTTTTTATAAATTTAATGTATGTAACACCAAGAAAATAAACTAAATTTCCAATTCTTTTTAAGGTAAAAACAAGTATGTAACAGAAAACCTTGTAAAATAATGAAACATAAAATCTAAAACACATCTCTCTCCTAGACTTTAACACTGCTTCGTACCATCAATAAAATAGAACTAAATTAAGGTTAAAAACTTGAAAAAAATATAATTAAGATAACACACAATTTAAATTATAATAAAACAAGCCTAACCCCATCTCATTTCCATTATCAACGTTGCTTCCTATCCCCAATTAACAAGAATAGTGCATCAGTTTTCTTGATTAAGGTAAAAATATTATCATCTAAATTGGTAAAAATAAAAAGTTACCTTAATTTTTTGATGGATAGTCTAATCTTGTTGATAGGGATAGCAAAGAAGGGTGAATGATTGTGAAAATATAACTATACGAGTCTCAGATAATATGTTTCAATATTATTCATCGTTTTTTGTTTTTTATCTTTTTATTTGATAAATAGAAGAAAAAGGAAGAAGCGCGGGGTGTGAGAGGGGGCGGGTTTTTGGGGAGAGTTATTAATAGAAGTTGTGGAGTTTTATTTTTAAAATATTTTTTATTATAATTTTTTATTATAAAATACCAAATTTACCCTTCCACGTTATAATTGAAGTTAGCAATAATAGTCGGTACTAACTGTTGGACAAGATCAAAATTTGGAACTGTTTGTCCAAATTAAAACAATGAGTATTTATTTATCCCTAAACCAATTCAAATCCCGACTCAAAATTTTGTTTGAACTTGTTTGAGACATTAAAAGAACAAAACTAAATATCAGTTTTAATTAAAATTAAAAAAAATACATGTGTACATTTCGTGTACTACTTACCTCACAAAAATTATTATAGTCTAATATATGAAATATTTTCATTGGTATAATTTTTTTTGGATACGTGGGTGATCCGGGCTAGGTTGTGTGCACTACGACTAATCTCACGGGGATACACACGCTTCCCATGTATATTAGAATTAGGTTACCCATGTTTAGGGAGGATTTCGTCCATTGGCATAAGTTATTATGCTTTGCTTGTCAATCTCTTACACTTTCACTTTTCTGTTTTTTTTTTCATTCATAATTAGAGAATCATACATCAAAACAACAAAGAAGCAACAAGCCAAATCAACCTACTCCATTTTAACTACATAATCTATTAAGGTATCTAAAACTCTCAAATAGGAAAGTGATCTTCCATCCAAAAATATAAATATTACGCCTTACACATTTATCCAATGAATCCAAAATCCAATTAAGTCTCATTTTAATGTGCACCACTTTCCATTCTAGGAATCTGTTCATCCATTTCTAGATTTCTTCAATGGTTGGTTGGATCTCCCAATAAATTTGTTTCATTTGATTAATGTCTTGAACTATTTCAAGGTTGTTAGAGTAGAACGAGTTGCTCCGATAATTAAGGTCGCATGCTAACTTCATAGCCAAAAAATGGCCCAAACTTCATATTTAGTAATTGATTTGATTATGCATCTTTTTAAAACCTTGTGGGTGAATTCTTCCTTACTGTTAATCGCTAGTGATGCAATACCTGCCACCTCCCGTTTTTTAGTAAATGATGCATCATCAACCAAACAATTTCCAACTTATCATAAAGAACCAGTTTATCATTTATATCCTCCACTTACTTCATAACCATCTCCCCATCCTTGTATACAAATACATCAATCGAGTCCCCATAAAGATCCTTAATAAGAATTTTGCTCTAATATTGATTTTATTCACGTACCACTTTTTATTCTCAAAAAAAAAACCCTTGCATCTTAGCCTACCAGACTAACCGAACCGTACTCAAGATGGACTTAACAATAATTTTCATATCTGAACCATTGTATGAATAACAAGACATTGTCTTGATAATTCAATATTTAATGGTTCATGTGTAATCTCTATCGATCTTAATTTTCATAGAAGGAGAGGTTGCCATCACTGCTAAAATGGAATTTAAGGAATAGATGTTTGATGGATTCATCACCCAATTCACACCACTTGCACCTTTTGTTCTTGACACATTTCCTTTTCTGAAGGTTTACTTTTGTGGGCCCTCTATTGTAAACTTTATAGAAAAATATCCTATATTTTGTTAGGAGGTTAGTATTCCAGACTATCTTCTAGATTTCACTGTTATTTTCTTCACCCATATTTGACGATTGACATTCTTTAGAATTCTCGTCCTGAATAAAACAATGGTAACCTGATTTAGTAGTGTACTTTCAATCTTTAGTATGAGTCTAAATAATCTTATCTTCTTTATCTAGTTGATTATCGGTATTCTGGCAATCACATTATCCTTATTCGTTGGGCAAATTTTGTTGATGGTATTCATGTTCAATCCTAAGATATTATTATTAAATAACTATTCCACCACATATAGATTACAACCATTGGGTCTCTTAATCTTGACATCCTTATTTCCCATGAGTAGTCCCATATAATAGATGTTAGACCATTACCGTGTTTCCAAATACATTCCCTCTTAAATAAATTCAACCTCTGAAGATACTATCCCAACACCAAGATCTTTTTAAAAATATTTTAGCTTCTTAAAGCGTAGAATTAGTGAAGTAAATACCTTTCATTACCTTGACTAAAAGAGTATTAGATTGTTTTCTAATCTCCATAGTTGATTGGCCAATAAAGCTATATTCATTTTCTGAAAATCGCTGAAACCAATGCCACCAATAGATTTAGATCATGAAATTTTCCTCTACGATACCCAATGAATTCTTTTCTTATGGTTAGCATTGCACCAGAATTTTGCTACGAGACTCACCATCTTCTTACATAGTATCTCTGAAAATTCAAAAACAAACACCGTGTAGTTAGGAATAGACTAAATTACCACCTTACTCAAAACTTATTTGCCTTTATCCAAAAGAAAGTTCGAGATCCAACTAGCTGATTTTCCAAGTAATATGTCCTTGAATTAATCAAGATTGTCCGTCTTAGATCTCTTTAGAGTAATAGGTATCCCCAAATACTTATCAAGAGAATTAGTGCTACCAAAATTCAGTGTCATAGATACCTCTTTACATATATCATCCCACGTTCCGTTACTAAAAAGAATTGCCAATTTGCTGAAATTAATATTTTGACCAGAAACCCGACAATATTTCATGATTGTTTGATTGAAGTCTTCAATTTTGTTTTTGTTGATGTCCACAGAAAATAAAGCATCATCCTCAAATAAGAGGTGAGTAAGTTCTATAAACTAAGATACCTTTAATCACACCTTCTCTACATTGGTAATTAATAAAGCCGATAAGTCCCTCCATCATAAGTGAAAAAGACAGTGGCGATAAAGGATAACCTTGTCTGATTCCTTGATTTGGAACAATTTTTTTGAGTCTCTCTCCATTGAATTCGATTTGGAATGAAACAAAATAAATAGAAATAAGAATCCGGTCTCTTTGTTTTTTGCTAAATCCCAACTTGTTGAGGATTTGCATCGGAAACCCCTAATTGACTTGATCTTAAGCTTTAGCCATGTCCAGTTTGATAGCCGCATAATCCTTGTTAGATCTTATTTTTTAATTCATAAATGTGACACTTATTTATATAATATTATCATGTATACTTCTCCCTTTGATAAAATCTGATTGCGTCGGTGAAACAATTTCATCCAAATAAAGTTATAATCATAGCGCAAGAATTTTAGCCATCGTTTTATAGTTAAAGTAAATGCACTAAATTGTTCTGAAATATTTAACATATTCTTGAATCTACGCTTTTGGAACGATAGCGATAAGCGTGACACTGATTTTGTTTAGCGGAGTATTATTATTTAAAAAATTTATTACCATCGCAAAAATGTCATCTTGTAAGATGTAGAGATTTCCCTGGAGACCATCTGGGCCTAGAGATTTTGATCTTGATATGCTGAAGACCACGTTTTAAATTTCATCAATATTTAGAGGTTAAATAACTCATTCATTTTGTCTGATCTTTTTCGGTGTGTGTAAATTAAAACTTCCTTTATTTCAGGGACTTGGTTACCAGCAAAAATATTTTCATAGTAACTCAAAATCATTTCTTCAAAACACCTAGGATCATCAATCCAGATATCCTTATCATTCTTGAGGTTACAAATACGATTGATGTTTCTTGTCATGAAAGAAACTCGTGTTTCTATCTCCATTTTTTATCCATATATTTCTTTCCCAATATGCCCAAAATGATTTCTCTTTGCTCCATATATTTTCTAATTCCTTGCTAATTTTGTTCACTAAATCTTTCTTTTGATCTGTAATTTGTTCATCTGGATGTCGTTGAGTATATTTTGGTATTTGTTCATAAGTTGTCTATTCTTCATGAATATTTTACTACTCTAACCTGTGAGCGCTAAACATGTCACATTGTTTTAAGGTAGAAAACTTGAATATTTTTGATATTGTGGAGCTTATCCCAAACTTTTCAACCACATCTCTACAATGTTGATTCTTTAACCATACATAAATAAACATGAAGTAATTTTTGTTTTTACATCTTGTGATGTCATTCTGTAAGCTGAGCGGTGAGTGATCTGAACCGATAGTTGGGGTCGCTTTCAAAACTTATTCTGGGTAGAGTTTGATCCATTTATCCGAGGCCAAAACCCCGTCCAACCCTCCTTAACATTTTCTTCACCTTTTATCTGGTAAGTTGGTGTCGGTTAGGGCATGATAAAATTAGGATAAATAAAGATGCAACTAACACGCTAACCTAAACACAGTACTCACTGCAAGTATCACAAATTGTACGCAAGTTTTAATGATAAATAAGATTCGTTCCTCAGAGACTACGAAAACTTATGCAAATAGCAAATAAGAAAACTCGATAAATAATATGCTGTAAATAAAAGACAAATGGAAATTTTTGTTTGGTTTTTGAAATAAGAATAATTAAATAAGTAAAGTAAAGACAAAAATTAAATAAAGAGAGAAAAGATAGTATGATAGTTTAGCTTGAGATCTAGCAAGTAATCCTCACTGGCCTTGTTTATTCTAATCATGTAAGGGAGAATTGTGTGATACGCAATAGCCAGGATTCTATATTCCTCCTAACCCCCTTCTGGGCGGACTTAGGTGGAAACCTAACAATTATGAGGGGACTTGGGTAAGGGGACCCTGAAATAATGATCGGTGATTAAATCTCAAACCCTAATGACTATCTAGTTAGGCAATCCCTTTTGGATCCCTACCGCACACTAAACGTTTATGTGGTGTTTCAATAATTAGACACCCCTTCTGGGTGACCATTTAACTACTACAGAGAATAAAACACGAATACCAATTTAAATGCGAACAACTCAATTTAAAATAGATGTAAAACAAGTCTAGGGTTCATACCCATATGCTAATCTCAAGCTAAAATAAATTTAACGCATACTAGAGAAAGAAAAGAAAACTATTATAAATTTGAAGACTTGTGAAGACATAATTTGATGTCTAACTCCTTTCAGACTTCTCTTCTATTGTTGTAAGCTTCCTCTTGGCTAAAGATTTGGACAAGGATGTGTTTCTACTGATAAGATGGTGTATTTATAGGGTTTTACAAACCCTAGTTCGAAATCTTGGAGTAGAGGGCAAGTAATAGGACTCTTTTCCAAATCAAATTCGTTTCCTAAAATATAGGAGAAGGGAAAAACTACCGTTGTCTTGTTTTGGTCGTATCTCATTCGTTTTTGCTCCGATTGTTGTGTACTTTATATCGAAACGGCCACGTCAAAAAGATCTACACTTTTCCTTTAGATTGTATCTCCATATTATTAGCCTATTATAGTTTATATTCATTTTAGTGGACGTAGTTACAAAATTTCAGATTTACTTGTCAACTTTTTCTTTCCTATTTTATCTCTACTTCCTTTTATCTCCAATTTATATCCATATCTTATTTCTTTATCTCTTTAGAATTGATTTGGCATCTAATTAACCATATATCTTTAAAGCTTCACATTAACACACAAATTAAACCAAATATGCTCTAAAAATAATAATTCCTCAAATAAAGACGAAATAAGAAAATACTAAAATATGAATAAAAATCTATAATTAAATGCTCAAATACACCTAAAATAATGTCTCCAATCTAGATTAATTCATCACAAAAGGGAGACATCATTAGTTCACGTATAATAACAACTTTAGCGGAATTCTTTCTAGATTGCATAATTCATTAAATCGCATAATTATTTCTAGATAATGAGCCATGGTGTGATAAAAATAAGATGAATATAAGTCAAGAAAACTACGCACTCTCACCCTAGACAGGCACAGTACTGCAAGTATTACAGGACGTATGCAAGTTTTAGTTGATAAGTTGAGTTCGTTCTCAGGGACTTAGTGTGCTAGTCGAATGGGTAGCAAGAACGAGTAAGCAATAATTAATTAAAAGACAGAAAATTAAAGGGAAAAAATAGAGATTAAATTTGAAGATAACTAATTAAACTAAGAAAATAAAAGACAATAAAATAAATACGAAGAATATGAGATGAGAAGTATAGCTTAGGTTTTGCTAGTATGCACTAATCCTTCTAATTCTTTCTATTAGATATAGTTAATAAGGGAGATAATTAGCTCTTGTATATTTAGTCAGGATTCTAAATTCCCATACCTTAGACCTTGAGAGCGACTAAGGGGGCTACGGACACACCACGAGGCTGGTTCAAATAGGGTTTACAAGCGCAACCAAGGCCCTAAGCAATCAATTTCCATACATGGTGATAGTGATTAAATTATACCCTAATGACTATCTAGTTAGAATCAGTGTTGTCAGGACTAATATCGACACTAGACGTTATGTGGTGTTTCAATAATTAGACACCCGGCTAAGGTGATCATCTAACTACTATTAAGGTAATCATATACTTGTGCACTAGTAAGGAAAACATTCATTAAATCAAAACACATAAACAAATATAAAGGTAAGCAGCTAATATCAGATTAAAACATGTAATTCCCAAAGAAACTTATCTCAAGATGGTGGCTATAGGGTGTTCCTCGATCTTTACTTGCTTTGAACGCTCCACATAGCATATTTCCTATTAACTCACTGTGCATCTAGGAATCACGAGGTCTTTACGGTTTTAGCGTAGGCTGAAGGACGGTATGGTATGTATATTTGGTAAATTTGAAGTGAGCTTTTGGCTCTCTCCTCACTTACCATCAACAAACTGTCCAAGAGCTTGAGTTTACACTCGAAAAACGTTCTCACTCAACCCAATTGACGCGCTTAATTAGCGTCCCCTAAATTAACCCAATAAGCACTAAGGATGATTCACTTAAAAATTTCCACTTTGCCGGTCCGAATTTATTTTCTTTTCAAATCACTAATTTCTTTTTCTTTTGTATATCTATGACTCTCTTTTTAATGTTGAGATATCATGCTATTTTTTTACAGTTATGCCTTTTCATAACTTGAGCCTGTAGCTTCTTTTCCATTCACTATTACCCCGGCAAAGGGTTACAATATATTAAACCTGTGAATCATCATCATGTATAGCACAAAGCACAATTGATAAGCTCAAAAATCCAACCCAATGTAAATTCCCATATAGTGGACCCACCACCCCAAACTCAAGCTCAAGACAGGAAGTCTCAGGATCGTGATTCAAGTGAGGGTCATATGGTCATGCCTAACAATCTAAAGGGATATTGGCTTATAATGTGGTGACAAAAGAAAGGCTTAAAGGCTAAAAATTTGGCTAAGAAGGATAAAATTAATTCAAGGATAGACAACCAAAAAGGTTTCAAAGGGCTAACAAAGAACTGTCTCTATCATCTTCCTATTTACACAGCTTGCCTCTAGTTCATACCTAAGTGGGTTCTCTACTCATTTAGATCTCACGTTCTACAAACCACCTATTATCCTTAAGCACAAGTTTACTTCTTTTGCATTGTTCATTAATTTTTCCTATCAATTATCTCATATTTGCGTGCAATCAAAGTACAGTTTTATACTAACTCCTAAAGTCAACTATTTTCTATCATAAATTCATAAAAAGCATGCTTGATGGGGGAATTTAAAATACTCTACAGTCAACGCAACCCTAAGATTAATTTTATTGAAAGCATGTAAAACACAAAAAATTGGGATGAGGCAACGAACCGCACCCCAAACTCAAAAGTGAGCCGTGTCCCCACGACTCGAAAAAGACTCAATAAAGCAATAAAATTAAACTAAAACTACCTAACTAGTGCCTACTATCAATTAAGAAGAAGAATTAGAACGGGGTACCTGGCCATAAAGATCCATCATGTCCTCCTCCTCCGAAGAAGAATTATTATCAATATCCATGTTCAAAGTTACCTTATCCCTTGTTGAATTCATCTTGGCAATTTCCTCCCAAAGTGCTATGTTTTGTTTTCTTAGATTATCGAGTTGTTGTTGAAATTTGATAGCCCATGGGGGTGTGTAAGAATCATTATGAGAAGAGGAAGAAGAACCTTGATTTTTTAGTGGTGTCTTTTCTTCAGGCTTTGATTGTACCTTCATCATAGCTGTGAATTTGTGTAGTGGTGGTGCAGGTGCCTTTTCTTCTTGTTTTTCTTTAGTAGGCTCATCAAGATTGATGGCTTTTGCAATTTTAGAACCAGGCAAATTCTTGTTCTTCCCTAGGATACAACACTTCTTCTTATAATCCATAGCACGTGTTCTGTTTGTCATGGTTGAATTGACCCCAAACTCAAGTTATACCAAGGATAGAATAAAGTTAAGAGAACTTGGTATAGCTTGAGTTTCTTGCTTGGATTAGATGAAGGAAGGTGTTTTCTTGATAAATCTTGGAAGAATTCTTGAAAGCTTGATGATCTTGAAGGTGTTTAATGGTGTTTTGTGATAAATTTGATGAAGAGGATGTGTTAATGGAGGATGGAGGAAAGAATTATTGATGTTATTGTGTTTGTTGTGGAGGTTTAATCAAGCTTCAAGGTGTTTTTATAAGGTTGGGAGCTGGAATATTCGTATAGGAAAGGCTAGGGTTTGCTTCTGATAAGGTAAGAGTTGTACAAGGTAACAATCTCTTCAAAACCGACATAGCTGCGGTATACCAGAGGTATGGCCCGGTATACCAGACCTTCTGCTCTTCGAATTTTTTTTATCCTCGTCAAAAAACCCGAGCTTCATACCCGTGGTACGGGTTTTTGGTCCAGCGGTATACCGGGGTTATGGTCCGGTATACCAGACCTGAGCGCATCTTTTTTTTACTTGTCGGCAAAAAACCCGAGTTACTAACCCGTGGCACGGGTTTTCATCCTGCGGTATACCGGACCTGCGCCGAATTTTTCCCATGTGTTTCTTTTTTCGTTTCCTAGCACCCCAAACTCAATTCCTGCACCATTAACACACTACCTTTCTCATTTCTTTTAAAAGTAGACACTAACACTCGACACTAACTTAGAATTATACACTAGGAATTGAAAAACATAAAGCAATAAACTAATATACAATGAACTGGCTTTTGTTTAACGTCGTTAAGCTCGACGGGTTACCTCTTGAATCATTTTTTCACATAACCTCCCCAGCAGTGAGTGAGGTTATCAACGTTTGCTACACGGAATTTGCATCCCTTAGCTTTTATCACCACCAGTTGATTCGAAATAACCTTTGTGATCATGAACGGTCCTTGCCAAGAACTCTTGGCTTCACGCATTTTTGGAGGAGGATCAGGCTTCTTCAATGCGATCTCTTCGCTTACTCTGAACCCCCTTTTCTTTCTCTCTTTCTTAGGTTCTTTTGGAACCTTCACGTTACGCCATTTTTCTTTCTTCTTTGCATGATCAAGGTGTGTATTTTCCTTAGGATATGGAGGATTTTTATTAGGTGGTTTCTTTCTAAGCTCTCTTTCCTCCATTCCTAAGGTTTCCACAACCTTAGTTGGCTCCTGTTCAATCACATCAATCCAGAAGCAATCCTCTTTGGGATCCGGAAACTTCATTGGCTTAAACACGTTAAATTTTTCCTCCTCGTCTTGAATACGCATAATCAATTCACCGTTTTCTACATCAATCAAAGTACGCCCCGTGGCTAGGAATGGTCTTCCCAAAATAATAGGGACATTCCTATCTGCGTCGTAATCAAGTATAACAAAATCAACAAGAAAGATTAACGTACTAGCCTTGACGAGGACATCTTCTAGTCTTCCCTCTGGATGTACGAGGGATCTATCAGCCATTTACAAAACCATAGAGGTGGGGTTTTGCGTTTCCTATCTTCAACTTTTCAAACACGGATTTGGGCATGAGGTTAATACTTGCTCCCAAATCACACAAAGCTTTCCCTTGCCATTTAGCACCAATGGAAATCGGGATCGTAAAACTTCCAGGATCAAGTAATTTGGGTGGCAACTTACTTTGGCAGATGGCACTACACTCTTCTGGCAAACCCACCATTTCATTCTCAAGATACTGACGCTTGCTTGTGATAGCTCTTTTCAAGAATTTCATGTATTTCGGTACACCTTTGATAGCTTCTAAGAAAGGTATATTAATGTTGAGCTTACTCACCATAGTCATAAATCTCTGATATTCCGCAGTATCTCCTTTCTTCTGAACTCTTGAAGGGAATGGAGAAGGAGGACGGGTTTCGATAACATCCTTGGGTTTTGGCTTTTCCGGAATCTTCTCCACTTCAATTATTTCAGGTTCATCTTCCTTCTCTTCCACATCTTTTATCGGTTTCTCTTTCACAGTTGTTTCTTTTTCTTTCATAACGGGAAAAGGTGGGGGTGGAAGACTCTTACCACTTCTAAGAGAGATCGCGTTACATTCTTCATATGGTTTAGGTTCTTCAGTATCACTTGGTAATTGTCCCTGTGGACGCTGATTTAATTGCTTTGCCATCTGAGCTATCTGAGTTTCCATCAATTTAAGTGCTGCGGCCGTAGATTGTTGAATGTTGATTAGTGTTGTCAAGGTTTGTTGAACATCTAACACACCTTCTTGAGGGCGAGAAGGTAGAGCTTTCTGATTCATGGTGTCGGCATAAGCATCTTGCGGAGGTTGTCTCTGAGCTTGATTTCCGTAAGCTTGTCCACCTTGGTAGTTGTTATGAGGTCTTGGTTGATAGTTATTGCCTTGGGGACGCGGTTGATATGCATGTTGCGGATTAGCTGCCCCATTTGGATTTGAATATTGGAAACCCGGATGGTTTCTGTTTGGTTGATAACCTTGACCACTTGAGTTATAATTTCCTCGGTTGGAAACGAACATTACGGATTCTGTATTGTGTTGACATTGCTCCCATTCATGATCTTGTGTACCGCAATTAGAACGCCCATAAACTTCTTGTGTAACATTAACTTCTGCTCTTTTACCTGCAACACTCTTTGTAATAGCGAGAGTAAGCTGTTTTAATTGTTGCTCAAGTTTATTTTCCATGGCGGTGAATTTTTCTTCAATTAACGCACTATTTCCACCTCGAATAGGTGTTCTTACAGTATTCCAACCCAGTTCATTCGTAATTGTTCTATTTAAAATAATATTAGCATGGACTGGTTGTACCTGTAGAAATCCGCCACCACATAGCAAATCTAGATCCTTTCTTGAAGAGCCATCAAGTCCTCGGTAAAATATCTTCATCTGTTGAACTTCTGTGAGGCCATGATCAGGGACTCTTCTTAAGCAAATCTGAAATCTCTTCCAACTTATACCCAAAGTCTCGTCTTGATCTTGTTTGAATGAAGTTAGTTCAACTTGCGCATCTAATCTCATATTCGTTGGGTAGTATCTATCGAAGAACGCAGTTTGTAGTGCGTCACATGTTGTAATTATTCCGGGTTCTTGAGAATCATGCCACTCGCTTGCTCCATCAATAACGAAGTATCTAAAATTAGCAAATTACATTTTCTCTTTAGTTACTCCTTGCGTAATATAAGAATCGTAAATTTGCATGAACTTCTGTACATCACGGACTAGATCTTCGCTAGGTGCTCCTCGGAAATTGCCATAACTTTGAAACTGAGATAACATACCAGGATCGGGTCTGAATCTCTCGACATTAATATCTGCAGGGCCAATTCCGAGGGCAGGAGCTCGAAACAGAGCTTCTTCAGGGCCATTGATGAACCACGGATCATTGTTTTGAGCTTGGGGAACAGCAGGAACAAGAGGAGGGTTGATTTGATCTTCAGCCATCGTTTCTCTTGCTAATTGCTCCTCTAACTCTTTTGCTTTAGCTTCTCTCTTTCTTTTATTTGCTTCTCGAACTAGGTTTTTGGGATTTGCAAGAATCACGATATCTTCACGCATAAACCAAAACCTGTAAACCTGAGAAAGAAAGACAACCCAAAGCGTAAAACTGAAAACTAAAACTAAAATTAAACTAACAATTAAACTACTAAAAGATTAACACCGAGGTCACACGCTATCGTCCCCGGTAGCGGCGCCAAAAACTTGGTAGGTCCTAGGGTGTTATAAAATGAAGCGACAAATAAAGAGGAACCACTTAACCGCAAGTGTACGGTTGTCCCAAGTAATATATGATAATCAAGTTCGTTCTTAGGGACAGATTAGGTTCAACCCAAATATTAATCAAGTAGTAAGAATAATTGCTAAACAGAAAATAAAAGAAAATAATTTTTGTTTGGTTTTTATAAATTAAAAGATGCAAATAAAGTAAAGACTGAAATTAAATTAACAGAAAGGAAATAAAGCAAATAAACGACTAACTTCAGATAAGAGAGATACTTGAGTCTCGCAAGGAATCCACTTAATCAATATAATCTATGCTATGTTTAAGGGTAGAATTGGAATTATAATATTAGTCGGGACTCTAATATCTCCTAGCCCCCTGTCGGGTGGACCTAGAGGCTATCCTAAAGTATCATAAACACCTGTATGGTCGAATATGGCTCTTCGGATGATATGATTATTACCTCTTTGGTTATGTAACTAGTTAAGCCTGTCTGTCAATAACGGACATTACACGGGTATTACCTATATCTGTATTCAAACCCCCTTGTCGGATGATCACTTCGCCACTAAAGTGAATAGCCCAAATACTAACAGCTAATTCTAGTTGCGCGGAAAAGAATTAGTAATGAAAATAAATTAATATCCAATATATAAAACTCAATCCTATTTAAATCTAAACAATCCCAAATTCAAAACACAGATTAATTAATTAAGGTTCATCCCTTTACTGCGATTCTCAAGTATAAAGAAATTTAGCTCATAAGAAAATTAAAGACGCACATAAAAGAAAAGGAATTAATGTTCAAATACAAAAGATAAATTAATAACCTAAAGGGTAGGATGACTGCTGATGGAAGAACAGGATTCCTCCAGCACTAGCTTCTCCTTGCCTTCTTGCTCTAACTTGAAAACCTTAAGCCTCTTGTTTGATTCTCTGAAGTGTATGAAAAGAGGAGGTTAAGGGGTGTATTTATAGGTGTTAGGGAGCCCTAGGTCGAATTTACTTGGAGTGGAAGACAAGTTAAGAACTCTTAAATTCGTAGCCCTAAATTCTAGGAAAGGTAAGATTCTGCTGCTGATTTGATTTGGTCATATATTTTTCAATACTTATCCGTTTGAGAAGTTCCAATGTATGAAACTGCTTTTCTTAGAAAGAGCTTTCTATTGGTGCAGACCACTCATCCAGATTCCTAGCCAATCGTAAGTTATGGATTAATCTTTATAATGTGGCTGGAATTTCAGATTCATAAGGCAACTTTATCTTTTCCTTCTTTGCATATATCATTCCTTAATCTTCTTATTTCCATGTAAATATTCTTTCCTTTACTTCTTTATCTTGACTTGGTCTCTAAGTAATTACCATTTATCTTTTAAAGCTTCACATTAAATAAAATAATTAAACCGCATATGCTTTAAACATAATAAATCAATAAATCAAGAAATCGAAATAGGAAAGTGTACTCTTAAAATAGAAACTCGAGTAAAAATCATTTCCAAACACTCTAAAATACACTAAGACTTTATTCTCACTTCTTCTCCTTGGATTGGTCTTTTATGAAATTCGAGAACCAATTAACTTTGCATTAAAAATAGTCAAATTTACGCACAAAAGCTCAGATTCTGCAAATAGTTAATTTACAAGGGGAGAAAGTGCAATATGATCAATTAAGCCTAATAGTCTATCAAATAAGTTATTTATTCACCTAAAAGGATGTCTTCAAAGGGCTAATAATTAGAACAAATAGGGAGACATCACTACCATCCTTAATGATCAAGGTGAAGCCATACCATCAAGAACAGTTGTGGGGTTGCGAGTATGCATGGACTACCGAAGACTCAACAAAGCTACAAAGAAAGATCACTTCCCGCTACCATTCATTGATCAGATGCTAGACAAACTCTAAAATATGATATTCAGGTTATAATCATATTTGTGTGGATCCCCTTGATCAACACAAAACAACTTTTACTTGTCCGTTTGGCACCTTTGCTTATAGAAGGATGTCGTTTGGTTTATGTAATGCACCTGCCACGTTCCAGAGGTGCATGATGGCTATATTTTGGGACATGATTGATAAATACTTGGAGGTTTTTATGGATGATTTTTCGGTGTTCGGAGATAGTTTGATGATTGTTTGAATAATCTTGAGAAAGTCCTTGTGAGATGTAAAGTAAAAGATCTTGTGCTTTACTGGGAAAAATGCCACTTCATGGTTCAAGAGGGAATTGTGTTGGGACATAAAGTTCGAAGGCATGAATGGAATTTGATCGTGCTAAAATTGAAGTTATCAAAACATTACCACCTCCTGTTTCTGTAAAAGGAGTGAGAAGTTTCTTGGGTCATGCAGGATTTTACCGAAGATTTATTAAAGATTTCTCCAAGATCGCCTAACCGCTTTGCTCTTTGCTTGGAAAGGATACTCCCTTCAACTTTACTGACGAATGTCTTCAAGATTTTTTTACGATTAAGGAGAAACTAATCTCCACACCTATTGTTATACCTCCAGATTGGAAAGCTCCGTTTGAACTTATGTGCGATGCTAGTGATCACGCTATGGGTGTTGTGTTGGGGAAGAGGAAAGATAAGCTCTTCCACACGATTTATTATGCAAGTAAGACCTTCAACGCTGCCCAGATGAATTACAGTAACGGAGAAAGAGATGTTGGCCGTAGTATATGCTTTTGATAAATTCTGTTCCTATCTGATTGGGAAGAAAACTGTTGTATACACGGATCATATAGCTATCAGATACCTTATGGAGAAAAAGGACGCTAAGCCGCGTCTTATTAAATGGGTACTGTTTCTTCAAGAGTTTGACATAGATATTCGAGACCGAAAGGGATGCGAGAATCAAGTTGCTGATCATTTATCAAGGCTCGAAGGATCTGATGCGAACAAGGAGCCATTATTGGTTAAAGAGGTCTTCCCTGATGAACAACTTTTTTCTATTAAAGATGCGTTTGTGCCATGGTTTGCAGATCTAGTCAACCTCATCGTGAGTGGTGTATTCCCCAAGGATATCCATCCACAACAAAGACAAAGATTATCTTACCAGGCTAAACAATACTATTGGGATGAACCGTTCCTCTGGAAAATTTGTAGTGATCAAGTAGTTAGAAGATGTGTCCATGAAGGCGAAGTTGATAAGATTATAGCAAGCTGTCATGGATCACCATATGGAGGTCACTTTAAAGGCGATATAAGTGCAGCTAAAATTCTTAAATCCGGTTTCTATTGGCCTACCCTACACAGAGATTGTCATCGTTTTGTTCAGTCATGTCAAAGATGCCAGTTCACTGGTAACATATCAAAAAGGGACGCGATGCCGCTTAACAATATTCTTGAAGTCGAAATTTTTGATGTATGGGGAATAGATTCCATGGGACCTTTCATCACTTCCCATGGAAATCTTTATATTTTGCTTGCGGTAGATTATGTATCAAAATGGGTAGAAGTAGTGGCAACACCAAAGAACGATGCTCAAACGGTAATAAATTTTTTAAAGACAAATATCTTTTCAAGACATGGTACGCCACATGTTCTCATCAGTGATAAAGGTACCTATTTCATCAATGCTCAACTGAGAAACCTCCTTCGTAAGTTTGGAGTGAAACACCGCATTTCAACTTGTTATCATCCATAAACTAACAGTCAAGCTGAAGTTTCCAATTGGGAAATCAAATCTATTCTTGAGAAGACCGTGAACAAAACGAGGAAAGATTATTCGTTAAAGCTAGATGATGCTCTCTGGGCTTACAGAACAACATTTAAAATACCAGTTGGGGCATCTCCATATCGCATGGTCTACGGCAAAGCATTCATCTACCTATTGAGATTGAAGCTCGAGCCTTCTGGGCTATTAAAACTCTGAATCTAGATCCAGAACTGGCCGGAAAACAAAGGTTGATGAAATTGAACGAGTTGGAGGAGTTTCGCTATCTTGCCTATAAAAATTCACGCCTCTACAAGGAGAAAACAAAGAGATGGCATGATAGACGACTCCGTCCAAAGCATTTTGAGAGAGGACAAAAGGTACTATTATACAACCCTCGGTTCTCAAACTACCCAGGAAAGCTTAAATCCCGTTCGGGAATACCTTACATTGTTACGAAAGTCACACCTCATGGAGTGATTGAAATCGAACATCCAACCGAGCAAAGGACATTCATGGTGAATGGCCAGCGTTTGAAAAGATACCATGACAGTGTAGACTTTGGACGAGAGGACACAATCCATCTCGTAGAAAACGCTTAGCCTGAGGTACTCGTCTAACTTAAAGACGTTAAACAAAAGTGCTCTTGGGAGACACCCCTTGTTTTAATTGCTTTTTAGATTAGTATATTGCTTTGTAGTGTATAATTTTAAGTTAGTGTAGATTTTTAAATTGTGTTTACAAGCTAATAGGAGAGAAAGGTAGTGTGCTATTGTGCAGGAAATGAGTTTGGGGTCAAAAGAGAACACTTGGGAAAAATTCGGTTTAGCTCCGGTACATCGGGCCATACCTCCGGTATACCGCAGGAAGAAAAACCCGTGACTACGGGTTGGTGACTCGGGTTTTCTGTCGAGAGTTCGAAAAACGAAGGAGGTCAGCTCTGGTATACTGGGCCACACCTCCAGTACACCGCAAAAGGAAAAACCCGTGACCACGGGTTGGTGACTCGGGTTTTTTGCCGAAGGTTGAAAAAATTAGATACGTCTATCTCCGGTACACCGGGCCATCCCTCCGGTATACCGCGCCAGGTCGGTTTTGAAGAGATTAAATCCTATTTTACTTCTTACCTTATCAAACTTAACCCTAGCCTCCTCTACACGAAATTTTCAGACCCAAACACTATAAATACACCTTGAAGCTTGTACAAACCTCCACAATTAACACAACAACATCAATAATTCTCTCCTCCATCCTCCATAAACACAATTTCTTCATCAAAATCATCACACTACACCATTAAACACCATCAAGAACATCAAGCTTTCAAGATTTCTTCCAAAATTCATCAAGAAATCTCCCTCTTTTCATTAATTCCAAGCAACAACCTGAGGCTACACCAATTTCTCTTAAACTTTTATTCATCCTTGGTATAACTTGAGTTGTGGGTAAATCAAACATGACAAATAGATCTGAGGCTATGGAATACAAGAGGAAGTGTACCATCCTAGGGAAGAACAAAAAATTGCCTGGAGCTACCATTGAAAAGCCTATCAACCTTGATTAGGCTACTGAGGAATCAAAAGAAAAGGCACCAGCACAACCACTACCAAAGAGATTAACTGCTAGAATGTCTGTACCAGCAAGGCCTATGAAAAAGACAAAGATTCATGATCAAGGTGCTTCTACTTCTTCTTCTAAAGATGATTCTTTTATTCCCCCATGGGCTCTTAAATTACAACAGGAAGTTGAACGTTTACGAGAAGAAAACAGATAATTTAGGTGGAAATTACACAGATTAATTCACAGTTGGAAGATATAACAACGAACATGGATATTGACAATTATTCTTCTCCATCTTCTTCAGAGGAGGAGGACATAATGGATCTCTATGGCCAGCTGGGTACGCCACTCTAATTCTCCTTCTTAATAGCTTGTATGCATTAGGTAGCTTAGTTTAGTTTTAATTTTAAATTTTATTTCTTTCTTGAGTCCTTTTCGAGGCATGGGGAGTCGGCTCATTTTTGAGTTGGGGGTGGGGATTCGTTGTCCTCATCTTCTTTTCGTTTTTGCATAAAATTTAAAATTTGAAGGTTGAAGTAAGGCATAGAATATGTTGAATGTAACTATTGAGCATGATTTTATTAGGTCAATGATAGTAAGTAGTATGTTTTTGAAAGATGTTATAAATTTGTTCAGCATGCATGTATGAAAACAGGAAATAAAAGATAGAAAAGTTAATGAGAAATGCTAAGAAGTTACGTTGAAACTTAGGGAGAGTTATTTGGTGTGTAGAACGTGAGGTTTGAAATTAGTTGAAAACCCACTTGTCTATGAACTATTAGTGAAAAAGTAACAAAATCCGGTAGTTAGAAAAATGAATAAGGCAGTTTTTTCATATTGAAGCCACTTGAAGCCTTTTATACCTTCTCACCCTTTTTGTTTGATTATTGTTATTATTTATCCGTCTTAGCCCCTCCGAGCCTTTCTAAAACCTTTATTGAAACACATTATAATCCATACCCTTAGTTTGTAGGACTTATCTATATGACCCGCACTCGAATCGCAAAACCTTAAACAAGTCGTTTTTAGAGCTTGAATTTGGGGTGGTGGGTTTCATCATTAGGGAACATTGGGATTTGGGAATTATAACTGTGATTTTATTGATATTGTAACCCTTTGTCGTGGTAATAGAGAATGAAAAAGAAGCTACAAGCTGAATTTGCCAACAAGGGCATAAAAGAAAAATCTATATATGAAAAAATAGTGTGATATCTCGAACATTAAAAAGAGAGTCATAGCTATACAAAAAAAAATTGATATGAAAAGAATATATATTCGGACCGGCAAAGTGGAATTTGTATATCATCATAAAAAGGTTTAATTTGGGATTAATTGGGGATGCACATCAAAAACATCAAGAATTGGGTTGAGTGAGAACATCTTCGAGTGAAAACTCAAGCTGTAGGGAGAATCGTTAATGGAATGTTAGGAGAGAGCCAAAAGCTCACTTTTCATTATCCAAATATACCACACCCGTCCTTAAGCCACGTTATAACCAAAGACCTTAGGATTTCTAACTACTTGGTGGAGAAACAATTGAGCTATTAGGAAGTAGGTAAGTGGACCAGTGAATGCTATATTAGGATCTGTGAACAACCTATAGCCATTAGCATGAACTAAGTTATCAACCTCTCCTTCTGGCATTGCGAAATTAATCTTGACTTGAATTTCATGGATTGTTGATTATGTGTATATTAAGCATAATTGTGCATTATTTCTTGAGAATTACTACATGAGATTTTTTTAGATATTATGCTTTAGGATCATTCATTATGTTTTGTTCTTATTCTCCTCCGACTTCTTCTTCTTGTTTAATTGACTACCCTTTTGTTCTTTATTTTTATTGTATCGGGACGATACAACTTTGAGTTGGGGGTCTTGATGTCTCCTCATTTGTGATAATAAAATCTATTTCCGAGACATCATTTTAGGCGTATTAATTAGTTTATAGGTCAATTTTCGCATGATTTAGTACACTTTCCTATTTTGGGTCTTGAATTGATTATTTATTATTTTTAGAGCATATTGGGTTTAATTATTTATTTAGTGTGAAGCTTTGGATATATGGTAATTAATTAGAGTCCAAGCTAAAGGAAAGAAGATAAACATGCGAATTGAAGATAAGGAAACAAAAGCTAAAAACATGGAAAAGGAAAAGCTGCCTTAAATCTGAATTCTTGCACCTACGACCACAAATCAGCTTATATCTTAAAATCGGTGAGGAATCTGGAGAAAAGGTCAAGATCAAAGTTAAATATCTTTCCGAGACGATGAATTTCGACTACTCATACACATCAAACGGATGAGTATTGAAGCTTCTAGGACCAAAACAAAACGGGTCTGATTCCATGTTTTTGGGTTGCGAATTTGAGTTGGGCTACGATCGCAATATTTACCTTTTCCTTCAAGAAAACAATTAGGTCAACCTATACACTATAAATACAGCCTCTTAACATTAGAAAATAATCCTTGGTGAAACCTTAAGCCAAGAGGAAGCTTACAACACAAGAAAAGAAGTCTGGAATGAGTTGTTCATCAATAATGTCTTCTTCAACCTTTGAATTTGTAATTTCTTTCTTTTCTTTCATTAGTATGAACTAAATTTATATTAGCTTGAGTTTTAGCATATATGTATGAACCCTAGTTTTGGTTGACATCTATCTAATTTTGGAATTCTATGTTTTAAATTGAATTATTGTTTTTATTCTCTGTTTATGTGTTTGGATTTATATTCGGTGTTCTTGTGGATCGCGACCATATATAATTACCAGTTAGTAGTTAGGTCACCATTGACAACGGTGTTTAATTACATGTTTAGCACATAACGTCTAGTGTACGGTTTAGATCTGACAAATCAACCTAACTAGACAATCACCATGGTTTAGTGTATTGCTATTTTACCAATTGCAGGAACAGTTTGCTTAGGACTCCTTATTGACACAGGTAAACCATATTTAAAACTACCTAGCGCAATTAGAACCGATTATTGAAATACTACATAATTCACCCTTTCATGTTTAGAACGACAAAACTAGTGGGGATTACATGCTATTTACTCAAGCTAAACTCTCATACTAACTTTTCCTCTTGCATTTAAATTTTTGTCTTTACTTTATTAGTTTAATTTAGTTAATTGAAAAACCAAATAAAAATCTATTTGTCTTTACTTTTTCTGCGTTTTATTTGTTCTAGCTTTTAATATTTGCACTTGATTATTGCATAAGATTCCCCTAACCTTCGTAGTCTCTGCGGAACGAATCTTACTTATTTATTAAAACTTGCATACGATCTGTATACTTGCAGAACCGTGCTAGATTAGGGTGATAAATTGCACTTATTTATATTCTATTTTTATCACACCCTAGTCGACACCACTCCATATTAGCTGAATTATAAATCCACTATGTATCTAGGAATCACGAGAACTTTACGGTTTTAGCGTAGGCTTAGGGACAACATGATATGTATATTCGGTAAATTTGAAGTGAGATTTTGGCTCTATCCTCACTTACCATCAACAACTGTCCTAGAGCTTGTGTTTACACTCGAATATGTTCTTACTCTACCCATTTGACGCACTAATTTAGCGTCCCCATATTAACCCAATAAATATTAAGATGATTTTAAGAAATTTCCACTTTGCCGGTTACTTTATTCTTTTTATTTTCTTTTTAATTCTTTTTTGTTGTGCAGTCGATAACCGAGTTCCTGGTTAGTGATGGTCGGGTTCCCGGTTATCTACTGTTTTGACAACTATCTATCACTTTTTTTTAATCCCAGCAAAGGGTTACAAATAATACATCATCAACAATTGTACCTCAATACAAACACATATAATTCCCTCCTAATGTAATTTCCCATTGATGAAACCCACCACCCCAAACTCAAGCTCAAAACAGGAAGTCTCAGAATCGTGATTCAAGTGCGGGTTATATGGAAATGCCTAATAAACTAAGGGGATATGGGCTTATATCGTGGCGACATAATAAAGGCTTAAAGGCTTAAAATTAGGCTAAGAATGATATAATTAAATTAAGGGAATATAAATCTAAAAAGTCTCAAATGGATAACAAAGAACTGCCTCTAACATTTTCCTAGTTACATAGCTTGCGTCTAGTTCATATCTAAGTGGGTTCGCTACTCATTCGGATCTCACGTTCTACAAACCACACATTTTCATTAAGTACAAGTACTTCTTTTGCATTGTTTATTAATTCTTCCTATCAATTACCTAATGTTTGCATGCAATCAAAGTGCGTCTTATACTAACTCCTAAGGTCTACTATTTTTTTTATCATAAATTCATAAAAAGTATGCTTAATGGGGGCATTAAAAATATTTTACTGTCAAAAGCAACCTTCAATTAATTTTATTGAAAACGGTAAAACAAATAACACATAAAATTGGGATAAGGACATGAACCCCACCTCAAACTAAAAAATGAGTCATGTCCCCACGACTCGAAAAGACTCAATAAATCAAATAAACTAATGTACACTAATAATGAGAAAAGGGAAAAGAAAATGTATCTGGATCGGCACTAGGCCGATTACGTTTAGTCTCAGGTTGAGGTTCTGAATACTTCTTTATAACCTGTAAAGATCATTAATTGTTGTGTTCATCTTGAATAAATTGTTCTTCATTACCTCAAACTCTTTTGTCATATTTCCCAAGTCTTCATCTTTTACTAGACCTCTAAATCGTCATCTCCTCTACGGAAATCTTCCCTCAATACCCAACTTTCTTTTCTCTTCATGTTCTTCGTGCCTTTTCCAACCTTCATGGTCATCTCAGATTACCCCAAACTCAAAGCTTCAAGAACTCCCAAGAGTTTTGGATGAAATTTGTGACCTTGGTGTTCTTGAAGGTGTATGGATATGAATTATGGTGTGCTCTGAGTTGGGTCATATATATTTCAAGGTTTGGGAAAGGTTTAATGGATAACTTTAAACTTTGGTGAAGGAAAATATTTGGATTAAAGTGTGAATCTTTGGTGTTTTTGGAAGATTTATGATATAATTATATGATTGGATGATGTTTAGAGGGATGGGTTGATGATATTTTGGTGTTCTGGTGATGAAATTTAGGTGTTTTTTATGATGAAATTTAGGTGTTTTGGGAGCTTGGGTTCGTCATTAATGGTGTTTCCTGTGTGGGAGGCTAAAGGGAAAGGAGGAGAAAGCTTGTATAAGGATTAGGTCAATTATCCAGCGAGCTGACCGGGTACCCGTTCAGACTAACCGGGTACCCGTTCGTTTTCAGACCTGTTTGACCTCCCCACAGATTGCTCTCGAAAAAATACGCAGTTTAGGCTCAATAAAAAGCGAATTTCGATATTCGAGCATAAAGTTATGGCCTCCTGAAGTTTCCAATCTATGAGATTTTTTTTTCCGGACGCAAAAAATGTGTTGCGTCCCCACCGCACAGGTCAGAGAGTTGGCTTTCTCGAACGGGTTCCCGACCTGTGACGAACGGGTTGGGTATTTACGCAAATAGCCAACTCGCTGGATGCAAGAGGTGTTGCGTATTCGCGCATAAATTTTTCATCTTATTTTTCCAATTTCTCCTAGCCTACACCTCAGATTCTTACGAACTTTATACTCATTCTTATTGGAAATTGCGCTCCCGATCCATTGAAATACTCAGAATTTCCATTGGATTTTCTCAAAAAATACTGTTTTTCTTCATTTCGCACCACGAATTTCGTCTAACCCTTCCAATTAAAGTATGTTATAGCTGTTAATCAGAACTTTTTGACTTTACCATTGGATAGAGCTCGAAAAAATATGTGGTTTAGGCTAGAGAAAAAACTAATTCCGACCTCCGAGCGTCAAGTTATGGTCTTCTGTAGTTACTAATAACCGGGTTTCCGGTCAATGACCAACCTGGTTCCTGGTGGCTGTCGATGGGCGCGAGTTCAAACGCACCGAATACCTTTCGTCTCCACCGCATAAACAACATATAAACATCTAGTGTGCGGTAGTGATCCCGAAAGGTTTGCCTAACTTGCGTAACCACCGATCATTGCGTAAGGTCCCCTTACCCAAGTCCCCTGGTAATTGTTAGGTCACCTCCTAAGTCCCCCGGAAGGGGTTAGGAGAAATATAAAATCATTTTACTGGATATCACACAATTCTCCCTTAGGTAATAATTGTAAACAATAATTACGATTCTTTTAGATTTCGAGCAGTTAAAATTTAATCTAGCGTTCAAACCTTTAGAAATCCATATAGGTTCCGAGTCTTTTAAAAAAAATTATATGTGCTTTAAGTCATAATATTTGATCTTGGTTTCAAATATTTAGTTAATTTGTTTAATACTTTGGGAATATAAATTGTGTTATAGACGACGAGTCTATAAAAATTTGGTAATACTTCGAGCATACAAAATTTAATGTAGGTTTCGAACCAATAAAATTTGTCTAATGCTTCCGGCATATAAAATATGATGCAAACTTCAAACTTGTAAATTTTCTTACATGCTTTTGGCATATATATATTTAGTTTATATTTCAATGTAGGTTTCGAGTATATACAATTTCTCTTATACTTTCGACTTATAAATTTGTTGTAGGCTTCAAACCTATAAATTTCCATATATGCTTCTGGCATGTAGTATTTGTTATAGGTTTCGTGCCTACAAATTTTTATTCACTTCTAAAATACAATTATTCACTTCAAGAAAATACAATTATTCAAGAATTCAATATTATCCACTTCAGTGAATTAAGAGTAATAATTTATATTCAATAAAGTTCTCTTCAGGAGATAAATGAACAGTTTTTTTAGATTTTAAATTTTTTTCTTAATTCTTTTGTGGAAATTATAACAAAATTGATATATGTTGCAAACCTTTAAAATTTGATTTAGGCTTAAAGTCTTTAGATAATTTTTTTTATACTTCAAGCATATAAATTGTATTTTAGGTTTCGAACCTATGAGATTTGTTTATTTTTCCGGCACATAAAATTTTTGATAGGTTTCCGGCTTATAAATTTTGTTATATAATTTTGGCATATAAAATTTTTGTTGGTTTCGGGCCTATAAAGTTTGGCATATGCTCCTGATAATATAAATTTTTATGTAGACTTCGGGCCTATATATTGTACAATATGAATATATCACAAAATGTAAAGTTGTAGAGTATATTTTTCAAACATTAATGGTATAAGACAAAATAAATATATAGTCTAACGGTTATACACTAATACTTTACTATCTAAGGTTTCAAGTTTAAATCTCCTATGTTACTCAAAGTTCTACCGATTTTATTTTGTATTTCGAGATAATTAATAAATCTACATATAACATCATCTATATTAATCGAAATTGAGACTTCGAGTCTACAATATTAATCTTAGCTTTGGGATTTTGACTTGAAATTGAGACTATGAGTCTATATCATAAATCTTAATTTCGGGCTTTTGAATTTTATTAAAGGTTCGGACCCTTTAAAATTAAATATAAGTTCCAGGCCTTCTAAAATACATATAGGCTCCAGGCCTTAAAAAATTACATGTAGGCTTTCAACCTTAAAAAAATTACATATAGGCTTCTAGGCATCAAAATACATAAGCTCCAAAAAAAATCACAAACACCAAATTTAACACTATAAAAATAAAATAAAAATTACAAATGATTAATCAAATGAAAACATTAGGCATAAAATAAATCAACCAATTCATGGTTCAAACACTGACAATCTACTTTGCTGACAAATGATTTTACGTTCTAAGCTATCCCACTACATTTTGAAGAAAAAGACTTATTTGTGCTGATAACGTGTTATAAACTAAAGGAGAGGAGATAAAGATAAAAAAAAGAATTGTATTCTTATATTTTAACATCTATTAGTTCTATTACAATGAAAGAATTTTATATTTATGGAGAAAAGACTAACCCTTTACTTATCACATTAAGAAGTTATAAATAAACAATAAAAAATCTTAAATCTTTGAATATCCACTAATATATAATATACTATATTCATAATAAAAAACAGAGTTTTTTTATTAGTAGCATATTTTAGAAAAGAGTAATGCTGAATATCATCCTAAATTACATAGTCTTCTAAGTGGATTTTACTCTTTAAAAAAATAATCATAACATAAATATAGAAGCAAAAGTAATCTAAACCACAACACCCCGGGCGCTATTCGAGATACCATCTTTTTAAAAATTTACATTATAAGGCCTAATTAAGCAAGCCCGTATATTATTGTCTTTCTCCTTCTTTATTTTATCTGGACATTTTGCTCTATCCAGCTATCTTTCATAGGAATACAACATCACCAACAAAATGTCAATTTTTTTTTCACACACATCCTTACTTGTTGAATTAAAGACAACCCAAATCAGAAACAACCTTAATTTTTTAGGGATGATTTTTGCAAAATATTAAGTGAATTATCTCTACCATTGGGGTATAGATTAGCACTATAGAACCATTATTTGCTGATGTTTTATGCCCCAAGAATTGCTACCGTTTGAATTTAAGCATAAACAATTCAATTCAAAAATACCAAAATATGATTAGAAAATAAATATAATTCTTATCTTGTTTGGGGAGTCTTTGTGAAGAAAGCTTAGGTTATTGATATTTTATTGTATTGAATTTAATGATGAACTTTTTTTTCCATATGACAATGATTTGCAGGGGAAGGAAAAAGATCAAAAAAAAAAATGGCGGAAAAAAATAGAAAGGTCTGTTTAATTAGTCTTAATCTGAGATTTAATGAATATGTGGTATATTGAATACCACCAGGATGTTTTTTTTGTTACATAGGAGAGTCAATTTAGACTTGGAGTTATTGACTCGGTTCGAACCTGCACCGTCAGAATGTTATTGTTCAAATTATTTTCATTCGTGTGTTCATTTTAAAGCATGTTATCAACTAAAAAAACTCAGGGAAAACGCAGCTAACTTGTTACGGTACATTGAAAAAACTTTAAAACCTAATGATCCGTATGGGACCCTATACAGCGATCATAGGCCCTATAAATAAATGCTTGCAAAAGTGGAAATGTGTGTTTCCAATAGATAGTGATATAAAAATGGTAATATTGTGCCTTAATATCCATAAAAGAGTAGAGCAATTTGAAAAGTACCTGCAGTTTTATGATAGCGCTATGTCAAGCATATCAATATAATAATGCATAATTTGACATTACATAACATGCATGTGCAGATGTGCTCATAAATCCTTCATTTACCTGAGATTTCCCAAACATGTTTTTGAGTGGTATATCTTACCTTTATGAGTTTGTAGCCTCATTCTAGCAAATAGTAAGCTAGTAAAGACAAAGTCATCATTCACTATACCCTAGTAGTAGCCCAGTAGATAGAGAAATATCGAAGTACATATATAAGAAGATGGGCGAGAATCTCCCGTAACAAAGCCTCTCTAAGAATATTGTACCTATTTTCTAAAGGAAATGTATCTATCCGAGATTAAAAAGGAATATTATTATCATTAATGAATTTTTCAGTATTTCTCTGTCTCTCGGAAATAAACATAGGTTTTAAATTTGAAAAAAGAAACTCCAAATGAGAATTTTTCTCTCCTCTCACTGGAAAAGTTAATTACATTTTGTTTTTCCATTCTAACTCTAAATGTGCCGCCTCCAAACCAGTTTTAGCTTTGCTTCCGTTGTGAATCTTTATCGGACTCATCGAATAATAAGCTAAAACATTTTTCTCTCTCCATCTTCTTCCATCTCGTTTTTTTAGCTATCCCCAAATACTTCTCTATTCCAGATTACCTCACGAATCTGAAAAAATACCACCTAAAAAACAGAATCAGAGAAAAAAACAAAAAAACAATAAGTTTAGAAGAATTTGTAAACACCCCAAGTGTTAGAATGCCCTCACCTTCAAGTGGGTATAGATATGTGGGCACTACCACATGCGACGGAAATAGCGACGACCCACGTCGTCGCTAGTGATAAACAAAGTCCTCGCTAAAGACCAATTTGGGTTATTTGCGACGATATTTTGTCGCTAGAAATTTGTCGTTAGAAATATTTTTGGAGACGAAAATCAGGGTTCTTGCCCCTAATGACTAAGCCTGATTTGCGACAACAAAAGTCATCGTTGAAGATTTTTTAATAGCGACGAACTTGTTTCGTAGCTATCCAAATCAACTAGCGAAGAAATCGTGGCGTCGCTGTCTATTTGTTTTGGCGACAAAGCTGGTTTCGTCGTAAGTTGAACGAATTACTAGCGACGAATTTTTCCTCCTCTTTTGCGCCGAAATCGTCGTCGTTAATATTATTTTTTTTATTCCAAATTTCTAACTATAATTATAATTTGTTTTTCTATTTCTATTTTTTATTTATATTTTAATTTAATTTTAATTTGTATTTCTAATTTTTTTTATTTATATTTTTAATTTAGTTTTGATTTGTATTTGTATTTTTTTTAATATTAATACAAGTATACTGAATAAATAACTAAAAACATCAAATGTTTATCAAAAACCAATATTAAATTAAATTGAAGTCAAATATTCGATAAAAAGTCAAACATCGATAAAAAGTCAATAAACATGTGATATAAAGTAAAAAAACCTTCCAAAAAAATTAACACAAACTTAAAAGTCCTAAAGGGGGGTGAATAGGATTACTAATAAGATTAATGCCTAATTAAATATCTTTTGGACAATTATAAGTTTGAAGAATAACTTCTAAGTCAATATATAAGAAACACGAAGTGATCATGCAATAGGGTAACTAGGTTTGATATAAATAGAAATACGAGCAATCAATAAACGGTAAGTAAAGAGATAAGGGATCGAAAGTATATAATGATGTATAGTGGTTAGGTTATCCCTACATACACTACCTAAGGAAGCCTCCTTAGGATTTCAAACTTTTTCACTAAGCTCCCGTGTCTCTATTAACCGGGTTGAGAACACAATGACCCTTACACCACTTCGATACCACGAAGAAAAAACTCTTGTGCTATCGCAACACAAGGACGCCGAGTATACTCCCTATACTCAAATTCTCTCTTAATCTATCTATTACAAAGACTAGACTTAAGAAGATAAATGTAAGTGTTTAAAGGGTGAAACAATGGGGTTAAAAATCTCCTAATGTGTAGATAGAACTTTAAGCATGAAACTCCTCTTGAGTAGATGGACAATTCAGCTTCTTTAATTGACTCCTTAATTGAGTAGATTAGGCAAGTTGAGTGATCATGATTGGATTGATACTTTGATAGATTGAAACCTCTAATGGATGTATAAGATTGTATAAAATGTGTTGGTGAGAGGTAATTAATTGCATAGCATAAAACCCCTTTTCACAAGCAACTATTCTGACCCGGGGTGGTATGCCGGTCATCTGGGCGGTATTACCGGTCCGGCTTGTCTTCTAGTCAACGGTTAGATTTGACGTGGCATGTGACCGTTGGGCAACGGCTCTCTTCACCGGTATGTCGATCCTGTGGGCGGTATGCCGGCCCGGCTACTAAATAATCCTTGAAAAATAATGTTAAATTCATGGAGAGAAGGTATTTAGTTAGGACAAGTATAATGCACTATTTCAGGGATATTTAAAACACGATTTGACAAATATTAAAACAAGATTAAAAGGACGTTAGGCCAACAATCTTCCTCTTTTTTATGTTTGATAAATTGAAAACACAAGTTTGCCGATAGAGAGTTTTTAACAAAGTTTTCCTTCAAACGAGTTAACGACCGATAAGTGGAGTAAATCCCCCTTACACTATGCATAAGAATATTTTAGAAGAACCAAAGGAATTTTAAAATATTTTTGTAAATATGATAAGTGAATGTATTTTAAAAACTCTCCCCTTTCTAAAAGCATATACTTGCAATTTTTTGTTCAAAGATACTTTAAGGTTTGTAAAATGTGTAAGCTAGTATCTTTGATCTTTCTCCCCCTTTGTCAACAACAAAAATAATTAAAGAATATTTTAGAATAGCGTAATTATAGGGGCAAAAGCGTAATTTTCCTAAATTTGAGGGACTTAGCTGAAAAATATTTACATATTGAGAAACTTAAGTGCCATTTTTCAAATAAGAAATATTTTCGTAAACACGAAATTAGATTCTTTAAAAACTGCCCCTTGCACAAATCATAATACAAGTGCAAATTTGTGTATCAATGATATAAGGTTCTTTCTCCTCCTTTGTCAACAACAAACAGAAATAAGGGACTCAACAAAGGAGTTTAAAAAGAATAAGTTTAAAAAGTTGAAAGACCTAGGTGTGATTTTTCAAAATTGAGGAACTAAAGTGCTATTTTTCAAATATTACGGATTTAACAAAGATAGATTTCACAAATGAGGGGATTTGAAAAACATTTTCACTAAAGAAAAAGGACTTAAAGGCCAAGAAAAGAAGTTTAAGAGACCAATGTGTAATTTTATAAAATTCTAGGGACTAAATGTATTTTTGCAAAGTCTAGGGATTGAAATACAATTTTACAAAGTTTTTAAGGACAAAAATGCAATTTTATAAAAAATGCAAAATCTTAATTTTGAAAGATACAACTTATACTAGAGAGTATGCAATTTCAAGAGATATTGAATTCAAAGATCAATTATATAAAGTAAGGATCAAAAAGTAAATTTTCCCAACTAGAAGGGATCAATATGGAAAGTCACCTATAAAAGACAAACGAGATTAGTGACGAGCAATAGCATAACTCACGGGAATAGAAAACTATAATCCAATAACAAGAGATAGAATCACAAGAACAAAGCAACATATAACATCTAATAAAGATTTAACAAAATAACCAAAAGCTAATAATCATCCAAAAACCGAGTTTTAAACATTTACAACCAAAATTAAACCACAAGTACATAAACCAACCAATAACTAAAAGAGTTCAACAAAACACACATAGAAAGATAAAGGAATCCTTAAAAACATTAACAACTTCCACCTATTGATTTTCACGAATGCATGAAACTTCACTTCTAAAACACGAAACTTCATCCAAAAGATTCTCCATCTTATTCTCAAATATTTCAAACTTGCGTTGCACAAAGTTTACAAACCGGTCTATTGTGGCTCCGAGACGTGATAAGCGTGAAGAATCATCATTTTGAGGAGGATTAGGGAAAGGCTCAACTTGGATGGGAGATGGTGGAATAGGTGGACCCTCGGAATGAGAGGTAAAGTTATTAATATGATTTTCCGGAACATACTCGTTGTTATAAATAACAAATTTAATTTTCCTAACGGCTTTATGATTGATTACCCAATTAGGATTAAAACTTTTTGTTTGAAAAAAATCAGGATTAAGACCAAGATTTTTGAAAATAACGGAGAGGGCTAAACCGTAAGGAACACTAGTAGTGTTGTTACGAGCATGGTTCATCATCTTAATCATAATAGCCGGAAAATTTATTTGTTCATTGTGATAAATGCGATAAAGGATGTAGGCTTCGTAAGGAGAAATTATAGAATCATGTTTATCTTTACAAAAAAAGACAATTTAAAACAATTTTGTAGGCAATTTGAAAAGCGGGAGTAAAATCATAGGATCTCCAATGTCTAGACTCAGGAGTAATTAAGGCGGGATTGATTAAATGGGCTTCCATAAAGGTTTCAACAAGGGGAATAAGATACTTATCAAGACCATCCCACCCAACATTCCAAAAACTATCAAAACCCGAAGTTTAAAGCTTAAAAAGGGTACCAAGATAATATTCATTAATTTTCGAGATTTTTCCATGAACTTTTGAAGAAATAGCATTTAAATCACAATCATAAACAAGCTTTTGGTAAAATTATTGGCAAAAACTAGTGGCTACAATTGATTCAATTGAGAGAAAAGTAATAAGCCCTTGAAATTCAAGAAGATTGTAAAACCTATTACCATTAGGAAAAGCAGAAGATTCAACTTTCTACCCGATTTAATTTCTAATGGCTTGGAAGATTGAGGAGGATTTGAGGAACTTCCTGTTTTCTTCCTTTTTGAAGATGAGGGAGCTTCCTTTCTTGGACCCATAGCAATGGAGAGAGATGAAGATTGAACGAGATGAGTTTTTGAGTGGATTTGGAGATGAAATATTGTGAGAGAGGAGTAGTTGAGCGTTTTTGCAGAGAGAACCAAGAAGAAGAATGAAGTTAGGGTCTTAGAATGAGAAGAATTGGGTTTAAAAGCTGGAATAAAACGTTTTTCGTCGAATCAGATTACGCGACCGGTATGCCGCTCGTTTCGCCGGTATGCCAGTCAGTATACACCCGTAAAAAAATTATCGCTCCGGCCTCGTAAATTTGGATTAAAATGGATTTTAAGGATTCTTTAAAAAAGCCCGAAACCAAACCGAAAGCTCCCCAATAGTTTGAGAATGTTTTAAAACTTCCAAAATAACTTTTGTTTTGAAAAAATACGAAGTAGAAATCTCGAAAACAATGAAAACAG
The DNA here is from genome assembly GCA_029959085.1 of Nemophila menziesii. Taxonomy (NCBI): domain Eukaryota; kingdom Viridiplantae; phylum Streptophyta; class Magnoliopsida; order Boraginales; family Hydrophyllaceae; genus Nemophila; species Nemophila menziesii. The sequence continues at coordinate 27,395,329 of JARWIR010000004.1, read as the reverse complement.
TTAATTGCACAAATATCCCTATATTTTCTAAAAAGTACAAAAAGAACCAAAACATATATCAAATATTTTCAAGTATGATAAAAGGGTAATACCTAAAATATATTTGCACATATAAAAAGAGGCACAAACACACATAATAAAACACAAATAAAAGCGAGATAAAGAAAGAAATCACCAGATTTTCCTTTTACGAGATTTGAGCGTCCTTTTGTATATCGTTTCATTTCCTTGACGCTCAACACCTACAATAATATTTCTAAGGTATCCAAGATGAAGTGTATCCGAGAACACGATTAGTACTTTTAACGATCCATGTCGGTTTTTCCCACTGAGGTATTAAAGACCCGTATTCAAGTTGTTTGTGGTAATGACACGTAGAAACACGATGACCGGGTTTTCCGCAATAATTGCAAGTATTTCTTTTGCGAATAGAAATCTAATGAGAAGGTTTTGAACATGATTTTTGCTCGTTCTTTTGTATAACCAAATTTTTACTCAAAAATAATTTCTCTTTAAAAAGTTTATTTTCATCAAAAGGAGTGAAATTTAAATAGGGATGATTTTTTAAGATTTTAAAAACATTAGAACATGCTTCATCCACTTTCTCAAAACCTACTATATTTTTCTTCATAAGATGTTGATTTTTATTCGAAGAGAAAATATTTTCAAAACACGGGTTTTTATTATTTCCCAAAATATCATCAAAAGTGAGACAACAATTAAAACAATTATTTTGCTCAATTTTTGTTTTTTTCAAAGAAAGGTTATTCAAGTGGATTTGAGAGTCAAGAATATTTAGAAGGGATGAAATATACCTCATATCATCATAATCATATGGAAGTGACAAAGAGTTAGGATAGATTACTACCTCATGGTTTTGATTTTTGATTATCATGAGCTTCATCATGGATTTTGCTTTCTTCTTTGTCATTCTCGACAATCCCATTTAGAAATTCCAAATGATCCCAAATTTCTTTTGCCGAATCATAATCCATCATATTTGAGAAAATCTCTTCGGATATTCCACATATTATAGTATACATTAATTTTGCATTTTGAGTGAGTTTAGCTTTATTATCGTCGGTGAGTTCAACGTAGTCTTTTTCTTCTATATTTAACTTAAGAACTCCCGCTTCATTTAATTCCACATCGTATGGAATGAATGGACCTTCCATAACTATTATCCATTATTCGGGATCTTGGGCTTTGATAAATTCCTCCATTTTTGTTCTCCAAGCAAGATAGTAAGTGCCTACAAAAAGTGGAGGTCGTGTAGAAGACGACTCTTCCAAAAGATTAAATTCCATGTCGTTTCCTCTACTAACGATTAAGCTATTCATGTAGAGTTAGACTCTATACCAATTGAAAGTCCTACAGGGGGTGGGGGTGAATAGGATTACTAATAAGATTAATGCCTAATTAAAAATCTTTTGGTCAATTATAAGTTTAAAGAATAACTTCTAAGTCAATATATATCAAACACTAAGGGATCATGCAATAGGGTAACTAGGTTTGATATAAATAGAAATACGAGCAATTAATAAACGATAAGTAAAGAAATAAGGGATAGAAAGCACACAACGATGTATAGTGGTACGGTTATCCCTACATCCACTACCTAAGGAATCCTCCTTAGGATTTCAAGCTTTTTCACTAAGCTCCCGTGTATCTCATAACCGGGTCGAGAACACAATAACCCTTACAACCACTTCGATACCACGAAGGAAAACCTCTTCTGCTATCGCAACACAAGGACACCGAGTATACTCCTTATACTCAAATTCTCTCTTAATCTATCTATTACAAATACTAGACTTTAGAGGATAATTGTAACTGTTTAAAGGGTGTAACAACTTTTCTAACAATCTCCTAACGAGTAGATAGAACTTTAAGCATGAAACTCCTCTTGAGTAGATGGACAATTAAGCTTCTTGATTTGACTCCTTAATTGAGTAGATTAGACAAGTTGATTGATCAAGCTAGGATTGATACTTTGATAGCTTGAGACCTCTAATGGATGTATAAGATAGTATAACTTGTGTTGGTGTGAGGTAGTTAATTGCATAGCATAAAACCCCTTTTTATAAGCAACTTTTCTGACCTGGGGCGGTATGCCGGTCATCTGGGCGGTATTACTGGTCCGGCTTGTCTTCTAGTCAACAGTTAGATTTGACGTGGCATGTGACCGTTGGGCAACGACTCTCTTCATCGGTATGTCGGTCATGTGGGTGGTATTGCCGGCCCGACTACTAAATAATGCTTGAAAACTAATGTTAAATTCATAGAGAGAAGTTATGTAGTTAGGACAAGTATAATGCACTATTTCGGGGATATTTAAAACACGATTTGGCAAATATTGAAACAAGATCAAAAGGATGTTAGGCCAACAAAATTTAATAAAACTCAAGGATCATATAATCGATAGACATCTTCTCCTTCTTCCTCTTCATCTTCCCTCTCTTATTCAGGGGGGATTGGGGCAAGACCTTGTGCGGCCCTCAAGCTATTCAATGCATCTTTAGCCGTGTCTATAATGTTCATCGAGTAACAAGTCAAGTTATGCTAGCTGTGGAGGTAGTTGATGACAGTGTAGGATCAATAAGGGGATACCTTGAGCTGCACGAAACTCATTCATAGTTGTCATCATCAGGTTAAGTCGACCCTTATTCCACTTAATCGAAAGATTTGGCTCGGAAGTACGGGCTTTCTTCTGAACAAGACCAACACAATCTACCCAATTTGTCTTCGATGGGTCCATACCTTTCTCAATTGCCTCTTTCAAGGAGTTTATTTGATTTTTAAGCGACACTTTAATAGATGAGGTCCCATCGGATGACCCAACCTGTGTCTCGGTCACCTTCTTCTTCTTCAGCTTTTCTCGATAAATATCATGTTAGATGACAACAAGATTTATTTAAAAATTAATTAAAATAAAAGCTAAAAAGTAAAGAAAAATACCCACATTCGTGTTTTTGTACTTCGGGTTCCTCCACTCGCCCTTCTAGCATCGTAGCCCATATACTCGAAAAAACTATCTTATTGAGGAATTCTTTATGTTACAAGGAGACCCAATGCGGATCGTGACATACTAGTCTAGAACCTCATCTAGCAAATTGGGACTAAAAACAACTCTAGGTGCTCGCCATCCTATTCTATCATGCGTTACATGTTTCCAAATTCCGTTAGGAGGGTCTCGATGAAGAACGAAATATTCTTGTTGCGACAACCCAGCACGGTCCAACCAATCCGCACTATAATTAGCTTCCCTATATACCGTCCTTAACTTGAACAAATTATTAGTTTCTAAGCTTCTCCTAATGTGCTCAATCCAAGGAGCTAGAGGTCCTCTACCCACTCCCGTATTCTGAATTACATCAATAATTTCCCATGAGTCAACTTCAAAAATCGCCTCCTTCAGCTTATCTCTTCAACTAGTTTGAGACCCTCGTATAGGGCTACTAGTTCCACTACCAATGGAGAGTCGTTCTTGATCTTCATAGAAAAACCCATAATCCAATTACCTTCTTGTCCCTAATTAGCCCACCTCCACCACCCTCATTACGCCATCTATTGCTACTACCATCCGTATTCACCTTAAATCCGTGAATTGGTTTACTCCACTCGACCAAACAAGCCACACCATTAGAATTTGAAATACTACCTTTTGAGCTGCGCCAGACCCGCGCATATGATGCTGCTAGGTATTGAGCTTTTCGAACCAAATCCTTACTAGTTGGTAGTGCACATCCATTAAATACAATATCATTTCTCGCCTTCCAAATTACCTCAATAAGCATCCCAAAGATTATGCTCCATTTGATTCCCGCGAAGAACCCTCCACTAGATAGTTGCTTGGACCACCATTGTTGATCATGTATGGGTGCATCTGTCTGATTTCCACCTAATAGGTGCGAAGCACCCCGATCCATTCTAGTAACGCTATTATCTCCCAAGGAGTTGACGTCTGTTTGTTGTGAAGGAAAGGTGAGCTGCTGCGATACCTGGAGGACCTGCTGCTGCGTATTTTGGTGAACCAGCTGTTGTCTGAAATCTATATTTCGTGACCAATCTCCAGCTCTCTCGTGTACCTGTTCCTCCCAAGCGGTCTGAGATAACCCCTGTACTACCATCTGTAAGCTACCATTTCTCCCATGTTGCTGCGAGAGACCATCCCCACTTGATAACCCACCTGCAACCCTGTTTCCAACCCAAGTTCCATTACTTCCCTGTTGTATCTCGACTTTAATAAATTTCCACACTTCTCTTATGAAATCACAATTCTTGAATATGTGTATGGCCGATTCAGCAACCACCCCACAGAATGGACACATCACCCCAACTTCCATCCCTCTCCTACTCAACTTACGACGAGTTGCTAATCTCTCTTTTACAGCTCGCAACAATAGCACCCTGATCCATTGTGGACATTTTAAACTCCAAAGTTTTGCCCAATTAAAATCCCTGCTTACTCCACTAACATCAACATCCCACCTAGCCGACTTCACCAAAAACTCACCTCGAACTTCCAATAACCATGAAAGGGAGTCACGAGCACTACCATTCATATTATCTCTCATAGAAGCAATTTCCAGAACCTTCGAAGGGGTAGAAGATGGTGAAACTTTTCCCAATCCCAAACTCCTTCCCTAGTCACAAAATCACACACCCGCAAAAACTTATCACTTTCGCTAATTTCACCCAAGTCAAAATTCAAAAGTGGAACATCCCCAATCCATAAATCTAACCAAAACGAAACAAAAGCACCATTACGTATAAGCCACTGGGATCCCCGTCTTACTACGACAATACCTTCCACAATAGCTCAACACATTCGAGAATCAGTTTGTTTCGCCACATATTGGAAAAAGGAACCTGGAAGTATTTTTGTCGCATTATACAAGGCCAAAGAGATTGTAATCATGAATCACTTTCCAACCCAACTTTCCCAAGAGGGCCTTATTCATGTCCTCTGTTCCCCGAAAGCCAAGCCCTCCCATATTTTTCGGTCTACATATGTCTTTCCAAGCCACCTAATAAATGTGTTTCTGTCCATATGCATTACCCTAGATAAACTCTCTTCTCACCTTGTCGATTTCTTCAGAAACATACCCTGGTAACTTCTCTACTTGCATCATATACATTGGTGAAGCGCTAAGCACCGATTGAGCTAATGTAATACGACCCGCAAGTGATAAGGAATTCCCTATCCATTTAGCTAGTTTACCCCGAATGCCGTTAATGAGCTCTCCATAAAAATCCTTAGGGCATCTTCCCGATAGAATAGGAATACCTAAATACTTGCCAAGGCCCTCGCTTCTATGGTAACCACTTCGTAGCGCGATAGTAGAAGCCACCCTTCTTCTATATTTTTTTTGAGAAATAGATGATTGACTTTTCATTACTCACTGTTTGGCTTGCGTCATGACAAAAAAAGAGCAACATATCGTGCAAAAGGTCAATATTATCAATAGAAGCTTCCGCAAATTATATAAGATTATTAGTGAAAAAATATGAGAAATAGGAAACCCCCCTGACGATAAACAAAAACCCCCTTAATTGAGGAATTTTCCTATCCTCTTGTGTAAGCTCGTCAATAAAACTCAACGGCTCCTTTGTTGGTTTTTTCATCTTCCACTGTTCAATAACGTTTTACAATAATTATATAAAAAATTTATTATAGTAATTAATATATTTTTATTAAAAAACACTGTACCTCATAAATGACATTCCGAGTTCGGAAAAAAATTCTTGATCCAGCCTTACTCGGCTTTTTTTGCTTCTCTCGGTTTTCCTTGTTCACCTTCGCTTGGTTCTGTTTCAATATAATTTTAAAAAATTAAACACACATATTTTATAATAGTTATAATAAAATTTAACTTTTATACCTGTCTATCGATGTCATCCCACATATCCCAGCATCTGCTCCAAATTTAAGGCTGGATATCAAGAGGTGTTTTATTCTGATTATAGTAATCTCTCTTCAAATCGCCCTTCCAGTTTCTATACCTACTTGATTTATATTTTTTAAAATTTGTTGCGATTTTATCCGAATTGGTCATGTTTCTCCACCCCTCAATGTCGAAATACTCTTGTAATCGGGATAGCATTGTTGGTTTCATACACGCGGGCACATCTATCCAACTCTAATAGCACGACATCACATTCTCGCGGACTGTCGCTCCCACCACTTGGGCCACGTGGTGCCCATACTCGGGGTGGCCTAATTAGACTAAGGCCTCTAGAGCGGTTTTAAGGGACGAAGAGTCTTGAGGTCTTATTTGTCTTCGTTGTGTTTTAATAAAAAATTGAATTAATTTTTAATTGAAAAATTATATGGGTTAACATATTTTAATTAGCGGGTGGTTGGACGCATGTAGCAAAAGTGTAGTTAGGATTCCTTGATGGAGTCTGGCCGTCACCAATACCCTCGTGGTAACATGATAAAACATCTGACGTCTAATATCTAACCGAAGTATATATAATATATATTACAACCTTATAAATAAAACACTAATTATTTCAATTCGATCGAATAAATAAATTAAAAAAATTCAAACAAATGAACAAATACATAATTATCACAACCAATTAAATAAATGAATAAAAACTATAAAACGATGAGTAAATAAATATTTATTACAACACAAAAATATAACATATATAATAAATTTAACTAACTAAAAAGTAATAAAATTTCTTTGAAATTTGTAACAAAAAATAACATGTCAGTCCAAAAAATTCTTTAATTGTTTTTTTTATAAAATTATCTTCATCTTTTTTCAGTGTTTTTTTCCCCAAAAATCTTTTATGCTTAATTTTTTAAATAAAATTATTTTAATCTCTTTTTAGTGTTTTTTCCAAAAAATATTTTGTGTTTAATTTTTTAAATTAAATTATCTTAATCTTTTTTTTAGTGTTTTTTCGAATAATTATTTTATGCTTAATTTGTTAGACAAAATTAATTTAATTTTTTTTAGTGTTTTTTTCCTAAAAATATTTTATTCTTAGTTTTTTAAATAAATTACTTTAATCTTTTTTTAGTGTTTTTTTCCTAAAAAAATCATTCATGCTTAATTTTTTAAATAAAATTATTTTAATCTTTTTTAGTTTTTTTTTCCCTTAAAATCCTTTATGCTTTATTATTTGGACATGAGGTCTTTACATTTAACAATAAATCCAAAAGATTACCAAAAACACTAAAAAAAATTCGAAAACATTAAAAATCTAAAACAAAATCTAAAAACTCCAAAAAACATATTATCACACCTATAAACAACTAAGTTAAACTCTAATCATATAAACAACTAAGAAAACACTAATAATAGTCAATGAAATTCCAAACAACCCTAATTTTTAAAAGAAACTATTTTTTTTTGCAAATATTTTTCACAAATCAAACATACATGTAATTTTAAACCCAATTAAGTGTTAAACAACCTAATAAACCTAACTATAACTTGGATTTACCTAATTCATAAATACAATCAACAATTTCTGAAATCAAAAAATGAAAAAAAGAAGATTAACAGTAGCTCGAATTGGTACCTTTTACGTCGAAAGTGTGGTGGTGATGGTGATGAAGCTATGCCAAGCAATCAGAATAAAAAACAAAAAAAAAAATTATGGTTAAAACATTGAATAAAAACAAAAACAAAAATAGGAATTAATAACTGTTTATGGAAGATATAACATTAACTTTAATGTGTTTTTACCTGGTTTTGGCAATAATTTAGCTCGAAAATGGGTGTGGAATGCTAATGCTCTTGGTTTGGATTTTTCGGATTGTGTTTATGGTAAGAAATGAGCTTACGGATAGGGTTTTATAGAATATTTTGATTAGAGACGAGTTGGCTCATCGCTAGTAATTAAAATTTTGTCGCTAATGAGGGACACGTGTAACGGCCAAAGCCTACGTCTGTTGGGTGGCACTAGTTAGCGATGACACGTATTGTCGTTAATATTGAAACACTAGTAACTTTAGGCGGGAAAACAAGTTTCCCGAAAGAACCAATCAAAATATTTCGGGGGTACTAGCGACGAAATTGATCGTCGCTAGTAAGTGAATAATACTAGCGATGAGTTCTTACCCTGGAACTCAGCGCAAATGACTCTTAATACTAGCGACGAGTTTTTCGTCATAGCGACGAGTTCCTCATAGTATTTCATAGCTAATTTCAGTTTCTTTAATTTTTTTATAAATTTTAAACTTACACTTGACCATTTTTTTCCAATTAATCTTAACATTATAAAAAAATTATTATAACATCAAAATAATTTTCATCAAAACATTTCGACAATCTTAAAACTCGAATAAAAAAACAGTGAAATATTTTTTTTTAAAAACCTGATAAAGTATTTAACTAATCAGTTTCGTATGCGCTAGTGTCTATATGTTCGTCATCACTAACAACGTCGATAGGCTCCTCATCTCCATACTTGTCATATGTGTCATCAATAATCTCCTCGTCTTCATCAGTAACTATATAACCCGCAAATGAGATGTGTCAAACTCGATCTCCTCATTAGTTTCCAAGTTTAGTCGCGAGTAATCCATCTCCGGGTTCACCAAAGGAATCGTGATGCTCTCGTTGACAGTAGATAGTGACTCCGCACCCCATAACTCGGGACTCCATCCGTGACGATCGTTGGTTTCCCAAACGACTTTCCATCCTTTCATTGTTTTCTTTGTATTAATCTTGTCAATGTAAAACACTTTTTTGGCTTGCGTTGCTAAAATGTATGGTTCATCCCCCACAAAAAAAAGAAGAAGATGTGTTGATGATAGTTACCCCGTGTTCTTTCCTCACCTTGCTCATATTATACCACCTACAATCGAATAACACAGCACAAACAACCACCATTGAATGTAACCTCTAAGATCTTGATTAATTCACCGTAAAGCATTTTACCATCATAAATGGTACATACTCTTTAATCTTGAATCACTCTTTTTTCACCCTTTTCACAAGTAACCCATTTGACACCATTTTACAACACATGAGTCGTATCCATGAACCGGACCATGAGACATGCTCGCAAAGGACATCGTCTCAAGGGTAGATAATGCATTAGTAGTCTCGTGCATTGCATGAATCTATCAAAAAAATACAAATTTTAAATTTGAAAATAAATGTGTATTATTTGAAATAATGTATAGTTTACATACCTTTTCCAAAAAACACCCCTTAAACATTTGTCAGTGCACCTTCTCTATATCATTAGTCGTGCCCGATAGCGGATTTGTGTTCACTACATTTTAAGAAAAGAATAAAACATAATGTACAAATAAATTAATAAAAAAAAATATTGTTACTTACTTCATGTATGGTTCTATCTCGTCACAATCATGTAGAATATACCAGTTGATTTGCTCCTTCTCTCTATGTGGTAAATGACAAAACTCTTTTTTACCAACTGGAGTATATTGGCTCTTAAAAACAGATAACTCTTTTGGTTTGGGCAATGGCTCATTGTATCTACCGGGATTGTTGAACTTCGTTCTTTCTTATCGAAGATACCGTGATATGAATATCAACGTCTATTCCATCAGATAACCTTCAACGATTGAACCCTCTAACCTAGCCGGGTTTGGAATATACTCTTTTAACTTTTTCAAATACCTTTCAAATGGTTACATCCACCATATTTGAACCAGACCCCCTAATAATGTTACATCGTATAAGTGTATCACCAAGTGGATCATTATATCTAAAAAAACAGGAGGTAAACTAATTTCTAGTGTGCACATCACTTCAACCACTCCCATCTTACCAGATTCCAACTCTTTACTACTTAGATTCTTGTTACAAATCATTCTAAACACGTTAGCTAACCCAATTATCGCATCGCTAATCGATTTATCATCCATAAGCCCGGGGATACTAGCCACGAAAAGATACTGCATCAATATGTGCAGTCATGTGATTTCATTCCAATAATCTTTCCCGTATCACTTTGAGCATTATTTCTCAAACTAGTCGCAAAACCATCGGGAATCTTCTGTGCCTTCAACTAGTCAAATAATACTTTTCGCTTATCAGTTAACAACATATACTTTCCTCGCTTTTGTATCGATTTACCTCCTCTTGATGTCAACCACAATTCTTTCCTGATGCCCATATTTTATAAGATCTATTCTCGCATTCGCGTTATCTTTGTTTATTTTCCCATCAAATCCTACAACTATACTGAGCAAACTATCATACACATTTTTCTCGCAATGCATAACATCGATGTTATGTTTTAACAAATTTTCCGACCAATTAGGTAAGCGATAAAACATATTTCTTTTCTTCCAATTGAACTCACGAGGACCAGTTTTCTTCGTCGTCTTGTCCCCAAATCCTTGTGTATACGGGAAACACAATGGGCAACCCAAAATCTTTGTCTTTTATAAACCGATGTCTTATAGGTAACCACCATTTATGATCAAAATAAACAAACCCTTTTTTTAACCTTGAACCTGCTAACCTGACGTGTATGACCTAGTAGGGTAATCATTAGTCATGGACGAAAAACAACCCTTCATTGTAAACTCTTGCTTCGTATGAGCATCACACGTACGGATCCTTGTTTCCCACAACGTGTCCAACTCATCTATAACAGGACGGAGAAAGATATCCATGTCCTTACCAAGTGAACACGGACCCGGAATCAACAAACAAAGCTGAAATGTGGTTTCCTTCCTGCATACCCACGGTTGCAAGTAGTAGACGGTCAATATAACTGGCCACATGCTATATAAGTTGTTAGGCATGTAAAACGGACAAAAACCATCAATACCAAGGCCCAAATATACAATCCGAGGTTCACTAGCAAACTCAAGATGTAACTTTACAAATCATTTTTAGCTATCACCATCAACAGGGTGGCGTAATACTAAATCTTAGGCATAGATGTATCTTTACAAGTATTTTAACTAAATCTCAATTATTATTAATTTAATTAGGCATAGATTCGATTTAATCCTATCACCCCCTCTAGGTAACTACAGTTAATATGATATTGATATTATAATTAGTAGTATATGGAACTTCTAGATACGAAAGGGTTATGAATTGTTTGAGCAACTATATACCCTAAAACAATTATACCAAAGAGAGAATATGTTTAAAGTATGATGGATTTTTGGGAATATGTTTAAAAAGAGAGAATGAGTGTCATGATGTATATAACATGCGTGTGAGAGTAAACCTATCATGTTTGGATGGAAGAATGCAAGAAAGGGGTCAAGTGGGCGTCCATGATAGATTAAACAAACCCAAACCTAGTTTTATTCTTTAATGTGAAAAATATATTAATAACATCAACAAATTTCTTTCACGGATACTTGAGTAATTTCCAAAACACAAATAACTTTGAAAATCATATTCTTTCTCATTCAATGGTTTATACAAGAGAGAAACTATATACAAAAAAATATGAAATTCTCTAAATCACTATTCTACATATAATAGTGAACAACACTTTGATTGTGTAATATCAATCTTCTTCGCCATGTAAGTAGATTCAATACTAGAGCATTTCAATTCTTAATTGTGCATAAGAGGTTTGTCTGAACCCTATTTAAATTCCTACAATTGTATTACTTATCCTTATTCTAATGATAAAGATCAAACACAAGTGAAGGCGACCAATGTATATTCTAAGTTTAAAATCTTTTCATTTGGCACAAAATGATTAATACTCAACTGGTCTTTGAGCTAGATATGGAGAGCCTTCAGTAATCCGTTGTTGCATTGCTTTTGAGCCATATATGGTGAGCCTCCAGTGTTTTGCTGTTGCATTTGATTGGAGTAATGGGTAGCTTAACTTGGTTTCTTTTGATGGAGGAAACCATGATTTTCTCAAAGGAGATATAGTTCTTTGTTTTTTCCAGGATTTCTGCCAAGGTGAACTTGGGATTCCATGCTAGATATATCTCAAACTCTGAGACCAGCAAGCCATACTGGTGTCTTTTATTTTCTAATATATTAATCTATTCATGATACATATTTTTGGGGGTTTATTAGATATAAGTGAGAGATTATCCCCTAGTATTTGATATATTGTAATTTTCCATCTCTTTTTGGACTTATTGCTATTTATAGAGCTTTAGTAACTTAATTGTGTGTTACTTGTGTATATTTTAGGTATATGGGTAACAAAATATTCCAAGATGATAAGGAGAAGTCAAGTCTAAACCCAAGCCAAGTCGTAGAAGGTGCTAAAAGTCACTTTGGAGAAGTTGAAGAGTTTACTGGAAAAAATTGACGTAATTGGATTTAGTCACCATGAAGAATTGGTCAGATATTTGGAAACAATTCCTTTTTATTTGGATATATCTTGCATTCATTGATGCGTGAGAAGTGTCGGAAGTCATTTCGAAGTTGAGATGAAGAAGTTATGCCATTTGCTTCCATTGTGTCTTGAACCTGTCCAACACTAGCTAAAAACGTGTTGGGATATTTTAACCCATCTAAGTAAGCCCATTAGGACCCAAAATGTTTTTAGCTAGGTATTGAACCATTTAGAAGCTCTTAATTCATGACACTAATGAAATTACACATTTTTGGAGAGATGCACACGCCTGGAGTGCAAAAGAGAAGTAGAAGAATGATTTTTCCACAAAACCCCACCCTTCTTCCTTGTCGGAGCTCCATCCGTCGTCCATCATTATAGTAATATTATTCCATTTTTTACCCTAAACATGAAAAGTCAAGAAGTCAAGTTCAAAACAAATACAAGGAATCAAGGTGATAAAAGTCACTTTGGAGAAGTTGAAGTGTTTACCGTAAAAATCTTGACATTAATTGATTCAGTCACCACGAAGTATTGGATGGAGCTTTGGACAATATTCCCTTTTGTTTGGATAGAGCTTGAAGTCACTGACGCGTGAGAAGTGATGGAAGTCAATTTAGAGTTGAGATTAAAAAGTTATGTCATTTGTTTTTACCATGACTCGAAGTTGTCCAACACTAGCTACAAACGTGTTGAGATATTTTAACCAACCTAAGTAGTCACATTAGGCCCAATACGTTTTTAGCTAGTTATTTAATCATTTTATCAGCTCCTAATTCATAACGCTGAGAAATTACAACTTTTTGGAGAGAGCCACCATTCTTCCTCATCGGAGCTCTGTTCTTCGTCAATCATGAGAGTAATCTTATTCCATGTTGTATTCTAAACATGATTCTTGCATTATTTATCAATAGTTTTTTTATTTAATTATGAACTAAACCCTCATTTCTTGAGGATTGCTTTTGTATGAATCTTTGCTAGTTTATTTAATGTTCAATCGATTTGGGATTATATTTTATTGAAGTGGGTACTCATTTCCATTGACTATGTATTTATGATTATTTACTGTTCATATTCTTTCCAAATATTAGGTAGTGTTAGTAATTAGGCTATCGCTCGGGGAGGGGGGGGGGGGCGAATTACAAACATAGTACATAGATGTTTGGTGTGTGTTAGTGAACCCAAAGGTCTTGACTAACCAAGTAGTCATTAGGGTTTGGACCATTTGAATTTGAAATAATTTGTATGTTACTCGGTAGAAGTCTCGTGTTTCGTAAAATAGCTTCCTATCTACCCAGGAGGGATTTGGGGAGATTGTTATATCCCAGCTAATGTGAAATTACACTTCACCCTTATTCCTAGAAACTTTGAATTGGATGAATTGGCGATTACTAGCAAGAATCAAGCATCTTCCTCACCTATTTGACTCTCTTACTAGTTAAATTTGTACTTCGTTTTCATTCGTATTTCTATAAATCGTTTTAGTTTATTAATCACAAACCAAAAAAACATTTATTTACTTAATTGGAACTTTACACTTTTGCACTCATAAACAATTAATAATAACTTTGATAGTCCATGTTTAGATCCCGTATACTTATCATTTATTACTTCTCAACTCTCCCATGCACTTTCGGGTAAGCACTCCTTTCCAATTTGTTGATTTATTATATCACGCTTAGGTAATCGAACACACACCAAAAGGCTATATGAGTTATGCTTTCTTCTATCTCGACCATTTTGTAAGCAACGTAACTGAAATTGAGTTTGTATATGTCGAGTAGGATAAATCATATGCCCAACTCATTCACTACTTGAAAACCTATCAATCAAATCGCTTGTTAATGTTTTGACACTATGGAAGAAGTACTATGTATAAAATATATTCTTGACATACTATATTTTACCTTATTAGACTAGTTTATTTCCATATTATATCTATTTCCTTATTAGTATAGTCTTAGCTTTCTTATTTACCAAGTAGTTAGACCTATATATATGGTCTCATTTTATTAGTTAGAAACAACTAATATTCACAGTGTAGTTTCTATAGTATTTCTCGTTCTTTAGCCTTTATGGCTCCAATATTATCAATATATTGTTTCTCTTTTCTTATTTTCTCTCTTCCATTTATTTAAGTATCTCACATGGTATCAAAATAACTAATCCAAGTGGTTTTTCGTTATTGTTTTATTGGCTTTCGCAAGTTGTTATCTCCACCTTCCATGATACTCTTTCATTATCGTTTCAATCGCGTCTGCAAAAAAAAAACTATTTTCTCTTAATCCTCTCGTAGGTTCCGAATCTTAATTCTCTTGTAGGATTCGAAATCTCATCCTTCTCGTAGGGTTCAAAATTAATTGTTCCATAGGATTTGAAATCGTATTCCTCTCATTGAAATCAAAATCTTAATCCTCTCGTATGATTTGAAATTAATCCTCTCGTAGTATTCAAAATCTCGTTAGGCCATCCAATGGTCTATCTCGATAAATCGTTCAATCAGTTTTTGGTTCGTGGTTTTCCATGCTCGACTCATCGCTCTACCTCATCGTTGCACCACGACATCAACATTTTCACTATGTCGACTCCTCTGTCATGTTTCTCGATTAACAACACTCAAGATACGTCATCAACGATCCAGATTTCAAACTCAAGATACTCTCTATCCGACCTACATGACTTTGAGGGGGTGGGGTATTAAATATATTATTATTAGCTTACTGGACTAATTTTCCATATCATATTTATTTTCTGATTAGTATAGTCTTACCTTTCTAATTCACCAAGTATATATATATATATATACTTTCTCGTTCTTTAACCTTTATAGCTCCAATATTATCAATATATTATTTATATTTTCTTATTTTTTCTGCTTATTCAAATATCTCACATTATGGATTAAGTACGGTTCCAACTTAGTAGAAATAATTTTGTGTGCATTTCAATAACATTAATAATTCTTGCAAAACTTTATTTAGTTTACTGATCAAAATAAGCTTACTGTATTAGTTTAATGACTCTTGTTAATATTGTTAAAATTTTTGTGTACAAGCAAGAGTCTCATAACTAACCGAACATCGCATTTTCTAGATGATTTCTAGAAAATGCTTATAACTCTACCTTAAACAGATTTTGAGGTTGAACATGATAGACAAATTTTCTGCAATTCAGCGCTTGTAAGGAAAACTCACGCAGTTCTTGCAGCTACGCGGTTACGTAAGGACTTCCCCAAAGAAAGGAAACTCATTTGGTCGGATAACCTTGTTGGACGATACACCCAACTATCTTGAAAATTCTTCGAAAAGTGGCAGAAGACAGACCAGTTGTTTTTTAACATATTCGAAGAAGAAGAAATGGGTGAGCAGATAAACTAGCAAAGCAAGCTATATAGTGGACAACGACGCCCACTATATGGTTGACCGAGCACCTTTGTGATACGATTTGTAAATTAGGAATAGTATAAGCATAGTAGGTTTTGATAATTTCAAACCCAAAAAAAAACAGATTTTGAGGGATATTAAAGTGTAAACAATGTGAAAAGGATTATTCAAACAAAAATGCAAAACAAGTCAAAGCCTTGTGATAACTTTGTTGAAACAATTTACTACAACTTTTAGGATAGATTCGGTGCACCGACCGTTGAGTCACGGGAAATGAGATTTCCAGATATGAAACAATGAAATGAAATTCAAACTAACTCTATTAATGATACATATGTACTAATAAAATTAATCAAAAAAATTAGTGCAAAATTTGTAATTCAAAAAGAGAATAATGAAAATGACACCAAGAGTAAGAGGAAGAAAAAAAAGCACCTACAATATTAGGGGTCCCATATCATGTCTCCTGAGAAGACTGAAGATGTGATTTTCATCTTTCTCCATTGCACCATTCCATTTTCTTTCACCATCTTCTTTTGCCATTTTATCTCTTTCCCTATCACAGATATTTCCAAAAATTCACATGAATTCTTACACCACAATCATGTCGAATGAAGGAATGAAGAATCCTAACGAAGGATCGTCGCGATCTGCTAGTGATCAACCACAGCAAACACCACCTTTGAGCCGATACGAATCACAGAAACGAAGAGATTGGAACACTTTTGGACAATACCTGAAGAATCAAAGACCTCCAGTTCCTTTATCACTATGTAACTGCAACCATGTTCTTGAATTTCTTCGTTACCTGGATCAATTCGGGAAGACTAAGGTTCACTTGCACGGTTGCATCTTCTTCGGACAACCTGATCCTCCGGGCCCATGTACTTGTCCTCTAAGACAAGCTTGGGGAAGCTTAGATGCACTTATAGGGAGGCTTAGAGCTGCATATGAAGAACATGGCGGATCACCCGAGAACAACCCGTTTGGTGATGGAGCAATTCGGGTGTTTTTACGCGAAGTTAAGGAGTGTCAAGCAAAGGCAAGAGGGATTCCATACAAGAAGAAAAAGAAGAGGAAGAAGCCTTCGCTTCAGACTGATGATCAAGTAAAGATTTTGCAGCAATCTGCCTAGACCCTAAAACAAATGGTAATTTAATCTTGACTCGCTATACTTTTCTCTAGTATTTTCTGGTAATTGAATAGCAAATTCAGTAGTATAAAGTATGCAGGATTAATGATGAATCCACGAGTGGATCTCGCAGGTTGTAACAAAGAACAACCTAGGAGATTAATAACCCTAGGACCACATTTTCCAGCCAGTAGTTTAAGGTAATATTAATATATATCATGGCTATTTTAACCAAAACCCTAGAGTCGCTATGGATAAAAACCCTAAATTCAATGGCTGTGTTCAAGCTTTGAGTAAACCAATAGCGTAATTTGAGTAATACTTCCCCAAAGAATTTATGAAACAATGAAAAAGAAAATAGTTGAAATTGTGGGGAATAATATATATTATATGTCCATTTACATCATTTAATTAAGTTCTCTCTCTCATTATGCAAAAGATGATGTTTATTTGGTGGGTTTCTAAATTAAATATATCTTTTTACATCTGTTTTTTCCTCTTTCTAGATTTCGCTGGATTGTGTGCCCCCTGTGATGATGATGTGATATATCTCATTTTTTAAGTATGTTTGTACAAAATATTTAGGTGGAACAAGAAAATGAAATTTATTTCATACTATTTATTAATGTCACACACATAGTGAAGACTTCTTGCTTGTTCCTAATTTGGGTAGCATGAGCTCCCTCTACTACCTTATAATCCTAAAAAATTTGGTTGACACAACTCATATATTGTATGAAAGTCCGGAGCAGATTTAGGGGTAAGGATATGGACTGTATTATTTCCTTCGATTTCATAATGCAATGCGAATTTATTTGAATGTTTACTGAAAAAATTGAAGTGACAGAATACATTAGTGTTTTTTACTTAAATATTAACTTTATGTGAATTTACTTTTTTTAATATTATCAAAAAATGGCTTTATTTTAATTGTAATAAAATTCAAACAAATTCAAACGAGATATTAGCGTTTAACCTTTATAGCTTGGCCAAAGTTTCATCTGCAATCCTCAGCAAATCAAATATAAGATTTTATCTTTTTGGTTTTTTAGAACCATATTAAAATTCAGTCGTTATTCTAATTATTAGGTAATTTCAATAAAAAAATTAAATCTATCCTGATCAGAGATATGTATGGGAACATGACATTTGTGCTAATTAGAGTAGATTGATACTATGCTTAATATATCTAGAAATTCTATTCATGAATGACTTTGATTCCAAAAATGGGGACAACAATATTCAATGTATAGATGAAAGTTAATTATCTATCATTGATTTATACTGACTTTGAAAATAAAAGTAACATCCGTCCAAAAAAAGAAGAAAAAGATAAGGTAACATAACTTTTTAACAATCTATAATTGATACTATTTGTTTTTAGATCTAAGACTATATTGAGCTTGAATGCTTATATTTTTTTTATATATTTTTTTTATAAAATCATACTCATATATAGTTAAGAAATATGTTATTTCACTCTCGAATGGATGAGATCAGAATATAAAATTTAACGAAATACGAAAGAATAAAAAGATCGACACCCAATTAAACAGTAAACCAGACGCCGTAATATTTTTAACTATTCGACCAATTGCATACTTTGTTGATCTCCTAACCCACCTAAAATAAATATGAGAGGTTGCGTCAGCCAACAAACAAATGTATTCTAAGATTGGTAGAGATTTTCAGTCTGCTACGCTAATGGGAGAATTGATGGCTTGGATAATAGATAAAACAACACATTCAACGATGACGTGAACAAAAGATGATTGTCTGATAAATATAATAGCATTCATGATGGTCAAACACTTGGTTGTAAACAATGTACATAGGGATGCACAACTAGTTCGTCCATAAAAAACAAACCCCTCATGGTATTTACCAATAAACCCGATAACCAGGGGCGGATCCTAGACAAAAGTTGAGGGGGGGCTTGAAATATATGGGGGGTTCCGGGGCAACGCCTCTGGTTTTTTTTTTTAGGAACGTATAGTGAAATGTCAAATTTTATAATATATTTAATTTTTTATTAAATATTATCCTAAGAAAGATATGCACATAAATTTTTTGAGATAAAGTAATCAATGAACTCAAATTTTATAAATACATCAACTATGTGTTTAATTCACCGCTATATAATTAACGATTCTCCAATTCTATGTGATAATCGTTTTTCAAATAAATTATATTCAGTTAAAATAAAAAACTTAAATTAATAAATATAGTTTTTTTTTCCATTTTTAAGTTCTAATTTGTTGTTTTAGTAAAAAAAAAATCTAATTCATACGCTTGAAATCATGTGCACAGGTTGTGAAGTTTTTCTTTTTTCTTTTGAACAAAGTATTAAATTACTAATACAGTCATACTAATTCCTTCTCTATGTAAACATAAAAAATGATTAGAACAAAAAGAAAAAAACACTATGTAGCATAGATTTCTAGTAAGTTTCAGCAATGGATTAAACTAAAAAAACTAAAATTTAAGGACATTAACTATTTATTCATATGAAAGAAAACTTAAATTTCCATCTAATAATTTTATTAATAAATTTTAAGTTCGTATAAAAAAGTTAATAATTCACATACAATTATCCAAATTCTTATAAAAACACTCAATAATAAAAAAAATACTTACAGTAATATTTAGCTTTTATAAAGAATTGGATTGCGGCCGTGGAATGGATCCAAAATTATTTGTAAATTTAATTAGAGTGATGTTTGTAGAGATAATAGTGTGTAATTTATAAAAAAAAAATTAAATAGAGTTAAAAAAATTACTAGAGTTATAAAAAGTATATTTAGTAGCAAATTATTAATATAGGATAAATAATTTTTTTTTTTGAAAAAGTCAGGGGTAGCTTGAGCCCCCTCTGGGCCCAATGAGGGTCCGCCAGTGCCGATAACAACTCCATAAGGGCACATGAATGCGTCTATGTTGAATTTAATAGTATCCAGTAGAGGAAGCGTTCAAGTAGATATATCAGTTAAATTCGTATTATGTAGCAGTGAAACGGGAAGAGCATGCAATGAATGAGTAAAATATCATCTAGTTTATCGTTAAGTTGAATGATAATAGTAGGCACATTTATATTTTTTTGTTTCATAACATGTTAACTACATGCCAACTAACTAGCCCAACAAGTAAAGGTTATACTAGGTATTATTTATTTCTTTCTACCTCATTTATTAGCGTAGTTGGACGCAAGGCCGCGAGCCACCAGTGAAACTGAGACCAAATAGGAAAATCTTCCTCGAGAGGTAGGGCACCTTTAAACCAGATCTTGTAGTACTATATGCAACTAAAGGGTGTGAACTGGACTACAGAAAATGAATCGGCTAATTTTATTTCAACTAAATAAAATTAAAAGGTAATTTAAATCCAATTCTCTTACCAACATAGATGATCATAAGTTTGATTAATAAGCAAAAGATAATAATGATGTGCAATATCCATACGAGCGTATTATCAAACATATAAAGAACATAAATAAATAGGTTAGGGAAAGGGAATACATAAGCATGTATAGTGGTTCCACTTCCCTACTCCACTACCTAAGATAGCCACCTTAGGATTTACAAGCTTCTTTACTAAGCTATTGTCTCTCTTAACCGGGTTGAGAACACAATACCCTTTACAAACCACTTCAAAACCCTGAAGCAAGCACTTGTGTAATAACAACTCAAGGACACCAAGTATAATCCCTATACTCATACACTCTCTTAATGTATCTATTACAAAGACTAGACTAAGAGGAAGAACAAGTATTTAGATTGTTTTACAATAGTGATTAACTTGTAAAGAGTGGATATGATTTTATAGCATTCTTATTTTTAGTATGATAACTCTTGACACCATCTTGGATGATCACAATTAATCCCCTTTATGTTGGTAGTGAACGGTGTAACTAGTTCCTTGAATGAGCTCCATTTTATAGGTGGAAGATGCTCTTTTTGTATGAAAATCTTTAACATTAAAACGAGATAATAAATATAAACCTAGTTCAAAAACACATTTTAAGTAAGAGAATAATATTTTAATTAAAAGATAACTTGTTGAATATTAAAACAAGATTATAAATGAGTGTTAGACCAACAATATCCCTTTTTTTTTTTTGATGTTTGACAAATCATAACTTACAAAGTTGCAAAAGAACCATTTTTAAGAAAATCTCCCCCTCACAATATGCATAAAAGCTTTGTGCAATTTTGAAAATGAGATTTATAAAGAAGAAGTTTGAATGTAACAAGTAAGAAAGTTATATCAAAATATTCTCCTCCTTTGTCAACAACAAAAAGAGTTAAGGGACTATAGTGAAAAAATTCAAAAGTTTGATATATTGTAACGAAATTTTACAAGAGAGTTCCGAAGTTTCAGAAACATCCAAAATGATTTTTTTTTTCAATGCAACAATGCAAATAATATCACAATTAATCAAATTTTCATCTTGATGCTCGATTCCTACACACAAAATAATAAATCTTTAGGTACCCAACTCGGTTTGGGTTTATGAGGGTTAGTGGATTTTCTTTTTATCATTAATATACGCTTTTTCCTAGCAGGTACAAGAGATCTAAATCCAAAAATTTACGATAATAACGATGATACGCATCATGACCAAGATTTTCACAATAGGTGCATGAATTTAATCAAAGGATTTTGAAGAAGGGGGAATAAAATGTGAGGAAGTTGATTTAGCAAATGCATTTTTAAATAAAATTTGTTTGGTTAAAGACTCATAACCAGTACCAACCTCTTAAAAAAGCATTTTTTGAGAACCTAAAATTAAATCTAAATTTCTTGCCCTTTAGTAAATTTTACAACAATAGCATTTAATTCATAAATATTTTTGTTTAACACAACATTTTCCTTTAAAATACTTTTCCCTCTATTTCTTTCATTTTCCAAATCTTTAGTCAAAGCTTTGTTTATTTCGATAGAGTTCAAGAAATCATTGTAAAGAGAATCATATGCATCATGAATAGTTCCCTCACTAGCATCGTCATTAGATGAAAAAGGGCTAGATTTAGAGGTTACCTCATCATTTTTTGTCATGAATGCACATTGAGTTGAATCATCATCACTTATGTGATTCACCATGAATGCGACAATATTACATGCTCACTTTCACTTTTTTCTTGATCGGAGTTGTGACATACCATGTGAGGTTGGAGTGCAAGGATTTCTTAGTTTTTTTTGCAAAGATTTGGATAATAGCTTTTATTATGCCCTATTGTATTGAAATGGTCGATAGTAGGCCATTCTTACTTGATGGTTCTCATATTCTTTATATGGGATATGGAAGAGCTTCCTTCTTGGCAAAACATTTGTACCTTCAACAAAGCCAAACCTTCATCTTCACTAGTCGCTTCTTGGTGGTCCTTAGTGTGTTCTAAAATAATGAAATAAGTAAAGAGAACCACAACCGCAAGTGTACGGTTGTCCCAAGTAATAATAGTGATAAAATAGATTCGTTCTCAGGGACGGATTGGTTGACTCTAATGCTTATCAAGTAGTGTTTAATTGCAAGTAAAAGCAAGTAAATGATTTTATAGTTGTTTGTTTGGTTTTCTATTACTAATGCAAATAATTAAAATAATAAATTAATGCAAGTAATTAACTAGACGCAAGAAAATAAAGTGTTTACGCAAGATGAGAAGGCAGTACTTGAGAGACGCAAGGATTTCACCTAACTATCATTCATTTCATACATTGTTTAAGGAACAAATTGGTCAATTAACATAGGTCGGGATTCGGGAATCTTCGTACCCCCATCAGGGTGGACTACAAAGCTATTCTAGGGTGTCACAAACCCCGTCAGGGTGATTATGATCCACCTTCGAATGATTAAGCTAAAAATACCCAATCGGCCATAAGGTTAATTACGCTCGTCAGAGTCAAATAATTCCTACCTTATATTCTGTAATTAATTCCGTATCTAAACCCCCCCGTCAAGATGATCCACACGCCACTATGTGGAATAGCCTAGATACTAAAACCTGTTATTAATTAGCTACTTTAAGAACAGTAAATAATCACAAATTACATAAACATGCAAAAGACCCAATTTGAATTAAATTAATGAAATCCCAAAGCCAATCATATGAAATAAAATAAAGTATGGATAAACTCATTATGCGTTCCCAAGTATTAAATGAAATTAGCTCATAATTAACGGAAAGACAAAAACTAAAGACATAATTGGGTTCATAATGTTTTACAGAATAAAATAGAAGAACCTAATTACGGAGTTGATTCGGCTGCGAAGTGGAGATATAGACAGTCTCCAGCTCTTGACTTCTTCTTTTCCTTGCTTCTGTTTCTTCTCCGGACACTCTCTTCTAAGGATGATTTGAACTGAAGAATAAAATGAGAGGTCCTTGACTCTCTCTCTAAGGATTTGTAAATTGAAGAAAAATATGTGAGAGGTACTGAATAATGAGGTCTAAAGGCCTATTTATAATGATAAAATCGGATTAGGGCTTTTACTTAAGGATTAAGTGAAAATTAGAAAAGCCCAAGTCCACTAATTAAGCCCAAATCCCGTAACTGCTGCACCACCTCCACTAAAACAGCTCTAGCCGATTTTTTATAACTTCGATTGACCTCAAATAACTTGCTAAATTTCCATAACTCGATAAGGAACATAATCTCTTCAAAGGTCAGCGGCTAAATCAACTCGTAAGTGCCTCGAAATCAGCAATCTTTGGCCTGTTTTCCAGATTTGCAGCTTCAAAATATAATTCTTTTCGGGAATTATCTTCAAGATTTGACTTCATTACACGATCTTTGACTTTAAACTTTTATTCCTCTCCTAGCTAGTATTCAAAACCTACAAGCTTTTCACTAAAAACAACCCATATTACGCGCAAAAGCTTAATAAATCAAAAATACTAAAATCTAAAGAGGAAAATTGAATTATTGCATATTAGCACCAAAGATTTATAAAAATAGTCGAATAAACCCCAAAAATGATGTCTCCCAAGGGCATAAAATTAGAACATTTAGGGAGACATCAAGACCCCCAACTCAAACCTTTGTCGTCCCGACAAAGCAAAACTAAAAACAAGGGGAATGAAGTAGATACAAGAGAAAATAGAAGCTAGCAAATAAACCCAAAAGCAATTCTAAAGATAAATCTCATATAGCAAACATTAAGAACTAACATACGCATACACTAATCATGCAACATCAAGCATAAGTAACTTCAATCATAAAATTAACTTTGCAATGCTAGAAGGTTACACTTGTACTTATCTTATTATGATGGCTATAGTTTGTTCCTCGATCGCTTTGAACGCTCCACTTAGTATACAACCTATTAACTTACCATGCACCTAGGAATCACGAGGACTTTACGGTTTTAGCGTAGGCTTAGGGACGGTGTGGTATGTATATTTGGTAAATTTGAAGTGAGCTTTTGGCTCTCTCCTCACTTACCATCAACAACTGTCCACGAGCTTGAGTTTACACTCATATAATGTTCTCACTCAACCCATTTGACGCGATAATGTTGCGTCCCAATGTCAACCCAATTAATCTAAGATGATTTTTCCAAATATTCCACTTTGCCGGTTTATTTTATTCTTTCTTTCTTTTTGTTTTCTTTTTCATTTATTTTCTTCTTCTTTTTGTACAAGATACCCATGACCATCCTTTTGATGTGAGAGGTCATGTCTCTTATAATTCTTTTTTTTTCTCTTTTTTTTCTTTTTTTTCAAATCCCGGCAAAGGGTTACAAATAATAATATCATCTACATTTTTGTGCCTCAATACAAACACATATAATCCCTTCCCAATGTATCTTCCCTAATGTGGACCCTCCACCCCAAACTCAAGCTCGAGACAGGTCTCAGGATCGTGATTCAAGTGCGGGTCATTTGGTCATGCCTAATAATCTAAAGGATAATGGGCTTATATCGTGGCTACAAAAGAAAAGGCTTAAGGATCAAAATTGGGCTAAGACGGATAAAATTATTATAAGGGATAGCAAGCTAAAAGGCTACAAATGGCTAACAAATAACTGCTCCTATCATTTTCCTAGCTACATGGTTCGTCTCTAGTTCATATCTAAGTGGGTTCTCTACTAATTTAGATCTCACGTTCTACAAACCAAACATTTTCCTTAAGTACAAGTTTACTTATTTTGCATTGTTCATTAATGTTTCCTATTCATTATCTATGTTTTCATGCAATTAAAGTGCGTTTTATGTTATTCCCTAAAGTCCACTATTTACTATCATAGATTCATCAAAAGTATGCTTAAAAGGGACATTTAAAATCTTCTACAGTCAAACGCAACTCCTAATTATTTTATTGAAAGCAATTAAAAACAATTAACACATAAAAATTGGGATGAGGCAACAAACCCCACCCCAAACTCAAAAATGAGTCGTGTCCCCACGACTCGAAAAGACTCAAAGCAATAAAATAATCTACACTAAATGAGAAAGGATAGGAAAACATATCTGGATCGGCACTAGGCCGATTACGTGTAGTCTCATGTTGAAATTTTGAATACTTCTTTATCAAGCTTAAAAGATCATGTATGTATTGCGTTCATCTTGAATAAAGTGTTCTTCATTACCTTGAACTCTTTTGTCATATTTTCCAAGTCTTCATCTTTTCCTAATCCTCTCAATCATCATGTCTTCTACGAAAATCTTTCCTCAACACCCAACTTTCTATCTTCATCATGATCTTCGTACCTTTTCCAACCTTCATGGTCATCTTTGATGACCCCAAACTCAATTTTTCACCTACTTAAAGATTACTTGCAAAATATATAATATTAATAGACTCAGTAAATTCACAATTCCTCCGCTAAATAACTAAAATAAATCTTAATTCCTAACTAGTAATAGAAAGAAAAGAAGAGTTCTAGCTATTTGGCCATGGAATTTATGATGATTTGATACCTTGCACTTGCAATCTCCAACCTTCAAAATACCAAAGCTATTGATGAAATTTGTGTCTCTTAATATTGTTGAAAGTGGCACAGTAGTGGAATTGGTGATTTATTTGAGATGGGTATTTAATATCTATGGTGTTGGAAAGGTTTAAAGGATATAATTTAAGCTTTGGTGAATAAATTTTTGGATTAAAACTTGAATTTTCTTGGTGTTTTTGGAAAGATTTGTGATTGATTATGTGTTTGGATGATGTTTAGAGCGATGGATTGGTGATATTTTGGTGTTTTGATGATGAAGGTTGAGTGTTTTTGGAGCTTTGGTTTGTCATCAATGGTGTTTCATGTGTTGGAGGCTCAGACGCAATAAATGGCTGGACCCCAAAACGCTGGGTCAGAAAATTTTAGCTGTTCATGCGAAATTTTTGACTTCTCCATTGGATAGAGTTCGAAAAGTTATGCGGTTTAGGCTCAAGAAAAAGTTAATTCCGACCTCCGAGCGTCAAGTTATGATCTTCCGAAATTTTGATACCTGAGGTGCAGCACCAAAAACGGGTCCCCGGTTTCGACAAACCGGGTACCCGGTTTCTACTGTATTGGAACCCAAAATTTTCATTCTTTTTCGTTCTAACTACCCCAAACTCGTGACCTTCACTCCTGTAATCATCAAAAACATCTACCTTCCTCATTTCTTACAAATAAACACTAAATCAATAACCATTACTCTAATTTATACTAAGAATTTAAAGACATGAAATCAATTAACTAGTATACACTTGAAATGGCTTTTGTTTAACGTCGTAGTATGTAGCCTCCCCAGTAGTGGGTGAGGCTATGAACATCTACAATTCGAAGCCTATGACCTTCCAAAGGTCGTATTTCTATCAGTTTTGCCGTCACCACTCGAGTAACAACAAATGGTCCCATCCACGCATTCTTGAAACCTCGTGGACTATTCTCTTGTTTCGAGGCCTTCCAAGCAACCTTGGTTCCAACCCCAAACTCAACTTTAGCTCTCATCTTCAAGGGTTCATGGTGGTGGTCCTTCTCTTTAACTTCTTTAGACATTTCTGGAACAATGGGGAACCCAAGTGGCACCTCCTCAAGCTTTTTGCCCAAAACAAATGATGTTTCAGACTTATCTTCAATCACTAGGGCCACTTGTTCTTCTTCAATCTCTACACTCGCATCCTCATACGTTTCCGAGATAGCATCTGTGAGTACTTGTTGTGGTGTGAGTCCCTTTTCAAAAATCTCAAGCATTTGAGCGTTGATTCTAGCTTCGCTAAACACTTCTACAAATGCTTTATTTACTGTATCATCCTCTAACATGTCTATCTTTATCGGATTTGGAGGTGATAAAAGAGGAGTATTAGGTGGAGAATCCATCCTAATCTCTTCTATTTCTTCTGTCTCTTTTTCAACCAAGGACTCAACATTTGATTCCTCTAAAACCAGCTTGGTAGATTCTTCTATAGCCGAAATATCATCTTTACAAGATTCAAACTCATCATCAACTTGCTTATCAATAGTTACCTCATCCATGCTTAGCGTGATTGGTTCTTCTCTCATTGGAATCTCTAGTTCACTAATTGCAACTTGTGGCGATTCCAATTCATCCTCTTCTTGAAGACTAAACTCTCCAAATACATCGAACCAAACATCACTGTCAATTTCAATGGCCTCATCATCAATTGTTGTACCTTGGCCAAGTTGCATAGATGGTGCTTGTTGTAGCCTCTCAATTGTCTCTGTGAGTTGCATCAATCTTTGCTCCATAATTTGATGTTTTTGTTGCATGTCTTGCACTAATGATGTGGTAGCATTGATTATTGCCTCATCATTTTTCATATTAACCATTGAAGTGTTGATGAAACAATTGAGTGATTCTTCCAACTTCTTTAGGCTTTCCTCGTGATCTCTAAAGCTCCCTCGTGTCAAATTCTGAAAAGTATATATTTTATCAAAGGAGTCTTGCAGTTGATCCAACCAGGATTGTGGTGGAGTTTGAACTTGATAACGAAAATTCTCCATACCTAAAGAAAAACCTGAAAAGAGACTAAAACAAACCAAGCGTAAAATAAATGCAATTAAACACTAAAAGATAAACACCGGGGTCACACGCTACTGTCCCCGGCAGCGGCGCCAAAAACTTGGTGGTCCTTAGTGTGTTCTAAAATAATGCAATAAGTAAAGAGAACCACAACCGCAAGTGTACGGTTGTCCCAAGTAATAATAGTGATAAACAGATTCGTTCTCAGAGACGGATTGGTTGACTCTAATGCTTATCAAGTAGTGTTTAATTGCAAGTAAAAGCAAGTAAATGATTTTATAGTTGTTTGTTTGGTTTTCTATTACTAATGCAAATAATTAAAATAATAAATTAATGCAAGTAATTAACTAGACGCAAGAAAATAAAGTGTTTACGCAAGATGAGAAGGCAGTACTTGAGAGACGCAAGGATCTAACCTAACTATCATTCATTTCATACATTGTTTAAGGGACAAATTGGTCAATTAACATAGGTCGGGATTCGAGAATCTTCGTACCCCCGTTAGGGTGGACTACAAAGCTATTCTAGGGTGTCACAAACCCCGTCAGGGTGATTATGATCCACCTTCGAATGATTAAGCTAAAAATACCCAATAGGCCATAAGGTTAATTACGCTCGTCAGAGTCAAATAATTTATACCTTATATTCTGTAATTAATTCCGTATCTAAACCCCCCGTCAAGATGATCCACACGCCACTATGTGGAATAGCCTAGATACTAAAACCTGTTATTAATTAGCTACTTTAAGAACTGTAAATAATCACAAATTACAGAAACATGCAAAAGACCCAATTTGAATTAAATTAATGAAATCCCAAAGCCAATCATATGAAATAAAACAAAGTAGGGATTAACCCATTATGTGTTCCCAAGTATTAAATGGAATTATCTCATAATTAACGGAAAGACAAAAACTAAAGACATAATTGGGTTCATAATGTTTTACAGAATAAAATAGAAGAACCTAATTACGGAGTTGATTCGGCTGCGAAGTGGAGATATAGACAGTCTCCAGCTCTTGGCTTCTTCTTTTCCTTGCTTCTGCTTCTTCTCCGGACACCCTATTCTAAGGATGATTTGAATTGAAGAATAAAATGAGAGGTCTTTGACTCTCTCTCTAAGGATTTGTAAATTGAAGAAAAATATGAGAGAGGTACTGAATAATGAGGTCTAAAGGCCTATTTATAATGATAAAATCGGATTAGGGCTTTTACTTAAGGAATAAGTGAAAATTAGAAAAGCCCAAGTCCACTAATTAAGCCCAAATCCCGTAACTGCTGCACCACCTCCACTAAAACAGCTCTAGCCAATTCGTTATAACTCCGATTGACCTTAAATCACTTGCTAAATTTCCGTAACTCGATAAGGAACATAATCTCTTCAAAGGTCAGCGGCTAAATCAACTCGTAAGTGCCTCGAAATCAGAAATCTTTGGCCTGTTTTCCAGATTTGCAGCTTCAAAATATAATTCTTTTCGGGATTTATCTTCAAGCTTTGACTTCATTACACGATCTTTGACTTTAATCTTTTATTCCTCTCCTAGCTAGTATTCAAAACCTACAAGCTTTTCACTAAAAACAACCCATATTACGCGCAAAAGCTTAATAAATAAAAATACTAAAATCTAAAGAGGAAAATTGAATTATTGCATATTAGCACCAAAAGTCTATCAAAATAGTCGAATAAACCCCAAAAATGATGTCTCCCAAGGACATAAAATTAGAACATTTAGGGAGACATCACTTCTCCATAGGATTCTTCTTCCTCTTCACTTTCCTTTCTTTCCTTCTTTTTTCTACTTAAAGCATGAAAGGCAATAAATTTCTTTGTCCTCTTATCTTCATCATCTCTCAGTTTTTCTTCTTCAAGTACAAGATCTTCCGTCATGAGATTGCATATAAGCTCATGAACCGTCACCTTTAGAGATCCTTTGTGTTTCTTATAGAGTTACTTGTATTTCTTTGGAAGAGAATATAAGAGTTTCCGAAATTTCTCTTTGTTGGTGTAGTTTTGGTTGAGAGTCTTCAAGGTGTTTATGATGTAGAATCTTCGATGCATCACATTTAGGGTTTCATCAGGCTCCATTCAAAATAACTCATATTTTGTGATATAGAGAGTTAACCTTAGTTTCTTTGACATACATACACCATACCTTGATATTATAGCTCCAAAATCTCCCAAAGTTCATGAGACGATTCATATTCACTAACTCGACACTCAATCCACAAATGAGTGTATACATCGCCTTATGGTTCTTGGTGAGTTTAGATATATCTTGAGTAGTGAGATCTTTGTGATCTTTTAATATTGCACCGGATTCATCTTGGTAAGGAATGTAGAACCATATTTGATAACCATTCATAAAATATAGTAATCTCTTTCGATATATATTTCCATTATCTACTTCCATTCAAAGTAGTCTTTACCTGAAAAGAGGGGAGGTCTAGTAGAACATGAACCTTCTGGTTGGTTAGAGTCTATATAGTTTTTACTCTATATAAACGGTTAGGTAATAAATTAGAGTTACGCTCTAATACCAATTAGTGCTATATGCATCCTAAAGGGGAGGGTTAATAGGACCAAATAATTATTTGGCTAAATTTCACACTTCCTACGTAACCTATTATGCTGCGTGCGAAGATCATTGAGGCATGCTTTCTAATGAAAAGTTTTTTGTTAGAGATAGAGTACCCTTCCAAATTATATCTTAAACCTCAGGGATAGGGTTGAGGGGGTTCTAGTTTGACCATTGGGACTATCAATTGAAGGCTCTAGGAATTTTAGGGCTTTATTGTACCTAGAGTTTGCCGAATATATATTGTTCCTTGAATGGGGCCAAACTAGTCGATTAGGCCGCAGGAGGAAAAGGAGATGAAAATATTGTTTAGATTGAGTACTTTTCAAGTCCTTGACTTAAATGATTAAATGTGTGTTCCATGATATGGTTTTTGGGTTGATTGGTTCAGAAACTCTCATAGGAAATTTATGCAGAGATGAAGGGGTAGGGGAATTCCCTTTGAGCCATAGGTCATTCCAAATAGAGATAGTAGAGGCATCCTTAATAGAGCATGTGATAGACTTCTGAAGGAATTCTTTCCCTTTGACTTTACTACATCATACCACGAGGCATGGTTACCTATATACGCACTCCAGAATGAGTTATCCGGGAAATAAATCCATTTCAGAGTTTGAGATACCAGTGAATCTGAGTCCTCTAAGATCTTACACACTTGCTTAGCCAAAAGGGCTTGATTATAGTCCTGAAAATCCTTGAAATCAAGACCACCTTCGTGTCTAGGAGTGGATAAGATTGTTTGTTTGCACGAGTAGATTCCAAAAGCCCCTAACTTACTCTACCAAAAATCTACCACAAGGTAGTTTGACTTTTTATGATGGTTTTATGAAGTATAAGAAGCGACATTGGATACGTTGGAAGAGAATTTAATGTAGAAGTTATAAGAGTGAGTTTGACCCCTTCCGATTGTAGGGATCCTTTCCATCCTCTAAAAAGGGAGTAACCCTTTCTGAAAGTTAGGATATTCCGCCAACATGGGATGACCCTCATAATGTAGGAATTCTAAGGTACTTGCAGATTTCTGTTACCTCTACAATTGTAAAGATATTAGTTATTGAAGCTCGGAAATGATTAAGTTGTTACACCTAAACAATAGAGAATATTTTTTAGGTTCAGAGATTACCTGATACAAAATAGTAGTTATATAGTATTTTCTTTAAAGTATGGCTTCTTGTCCATTACATAAAGGAAAAGTATCAAGTCTTCTACAAACAATAGATACGAAAGAGATGGGTATGATTGGGCGATGCAATATCCTCTATGGTTTCACAAAGTGAGTTGCTCGTCTATTAAACATGTTTGGCCCTGCGTTTGAAACGAGAAGAGGTAAGGAAATAGTGCGTTGCCTTTTAGGATGTCTCGTGTAGGGTTAATCTAGGCCAAAACCTTTCCATTCATAGTGATACTATAGGAGACTTAGGAGATGCATTTAATGACCCATCCCACCACATTATGTCGAATCGTATATGTGAAAGGGCTAATTAGATAAAATCCCACTCTAGTTTGTCATAAGCCTTTTACATAGCTGCCTTAATAATGTCATAAGATTTCTTAGCATTTCGCTTAAGAAAGTATGGTTATAAACGCGAAGTGTTTCTTTGAATACATATAAAATAGGGTTTTTTATAATAGAAAATTAATGCATATTTAAATTCATTAGTAGTAATAGGTATTCAATTATTCCTCTACAGAAAAAGTGTAGGAATTTATCTCTATTCCACATTAGTTTTAAGTCATGTTTGTTTGTATTTAAGAAATATTAATCTAGTTCATTAAGATAATGAGTCAATAAAACTATTTTTTTTTTGCCAGTTTGGATAGTGGGTCTATTTCAGTTAAATTTTAATTCATTAAAAAATTGTTTCTTAACATGATATATTCCATAAAACTCTGTATTTAGTAATCATAATTTATCACTTAAAAAAATGAACCTTAATAGTGGAAAAAAACAAAGCATTGAATTTGTTATAAACTAATGAAAGAATATTTTATTGTATATTAACATCAAGTATTACAATGGAATGACACTAGTATTTATAAGAGAATAAGTGACCCTTCACTTAACCTATTTACAAGTCATGAATGAGATAATAAGAACTTTGACCTTTGGACATCCACTTTAATAAAATAACGTATTCATAATACTCACCCTTGGATGTCCATGCATTATGAAATATGCCTCGTTAAAACCTTGCCAAGAAAACCCTGTGGGATAAAAACTTGGTTGAAGGGAAAAGAGTACATATAGATGGAACTAATCATCTTGAAACGCAGCCCTCGTTAAAACCTTTCCAAGAAAACTCATTGGGACAAAACTTGGACGAAAGGAGTATTGTTTACGATCCCCCTGATGTTGGCAAGAGATCTATGAGTTGTCATATTCCAATATTGTTGATCGTCTTCTTGAATGTTGTGGTTGACAATATTTTCGTAAGAAAAACTGCAAAGTTCTTACGTGATTGTATCCGTCGAGTGTCAATAATCCACATTCTTATGTAGCTCGTGTGTGTAGGAGACTTTGGTGAAATATATTTTGTCTTGTCTCCTTTGATGCAGCTATTCTAATTATGTTTGGTACAAGCAATAATATCCTCATACAATACCATCAATATATTCTTGTTTAAGATATACCGCACTTCTTTTGGGTATGTTGAATAATTCACTTAAATAAATATTTCATACCTCTCTCCCATGAATATTCACTAAAAGATATGTCTCATTAAAACCTTATCAATAAAACCCATTGGGACAAAACTTGATGAAGAAAAAAGAATACATTAATCCTCAGGAGTTATGACACGTATTAAGTTTGTCTTGTTAAAACCTTACCAGGAAAACCCAATCGGAAAACCCGTGGTGAAGGGAAAGAATGTAGAATTCAATATATTCTCCTCCTCATTACGACATTACATATTTCTAAATATATTTGTACCTTGATGTCGTCGTTAATGAAATTTTAATTAGTAAATCTTCTAGATTTTTTCTTGAGGGTATTTAGTGATAGTGGTGGTCCTTTGTGTGTTCTAAAATAAATGCAAAAAGTAATTGAACCACAACCGCAAGTGTACGGTTGTCCCAAGTAGTAATAACGATTCTAGGATCGTTCGCAGGGACGGTTTGGTTAACTACAATGCTTATCAGATAATGATTGGCTGCACTTATGGAAGCAAGTAAAAGATATAATAGTTGATTTGTTGTTTGTATTAATTCTAGGTAATGAAAGACTATAAAGAAAATGTAATTAAATACTAAAACGCAAGTAAATGAATGTGAGACGCAAATATGAGAGGGCAGTACTTGAGAAACGCAAGGGATCCTCCTAATTCTATTTCATAACATATGCTGTTTAAGGGTTAAATCGGTCAATTAACAATGGTCGGGATTCTATAATCCTTGTACCCCCGTCAGGGTGGACTACAAGGCTATTCTAGAGTGTCACTAGTCCTGTCAGGTTAAATATGATCCACTTTTGAATGATTAAGTAATTTTACCACATTGGCCCTAAAATTAACTAAGCTCGTCAGAGTCAATAGTTTCTATTTTAGATTGAGTAATTAAGTCCGTACCTAAACCCTCCGTCAGGATGATCCACACGCCACGTATGTGGAATAGCCTAGATACTAACCCCTGTTCTTAGTTCATGACTCCAAAAACAGTAAATAATCTCAAATTACCGAAAAATGTAAAAGACCCAATTTAATTTAATTTATTGAAAACCCAAATTCAGACATATATTTAACAGAATCGGGATTCACCAATTAAGCATTCTCAAGTACTATGAAGAAATTAGCTCATACTAATTAAAAAGAAAACTAAATTAAAAGAAATGGAATTCATATTGTTTTACAGAATTATAAATAAGAAAGACCTAATTTCCGGAATTGGATTTGACTGAGAATGGAGATATAGACTCTCTCCAGCTCTACAGCTTTCTTCTTCTTCCTTCTGCTTCTTCTCTCTTGATGTTTTATTTTGTAAAAAGTGAATTGTGTGAAAAATAGAGGTCAAGAGCTCCTTTTATAAGCTCGGACTTGGACCTAATCTTTTAATTAAATGAAATATTGAAGGCCCAAGTCCATTAACTTAGCCCAAAATCCCGTAACTGCTGCACCACCTCCACTAAAACAGCTCTAGCCGATTAGTTATAACTCCGATTGACCTGAAATCACTTGCTAAATTTCCGTAACTCGATAAGGAACATATTATATTCAAAGGTCAACGGCTAAATCAACTCGTAAATGCCTCGAAATCAGCAATCTTTGGCCTGTTTTCCAGATTTGCAGCTCCAAAATGTAATTCTTTCGGGATTTATCTTCAAGCTTTGACTCCATATCACGATCTTTGACTCTCTTCTCGGATTCCTTTCCTAGCTAACATTCAAAACCTACAAACTTTTCACTAAAATACACAAGATTACGCGCAAAAGTTTAATAAATCAAAAATACTAGAAATAAAATAGGAATTCCGGATTATTGCATTTTTAACTCAAAAGTCTATCAAAATATTCAATTAAACATAAAAAATGATGTCTCCCAAGGGTCGAAAATAAGAACAATTAGGGAGACATCAAGACCCCCAACTCAAACCTTTGTCGTCCCGACAAAGTAAAACAAAACAAAGTGGTAGAGGTAAACGTAAGAACAAGTAGAAGCTAGCAAATACACCTTAAGCAATTCTAAAGATAAATCTCATATAGCAAACTCTAGAAACTAATATGCACATACATCTAGAATGCAAAATCAAACACAAATAATCTCAATCATAAAATTAAAATCGCAATGCTTGAAGATTACACTTGTACTCATATCTGTATGATGGCTAGAGGGTGTTCCTCAATCCTACATCGCTTTAAACGCTCCACCTAGTATATTCCCTATCAACAGAATCATAAATTCACTATGTACTTAAGAATCACGAGGTCTTTATGGTTTTAATAATGGCTTAAGGACGGTGTGGATGTATATTTGGTAAATTTAAAGTGAGCTTTTGGCTCTCTCCTCACTTACCATCAACAGTGTCCTCGAGTTGAGTTTACGCTAAAAAATGTTCTCACTCACCCATTTACGCAACAATTTAGCGTCCCATGTCTACACACTACAATTAAGATGATTTTCAGAAAAATTCCACTTAGCCGGACGTTTTATTCATTCATATTTTTCTTTTTCTTTTCTTTTCTCGTTTTTTCTTTTTTTTGTACAGATGCAAACCGGGTTCCCGGTTCCTACTGTATGGATTTTTGAATTTTTTTATTTTTTCTTTCTTTTTCATTTTTTCTCATTCCCGGCAAAGGGTTACAAGTATATATCCTCTGCAATTGTGCCACAATACAAAACACATCAATCCCTACCCATTTAATTCCCCATAAGTGGACCCACCACCCCAAACTCAAGCTCGAGACATGTCTCAGGATTGTGATTCAAGTGCGGGTCGTATGGTCATGCCTAATAATCTAAGGGATAATGGCTTATATCGTGGCTACAAAGAAAAGTCTAAAGGCTCAAAGTGGGCTAAGACGGATAATAATTAATACAAGGGATAGAAGGCTAAAAAGGTCACAAATGGCTAACAAAGAACTGCCCCTATCATTTTCCTAAGTACATAGCTCGTCTTTAGTTCATATCTAGGTGGGTTCTCTACTAATTAGGATTTCACGTTCTACACACCAAACATATTCCTTAAGTACAAGCTTACTTCATTTGCATTGTTCATTAATTTATCCTATCAATTACCTATGTTTGCATGCAATTCTAAATACGTTTTATATCAATCCCTAAAGTCCACTATTTACTATCATCGATTCATCAAAAGTATGCTTAAAGGGATATTTAAAATTTTCTACAGTCAAACGCAACTCCGAAAATTCTTTTATTGAAAGCAAATAAAACAAATAGCACATAAAAACTGGGATGAGGCAACAAACCCCACCCAAAACTCAAAAATGAGCCGTGTCCCCACGACTCGAAAAAGACTCAAAGCAATTAAACTAATCTACACTAAAAGGAAGGATTAGAAAACGTATCTTAACCAGCGCGTGGCTGGTTACCGGTGTTGCGTTCTGGACCTTTGTCTCGCGTAAGAGCATCATAAATTGCGTTTTGAAGTGTGTTTACGCCTAGGATCAAAGTTCGAATAAGGTCCAATTCTCTTGTAACGTTTCCCAAGGTAGCAATCATCTTCTCTTGATTCTCTTCCAACACCCTAATTTTCTATTCCAACTCAGGAGCATTCTTCGCTTTCTTTGGTGGAGGAGCTCTAGGAGTATTCGTAGCTCGTGTTGCTTCATCATGGATATTCTGAATTGTAGTCAATTCCATGCTTACTCCAACTGTCACACTGTCATCTTCTGCGTTCCTACGCGGAATCTTTGCGTCTAGGCACAACTTAGTAATAGTACAAGGAAACTTGAGATTCTGCTGTTTCATCGGAGCTCTCGCGAATTCCGTGATGGTGTCATAAATAATATTAGCAACATTCATCTGTTTCTCCTCAATAATACACTTATTAAAAATTATATGCTCCTTCTTCAACTCAGATGCGTGTTTAATTCCAAAGAAAGTAGGTATTATGAAACGAGACCAAACCTTCGCACTAGGTGTCAAAATACTGTTGTAAAACTGTCCAGGATATCTTTCTCCTTCAGGAATTGGGCTAGCCCCATTAATAAGCACAGTACCCCAAAGGGATTCATAATCTAAAGAAGGGTCATTAAAGGTTCCTTGGAACGGACATAATCCAATAAAGTTGGATAATTTCAAAGATTTCCGAATAAGTTCAATAGAGAAAGGAACTACCTTTTTGCGAATTTCAATTGCCTCACGGGAAAGGGCTAAACCTTAATAAAATTCTCGCACAAAAGTAGGAATAAACTCAAGCTTCCTTTCTCTTAATTCTCTCCAACCAAACTTATCACAAACAACAGCATATTCTCTATGAGCACTACTCATAATATTCTTAGGAAAGTCCATCTCTTCACCAAACTTTAAAAATTCAATTCTTTCACGAACCTGTTTATTCCATGAAGTATAAACCCTCTTAGGCTTTTGGGCCCACATCTTTCTTCGCAGGGGTTTCTGTTGAACTGGTACTTCTGGAACTTCTTGTTCAGTTTCACCCTCAAGTTCTTTCTCAATTTCATCTTCATGTTCATCCTCAATTTCTGGTTCATCAATTAATTTTCTCCTCTTACCTGTGATTTCCTTCTTCTTAGGAGCAAGCTTAACCTCTTCATTATTTCGTTTAGGACGCGAATCAGGAATCTCAATAGCTTGTTCTTGAGTACCACCAATGGTGGTCTTCTTTCTAGGAGCAGTTCTTCGGAAATCACCGGTTCTGTTAGTCATCTCTTTCCACCCCAAACTCAAAACTTCAAATAGTGAGAAACTAGAGAAAAGTTTAGAAATTTGATCTTTTGAGGCCTAGGAATTGAAGAACAAGGTGGAATATGAGATGGGTATTGTTTAATTTATGTGGGAGAAGAAGGAATTGGGTTTAATTTAAGGATTGGGTGAAGAAAAATCTTGGGGAAAAACTAAGGATTTGATGATATTTTGGAGAGGAGGTGAGTTGATCTTGTGTTTTTGTGGTGAAAGAGGGTAGGATTTGATGATATATAGGTGTTAATGATGATTTTTGGAGGTGGGGTAGGTGTTGGTGCGTTTTAGGTAAAAACTTGCAGAAGAGGCTAAATAAACTAGGTTAAAAAGCATAAAACCGCCATCACAGCATGAAAACCGGGTACCCGGTTCCGCGTCGCTGTGTCGGCGCGGAAAATTACTTAATTGATTTTTTTTACCTCGACGCAATTAATGGCTGGACCCCAAAACGCTGGGTCAGAGAGTTGCCCTTCAAAACCGGGTTCCCAGTTTGTGCGAATCTGGGTACCCGGTTTGCAACGCTGATGTGGGTTGACACGCAAGTGGTGACGCAGC
The DNA here is from genome assembly GCA_029959085.1 of Nemophila menziesii. Taxonomy (NCBI): domain Eukaryota; kingdom Viridiplantae; phylum Streptophyta; class Magnoliopsida; order Boraginales; family Hydrophyllaceae; genus Nemophila; species Nemophila menziesii. The sequence continues at coordinate 27,357,070 of JARWIR010000004.1, read as the reverse complement.
AAACGGCGGGACCCAGTACGCTGGGTCAGAAAGGTCGAATTTCACAGCACCAAAACTGGGTTCCCGGTTTTGCGAAATCCGGGTACCCGGTTTCCGTCGATATCGCGAGTGAACACGCAGCAAAAGGCTGCCTTCCAAGACGCTGGGTCAGAAGCTCCAAAAATCACAGCTCACAAAACCGGGTTCCCGCTTTTGAGAAATCCGGGTACCCGGTTCGTGACGATGTGTCGTGAACCAAGACGCCATCTCTTGCGTGTGGGAGGTTGGTACCAGCTCCAAAACCGGGTTTCCGGTTTTTGTGAAACCGGGTACCCGGTTTCTCCTGGACAACCAACCTATTTTTCTTCTATTTTCGCCCTTTCAACCCCAAACTCATGACCTTTTTACCCCTGAAATCATCAAAACAACTACCCTTCCTCATTTCTTAATAATAAACACTAAAATTATGAAAATCAAACTATTTTACATTGCGAAAATTAAAAACTCAAACTAATATACAGAGAATTGGCTTTTGTTTAACGTCGTTAAGCTCGACGGGTTACCTCACGCTTCTAAGGAGACTCAAGGAGATACATGACCTCCCCGGGATGTGGATCTTCCAAGCGGTTGGTACTTTCACCTCCATGGTATATCTTTAATCTATGACCGTTCACCATGAAGTTACAGTTCTCTAGTGGATGTTCTGTTTCTATCGCCCCATGAGGTGTAACTTTGGTCACAATGTATGGACCCGACCACTTTGACCTTAACTTACCCGGATAATTGCTGAACTTTGAATTATACTTCAATACTTTTTGTCCCACTTCAAAGTTCTTCACACGAATCCGATTGTCATGCCATTTCTTCGTGTTTTCTTTGTAAAGTTTAGCATTTTCATAGGCATTCAATCGGAATTCGTCAAGTTCGTTAAGCTTCATCATACGATTCTCTCCGGCCAAGGTAGGATCTAAGTTCAATTGTGCGATCGCCCAATAGGCACCCATTTCTAGCTCAAGAGGTAAGTGACAAGCCTTACCATACACCATACGATACGGAGATGCACCAACTGGAGTCTTAAACGCAGTACGATAGGCCCAAAACGCATCATCTAACTTCATTGACCAATCTTTTCTAGTAGGACCAACGGTTTTCTATAGGATTGACTTCACTTCACGATTCGATACTTCAGCTTGACCATTGGATTGTGGATGATATGCAGTAGATACACAGTGTCTTACTCCATACTTCTCTAGAACAGTCTTCAAATAATTATTAACGAAATGAGATCCTCCATCGCTAATAATCACTCTAGGTGTACCATGTCTAGTGAAAATATGTGACATCAAGAACTTAATCACCACTCGTGAATCATTGGTTGGTAAAGCCACAACTTCTACGCATGTAGACACGTAATCAATAGCTAATAAGATGTAGAGGTTACCATTTGAAGGAACGAAAGGACCCATAAAGTCTATACCCCAAACATCGAATATCTCAACTTCTAACACATTATTACGTGGCATCTCATCCCTCTTGGATATGTTTCCGGTAAACTGGCATCTTGCACATTTCTTTACATAATCATGACAATCTTTAACAAGAGTAGGCCAGTAAAAACCCGATTGGAATACCTTAGCAGCAGTTCTATCTCCCTTGAAATGTCCTCCGTAGAGTGAATCATGACATCCAGTTATAATGGCTTCGGTTTCCTCCTTGGCTACACATCTTCGTATCATTTGGTCAGCACACACCTTGTAGAGTAAAGGATCCTCCCAAAAGAATTGTCTAGCGCGATGAGCTAACCTTTTCCTTTCTTGATAAGTGGATCCTTCAGGAAAAGAACCACTCACCACTAAATTCGCAATATCTGCATACCAAGGAGCTTCATAATCACAAACAACAAATAAACTCTCGTCAGGAAACTCTTCTCTAACTGCTTCAGTACCACTATTCATATCTGAACCTTCAAGACGCGATAGGTGATCTGCAACCTGATTCTCACAACCCTTTCTATCTTTAATCTCTAAATCGAACTCTTGAAGAAATAAAACCCATCTGATTAACCTCGGTTTAGCATCCTTCTTTTCCATAAGATATCTAATCGCTGAATGATCTGTATAAACAATAACTTTCGCTCCAAGAAGATAAGAGCGAAATTTATCAAATGAATACACAACTGCTAGCAACTCTTTTTCTGTAACTGTATAATTTACTTGAGCACCATTGAAAGTTTTACTAGCATAGTAAATCGAATGAAAAATCTTCTCTTTTCTCTGTCCCAATACAGCTCCCATACACAAATCACTCGCATCACACATAACTTCAAAAGGTAAACTCCAATCTGGGGATAATACTATAGGAGCAGAAATAAGCTTTTCTTTGATTGCTTGAAAGGCCGCTAAACAAGCTTTATCAAAAAGGAATTTGGAATCCTTTTCGAGTAAGTTGCATAACGGTTTAGCAATCTTAGAAAAGTCTTTAATGAAACGCCTATAAAAGCCAGCATGGCCCAGAAAACTTCTTACCCCTTTAACAGAAACGGGAGGGGGAAGAGTTTTAATTACCTCTATCTTCGCTCTATCGACCTCTAATCCAGCACTCGAAAATTTGTGACCCAGTATGATACCTTCACGAACCATAAAATGACACTTCTCCCAGTATAAGACCAAATCTGTTTCCTTGCATCTAATTAACACTTTCTCCAAGTTCTCTAAACATCTATCGAAATCATCACCAAACACGGAGAAATCGTCCATAACAACTTCAAGAAAATTATCGACCATATTCCAGAAAATGGCCATCATAGGTAGCAGGTGCATTACACAACCCAAATGGCATTCTACGATATGCAAAAGTACCAAAGGGGCATGTAAATGTTGTTTTATGTTGATCCTCTGGAGCCACGTAAATTTGATTATACCCAGAATAACCATCTAAGAAACAGTAGTATTCTCTTCCAGCTAATTTATCTAACATTTGATCAATGAAGGGCAGAGGGAAGTGATCTTTTCTGGTGGCCTTGTTCAATTTTCTGTAATCCATACAAACTCTCCAACCAACTACCGTTCTTGAAGGAATCACTTCATTTTTATCATTAAGAATTGTTGTCATCCCTCCTTTCTTCGGTACACACTGAACTGGGCTCACCCATTCACTACTCGAGATGGGATAAATAATCCCCGCGTCTAAAAGCTTGATGACTTCCCTCTTCACTACATCCTTCATAGCGGGCATTAATCTCCTTTGACCTTCAACTGAGCGTGCGTTATCGTCTTCAAGTATGATTTTATGTTGACAATAGGAGGGACTAATGCCTTTGATGTCAGCAATTGTTCAACCTATTGCCTCTTTGTTGGCTCTTAACACACGCAACAGTTTATCTTCTTGAGGACCTGTTAAATTTGCTGAAACAATAACAGGTAGAGTTTCATTAGTACCTAAATACGCATACCTCAAGTGTGCTGGTAATGGCATTTCTTCCAATTCCGGAGGAGATTCAATTGAAGGCTTCTTTTTAGGAATAATCTCCCCCGGTTCTCTCACAGGTTCATAGGCAAGACGCCTATACTTCGGATTCTCAGAATTAAGAGCTGCCACTGTTTCGGCAAGCTCTTCCATTATCTCAAGTAAGTCTAATGTCACAGCGGTCTGCAAGATATCATCATAATTAAAACAATCAAATACCTCTTGCGATGCCAGCTCAACTACATCCATTCTGAAGCAATCTTCCTGAGAATCTGGAAACTTCATAGCTCGAAACACATTAAATTTGACCTCCTCGTCTTGGATTATCATCGTCAATTCGCCGTTTTCTACATCAATCAATGTACGCCCCGTGGCTAGGAATGGTCTTCCCAAAATAATGGGGACATTCCTATCCGCGTCGTATTCAAGTATAACGAAATCGACGAGAAATACTAACGTAACTGCCTTAACAAGGACATCTTCGATTCGGCCTTCTGGATGTGCAAGAGATCTGCCCGCCATTTGCAAGACCATAGAAGTAGGTCTTGCTTCTCCAATTTTTAGCTTATCAAAGATAGATTTGGGCATCAGATTGATGCTCGCACCCAAATAGCATAGTGCTTTACCTTTCCATTCTTCTCCAATCGATATCGGAATTGTGAAACTCCCAGGATCAACTAACTTTGGAGGCAATTTACTTTGAAAAATAGCACTACATTCTTCAGGAAGACCAATCATCTCATTATCACAGTATGGCCTTTTGTTAGTGAGGGCTCTCTTCAAAAACTTCGTATACTTGGGAATATCTCGAATAGCTTCCAACAACGGAATATTAATACTAAGGCCTCTCACTCTATTAAAGAACTTCTGAAAATCGGCCAAGTCACCCTTTTTCTGAACTCGAGATGGAAACGGTGGAGGAGGGCGATTACTCCTAATATCATCTTTCTTCTTTGGAATTTCACTTGGCCTCTCTATTTCTTCGACCTCAACATCTTTCTCTTTCTCACCCACATCCTTTTCTTTTCTTAGAACTTCTTTCTCTTTCATAACAGGAAAAGGAGGTGGATGGAGGTTCTTACCACTTCTGAGAGTAACAACTTTGCAATCTTCATGTTGTCTCGGATTTTCTGTGTCGCTAGGGAGTTGCCCTTGTGGACGTTGATTAAGTTGTTTTGCGAATTGATCCATTTGGTTCTGTAATAGCTTGATACTTGCGTCAGACGCTTGTTGATTTTGCATAGCTTGCGTCTGAAGAGCAATTAGGCTTTCAACGGTTTTCTGAAGGGTAACTACACCTTCTTGTTGATGGGCAGGTAAGGCTTTTTGGTTCATGGTTTCATTGTAAGTGTCTTGAGGAGATTGTCTTTGCACATATTTTCCTTGATTCTGTCCTCCTTGATAATTATTATTTGGTCTTGGGTTGAAGTTGTTACCTTGGGGACGCGGCTGATACGCATAGGTAGGATTGGCTGCCCCATTAGGATTTGAGTATTGAAACCCAGGATGGTTTCTGTTAGGCTGATATCCATTACCACTTGAATTAAAGTTTCCTCTGTTGGAGACAAACATCACATGCTCTTGATTATTCGGACAACATTCCTCATCATGATCATTTACCCCACAAATCGAACACATATAAACTTCTTGTGCAGCTTGCACAGCTACCTTCTTACCCGAAAATCCTTCTTTTACAGCTAAAGTGAGCTGTTTTAATTGTTGTTCTATGGTGGTTTGAATCGTGTTCTCAAGAGTAGCGAACTTTTCTTCGATGTTAACCTTATTCACTCCTTTAAACGGGGTTCTTACTGAAGTCCACCCAACTTCATTCTTTACTGTTCTTTCCAAGATGATTTTTGCATGAACGTGTTGAACTTGAAGAAATCTCGCACCACATAGCAAATCTAATTATTTTCTTGAAGTCCCATCAAGGCCTTTGTAAAATATTTTTAGTTGTTGTTGTTCTGAAAGGCCATGATCGGGAAATCTACGTAAACACATCTGAAATCTTGTCCAGCTTTTACCCAAAGTTTCATCATATTCTTGACGGAAATGCGTTAATTCAAGTTGATCATCCAACCTCATGTTACTTGGGTAATACCTGTCAAAGAAAGCAGTTTCTAATTGTTCCCAGTTTGTTATCTTCGTAGGCTCTTGCGTATCGTGCCATTCACTTGCCCCATCAATAACGAAAAATCGAAACACAGCAAAATACATTTGCTCCTTTGAAACCCCTTGTGTGATGTAAGAATCACATATCTGCTTGAATTTTTGTACTGCTCGGATGGGATCTTCTCCAGCTTTACAACGAAAGTTTCCAAAACTTTGGAATTGAGCTAACATACCCGAATCTGGACGAAACCTCGGGACATCTATATCTGGAGCACCTAACCCTAAAGCAGGAGCACGGAATGGAACTTCTTCTGGACCATTAACAAACCAGGGATCTTGATTATTCGCCATTTCTCTTTCCTCTTTCTCTTGTTCTCTTCTTTTCTTATTTGCAAGTCTGATTAACGAATCCGGATTATCAAGGATTTGAACTGGTGGTTCAAATCTAAGCCTTCTTCGCATACACCAAACCTAAAAAATCTGAATGAGAAGAACAAACAAAAAGCGTAAAACTGATAAAAATAAAAATAAATGCAACTATCACTAAAGGATAAACACCGTGGTCACACGCTACCGTCCCCGGCAGCGGCGCCAAAAACTTGGTGGTCCTTTGTGTGTTCTAAAATAAATGCAAAAAGTAATTGAACCACAACCGCAAGTGTACGGTTGTCCCAAGTAGTAATAATGATTCTAGGATCATTCGCATGGACGGTTTGGTTAACTACAATGCTTATCAGATAATGATTGGTTGCACTTATTGAAGCAAGTAAAAGATATAATGATTGATTTGTTGTTTGTATTAATTCTAGGTAATAAAAGACTATAAAGAAAATGCAATTAAATACTAAAACGCAAGTAAATGAATGTGAGACGCAAGTATGAGAGGGCAGTACTTGAGAAACGCAAGGGATTTTCCTAATTCTATTTCATAACATATGTTGTTTAAGGGTTAAATCGGTCAATTAACAATGATCGGGATTCTATAATCCTTGTACCCCCGTCAAGGTGGACTACAAGGCTATTCTAGAGTGTCACTAGTCCCGTCAGGGTAAATATGATCCACTTTCGAATGATTAAGTAATTTTACCACATTGGCCCTAAAATTAACTAAGCTCATCAGAGTCAATAGTTTCTATTTTAGATTGAGTAATTAAGTCCGTACCTAAACCCTCGGTCAGGATGATCTACACGCCACGTATGTGGAATAGCCTAGATACTAACACCTGTTCTAAGTTCATGACTCCAAAAACAGTAAATAATCTCAAATTACCGAAAAATGTAAAAGACCCAATTTAATTTAATTTATTGAAAACCCAAGTTCAGACATACGAAATTTAACAGAATAAGGATTCACCCATTAAGCATTCTCAAGTACTATGAAGAAATTAGCTCATACTAATTAAAAAAAACTAAATTAAAAGAAATGGAATTCATATTGTTTTACAGAATTAAAAATAAGAAAGACCTAATTTCCGGAATTGGATTTGGCTGAGAATGGAGATATAGACTCTCTCCAGCTCTACAACTTTCTTCTTCTTCCTTCTGCTTCTTCTCTCTTGATGTTATATTTTGTAAAAAGTGAATTGTGTGAAAAATAGAGGTCAAGAGCTCCTTTTATAAGCTCAAATTCGGACTTGGACCTAATCTTTTAATTAAATGAAATATTGAAGGCCGAAGTCCATTAACTTAGCCCAAAATCACGTAACTGCTGCACCACCTCCACTAAAACAGCTCTAGCCGATTCGTTATAACTCCGATTGACCTGAAATCACTTGTTAAATTTCCGTAACTCGATAAGGAACATATTCTCTTCAAAGGTCAGCGGCTAAATCAACTCGTAAGTGCCTCGAAATCAGCAATCTTTGTCCTATTTTCCAGATTTGCAGCTCCAAAATGTAATTCTTTCGGGATTTATCTTCAAGCTTTGACTCCATATCACGATCTTTGACTCTCTTCTCGGATTCCTTTCCTAGCTAATATTCAAAACCTACAAACTTTTCACTAAAATACACAAGATTACGCGCAAAAGTTTAATAAATCAAAAATACTAGAAATAAAATAGGAATTCCAGATTATTGCATTTTTAACTCAAAAGTCTATCAAAATATTCAATTAAACATAAAAAATGATGTCTCCCAAGCGTCGAAAATAAGAACAATTAGGGAGACATCAATTGTCTAAAAAAGCCAATATATATCTCCTTAACTAGCTCAATCCTTAATCTCGAACGTTTCATTATGAATATGGTCCATCCCAATATCTCACCATCCAGAAATCTATTGTATTCACCTTATCCAACCTCCTTAATGAATTTTATCTTGTTTTTAAGTGTTAAACTCGGCATGATCATGTTGCGTAGCTAATAGGGACCTAGAAGCTTCTCCCTTGTTGGGTAGAGGCATCTCTATTTGGAGAGTTTGTGGTGTCTTCTCTTTCAAAATCACAATTGCTTGTTCTTGAGTACTTTAATCCACCATAAATGGTTCTTCTCTAATCGAATGACCCTTTTGCTTTTTTTCCTTGCCTACATAAACATCACTTTCTTTCCTCTTGTATTCACCCAATTTTTCGTTTTGATTCTTCTTCATCCCCTTAATATTAGCTAGTGTATTTGTTCTTCTCGTCATCTCCTTTAACCTCCAACTGGAAATTATTCCTTTGACGTTAGGTAATAAGTGTTAATAGTACATTCCTTGCACTACCTAATAGTGTGATGCTCACTGATGGTGAAGATGGAATACCTTGGTCAAAGGTGCCTCACTAGTAATATTTTAGAAGTGCTTACGTGACCTCGGTGATGTCTTATTTTTCCTCCTTGTTATCTATTCCCGCAAACATATTTATAGAGATGGTGGGTTAAAGGATCAGTCCCACATAATCTCCTTATTAAAAAATTGTTTTTGATGCAATACGTTTCGGGGTTCCGGTTTCAAACAAATCGAAACCCCATTTTTGGGTTGCAGATTTTGAGCGATTTTTCTTTGATCTTCCCTGAAATTTTGCTCACACTTGTGTTTGCTCACTTTGGTACCTAACAGCTGGGTCCATGATGTTGGTGGATTCACCATCAACATTCATATTTGTATTGTTCATATGAAAGTTATTCTCAACATGGACAATTGCCCTACATTTAGTACAAAAGAGAGGATATATTTCAGATATAATTTCTTGATTGAATTTCTTACCATTCGGAATGATAATATCCACACTACAAATAGTATATAGTTTTGCATCAATCTCCACACGGGTCCTTTCAAATGAAGTCTTGTCTAAGTTTTCCGTTTTTGTGTACATTGCAATAGGTTTCCCTATCAATGTTGCTAGCTTCCCAAGTCCATCACTTGCCCATATTATGTTTGGTAATTTTTTTTAGTTGAACCCAAGGTTGAATCTTCTAGATTTTGTAATTTCCAAACGTGAAATACTTAGTCATGTCTTCGATCATGACTTGTCTCCCAAATACAAAGTATAACCTTTCCTTTTAATACCCGCACACGATCTTCCTTGGATTTGAACGTGAAAATCAACCATCCACTATGGTTGATAATTATTTGACACTTGGCACTCCAATTTTCCATCAATTATTATAATACCATTCGACCGGGTAATTTCACGATAACATACCGTATAAGTGAAAATCATTATGTTTGTTCGATTGTTCTAACATCATTTAGTGTGAGGCGCACGGTCTCACCTCTCTTGATCAAGTATTCCTTCAATATAATTCCAACTTTAGGCTTTCTTTTAACATTTCAAAATAATTTCTTGATGTGTTTCTGATTACCAATGATTCACAATGATGCTCCTTGACATTCATGGTTTCTTGTGTTGTGATCTCAAGCATTAAGGGAAACTTCTTTGCGCTTGGCACAAGGTAATCGTTTTCTGAATTGAAATTCGGACCCCAATTTGATGATGTACCGGGACCTCATTTTTCACGTAATCATTTTGCGAACACGTTGTTTACATCACAAACGGGCTTTCGTTTTGGGAATCATATTTCTCGATTTGCTACGACACAACGAGCATTTTTGCTTGCTTTTCGTGTAATTTACTCAAATATTGATGGCTTTCCTTGACATCACTTGCAACAGATTGGGTAGACGGTTGCTTACCAATATCCTTTGAGATAGGATCCAAGTTCATGCTCAAATCACTCTAGTCAGTTTCTAGGTTTGTGGAACGGTTTGAGCTTAAACTTTCTGATGAGGTTATGTGGTGTCTCCTTGTGTGTTCTAAAATAACACACCTAAAAAGGCAAGACACGTACCGCAAGTGTACGGGTCGTCCAAGTAATATCCGGTAAACGGGATTTCGATCTCAGAAACGGATTGGATATGACTAAGTGTTATGCAATAAATGGAAATAGTTGTTTGAATGATAAATAAAAGTCAATGGAATGAATCTTTGTTTTGTTTTCGATTTAAAGACTAAAGTGCAAATAAAAGAAAATATTAAACTAACTTATGCAAATAATGAGACGCAAGAAAATATGAGTGGACGCAAGAGTGAGAAATAGTACTTGAGTTTCGCAAGGGTTTTGCCGAAATAAACTTAATCAATGCTTCTTCTAAGGGTCAAAATGGTAACTAGTAATAGTCGGGATTCTCCTAACCCCCGTCAGGGTGGACTTAGGAGCTATTCTAAGGTGTTACAAACCCCATCAGGGCGATTATAATCCACCTTCGAATGGTCAAGTTTTCTACGCAATTGGCTATAAGGTTAACTAAGTCTGTTAGGATCAATAATTTCTACCTTACGTTTATTACCTATGTCTGTAATTAACCCCCCCCCCCGGTCAAGGTGATCACTTCCCCACCAAAGTGAATAGCTTAATTACTAATTCCTATATCTAATTGACCAGATTAAAAATAGTAAATAGTTTATTGATAATAATCAATACTAATTGCCCAATTCAAATTAAACTATAAAAATCCCAAATCAGAAAATATTAATCAAATTAATTAGGGTTCAACCCATGTAGCGATTCTCAAGCACTTAAAAGGTTAAGCTCATTATTGAAATAAAAACTAAGAAAATAGAAATAAAGGAATTCATAATTTATTACAGAATTAAAAGAATAGAAAACCTAGTTAGGAAATTGATTTCGCTGCGAATTTGGAGAAGATGACTTTCTCCAGCTTTTTTCATAGGGATTCGAATATTGGAAACCCGGATAGTTTCTGTTTGGTTGATAACCTTGACCACCTGAATTATAGTTTCCTCGGTTGGAAACAAACATCACGGATTCTGGATTGCTTTGACGATTCTCCCACTCATGATCTTGTACCCCACAATTAGAACACCCATATATTTCCTATGTAACATTAACATCAGCTCTCCTACCTGAAAAACCTTCTTTAACAGCTAAAGTAATTTGTTTCAATTGTTTCTAATGAAGAGAATTTCTCATCATTTCCAGCACTACTCTCTTTATAACATGTACCTCGGAAAGGTGCTCTCACAATATTCCAACCCAACTCATTCTTCACTGTTCTATTAAATATAATTTTGGCATTGGATGGTGTTACCTATAAGAACCCTCCACCACAAAGTAATTCTAGATCTTTTCTTGAGCGTCCTTCAAGGCCTTTATAAAATATCAACATTTGTTGTTCTTCTGAAAGACCATGATCTGGAACTCTTCTCAAACATAATTGGAATCTTGTCTAACAACTTTCTACGGATTCACCTTGTTCTTGTTCGAATGATATCAACTCGATTTGTGCGTTCAATCTCATGTTTCTCGGATAATAACGATCAAAGAATGCTGTTTGTAGCTCATCTCAATTATTGATCAGTCCTGGTTCTTGCGAGTCATGCCATACACTTGCTGCGTCTATTACAAAGAATCTGAAACTTGCAAAATACATATGTTCTCTTGTTGCACCTTGCATTATATACGCATCACATATTTGCATAAACTTTTGTACTACACGAATTGGGTCTTCTCCAGCTTCTCCACGGAAGTTTCCAAAGTTTTGGAATTAAGCTAACATACCCAGATCAGGTATGTATCTTGCCAGATTAATATCAGAAGGACCAACACCAAGAGTAGGAGCGATATGGAATTTGTTCTGGACCTTGTACGAACCATGGTTCATTAAATACTTGAGGTTGAGCTTGTATTCTAGGTGGAGGAGGATTTTCTTGATTCTGATTGTTAAGGTTACGGATTATAGGATTTTCGTTTTCATCCACTTCCACCTGAGGAGCATTGAGATTGTTGACATTGTTGTTGTTTACTGTGGACATCTCTCTTTCTCTTGCTAATATTTCTTCCTTCTCTCTTTTGTTTTTATCCCTGAATAATCTCTCAAGATTTGAAAGCATGCACTAAATCTGTAAGACCTGAGAAAGACAATACAAACAAAAAGCGTAAAAATGAAAAATAAAATAACAATTAAACTACTATGGATTAACACCGGGATCACACACTACCGTCCCCGGTAGCGGCGCCAAAAACTTGGTGTCTCCTGGTGTGTGATAAAATCACCACCCTAAATAAGAGGGACACTGCCCGCAAGTGCATGGGTCATTCCAAGTAATGTGTACAATACGAATTTTGTTCTCAGGGACGGATAGTTATAACACAGGTATTTATTGGAATAGTAGAAGTTATTACTAAAACAGAAAAGTAAAATGATAAGATTTTTGTTTGGTTTTGATTTAGAACTAATGATGCAATAAAATAAAGTATTGAAATGATTAACTGAAAACAAATAAAGTAAGTAAATAAGGTTGGATGCAAGAATGAGAGAGGTATTTGAGTCTCACAAGGGTTTCACCTAAATCTCTATAGTCAATGCTTCTGTTTAAGGGCTAAATTGGTATTAGTGTATTAGTCGGGACTCTATTATCTCCTAACCCCCGACAGGGTGGACTTAGGAGTTATCCTACGATATCATAAACCCCGTCAGGGCGATGATACCTACTTTTGAATGTTTAAGTCTTTTACCCAATTGGCTGCGTGGTTAGTCAAGCCCGTCAGGATCATTGACGAAAACCACGCGTCTATTACCCAGGTCTGTAATTAAACCCCCCGTCAAGATGATCACTTCACACACTAAAGTGAATAGCCTAGATAATATAACCTAACCTTGGTTCATGACGTCAAAAGTAGTAAATAAATTCAAGATAATAGTCAATACAAAATACCCAGTTTGAATTAAATCATAAAATCCCAATTTCGGAAAAGGATTAACTAAATAAATTAGGTAGAAATTTAGCTCATACTACAACTAAAAACTGAAAATAAATTAAAAGAAATAATTATCCTAAATTACAGAAATAAAAAGAAGAACCTAATGAGAGGAATGAAAAGACCTCTTGTTAAAAAAAATGGATTCTCCAGCTCTATCTTTCTCCTCTACCTTTTTGCTCTGACTTGTAATTGAAAAAAAATGAAGCGTATGTAAAAAAGAAGGTATAAAAGCCTATTTATACTAGTCTAATTCGGAGTGGGCTTTTAACTGATAATATTAAGTCAAATGTTGAAAAGGCCAAGTCCAAATTAGAATTCACATAACGGTTGTACAGCCTGTAGTAAAACGGCCGTAATTTTTGCGTCTCACGTCCAAATCACCTGATTCCAGTCCTCAAATCTTCCTAATTCAAAGGTGAAACTTTCTATTTCATATCTCCAGGCCTGGATCAGTGTCAGCAATTAGCAACAGCCTTCCAGATTTTCATCTCTCTAAGTCAACTCTTTGGGTAATCTTTTCTTACTGTTGACCACTCCGCTTGATCTAAGACTTTAATTCTCACTTCCCCTCCTTGTCTTGGCGCTCCATAGCATCCATGGACCTAAGAAATTTATACTAAAAACAAACAAATTAGCACACAAATGCTCTAAAAATGTAAATTATATAATTCCAAGGGAAGAAAGTGTAATATATCCAAATAAACATAAAATTCTATCAAATAAGTCTAATATTCACCTAAAATGATGTACCCTAGGGGAATATATTTAGAACAAAACGGGAGACATCATATAGAATCCTCAGCACCAGGTGAGTCTATTAACATCAACCAATCGAAATTCGCAATTCTTCTTAGATTTCACTTCGATCACCTTATCTGAAATAACTTAAGTAACAGGGAGTGGCCCCACCCAAGAGCTCGTATACTTGTGTGGTTATTTGTGGTATCGGGATCTTTCAATGCAACCTCTTCTCCAAACCTAAACTCATTTTTTTCACTTTTTATTATGGTTTAACTTGGTATCTTCTCAGCTAAGTTCTTTGTCACACTCTGAATAACTAACACATTCCATACATTTATTCTATTAAGATTTTCTAACATATAGAATGTCTAGTATTCATCTTTGGTGCTCAAGGTAACTGGCCCTTCATAGACATTGACCATTGCTTGCCTTGTGGCATATAATGGACGCTCCAAGATAAGAGTGACGTTCGTATCTGCATCATAATGAAATATAAAAAAAATCTGTGGGAATAACAAGATTACCTACTTGGACTATTATGTACTTGATTACTTCCCACAGGTGCGTCAATGATTGGTCTGCCATTTGCAACTAGATGAAGGTCGGTTTTTCTTCTCCAACACCAACTCATTAAATACCCTTTTTGGCATTAAGTTCACAATTTCCCCCAAATCACGCAATGCTTTCCCATTGAATATACCACCAATTTTGATCGGGTCTTTGAGTTTCCGCGGCAACTTCCTTTGCACTTGGGTTGTGGTGTCGCCTAAGGTGTGATAAAATAATGTATTAAATAATTGCAAATAAACACCCTAGGCTGAGTACGGTTCTGCAAGTATACAGATCGTATGCAAGTTTTAATGAATAAGTAGAATTCGTTCCTCAGAGACTACGAAGGTTAAGAAGAAGTTATGCAAATATTCAAGTGTAGATAATGAAGCTAGAATAATAATACGCAAGAGTAAAGAAGAGATAGATAGATATTTATTTGGTTTTTAAATAATAAAACTAAACTAATAAATTTAAAGACAGAAAGTAAATAAAAGAAAAGAAAAGAAGATAGCATGAGAGTTTAGCTTGAGTAATTAGCATGTAATCCCCACTAGTTTTGCCGTTCTAAACATGTAAGGGTGAATTATGTGGTATTTCAATAATCGGTTCCAATTGCACTAGGTAGTTTTAAATAGGGTTTACCTGTGTCAATAAGGAGTCCTAAGCAAACTGTTCCTGCAATTAGTAAAATAGCAATACACTAAACCATGGTGATTATCTAGTTCGGTTGATTTGTCAGATCTAAACCTTATTCTAGACGTTATGTGCTAAACATGTAATTAAACACTATTGTCAATGGTGACCTAACTACTAGATGGTAATTCTATATGGTTGCAGTCCACAAGAACACAGAATATAAATCCAAACACATAAACAGAGAATAAAAACAATAATTCAATTTAAAACATAGAATTCCCAAATTAGATAGATGTCAATCAAACCTAGGGTTCATACATATATGCTAAAACTCAAGCTAAACAGAATTAGTTTATACTAAGAAAAGAAAAGAATTACAGAATTAAAGGTTGAAGGAGACATAATTGAGGCACAGCTCCTTCCAGACTTCTCTTCTTGTGTTGTAGCTTCTTCCTGACTATAAGGTTTGGTCAAGGATGATTTTCTAATGTTAAGAGGTTGTATTTATAGTGTATAGGACGACCTAATCGTTTTTCTTGAAAGCAAGGTAAATATTGGACTCCTAGCCCAACTCAAATTCGTAGCCCAAAAACATGGAATCAGCCCCGTTTTTGTTTTGGTCCTAGTAGCTTCAATAATCATCTGTTTGACGCGTATGGGTAGTTGAAATTCATCGTCTCGGAAAGATCTCCAACTTTTCTCTTGACCGTTTCTCCGGATTCCACACCGATTTTGAGATATAAGCTGATTATTGGTCGTAGGTGCTGGAATTCATATTTAAGGCAACTTTTCCTTTTTCATATTTTTAGCTTTTACTTCCTTATCTTCAATTTCCATGTTTATCTCTTTTCTTTAGCTCTTAGACTTTGACTTGGACTCTAATTAATTACCATATATCTCTAAATTTTCACACTAAATAAATAATTAAACCCAATATGCTTTAAAAATAATAAATAATCAATTCAAGACACAAAACAGGAAAGTGTACTAAATCATGAGGAAATCGACCTATAAACTATTAAATACAACTAAAATGATGTCTCCAAGATAGATTAAATAATCACAAATAGGGAGACATCAGGTTGATACCTCTTCGCTGAGCTCTATCGTTTCGTTTTCGTTAAGAGTATCTCCTTGATGAATCTCATTTATTTCAGAATCCTTTTGATGGCTTCGAGGACAAGGATATTGATTTTTGATTGACTCAGTATTTCGCTAAATTCCATGTATTCGGCATCATCACTCTTTTTGACTACTCTTAATGAGAACGAATGCGGTGGACGGATTTATTTTGGTGGCGATTACACTCTTGATTTCTCTTTCACTTTTGGTGCTTCAATAGGTGTCTTAACCACTTCTTATTTTACATCATTAACCCAAACTTTAACAGTTACCTCATCTAAATTAAGCTTTTGAGGTTCTTTTTCTTTTGTGACCTTTGCTTCACTAGGCATACTCGGTGGGTGTTCAACAACTTTCACACTTTGAAGGTTGATTTACTTATATGATTCATACCCACCATTATTCGCACCATTCTGTAGAAACATGGCCTCATTGTCGTACCTGGGCTCTATGCTGTAGAAATCAACACCTAGGCGCGTCTAAGCGCCGCCTAGTCGTCAACTCCCCCAACCCCTTACGCCTAGTAAAATTGCTAGGACTTTTTTCCTAGCACCTTAATCATCGTGGATGAGGCGTCTAGCCTACCTAGGCGCGGATTAATGATAAAAAGATGGTCGCCTATGCCTTCTTTTTATTTTTCTTATTCTCGAGAATTCTTGAATTGATATTATAACTCAAGTTTTAGTATTTTTATATATACTATAGTGTTGTTAGATGAATTTAATGACTTAAATAGTTAAAATTTATATGATTACTACGTATATATTATTAAATATACAAAAATACACAACCATATTCAAAACCGCCAAATCCCACCTAGGCCCCGTATAATCCCGCTTAGGCGCTAGACCCCGGTAGACCGCCTAGGCTGCGAAACCGATATCTATAGCATAGCCTGGGCCTAATTGCAGCGGGGGAGCTTGTTGATTTTTGTCACGATGTGAGGCCAATCGGGTGACTTGATTCCCTAATATCTACAACGCAGTAGACTGTTCATTTAAATTTTTATCATTAGCTCGTCTATTTTCCTATGTCATCGCCATAAAGGATTTCATATTTTGTTGTGTCACTTCCATTAAAGATTTCATCATTTGTTGAAGCTCGGTAATAGATCTTACTTGTGGAT
This sequence comes from Nemophila menziesii, assembly GCA_029959085.1. Lineage (NCBI taxonomy): Eukaryota > Viridiplantae > Streptophyta > Magnoliopsida > Boraginales > Hydrophyllaceae > Nemophila > Nemophila menziesii. Next base: position 27,340,133 of record JARWIR010000004.1, on the reverse strand, counting down.
GGGGAGGGAGTTCCTTTTGAGCAAGATTCTTCGTATATGAATCATAAACAGTTTTTCGGGGAGCTTAAGCTCCATAGTTGAAACTTCTTGATAATGATTTTGAGGTCGTGATTGATAATTGACTCCTTTGTTTACGACCCCATGAGGATTAAACCGTTGAACTCCCTGATAGTTTCAATTTTGTTGACCATAGCCTTGACCACTTGAATGGTGGTTTCCTCGATTAGTTACAATAAATACTGACTCCGGATTACTTGAGAATTTTTCCCACACATGATCAAAAACCTTACAACGCGGTAAGCTTTGCATTAAATGTGGTTTTTCAGTAACTAAATCAAATGTAACTCTTTTTGATACTCAACCTGCTGCTCTCGATGGTTTCCAACTAATTTCATTTTTGACAACTCGATCCATTGAGCCAAAAGCATGATTAACGTTCACCATCATTAGACCTCATCCACATAAAGTGTCTTCCTTCTCCTTAAAGGTTCCATCCAAAATTCTATAGAACCTGGCCAATCGTAACTCTTTTGTATATCCATGACATGGACATTTATTCAAACTTGCTTGGAATTGAGTCCATGTTGCTCCTAACGTTTCATCTTGTTCTTGATGGAATACCGCCAAGTCTATTTGACCACTCAATCGTACACTCTGATGATAAAACTATCAAAAAACATTGTTTGCAACTGGTCTGATGTGGTGATTAAAGCTCTAGGTTGCTGATCGTACCACTTGCTTGCTCCTCGGGTGAGAAAGACTGGGAACATGACGAAGTACATCTATTCTAGAGTGACACCATGAGTAATATATGCATCATAAATTTGTATGAATTTTTGAATAACTCTAACGAGATCTTCACAAGAAGCTCCATTTTAATAACCGTAGTTAGAAAATTGATTCATCATACCTACATGAGCTAGAATCTCACGACTTGAATAGTGGGTTGGTGAATCCCAAGTGGTGGCAAACGAAATGGTTGTTGCTCGAGGCTATATAAAACAAGGAACTACCCCCCCCCGGTAGATATTATGCACCTTGATTATCATTAGGTGGGGGTTGATCTCTAGGAAGGCTTGATTTCTATTGACACCCTTATTCTCCGGTGGAACAACCCTTTCTGGTATGACTACTGGGTTCCTATTAGCATCTAATTGTACATTCACATTCACAACAACCATCTCTTCTTGTGCTCTTTTCTGTGTCTATCTCCCTCTCTCTCTATTTATCTCTCTAAGCAATCTCTCGGGGTCTGAGAGAATTACCAAACCTAATAAGCTTTAGAGAGACAAAAACAATACAAGTAAAACCAAAAAAAACTAAACTCTACTACACCAACTAAAAAAAATATAGGATATAATCCTTGACAGCGGCACCAAAAACTTGTTGTCTCCTAGAGTGTGATAATAAATTGACACAATATAAAAGACTTACTACCTGCAATTGTACAAGGTGTTGACAAGTATAATAGGTACGGAAGGGGGTTATCGTCTCTAAAGGAACTATGAAGGTTATGATGATTGTGTTTACGAGTATGGTAGAGTAAGTTCGAAATAAAAGTAATTAAACTAAAGATATTTGTTGGTTTTTTTATTATAAGGAATAAGATGTGATGAATAAAGCTTAACTAAGAAGATTGGTAAAAATAGAAAGGTATAAACTAAAATAGAATGAAAATTAAACTACGAAAAGGGTTGAATATGAGAGAGAGAGAGAGAGAGAGAGAGAGAGAGAGAGAGAGAGAGAGAGAGAGAGAGAGAGAGAGAGAGAGAGAGAGAGAGATATGCTTGAGTCTTGATAGTCATACCCAAAGATTGTTAACTTAATGCTTCTAGATATAAGGGTGCAATGGTCTATTCACACTAGTTGAAATTCAAAATTATTCCTAAATCCCTCCTAGGTAGATAAGAAGCTTTTCCTACGACACTATAGACCTTTCCCGAGTGACCTTACAACTCCTTCAAATGCTATATGATTTTAAACCCTATTGACTACTCAGTTAGTCAAGACCTCTCGGTTCAATAACGAACACCAAGAGTCTATATGCTAAGTCCGTATCTGACCCTCTTCCGGGAGATAGTTTAAATTACTAACACTACCAATTAATTGATCAAGGTACAAGTAGTAATTAATCACAAGCATATGGTCAATGGAATAGATTATACTTCAATTATATATAAATGTCCCAAATTAAGAAAACATAAATATTAACATCTAAGGTTCATACATTAAGAAATCATCAAGGAACGAGGGTTTAGTTCATAATTAAATAAATAAAACTAATTAAAAATGTAAGAATCGTGTTAATAATAAAAAACAAAATGAAATTACGCTAAGAATTGATGGAAAACAAATATGGAATGGCGAAGAATGGTGGAACCCTTCTTCTCTTCTTTTTGCTTCTGCTCCCAGCGTTCTTAACTCTAAAATATAGTGTGTTGTTATGTTATGAGCTTCTAAAATCCTTCTATATTTGCTGGAAAAATTTTTGGGTCCATTTGAGCCTACTTAGGTAGGTTAAAATAGCCAAACCCGTTTTACTCATTGTTGGACTGGTTCGAGCCACAACAGAAACATTTGCGTAACTTCTTTATCTTAACTCTGCATCGACTTCTGTCACCTCTCTGGCGTCACTTACTTCAAGCTCTATTTCTATAAAAAGGAAACTTACCTAAAATTTTGAGTAATAATTCATGGTGACTGAATCAAGTGACTTCAAGATTTTGCCGATAAACGCTCTAACTTCTCCAAAGTGACATCATGCTCTTTCTACGCCTTGACTTGGGTTTGGACTCGATTTCTTGACTTCTCCTCGTCATTTGGTATCTCATATCATCCAGTACCTAAGAGCTTCACACTAAACACATATTTAACGCATAAAAGCTCTAAAAGTAGTAATATCTCCAAAATAAGATAAGAATTCAAGATATGTCAAATAATAGAGAATAATCCCTCAAATAGGTCTATTAAACTCCTAGAAGGATGTCTCGTGATACTATTATTCTATCACAAAAGACAAGACATCGGCTCCTTAGATGAACAAAGAAGATCCATAGGATCACGTTAGACGATCGTTGTAAGGCAGTGTAAAGAGGTTCGGGACTAAGAGAGGTGGTGGATATGAATAAATCAATGTTGGGGAAGCTTAGTTGGAAATTGATACACGATTTTTAGGGTTTATAGATGAAAGATCTTCATCAGAAATACTTCAAAACAAAGATTCTTCAATACGAAACGAATAATACAAAGTTACAAAAAAATATATATATATATATATATATATATATATATATATATATATATATATATATATATATATATATATATCCATTATGAAAGGTATTGTCGTAGTTAGACGGGGATATCGATGGGTCATTGCAGATGGTAAGTGAGAGGTATTTCATTGGATATATGGATAGGGACCACATCTCTTATGTTTTAGAACCAATAGAGACAAATAGATGTGGCAACTGTAATGATTGTGTGAAAGATTTGACTTGGAATTGGGAGAAATTCAAATATTTTCTCCCTTACAAATCTTATGGAGATAACAGGGGTACCTTTGGTTTGAGAATTCAAGGCCATGTATTACCTCTCTTGGAAACATGAAACCCATGGGAACTACATCGTTAAATCGGAATTTGGGGATGAGTTTAGTACCTCAAAGGTTACAAATTTTGAATGGGGAAAAGTCTTGAAAAGTCGTTATCCGCAACAAGTAGTAGTCTTGATATGGAAGATTATGCATGATTGCCTGACCACATATTTAAATATATGTATACAATATGTATGTGTTGTTGAGAAGATGAGTAAAATATATTCCACTTATTTCGAGAATATTTGAAGGTGCGAGAGGTCTGGGGCTTTATAACCAAGGAGGTTGTGAGCTTTCTCATCGATAGTAGCTGTACTGGAAATCAACAGGAGATGGTTACAACAGGTACCTTACGTGTAGATGGTGACTTAGTTAATCTTAGATATGTAAGTCTGAATACAGGGAGTATAGTGATTAATAAGGAGTTGGACATGCATTATGTAGCTCAACAAGTTATGCATAAATAGGCCTCAACATGGCCCAAGCTGATTAGACCGAACAACCATTGTCTTTTGAATATGCTCCTTATGCAATAATAGCTCGACATCATGTTGTGATAGACCAAACATGGTCCACTTTAGATGTATAAGTGGATATATTGGCTAGAATCCCTATGCGACGATAAAAACGGGTTTCATTGGCTAGAAATGGTGAAACTTGATCATATTTACCACCCCTTGACGTGTCACCTAGTGAGTGTTAGAAATGGAATACATCTAGTAAGTGAATCTTTGTCTGTATCTCGCTGATTATATTTTTTGGGGCTACTTTGGGTTTTTCTATTGGAAATAAATTATTGAATCTTTAAAAAATAACGCAATTTAAATGGCACAGTTATTATAAGAAAGAAAAATCCCAAGTGATTGAATCTGTTGGGTGTGTGAACATTCTTTGGAAGGATCTCAAGCCGCAAGAACACGTCAAGCTAGTGGATTAGTCTAAACCCACACAAGGTTGGAAATTGAACACAGACAGTAGTTTTTATATAAGAATGCGTGTGGAAGGAAGAGGTGGACTAATACTGAATGGGGAAGAAATTCGGTGAAGAGGTTTCTCCATGAACATAATTGTGATTCTCTGATGAGGGTGAAACTGGTAGCTATCTATGAAGGTCTCAGAATGGTCGAGGAGATGAAAGAGACGACTCTATTTGTGAAGATGGATTCAAGGGAGGTAATAGTTCCATTGTCACATGTAGTGCGAAGCAGAGGACATGTGAGATCTTGGATTGAGGGAATTAGAGCCATTATCGCAAGAAACAATTTATTCCAGATCGTAATTATCTTCAAGGAAGCAAACACTTCTCCTAATTGGTTGACAAATGTTGGAGTGCAATGTGTCGTATAACGATCCACCAGATAGTGAAGATACATCACGCGAGATAGGTGTGGTAGAAAACACCAAGAGTTGTTTATATCTTCCACTTTGGGAAAGAGGGTGAGGTCTACACGAGTGTTATAATTGTTATAAACCACAGTGCTTAGACCTCCTCTGTATTAAGAAAACATGAAACATATTTATGATTTATTTCTCGTATAGAAAGGTTATAAGTATAATAATAATTCGAGGAAGAACTGATATTTAGGTCCTGGAGCTTTAATAATTTTTTTACTAACGCTCTTTCCTAGAAAAGTATATTTTTTTCAAACAAATTCGCACTACAACCTAGAACATGGATAGAGAGGGGAAAGATATGCAACCCACCCCTTCCCACCTACCCCTGTCCCCAATTGCAAAAGTAATAACATTGTATATTGAAAAATATGTCATTGAATACTTATATTTGATTTACAAATATTTAATTCAAATAAATAGTTTTATTAGTGGTTAGAGTACACATACATTAACTACAAAAGGCTTACGATAGAATTTAGGGTCGACCTTAAAGCTAAGACAGGAAAACAGCCATGTCAGGCCATCAGGGTTTTGACATTTTTAGAGATCACTTATTATCGAAATATATTATGTGTGAGATTTAGAGTTTAAACTAATATAAATATATTATTTATGAAGTTTAGAGTTTAAACCATACTAATTACAATATTATTTATAAACAAACATTTATTAATAAAAGACGTTATTCTATGAGTACAATTTAAGTCGCCGAAATATCAAGACCAACCCTACTTAATAGATCTTTATACATTAAAAAAATCAAACCAAAATAATACCATAATCTCTAAAATATATAGAGATTGGAAAGATACTTTATATACTATATATTTGCAAGTTTTGCCCTCCTTTTATGGTGTAAAATTTTGAAAGAAAGGGAACATGCTAAGAAAATGTAATTAGGCATCCTAAATTATAACAATAAAATACTATAATTTTTTAATCTAATCTCTTACTTCTTATAAGTTTTATATTATATATAAAAAGAATAGGAGGCAGCGTGGTGCTACTCCAAGAATGTGTGCACTCCCGCAGAGATTTAACACACCCACATGTCTTTGACCTCTGGATTCACGATTCACACATTTCTTCAAGAATCAGTACATGAAAGATATGTTTGTCTCACTGGTTCAAAGAATTTCCAAAAAACTTGCATATTTAAAGCTAAACCTTGTTTCAACCCTACTAAAAAAATACACATTCCAAATGCAGCCATGTGTATGGGGCATATAAACTAAACCATAATGCAAATGCTAAACAATTGGACTTGTTTTAACTAACAAAAAGGACAAAGTAGCCCGATGCTTTTAAAAGGTTAATACATGAAAATATGCAAACAAAGAAACAGAAATAAACTAAAAACATGAAAAGGTAGAGTTTATGTTAGTTAACAAATTAATATCACCACAATTTTAACACTGCTTTCAAAACATTCAATAAGCTTAAATAAAATTCTCCACATTTTGTCTCATGCACTTCATGTTTGCTCTAGCTACTCAAATCTACACGCCTCGTCTGTGTGTTACTTTCTACCCATATAAATCTGCAGTAACAGATATAAAGCAGTTACAATATGAAAAGACCAAACAAATACTAATATACTAAAATGCCTCTGCCTAATCATTTCAATAAGAAAAACTAACATCATATTATTCTAAAGCTTGCTAGTAAAGGGCATAATGGTCATATAATTTCTAGCCTAATCAACTTCAAAGAACTTCAAAGAGCCTAATAAATTGTAGCTATCCAGATTATACACTTATAATCCCCCTTTTTCTCTCTTATTTGAAGTAATCATTGTTCTTCAGAAGCTAAAACTTGACTCTTCTGGTATAGAGTTTCAGTATATATGCTCAAGCAATTTATATTTTACACTTCAATTGAATTTAAAACTAATGCACATTAAAGTAGAATATATGATCAAACCATAGACATAAAAACAAATAATATATCTGCAATAGAAACAAACAACTCGAATTCTAGCAAATCACTAAGACAGCATAATGATTGAAATATGATGATTTGAAATTAATTACCATCTGATTTAGAGCGTTTGGAACGTTTAATTTTTTCAAGGTGGAGTTGAGTATCCATAAATAAGTGCATTCTTTGAACCTCCAATTCCTTAGTGAATTGAATCCTTTGTTTCTCCAATTCCATCATTTGTCTCTGCTTCATCTTTTCAACCCTCTCATAAATTTCTCCAAATCTCTCTATAGCCTTAGCTAAGCTACTAATACCTTCTTCCTCCTCCACCTCCTCCTCATCCTCCGCCTCTTCATGGTCCTCTTCATCAGATCCATCACCGTCCTCCGGTTTAACTGCAGCAGCAGCAGCCGCTACTGCAGAGTAATTCCTTCTGAAATACGAATCATCCATAACAGGGGAAGGAGAAGGACGTTTCTGAGGTAGCCCCACCATCGCCATAGGAGGTGGAGGAAGCATCAACGGCTTTCTATACGGTAACGGTAAAGCCATCGGTGGAGAATTAGAATTCAAAGCGAAAGAAATCGGAGAAGGAGGTGAAGAGCTAGAGGAAGCTAACTTCAATGGATGAATCTGTTGTTGTTTATGATAATTAGGTCCAATCAAAGCTTCAAGACGAGTAAAGAAAGGCCAAGAAGAAGTTAGGTTTCCGTTAGATTCAACGATCTTAGCTTTCTCTGTTTTATACTTCTTCTTCAAAGTATCGATCCTATTCTTACATTGAACATCCGTACGAATCGTCTTCTTAGTATGGCCGTGAAGAGCGTTAACGGCGTCAGCAACCTCTTGCCAATCTTTTTGACGGAGGTTACCACGATTAAGCTCCATATAACGCCGTCCCCAAACGTCAACTAACGTCGATGTAGCTTCTTCGCTCCAACAATCTTCACGAAACGGTAACGGCCTTGACGGCGCCGTTTGTGGAGTCATCGTTGATCTCTCCATTATTAACCAAGAAAGAAAAATAATAAAAAACGAGAACGATAATGAAAATAATAATGGTAATAATAATAAGAAGCGTGTAATGTCGGCTTTAGGTCGGTGAGAGGAAAGAGTAATGTCGCCGGGGGGTGAGGCGAGTTCACGCGATTAGTGAACATCTTTTTTAGTTTTTTTTTATTTTTTTTCTAAAAATATAAATTTAATTAATGGTTTAAGGTGATTAAGTCATTATTTAGGTAATAAAAATCGTTTTCGTGCGTTGGACGGAATGGGATGGGCCGACCGGGGGGCTTAAGGATGAAGGAAGGTTGCCCCGTTGATATGCTTATCTACTTTATTAATGACCATATTCACCTTATTGTTTCCTTTCTCATTTTTTCGGTATTTTTTCATTATTATCACATTTTATTGTTATTAGAAAAGTTTTATTATTTTTGAGATATCACAAAATTATTATAATAAATCTACACGAAATATTTACCACCAAAATTTTGACAAAAATAAAATTACCACAAAAAAACATCAAGACCTAGGTGAAAATAATAAGGTAGGTTTTTTTTAAATAAATTAGACCAAATATACTTGGAACAAAAAAAAAGTTAAATGAAGAGATAATTACCTACAGGGTCTTGAAGACACACCCCTCTTCAAGATACCACCCCCACCTAGAGCCTCTTCTTACTAAAGACCTCAATAACTTTTTAACACATGAACCCCCAAACCCCAATTACTAGACTACCCTTCCTTTGTTTTTTCTGTACCTATATATACTAATTGCTATTTCTGATTTCATTCACGTTATAATTTCATTTACTCACCTCACACTCTCTCCTCTCTCCTCTCTCCTCTCTCCTCTCAACTCTCAACAACCACCACCACCTCCGAAATGGCCACCACCACCACCACCACCGAGCACACCACCACCACTGTGAAACCTAGCACTGAAGCACCACCACAGCATCTAGTTTAGCTGCGAACCAGATCTGGATCTTTTCTCTTCAGATCTGTACATTCGATGACAAAGCGAGACCCTAGGTGAAGATGTTCGTGCGTTGCAGTGAAGGTGTCGCCGGATTTCGCAGTGTAGCTGTTCGCCGGAGTTGCAGCATAGCCGTTCGCCGCAGTTGAGGGGGAGCTGTTCGCCATGGCAGTCATGGCAGATGAAGCTCTCGTCGGTTCACAGCCATGGGTTCTCCTCCACGTTCGAGCTCGCCGGAGCAATTCATTTCCATGGCACTGACGAGATCTGGTTTTCATTGAAGCTTCTCCACCTCCGTTCTGTTGCTGTTTCGCCGGAGGAGAACCAGTGCAGCGGCGTACTTCATGGGATCTGGAGAAGCACTGCGGAGGTTTGCTGTTTCGCCTGAGAAGTTTGCTGATGGTGGCTCAAGCTTCGTTTGCTGCAATGGTCTTGCTTCGCCGGGGTGCTGCACTGGTCGTGCTTCGCCGGAGGGTTGTGGGGTTCGTTCGTGCCGGAGAAGATTTTGGTTGCTGCGTTAACGCGTGAAGGCTTAGGCTTTTTTTTTTTTTTTTTTTTGTTTAGTTTGAAATGGTTGACCAGATCTAGATCTGGTCAAACCACTTAATGTTTTTAGTTTTTTTTTTTTTAATTGTATATCTTTTTGTAATTGTTTAAAAAAGTGTAATAAATGTGAATAAAAGCTTTTTTTGGACTATTTTTATGCCTTGTTTTTATAGAGTATTTATGTAATTTCTAAGAGTACTCCATCTATTTTATAGAGTACTCCGACTTTTTTACAGAGTATTCGGTTAAATTGTTAGAGTATTCTTTTAATTCTCGGAGTACTCTCTCTATTTTCATAGAGTATCGGGAAAAACTTAGAGTACTCTCTCTTTTTCATAGAGTACTCTCAGTTTTTTCCGATACTCTATGTTTGTTCCGGTGACTGGTGTCGGGAAAAACTGAGAGTACTCTTAGTTTTTTCAGATACTCTATGTTTTTTTCCGGTGACTGGTGGCCTGAGGTGGTCGGTGGTCGGTGGTCGGAGGTCGGTGGTCGGAGGTCGGTGGTAGATGGTCGGAGGTCGGAGATGGGTGGTAGGTGGTAGGTGGGTAGTGATAGAGGAGAGAGAAACAGTGACATCATACTATTTTGTCTTTTAGTGTTAGTAAGGGTAGGAAAGACTATTGTCAAAAATGAGGTCCCTAAGAATAACAACTTTCAAGACACTACTCTATAGAGAAAAAATAGTGCTCCTAAGACCCTATAGATAATTCACCCTTAAATGAATCGTTTTCATCTCGTATCTACTTAAGGTGCATGAATAATCCAAATGTATAAGATCTGAAACTTGAATAATAACAACATCAATGACTTATAAATGTAAATACCATATAATATTATTACATAAATATTTATTAGGAAAATTTAGATCATAATTATTTACAAGATTCGTTTATTTATAGGAAATATATAGTCATTATAGTAAAAAAGATTTAGATGTCAGTAATTTGACATTTGTTCTACTACATACGCGAGATTGACACATATCTTATATTATTATGGATGGTGACACACGTGACGTTGAGGGATAAGATTGAGCGGTTTACTTCACCTTCATGTCCTCGGCAAGCTACTTCGGCATTCCCTAACTCGGGCTTAACCTGCCTTTGGCTTATTTTGTTCATACCTCGGTATATTAAAGTAGATCCTCGAAAAAAGTCTGGATTCACTTCTCTTTATACCCCTTTAAATCATATATATTTTTAGAATATATTAAGATTTACAAGGAAGTGTTACTCATAATTTTTGCAATGCCCCGCTGATGTCTCCATATTTGTGATGAATTAATCTATTCATGAGATATCATTTTAGGTGCATTATATTAATTATTAAGGAATTTTTTCCCATTATTTGATACTTTATTAATTCAAGCCTTGATTTGGAAGATTATTACTTATAGATCATTTTTGGTATAATTTGTGTGTTAATGTGAAACTCTTAGGTATATGGAATATAGTTAGATGCCAAATCAATTGCAACGAGTTAAGGAAAGAAGATCCTAGCCAAAATCTAGGGTTAAAAGGAAACAAAGTCATTTTAGGAAAGGAAAAGTTGTCAAATAAATTTGCCAAACTGTAGAGATGTCCAGTGTTTTGAAAACTACAGAACATCCGTTATAAATTTATCTGAAGAGCAAATTGCTGATTTGATTGCTCATATCACTGACAAGGAGATAAAAGATGCACTATTCTATATCAATGAAAACAAAAGTCCAGGGCATGTTGGTCTTAACTCTTGCTTTTGTAAAGCTTCACTGAGTGTAATAGTAGATGACTTCATCAAAGCTATTAAACAATGCCTTGACTTAGGTGAATTTCTTGGGAAAGTTGATGCTAAAAATATAGTTCCCATACCAAACGAGAAGAATGCCTCAAGTGAAATTTAGGCCTATATCTTGTGTAAACACTACATATAAAAATATTTCTTGAGTTATTTAAAATAGGCTCAGGAAGGTTTTAAAATATATCATATTTTTAAATTAGGCAGCTCATGTAGGATGTAGGTATATAAGTGATAAAATCTTTGTTACTCAAGACGCTGTTCTTGGATATAAGAAGAAGAATTCTGCACCTAATTACACTATATATATTAAAAAAATTGTATTTCTCAATCTTGATATTATTATAATTTATAATTGTTGTTTTTTTAAATTGAATTTGTTTCTTAAATTTGACAAAAGTTACATACTCGATCTAACATTTTGGTAAAAATATTTACAAAAATTAAAGTTATACATTTTTTGATAATTTAAGTTACATATTTAGTGACTAAATAGACTAATATTTACCTGTTTTAATTTGGATCTAAAATATTTTATAAACAAATTATGTTAATAAACTAATTTTTTTATTATAGTTAAATAAAAATATTCGAGACTTCTAAATCAAGATAATTATTTATAAGTAAGCCTAATAATCTAAGATTTCGACCTAGCACCCATTAAATATACCTATAACCTCTGTAAACATTGTACTTGCTTGTTCGTGCTTAGACCTTGCTTAAATATTAGTCATTCGTATCAAGTTTTATCATCCAGAGAAGCAAGCTGACCTGTAAAGGAAGACAGGAGGAAGAAACAGGAGAGTGACAAACTCCTCTTCTCCATCCTAACCCTCTATAAATAGGGTAATTAGCTATAGATATGTGGCTTAACCATATTTCTAAGGTTTCATTTTTAAAGTTTTAATTATTAATTGTCCGGGTTATTATTTCGTCAAAATCCTAGAACACTATTTTGTTATTTTAATTGATTAGAGCTTGGCGTATTTCTTTCTTATGTGCTTTGACCTATTCTAGCCCTAGATTTGGCCAATCTTAGGACTGTCCTTAGTAATTGGGTTGATAACCTGACGGGGGATTCAATTATCGACAACACCATACAATCTTCTAGTGTGCGGTAGTGATCCTGACGGGCATTCCTAGCTAGATAGTCATTGGGGTTTGATTAACCACCGATCATTGCGCAGGGTCCCCTTACCCAAGTCCCCTGGTAGTGTAGTTGTTGCTTCCTAAGTCCACCCTGATGGGGGTTAGAAGGAATTTAAAATCCTGACTACATATATAATGCTCAATTCACCCTAAAGGTTAGAATAACGACTTAGTAGATAGGTTCATACTAGTAACCCTAATTATCATCCTAATTGCATTCTTATTTATTTACTTGCGTTAGGTTATGGTGGGTCCTTGTGTGTTATAAAATAATGCAATAAAAGTAAATAAATAAAGGATCCACAAACCACAAGTGTACGGGTCGTTCCAAGTAATAAATAAGTAAATACGGGATTACCGTCTCTACAGAGATTTAAGTAGTTATTTTAACTTTGTTACTGGACAGTTTTTGGCCCGTAAGATATCAAAAGAATGCTCACGGAATTATCTATCTACCTATGAAAGGGATCTTCCAGAATCGTCTCAGATTTGGAGTTATCATCACTTCTTTAAACGTAGCTGCAGAGATTCAGATTTATTTGACAGCTTTTCCTTTTCCTAATTGAACTCTGTTTCCTTCTATCTCCAGATTTCTTCAAGATCTTCTTTCCTTATTTCCTTAGAATTGACTTGGTATTTAATTAATTACCATATTATTTTTAAAGCTTCACATTAACACACAAATTAAACCAAATATGCTCTAAAAATAATAATTTATCAAATCAAAACAAGAAATAGGAATATTACGAATTAAGCACAAAAGTCAATATAAAAAGACCATTTTCTACCTAAAAAGATGTCTCCTAAAGGCTTATATTTAGAAAAATTAGGGAGACATCAAGACCCCCAACTCAAACTTTTATCGTCCCGATACAATAAGAAATAAGAACATAGGCAAGTCTCTAAAATATCAGGTAAGTCAATTAAGCAACGGGGAGAAGAAGATAGCAAAATATATAGAGTAAACTCAAAGCAACTACTTAGAAAATTTCATGTAATAACATTTACAAACTACATACCTGCACACTTGTCATATCTACAATCAACACGGCTTGAATTCAAGATTGGATTAGCTTCGCAATGTAAGAAGGAGAGCATCTTTACTCAGTTTACCAAGGAGGCTATAGATTGTTCATCGAACTTCACTAGTATTTAAAGATCCACTTAACTACTCTCTAACGGCTCAATCACTTCTAGATTACATAGCAAAGAATCAAAAGGTCGTTAGGGTTGTCATGTTGGCTTAGGGAAGGTATGATAAGTATATTTGGATAATTTAGAGTGAGCTTTTGGCTCTCTCTTCACTAGCCATCAACGAATCGCCCTAGAGTTTGAGTTACTCTCGTAAAACGTTCTCACTCAACCCAATCAATTCCTTGATGCACTAATTAGCATCCCCAATAACCCAATTAAAACATAAAGATGTTCACATAAAAATTCCTCTTTGCCGGTCCAAATATATATTCTTTTCATATCAATTTTTTCTTTTGTATAGCTATGACTCTCTTTTTGATGTTGAGATATCACACTATTTTTTTCATAATTTTTTTCCTTTCTTTTCATGCTTTTCAGCTTTTTTTCATTTACTCTTACCTCGGCAAAGGGTTACAATATAATAAACCTGTGAATCATCATCAAATTATAGAACAGAGCACACTTAATATGCTCAAAAATCCCAACCCAATAATATTTACTATAATGGTGGACCCACCACCCCAATCTCAAGCTCTAAAACAATTATCTATGCATCGCGATTTCAGTGGGGGTCATATGGAAAAGTCCTAAAATCTAAAGGGATATGGCTTATAATGTGGCTAATAAAAAGGCTTTGGAAAGGCTAGAAGGGGCTGATAAGGATATATAATATAATAAATGGACAGCAAGCTAAAAGGCAACAAGGGCTTATGAAAGAACCACCTTAATCACTTTCTAAACTATGTAATTTCGTCATTCTCTTACCTTTAGCACGTTCATTAAATTGGTTTATCAACTAGCTTGGATCTCACGGCCTACACACCACTCATGGCTCCCTGAGATCAAACATACTTTCTATCGCATTGCTAACTAATCTTTTCTTTACTATCAATATGTGTTTTCCTGCAAATACTCAAAGCATACAAAATAAAATAACTCATAAACACACTACCTTCTATCATTAACTTACTAAGCTTATGCTTTCAAGCTATTAAACACATTCTACATCTAATCCATCTCTTAAAAATTTCAAAAAATTTCAAATTTCTCTAAAAAAAACAATAAATCACATAAAATGGAGACGAGGGACAACGAATCCCCACACCCCAACTCAAAAATGAGTCGTGTCCCCACGACTCGAAAAGACTCAATAAAAAAACAACAAATAGTTCATATAGAGAAATGGTAAGGAAGAAAGAAACCATACTCTTCGAGGCTATTGCCTCGCTTGATTAATACCCAAGATAGGGTGCAGTGATTTCCTTGTGTGCAACCTTCATGTATCACCAATTTTGCTTTCTCTTTCATCCTCTTGTGCTCCATCCCAATAAATTACACTCTAGAGATCTCTTGTTTCTCATCTTCTCCAAATGTGTTCTTGAATACTCTCTCATGAGAAGGTGTTAATCCATGAATATTTTGTTGTGGCAACAGCTACTAGCGTTCCAAAAGCTTTGCTCATTTTTGGTCAAAGGATGCTCGATTTGTAGAGGTTGTGGTGTCCTCATTATGAAATTTGAAACCTTTTTGCTCTTTGAATTTACCACAGCTAGCTTTCCTATATTCTCTTGATCCAATTTACCTTATAGTTTATTCCCAAACTAGTACCTATCTCAATTGATTTATTCTTGATCTTACCCATACCTTGCTTTGATACTTCATCTCCCTTAACACTTGATAAAATATCTTTTCTTTTCATCATCTCTTTTGACCTCCCAACTCAAAGCTTTGAACACTCTTGAAATTTGTAACTCTTAATCATAGGTGGAACAAGCTTTATTTGGGTTAGAAAAGGTGTTAGGATGGTAATTCTCTATGTGGGTAAGATGAATTCTTCCTTGATTGGTATGGATCTAATAAATTGTTGAATGAATCTTGAAAGTTTAGGCTCGTGATTCTTGGATTCTAGGTGTTTTGATATGATTTGGATGGTTGAATCTACTTTGTAACGATGTAGGGAAGGATTTGGATATGAATTCATGGTGATTTGGTAGTGTTTTGATGTTAGGTGAAGCTTTAATGGAGTTGGGAGAGGGTTGGAGAAGAAAGTGAGGCTTAAGGATTGAGAAATTCGGACTAGAACTCACCTCTTTCTCTTTATAACCTAAAAAAATGCGAAAATTTTCTCTCTCCACCGGCACTGGGCGGTATACCGGCGGTATGGCCCGGTATACCGGAGCTGCTGTTACTTGAATTCCATTCGTCAAAAAACACGAATTGCGAACACGTGGGCTCGTGTTTTGGTTTGTCCGGTATACCGGAGGAATGGCCCGGTATACCAGTGTTGTTATCCTTCGGAAATTAACATTCTGTAATGAACACGTGACTAGTACCCGTGGGCTCGTGTTTCTGACATGTGGTATACCGCCGGTAAGGCCCAGTATACCGGTGGCAGGTCACAACATGCCCAAAAAAAAATCCGTTTTTCTCCCAGACTCGATTTTCTTAGTACCTGAACATCAAAAACACTAATACCTCCCTCAATAATGCAATATCAACTAAAAAAATGCATAACTAAATAATATACACTAAAAAAAATAAACTAAGAAAGCAATAAAGCTTGGGGTGTCTCTCAAGAGCACTTTTATTTAACATCATTTAAAGTTTGACGGGTTACCTCCATTATCCATTGAGTATGTAGCCTCCCCAGCAGTGGGTGAGGTTATGTATGTCTACAATTCGCGTCCTTTGACCTCTCGAAGGTTGTATCTCTATTAATTTTGGTGTCACTACTCGAGTAACAACAAATGGTCCCACCCACATATTTTTGAAACCTCGTGGTCTATTCTCTTGTTTGGAGGTCTTCCAAGCAACCATGGTTCCGACCCCAAAATCATCTTTAGCTTTTTTCTTCACGGGTTCATGGTGGCGGTCCTTCTCTTTATCCTCTTTAGATACTTTTGGATCAATGGGTAACTCAAGCGGCACCTCCTCGATCTTTTTATCCAAAACAAGGGATGTTTCAGAACTTTCTTTTGTTATATGGGCCACGTTTTCAATCTCGATCTCTACACTCGCATTCTCAATTGTTTTTGAAATAGGTTCTGTGAATACTTGTTGCGGTGTGAGTTCTTTTGTATCACTTTCAAGCATTTGGGTGTAAGTTTTGTCTTCTTTGCACACCTCTACAAATGCTTTATCAATGTCACCTATTGAATGATTTGTCTTGATAGGATTGGGTAATGACATCAATGGAGTACTAGGTGGCGAATCCATCCTAGTATCTTCTTCTTTTGTCTCTTTTGTAACCGAGATATAAATATTTGATTCCTTTAAACGTGGCTTGGCTGGGTTTTCCATGGATGTAATCTTCCCTTCATAAGGTTTAATTTCAATTTCGACTTGATTACCAACAATTGACTCATCTATGCTTAGCGTGGTTGATTCTTCTACTGTTGGAATCTCTAGTTCACTAGGTGTAACTTGTGGTGAATCCACTTCCTTCTCTTCTTGAAGGCTAAACTCTTCAACTCCTTTGAACTGAACATCGTTGTCTTGACTGGCCTTATGATTAATATTTGTACCTTGGCCAGTTTGCATAGATGGTATTTGTTGTAGCTTCTCAATTGTTTCTGTGAGTTGCGTCAATCGTTGCTCCATTGATTGATGATTTTGTTGCATGACTTGCACTAATGATATGATAGCATCGCTTTTCGCATTTAAACCATTGAGGGATTCCTCCAACTTTCTGAGCCTAAATTCATGATTTGTAAAGCTTCCTCGTGTTAGATCCATGAATTTTTGTACTGGCATATACCAGGTCTGTGTTGGATTTTCTCTTTATAGAGGGAAATCTCCATACCTAAAGAAAAACCTGAAAAGAGACAAAAACAAAACAAACGTAAAACTGAAAACAACTAAAACTACTAACCTAACTTAAACACAAAATAAAATAACCGCAATAAATACCTGGCAGCGGCGCCAAAAACTTGGTGGGTCCTTGTGTGTTATAAAATAATGCAATAAAAGTAATAAATAAAGGATCCACATACCGCAAGTGTACGGGTCGTTCCAAGTAATAAATAAGTAAATACGGGATTATCGTCTCCAAAGATATTTAAGTAGTTATTCTAACTTCGTTGCTGGACCGTTTTGGCCCGTAAGATATCAAGAGAATCCTCACACAGTTATCTATCTACCTATGAAAGGGATCTTCCAGAATCGTCTCGGATTTGGAGTTATCATCACTTCTTTAGACGTAGCTGCAGAATTTCAGATTTATTTGACATCTTTTCCTTTTCCTAATTGAACTCTGTTTCCTTCTATCTGCAGATTTCTTCAAGATCTTCTTTCCTTATTTCCTTATAATTGAATTGGCATTTAATTAATTACCATATTATTATAAAGCTTCACATTAATACACAAATTAAACGAAATATGCTCTAAAAATAATAATTCATCAAATCAAGACAAGAAATAGGAATATTACGAATTAAGCAAAAAGTCAATATAAAAAGACCATTTTTACCTAAAATGATGTCTCCTAAGGGCTTATATTTAGAACAGTTAGGGAGACATCATGTAATTATTTATCTTATTTATGTGTTAATCTAAACATCTAAATTCATCTACACTATTATTGAATACAAGTTTGAGCTAACTACCTAAATCTATGAGAATGAACTATTACTTATTTAACTATAACTTGCAAACCATTTGTGCACTTGCAGTGAGTTTCTGTTGGTAAAAAGCAGTAGACATGCCATCTGGACCAGGGGTTTTGGTCAGATTAGATGGAAAACAACAATTCGTACCTCTTCATCAAAAAATGGTTGATCAAGATCATTAGTTACCTCCATTTCGATAGGACCAATATATGGTAAGGTGTACCCACCCGAGAGGTTATTTGGCTTTTCATAAAGAAGTTCAAAATAATCGCGAACCAAACGTTTCAACTCCTTCTCTCCTTCCACCCAAACATCCAAGTCATTAAGAAATCTCGTGCAGATAGCCTTTTCCTTTCGTATGGTCGCTGCAAGTTGTTAAAACCTCGTTTACCTTTCTCCCAATTCAATCCACTTTTCTTTCGATTTTTGAAATTGCATAGCTTCTTATTTCTCGAGAAAACTTTCATATTCTTTTAGTTAATTGGATACTCATCTGACGTAGCGAAGGGTTATATGAACTTCGCAATGACTACTGAATGCCTCTAATTCTTGCGCATAACTCTCTTTTATTTCGATTTAAATTCCCAAAAACTTCCATATTCCACTTGTTAATTTGGTTTTGAATTGCCTCTAGTCCATCTCCAATACCTATGATATTTCCTTCCCATTTGTTACTAATGAACTCTTGAAACCCCTTATGAAGACAACAAGATGTTTCGAACCTAAATCGGCGAGAATTCAACTTCGGTCTCTGATTCGGGCAATACTTGTATTAGGATTGGCATATGATCCGAGTGGCTCCTTTCCAGGTGAATAACACGTGTATTAGGAAACATAATCGGCCACTCCACGTACCATAAGCTCTGTCAAGGCGTTCTATTATTTGTTGTCCCAAATTCCAGAAATCACACCAAGTGTGGCGTGGTCCTTCAAATCCAAGATCAATCAACCCACAGCTGTGCCTCCACTCCTCAAACTTTTTCATTCTTCTCGAAATACCCGAAACTCACCTTTTTTTATCTATTTCTAATCCAACTTGATTGAAGTTACCCGCTACAAGCCAAGGTGATTGTAGGATATGGAAAGCTTGATAAAGTGCATCCCATAGTATTTCTCTTTGTTTATAATCCAGATTTGCGTATATGGCTATAAAAATCTAGGATCTGCACCCTTTCTGACTTATCTCTACATTTATTACTTGGCGACCAGCAGATAAAACTCTTACATTTATATTCGAAAAATTCCATAGAAGCCAAATTTTGCCTCTATAGCATTCAAAATCCACTCCAACAGAATTGTCCTTTTGTTATGAATTAATAACGTTGTTAGAATTTACACCACTTACACTTGGTTCCACTATCACCGTGAGCCAAACATTATTATTTATCGTCATATCTCGTAGTACTCGTCGCAATCTGGATTTAGCCGCACCGTAACAGTTCCAAACTAGTATATTGATGGGATGTTTAGACTTCTCCCAAGTCATACCTGAAACATATAGGCAACTCATTAAATAATATAAATAATTTATGAGAGGTACCTCTCGGCGCATCAGACGCTAGGATCCATGTTCACATCATCATCCGCACTCCTTGCTCCCTGTTCGTGTTGTTGCTGGTCCGCTTCAATGGATTCTACTACTTGTATTTCAAGCCACATTCCATCATCACCATCACCATAGGATTCTATATTCCATAGCGGATCAGGTGGCATAGCAGCTATGAAGCTGTTCATGATGTTGTCGCAAGGACTAGCTGGCGCAAATCCAGTTTCATCAGCAGAAAAATTCGCTACAGCTGTAGGCGTAGCAGGTCTGACATCAAAATAGCCGAAGTTTGATTTAATTTCACTCAAGTCCTTTCCCCATCAACATTATATTCAATATTTACCTCATCTAAACCTTCCTTTACAACTCCCAATCCTGGCCCACCTGCAGACATGTTCGAAATATTCAACCCAGAAATCTCAACAAAACCTCTCCCATTTGAGTTAACATTAATTCTTGCCTCCTTAGCACCCTTTTTTCCTGTTTTTTTTCACGAATTCTCACTATTTTGTAACTCAATTACATCAAACTCACGCACCTCAACTACATCATTAATAATTTTTCTTAGCTCGAAATTTGGTGATGCAATTACACCATAACCTTTTGCACCCCCAACTTTTTAATTATTCGTATTAGCCCATGAAACGCTCTTTCCTTTATTATTATTAGTTTTTGTTACCGAACTTTGACCTTTACTTGATATACTTTGTACATTTTGCCTCATTTCAGTCTAATTTTCTTCCATTCTAAGTGCTTCAAATCGAGTCCCCAAGCCATTATGGAATTGAGATTTTGATGTGTTGTTCGCAACTCCTCTTCCATTCCCTATATTTCCACGTCTAACCGTCATTCATTCCCCATATTTTCCTTGATAACCGGGGCCTCTATGACTTCTTCGACTTAAGATTCCTTTCCTTTTGTGGTACTCCTATCTTCCTCCATTCTAGTTGGTATATTAGGAGGGCAATTTTATTTTCTATGCCCAATTTTCCCACATTCAAAACATATCAAGTGGATTCCCTCATACTCTACCTTACATATATCAGACCCAATTCATACCTCTGGTTCCAGGGTTTTTTCAAATCAAGTTCAATAGCTAACCTTGCGTAATTTCCTCTTAGCCTCCCCTTTGTCATATGATACATTTTTACAGTTCGGCCAAGCTTATCACCAATTTTCCTCAAGATACGTGTAGTATAGTTTTGCATGCCAACATTTGATATCCTAACCTGTGTCGTAGTTGTTGTTATTGAATTAGGTATTGCATTGAAGCTTGGAGTCCATTCCCTAACAATAAGGTAATGGTCAAGTACCATCCATGGACCTCCCGATAAAGCAAAATCAAAATCTTCTCTCTTTTCAAACTTCGCCATATAATAACCATGACCTACATCAACAAGTTCGAAATGTCCCTATGGATCCCAAATCTGTCTTAGTTTGGATGATAAATACGTAAATCCAACATCCCTACCCAATAGTCTAATTACCTCAGTATTACGCCATAATCGAATCCCTTCCTGAATTTCTTCTCTTGTCCTAATGATAGTGGAGATTGAATCATTTATTTCACCCTCCTCATCATCCTCAATTAGGTCCTCTAATTATAGAAATTCATCCTACCTATCCGGTTACAGTACCTTTCTAAACACTTAATTTAGGCCTATATGGCCAGGTTTCTTGTCGTGTCGGAGGTGTTAGAGCCATCATAAGTCGCACGTTGTCTCTTTCCCGCCCGACCATCACCGATTGCAGCAGTTAATTTTGGGAATTCTTCCATCAATTGATCAGTGGATTGAGCCTCAATATTCGTTATCATAGCAACTGTTGTTGCCTCTCTCATTGATTCTAATGATTTTTCCGGTGGATGTTCAGGTGGAGGCGAGTCGCCGACTAGAAGGGGCGGCGCTGAAGCCATTTTTTGATTGAAGGTTGATATCTTTAGAGAGTAGAGAAAAGTAATTCGACCAACGTGACAAAGTACAGATCGAAAAAATAAACGTTACCCAATAGAGAAACTATATTTATGGATAAAAAAAATTATATTTATTAAAACGTAACACCATTAATTAATCATGAAGTGGAGGTTGTTATAAAGAGCGCAAAAAGCCAGAAAGATGATATAATATTAATAAGAATGAATAAAAGAGAACACCCTTTGACTGGATGCAAAGGAAGAGGCGCCGTTCATATCATTTGCCTTTCCGTATTTCTTCTTATATCTTTTCAGTTTCTTGTTGGTTTCTAATAATTTAATTCTTGTGCCCTTGTCGTTCGGACTTTTTTCCATTGGATATTTTGTTGTGCTTGTTTTGTCAATTTATCTAATTTGTTATATAATCTCACTTGATCACCAAATTAAGCATGTTCATTTTCCGCCATTGCTGTACCGATATTGATGTATATGTTTGATTTCAATTTACAGAATGGCACGACAAGTTACCCAAACAAACGTACAATTATTTTCTTAAGATTAATTTGAACATAAAAATGCTTATAATAATTTTATCTCAACCCTTGCTTTAATGGTTAAGAAATTGATGGTTAAAAATAAGTTCTATGGCTATTTATTTGTAAATGCACCTTTTCCTAAAAAGTATATGCTGAAAACTATCGGGGGTAGAATACCTAAAAGGTTTTAAATACACCCCGACTTAACAAAGCCCCACTAATATATACTTTTTACTAAAAACCACAAACAAAAATTACCATTACAGACACCATTGACTATTTTACCATCTTTTGTTACCTCCCTATATATACCTTTTTATATCATATTTATTTTAAAAACCTTAATATTTTACCTCTCTCCTCCTTCTTCTCTCTTTTCTCAAAACCTCACGCTGCTTTTGCCCTATTCTTCCATTTTCTTTAGCAGCCATGGTTGCTGGAGCTTAGTACCAACGTTCCTCACCACCACCATGAATATTGAAGAGTTCTTCGGAGCTTCCTTATATATACCGTCGGAGCTCACGACATGGATCTGCTGGTGAGCAGTGAGCTTGACAACACGCCGAGAAAGGTGATAGTTGAACCTTTGTCGGAGATCGAGCCTTACGGTTCCGTCGCAGGAGAAGACTTCCGGATACGACCTTCTTCTCCAGATCCGACCATCATGTTCTCCGAGGATTTTTGTTGTGACTGTAATTTGGACGTTTATTGCATCGCGTAAGCATATAAAGTGGCAGTAAATTGTTTGTGGGGCCAGGGCGGTGTATGCGTTAGCTGTCATAGGTCCCACTACTAGGTCAAATGAGGGTTATGAGTGTTTATGAGTTAGAAGGGCATCCTGATTATGATTATTATTATGGAGATGTTGTACTCATAGATTTGTTAGTATAGTATATCATACGATGATATGTACTCAGAAGATTTGACAAAAATAAAAAAGTGCTCAAAAGATGGCTTTGATGATCAGAAGATGAGGAAGCTTACTGAGTATTACCTTTCATTGTGATTTTTTTGTTTTTTTCCTATTACTTGCAGCTGTTATATTTTTCCTTTTTGTAATACTCAGATGTTGACTTTTTAAGCAGGTCAAGGGTTAGAAGTTCCGGTTTTTTTCTATTTTTTCTTTTGCCCAATGAATGTAATAATTTTTAATAGTATTTTCAATTTCTTTTGGTCAATGAATGTAATAATTTCAGTATAGGAATTTAATAGTATTTTAATTGTTAGAATCTTAATAGTATCTATATGAAATTTTTATTTGACTCAATATTTTAGAAATTTACGCAGTGAACTTATTGAGAATACTCAGTAAAGTTACTGAGCATACGAGTATATTCAGTAAAGGTATTGAGCATACGATCATACTCTGTAAAGTGACTCAATAAAAAAATTCGAATACTCAGTAACTTTTTCCGATACTCAGCACTTTTTTCCATACTCAGTACTCTATACTCAATAACTTTTTCCAATCTTAGTACTCCATACTCAGTAACTTTTTCCATACTCAGTACTTTTTCCGGCGGTGGTCAAAAATGGTCCGCGGTGATCGACGATGGTCAGTGGTTGTGGCCGGAGTTGGAAATTATTGATACTTAATGAAGAAGGAGAGAGAAAAAATGATAAAGGAGGAGAGAGAAAAATGGTAATGGAGGAGAGAGAACTACTTTTTTTTGTGTTATATACACTATAAGGGTAGAAATGACAATGAACATTTTAGAGGCCTCTTTGGAGGAGAGAGGAATATGAGGGTTCCTTTGTGGAACTAAAATAGTCTCCAAGACCCTATAGGGAATTAACCCAAGAAAGTACTCATTTGAAGAAAATGATTGTTACAAAATGGTCATTGGGTATTGGTGTCGCCCAGGGTGTGATAAAAATACGATAAATATAAGCCAGAAAACAATGCACTCTCACTCTATACAAGCACGGTACTGCAAGTAGGGCTGCAAACGAACCGAACCGAGCCGAACTTTAGATTTTTTGAGTTTGTTTGCTAATATTTTAGTGAGTTTGAGCTGGGTTTGAGTTTGATAAGAACCGAGCTGAACCGAACTTTAGCTTTCTTGAGCTTGGTTTGTTAACAAACGAGCCGAACTCAAACAAACCCTTAGCGAGCTCAAACTCGAGCCCTTAGTGAGAGTATCGGTTGATTTGCATCCCTAGATACTAGAAGTATATTTATTAGATATAAAAAAATATACTTATTAAATATAAAATATTTTAGTTACGGTTAATTACATATACAAAGTTTTACGTAGTTTTGACTTTTTGTATATATATATAACTTTTAATTGAATATATCTACCAAGCCTATTAGCGAGCTCTTACCGAACCCTTACCAAACTGTTCACGAGCTTAACGAGTCGAGCTTATATAGGCTTGAGTTTGTCTCGTTTACTAAACGAGCCTGAATTTAAAGCTTGAGCTTGGCTTGATTAAGTAACGAGCCGAACTCAAACAAACCCTTAGCAAACTCAAACTCGAGCCCTTGGTGAGAGTATCGGTTCATTTGCAGCCCTAACTGCAAGTATTACAGGACGTATGCAAGTTTTAATGATAAGTTGAATTCTCTCTCAGGGACTTAGTGTGTTATACGAATGGGTAAATAAATTTAATATTTTGGATCTCCGGAGGACGGTAACCTATTGGTTGAACATGAAACTGCACTCTCAAGCCTGGAAAGTATTGTTCAACTTGGTTCTAATTATTGTTATTTCTGTTACCTCCTACCGGTGGTGGTTGTAAATGTCCTAATAGACCTAAGTCTCTCGGATCTACGGGTTTATCAACTTGATCTCGTACGTCTGCCATATCTCTTCTTAAGGATCTTTCCTCACGAACACGTCTGTTATAAGGTCTAAAGCACCTATCGGGATCCGGTAAAGGAGGCAAAAGATTCACTGTTAAAACCTGAAAGAGACTAAAGCAAACTGATAGTCCTAGAGGGGGGGTGAATAGGATTACTAATAAGATAATGCCTAATTAAAATCTTTTGGACAATAATAAGTTTAAGAGAAAACTTCTAAGTCAACTAATATAAATCAAACACTTATAGGATCATGCAATGTAAAGAGTAAGGTTTGATATAAAAGTATAACTAGTGAAAAGCTAATCCAATATCTTAAACTACTCTAGAAGACTATATGTTAGAAAACCTAGATAAACAATTCATGCAAGCATATAATCAAACATATAGAGTGCGGAAAGTAAATAGAGTAGGGATAGAAAGATACACACGATTTATAGTGGTTCGGTTTCCCTACATCCACTACCTAAGGAAGCCTCCTTAGGATTTCAAGCTTTTCACTAAGCTTCCGTGTCTCTCTTAACCGGGTCGAGAACACAATAACCTTTACAAACTCTTCGATAACACGAAGGACACACCACTTGTGTAATCACAACACAAGGACACCAAGTATACTCCCTATACTTGAATTCTCTCTTAATCTATCTATTACAAGACCTAGACTTAAGAGGATAGCAACAAAGTGTTTAAAGGTTTGCTAATTAAAGCTTGTATCTAAAACTCCTAAAGAGTGGATATGACTATAAGCTTGTATACTCCTTCTTGAGTGGATAGAACCTTGTGGCTTAATTGATTAACTCCTTGAAAGGATTAATAAGCACACTAAGATTGAATTTGACTATGTATAGCTCTTGACACCTTCTTGAATGATAGCAATTAAGCCCTTTAATGTTTGTAATTAGTTGGTGTAGTTGTAGCCTTGAAATAGCTTCAATTTATAGAAGAAAATGGCTCCCAACGGTCATAAGGTTTGAGTCTAACGGATCTATTAATCTCCCAACGGATATATTTCTTATGACTTGGCTTTTGTGCAGAAAACCCTTCTTTGCGGTATACCGCAGCGGTGTACCGCGCTTCAGTGTTTAATTTTCTTGCTTACTGGTCGGGCTAGTCCTCTATACCGCGCCCTGGTCCGCGCTTGGTCCGGTATACCGTAGCGGTGTACCGCGCCAAGTAAACTTTGAAGAATATGTCTTGGATCAATAATTCTTCTTCACGAGAGTTGTTGTAAACATTATTTTAAGAATCTTTGAAGTTGAACACTAAGGTAAATTCTCAATAAACACAAAGATACGGTTAATAGCATGAGAATAAGATTCTTAAGATAAAACAATTAAGTTAAACAACATGATAATGAAAGAGCTTTTTGATGAAAAGAGTGCAAGAAAGAAAGTTAATAACAAGAGAAAATAGCACACTAATCACAAGAGGATTTGTCACATTAAAACACCTAATTAGGGAGGCTATATGCCAACAATCTCCCCCTTTTTGATGATGACAAATCCTTCACTAAAACACCTTAGGAAGGATATAAAAGATTAAGCATTTATGAAATAAAGCTCCCCCTCACAATAAGCATGCATTTGTGAGTTTTTAAAACGTGCAAGTTTTGAAAGTTTTAGTGCACATAATATTTCTCCCCCTTTGTCTTCATCAAAAAGACGGGGTAAAAACAACTAAGAGTAGAAGAGCAAAGACAACTCGAGTGAATAGATTTTTAAACAATGATAGAGAGAGTGTGCAAGAGTTTTAGATAAGAAAACGAATTTAAGAAGGTGATGCACAAAGATAGATAAGAGTAAAGGATAGAGATATTTACCAACTCCTTGATTGATACATGTTCATTTCAAATGCTTTCTAATGACACAAACAATTAGTAGCAATATAAGAAATAAAAGATTAGTAAGCATTTGAGTTTTTAAAATTTTAAACAAAGTCTCCCCCTTACAAAGTGCATAGATTTTGTTTTAATTTTGAAAAAGTTTGATTGACAATTTTACCCTAAAAAGAACACTTGAAAACATTTTGAAGAAAGTTTAGGGGTAAAATGTATTTTTTGAAAAACAAGGGGTCAAGATGTATTTTTCAAAACTTTGGGGTCTAAACGCAATTTTGAAAAAATCTATTTGGGACCACAATGCAAATTTCAAACTTGTTAGGAACAATGCTATAGAGAGCAAATTATAGGGACTAAGAAGCAATATCAAGAAGTACCTATAACATCAAAGATCATGTTAGCAACATAAAGATCAAATCAACAAAGATAGGCAACTAACAATCAAGATAAAAGCAAGTACCAATTATCCAAATAAAACATTTAGCATCCTAACAAATAAAGCAACGTAGCAAAATCCTAGATGTCCAAAACACGGACCCATAAAAACTTAAAAGCATAAACAACCATAAAACAAGTTCTAATAAAAAACCACATAAGCAATTAACGACTCATAAACCACCAAGAAAGATTAAAAACATGAATTCAACCACCAAACACCAAGCACCAAATACCAAACCACGATGAATCAACGGTTATCACGAGGAGATCGACTCCTAGATCTTCTACCATTCCCAATATCATCACGAATGCACGAAACATCACCTTTTATACATGAGAGCTCATTCGCAAGATTCCCAATCTTTTCTTCCAAAACCCCAAATTTTCTTTCTATTTTATCTTCCAAAGCCACAAATTTACTTCCTATATAATCCATAAACCGAGACATAGCACTTTCGAAACCGGATGGATTAGGAGGGTTAACATTGATGGGTTGGCTAGGAGTGGGCTCATTTGGATTTGGGTGTTCTTGATCCGGGTTTTCTACTAAAATTAGAGTCTCAAGCATTGGACCATCGTTGCGCTTTCTAGCTTCAAGAATACGATTACGAATAGTGACATCCGAGATACGATTAATAGTGGAGATCGGAACATAAGTGTTGTTATAAATAACAAATTTCATTCTAAGAATCGTGAGATAATCGAAATTCCAAGACTTATTCATAGGTTTTACACTAGTCCCTCCAAAAGAAATATCATTTGCTTCAAAGACTTTGGATAGAAAAATACCGTAAGGGACTTTATCCCGAGAGGCACGAGCGTGATTCATCCATTTGAACATAATTGCAATGATGTTTATCGGTTGTTTGGAGAAGATCAAGAATAAAAGATAAGCTTCATACGGGATAAGTTTGGCATCATGCTTATCTTTCGGAATAACGGCCGAGATAAGAAACTTGTGGGCCACGATAAATTCCGGGTCAAAGTTACGAATATTCCAATTTCCATCCGCAATAACCATTCTACTATTAACGAACTCATTTACTTCATTTTGAGCAACAATATCTATATTTGAATTATCCCAACCACTTGACCAAAACCCGCTAAAACCATCCGAGGGTACATCAAATTTAGAACACAAAGCATTCGATTTTAAACGAATAACGGTACCCGATACAATTGATTTAACCGAAGTATTAGCATGATTAAATTCAAAATTCGTATAAAAATCTTCGATTAACCCGGTTGCCAAATGACTACCCGAAAAAGCAAATATCTTATGAAATTTTTGAATTGAAAAAAGATTATAGAGAGAGTTTTCACCGGAGGGAAAAGCCGAGGGGCAAATTGTTCTTCCCGGTAGAGCATCGAATGGCCGAAGTGGTGGTGGTGGTGGTGATGGTGACTTTGCCGGAGATGGCTCACGGTGGCGGCTTGAGGAGGCTCCGGTGGAAGCCTTTTTCTTGTTAGCAATTGATTTTGTTCTAACCATGGTAGGAATTGAAGTGGGTAATGAAGTAGGAAGAAGGAGGAGTGATTTTGGTGGTGAAATAGAGTGTTTTTGGTGGTGGAGCCGGAGGGTTTTTGGCCGGAAATCGCCAAGGAGGAAGAAAGAGGAAGATGAAATGAAGGAATGAAGAGGAATTGCAGAAAAACGGGTTCTTAAAACCTGTCAAACCCTTACGTGCGGTGTACCGCGGGATTCGTCCGGTGCACCGCACGAGTCCTCGATTTGCACAATAAAAAATCGCCCGAAACACACTCGAAACTTCCCCAAAAGACTCGGAATGATATAAAATAATTTTGAGCATCTTTGTTTTGAAAAGAAGAGCCAAGGGGAACCTAAAAACTCATGTAACAGTTATTTTCACAAAAGTCCCTAAGTTTTCTAAAAAGTGCAAAAAGACCCTATGCAAGAATGAAGCAACACTAAAGCAAGAAAAAGGTCAAGAACTTCAAAAAAGCAACACAAGTTGATAAAACACATAAAACACAATAAACACAAAAATAAAAAACACAAGAGAGGAAAGAATATCACCGTATTTTCCTTTTATGAGGTTTGAACGTCCTTTTGCATAAAATTCCATTTTCTTGACGCTCAACACCTTCAATGCAAATTACTATGGTAACCGAGGTGGAATGGATCCGGAAATGTTGTTAGCATTTGTCTCGATCCATATTGGTTTTTCCCTTGTAGGTATTAAAGATCCACTAATAAGTTGTTCATGGTAATGGCACGTAGAATCATGATGGCCGGTTTTACCACAATCATTGCAATAACTTCTTTTTCGAGTTAAGCTATCGTGTGAGGGATTTGAACAATAGGTTTGACCATTCTTCTCAATATCCAAATAGTAAGTTCCTACAAAAAGTGGAGGTCGTGTAGAAGACGAACTTTCCAAAAGATTAAATTCCATATCGTTTACTCTACTAACGATTAAGCTATTCACGTAGAGTTAGGCTCTGATACCAATTGATAGTCCTAGAGGGGGGGTGAATAGGATTACTAATAAGATAATGCCTAATTAAAATCTTTTGGACAATAATAAGTTTAAGAGAAAACTTCTAAGTCAACTAATATAAATCAAACACTTATAGGATCATGCAATGTAAAGAGTAAGGTTTGATATAAAAGTATAACTAGTGAAAAGCTAATCCAATATCTTAAACTACTCTAGAAGACTATATGTTAGAAAACCTAGATAAACAATTCATGCAAGCATATAATCAAACATATAGAGTGCGGAAAGTAAATAGAGTAGGGATAGAAAGATACACACGATTTATAGTGGTTCGGTTTCCCTACATCCACTACCTAAGGAAGCCTCCTTAGGATTTCAAGCTTTTCACTAAGCTTCCGTGTCTCTCTTAACCGGGTCGAGAACACAATAACCTTTACAAACTCTTCGATAACACGAAGGACACACCACTTGTGTAATCACAACACAAGGACACCAAGTATACTCCCTATACTTGAATTCTCTCTTAATCTATCTATTACAAGACCTAGACTTAAGAGGATAGCAACAAAGTGTTTAAAGGTTTGCTAATTAAAGCTTGTATCTAAAACTCCTAAAGAGTGGATATGACTATAAGCTTGTATACTCCTTCTTGAGTGGATAGAACCTTGTGGCTTAATTGATTAACTCCTTGAAAGGATTAATAAGCACACTAAGATTGAATTTGACTATGTATAGCTCTTGACACCTTCTTGAATGATAGCAATTAAGCCCTTTAATGTTTGTAATTAGTTGGTGTAGTTGTAGCCTTGAAATAGCTTCAATTTATAGAAGAAAATGGCTCCCAACGGTCATAAGGTTTGAGTCTAACGGATCTATTAATCTCCCAACGGATATATTTCTTATGACTTGGCTTTTGTGCAGAAAACCCTTCTTTGCGGTATACCGCAGCGGTGTACCGCGCTTCAGTGTTTAATTTTCTTGCTTACTGGTCGGGCTAGTCCTCTATACCGCGCCCTGGTCCGCGCTTGGTCCGGTATACCGTAGCGGTGTACCGCGCCAAGTAAACTTTGAAGAATATGTCTTGGATCAATAATTCTTCTTCACGAGAGTTGTTGTAAACATTATTTTAAGAATCTTTGAAGTTGAACACTAAGGTAAATTCTCAATAAACACAAAGATACGGTTAATAGCATGAGAATAAGATTCTTAAGATAAAACAATTAAGTTAAACAACATGATAATGAAAGAGCTTTTTGATGAAAAGAGTGCAAGAAAGAAAGTTAATAACAAGAGAAAATAGCACACTAATCACAAGAGGATTTGTCACATTAAAACACCTAATTAGGGAGGCTATATGCCAACACAAACCATAAGCGTAAATTCGTAAAAATAAAAATAAAATACTGAAAAATAAAAATTAACTAAAAACTACTACTCGAAATAGATAGCCACACGCTAACGAGACACAAGTCCCCGGCAGCGGCGCCAAAAACTTGGTGTCGGTGTGATAAAAATAAGATAAATATAAGCCAGAAAACAATGCACTCTCTACCTAGACAAGCACAGTACTGCAAGTATTACAGGACGTATGCAAGTTTTAATGATAAGTTGAATTCGTTCTCAGGGACTTAGTGTGTTATACGAATGGGTAAATAAATCCGAGTAAGAAGCAATTAATTAAAAGACAGAAAATAAAAGAGAATAATTCGAGATAATCAATTAAACTAAGGAAAAATAAAAGACAATAAAGTAAAAGATAAGAAATATGAGATGAGAAGTATAGCTTAGGTTTTGCTAGTATGCACCAATCCTTCTAATCATTTCTATCAAACTCTAGTTAACAAGGGAGATAATTAGCTCTTAAATACTTAGTCAGGATTCTAAATTCCCTCTCTTAGACCTGGAGAGCGACTAAGGGGGCTACGGACACACCACGAGGCTGGTTTAAATTGGGTTATCC
This sequence comes from Nemophila menziesii, assembly GCA_029959085.1. Classification (NCBI taxonomy): domain Eukaryota; kingdom Viridiplantae; phylum Streptophyta; class Magnoliopsida; order Boraginales; family Hydrophyllaceae; genus Nemophila; species Nemophila menziesii. The sequence goes on along the minus strand of JARWIR010000004.1, from coordinate 27,308,467 downwards.
CGTGCTACTAGGTTCCTAAGCAATCAATTTCCAATCATGGTGATAGTGGTTCAATTATATCCTAATGACTATCTAGTTAGAATTAGTGTTGTTAAGACCAATATCGACACTAGACGTTATGTGGTGTTTCAATAATTAGACACCCAGCTAAGGTGATCATCTAACTACTATTAAGGTAATCCTAAACGTTGCGCATCGCAAGGAAAACAGTCATTAAATCAAAACACATAAACAAATATATAGGTAAGAAGCTAATATCAGATTAAAACATATAATTCCCAAAAAAACTTAGATAGAAAGAAAATAGAATTCATAGTTTATACATGATGCAAAACCCAAGCTATGGGAAAATTAGTTCATACCTGAAGGAAATAAACTAAAAGAAATAATGAAAGACTTCATCTTGCTCTCTACAATAATTCTGATGATAATAAACCTAAGGACTAATTACTATGAGGCAAGGATGATTTACAAGTGATATAAGGGTGTATTTATAGGTGTATAGAAGCCCTAATTCGTTTTCTTGAAGGAGAAGGTAAGTAGTGGACTCCTAGCCCAACTTAAATTCGAATCAGGCCCATTTTTGTTTTGCTCCTAACAGCTTCAGATTTTATCCGTTTGATGCGTATGAGTAGTCGAAATTCATCATATCGGAAAGATATTTAGGGCCCGTTTGGAAGTGCTTATTTTAGAGTAAAAAAACGCTTTTAGAATAAAATTCAAAATTTAAAAAAATTATTAAAATAAATTTTGAAATCTAAAATTATTTTAAGTGCTTTTTTTAAGAAGCATCTATTTGATACTTCTCATAAAAGTGATTTTCAAAGTAAAAAAAACTCTTAAAATGCTAAAAGCACTTTTAAGTGCTTCTCTAAAAAAGCACTTCCAAACGGGCACTTAACTTTGCTCTTGACCGTTTCTCCAAATTCCACACCGATTTTGAGATATAAGCTGATTTGTGGTCGTGGGTGCTGGAATTTAGATTTATGACAGCTTTTCTTTTTCCATATTTTAGCTTTTCTTTCCCTATCTCCAATTTTCATGCTTATCTTCTTTCCTTATCTCTTAGTCTTTGACTTGGACTCTAATTGATCTCCATAATTATCTTTAAAGTTTCACACTAAATAAATAATTAAACCCAATATGCTCTAAAAATAATAATTTACTAAATCAAGGCTAGAAATAGGAAAGTGTACTAATTCTCAAGAAATTCGACTAGAAAGACTTCTAAATCACTAAAAATGATATCTCATCCTAATATTAATTTATCACAAATGAGGAGACATCAGGTTTGTATATAAAAGAAATGGTCATTGGGAATTCTTAAATTCAAATAAAGTAAATAATTAGTTGATTAATTTAATTACACTAAATGTTATTTTTTTAAAAAATTATTGATTTTATAGCAAAACGATTCATGTGGCCAAGGCAAATAGTGTCTCATCAAGTGTGAAATGATGTTTTTTTGGACAAGTAAGAAAGTTACTACTGTCAATCAACCTATTCCTATCCTACTGAAGCCTTCCATAAGTGACGCTGTGACGATAGACCTCCACATTTCAACGGTTCCATGTCTAGAAATCTTTGCAAGTTTATCCGTTTGACCATTCAGCTTCCGTGGGTTGTGTCTGAAGGTGATAGGTCCAAACTCACCAACCATCTGATTGATTTTTTGATGATCGGTTGGATTTTCCAGCTGTTGCTGATATCTGCCAAATACCTTGTATGAGTTCAAAGTTATCTGAAATATTTGTTTTGTCTTCATTAGGAAAGTTTTTACATATTTTTGTTGCCTTTTAAACAAAAATTACTGCTCCCTCGAAAATATTCTCGTAGATCATTGTATCTTTAATGTGAATTTTGGTTCATGTGTGTTTGTGAAGTTGAATGATTCCTAACCCTGTTTTTTATAAGATTTATCAAAAGAAGCATCACATAAAAATGTTAGATCCGTATTTGTATCAATATTTCCTATATCTTGATTGGATGCAATATTTGTTCATTGATGTATAGGTACAATAGTATTTCTCCAACCAGTTAAGTGTAATTCCTTTATAAACTTATTTGTTGAAAATATTACTTTGTCACCTTCAATTTGATAATCTTCATGTATTACCTTCATTTTTGTTTTCCATATATTCCATTTCATAATCATATTATGATTTGTTACCCTTTTTTTTCTCCCAACCACCTTCTGTGTATGAATTAATAATCTTTAACATCCATTCTACAACATCCAAATTTTCATGTTATTCAATTTTTTTTGGAAAGAAGATCCTAACCAAATTTCTTGATTAACTTTACAATTAATGAATAAATTTTATACCGTCTTTATATCCACATGGCACCAAAATCATTCATTAGTATCCACACAGTATTTTTTTATAATTTTGTTTTGTTGGTATTGTGTTTATTACAAGTCTTCGAAATATATATTCTAATTTTATTTGGAATATTTGACTTCCATGCCATCTTCTACAAATTTGTTCTAACAGTTTCCGCTGAGCTCGCTGCCTGAGGTTTGTGAAATATCAGTTTGTCATTTAGAACCTTATAACTTTTTTTGGGTTCATATTGACCACTTTTTGAGAATGGCCATATTTATATATTATTCTTCTGTATTAATAATACGTATTTTAGTAAATTCTTGTATAATCGGTCAAGGAAATAGATTGTCCAAAATTTGTAAATCCCATTCTTTAGATTCTCCCTTCCAAAGTTAATTAACTTTGTCTAGATTACAATTTTTAGGTCTTTCCAATATCCAATTACAGTTTACACATTTATCTTCCTAGATATTAATTTTTCCCCATTTCTAATTTGATAAACCCCATATCTTTTAATAAAGTCTATTCCTTCCATAATACTTACCCAACTCCAAGACCTACTTTGTATAAGTTTAACATTAATAAAATCTTTAATAGGATAATACATACCTTTTAATACTCTTGCAGCAAGAATTGTTGGATTTGTCATGATCCTCCATGCCTATGTCGCTAATAGAGCCGTAATCATTCGTTTGAAATCTCTGAATCCAAGCTCCCACACAATTTATAGACCGCCATCTTCTCCCAAACTATCCACTGTATTTTGTCTCGTTCACCATAGTTCCACCAAAAATTTGATATGGTCGATATTAGTTTTTTGCAAAAAGAAACAGGATATGAAAAAATAGACATAGTATAATTAGGGATAGTATGTAGTATTGCTCTAATCAACACTTATTTTCCTCTTTGTGGTAAAATCTTAGCATCCTATCCTTCAGTTTTTTTTGAATTGTTTTTTTTTGCAATCCAATCTAGAGCCTCTAGATTTGATCTCTTGTGACAAAGTGGGATCCCAAGGTATTTCCCCAAGTCACTAGTTTCACGGATATGTATGTATGTTGATATCTTGTCCCTAATTTCTTGTGGTGTTTCTTTACTGAAATAGATTGCCAATTTGTCAAAATTAATTCTCTACCCTGACCGTTAACAATACTCTTTTACGCGTTCTTTGAAAGCTTGTATTTATGTATCTTCAAGTGTCATAAATAACAAAGAATCATCTGCAAATAAATTTTGAGAGATGACCGGAAAATTTCTAGTAATTTGGATCCCTTTAATGACATTTTTATCAACATAATTATCTATAAGACCAATTAGCTACTCTGTCATGATAGTAAATAAAAAAGAGATAAACGTCACCTTGTCTAATACCTCTACTTGATCTAATTTTTTCCATTTCTTTCTCCATTTGAGTTAATTTGAAATGGGACAGTCGATATGTAGTTCTTGATCCAAGTAATCCATTTGTCACAAAGCCCAATTTTCTCTATTACGATCAAAATAAAATCCCACCATACCTGGTCATAAAAGTTTCTCATATGGGCCTAAGTCTAATCAATCAATGAAGAAGAAGTAGAGTATAATGAATGATCCTAAAGAAACTATCCAACCAACTCTCATGTAGTGATGTCTAAGAATTAATACACACATACGCATAATATACAAATAAGCATATCATAAATTCAAGATTATATTAATTTCGCAAGGCAAGAATAAGCGGTTTTCACTTAGGTTGATATGGAGGTTATAGGGTGTTCATAGGTCTTAACATAATATCCAATGGTCCTCCTAGATATTCCCTAATCATTCAATTGTTACTTATCCATGTACTTATAAATCCTAAGGTCTTTTCGGTTACAACGTAGGCTTGAGGATGGTGTGATACGTATATTTGGATAATGTAAAGTTAGATTTTGGCTCTCTTCTCACTAGCCACCAGTGAATCTCCCTAGAGCTTGAGTTTCACTCATAGATGTTATTACACAACCCAATTTTTATGCTCTTAATTAGCATCCCCAAATAACCCAATATCCTCATGATGATTTACATAAACAATCCACTTTGATGGTTCTTTTATTTTGATTCTTTTTCAATGCTTTTTTATAAGATAGCCATGACACTATATTGGCGTGAGATGCCATCCTTCTTTTCATAACTTTTTTTCTCTAAACCCCGCAAAGGGTTACAATAAATAGTGCATCATCAGTATATCGCACATACAAACTCATAAAAATCCCATCCCAATGTATTTTCCCATGATGAATCCCACCACCCCCAAACTCAAGCTCTAAATACGATTACTCTTAGGGTTGCGATTCGAGTGCAGGTCATGTATAAAAATCCTATCACCTAAGGGGTATGTCTTGTAATATGCCGATAAAATAAGGCTTTAGGCTAAAAGGGGGCCAAGACGGATAAATATTCAATTATAATCGGGTTAGCAAGCTAAAGGCATCAAGTGGCTTATCAAAGAACTACCTTATTCATTTTTCTAACTACTAGGCTTAGTTAGGTTTTCACTTTTAGTTCATAGGCTAAGATGGTTATCAACTAGTTCAAACGTCACGTTCTACTTACCGCTCAAGACCCCCTAAGATTCAACTTTACTTCTATGTATTGCATATTAATCTTTTCTATCATTTACTTATTCTTTTCATGTCTATACACTAAAAGCGTTGTGACACACTTCAAAAACACAATACCTAATATCATTGAATCACTAAAATTATGCTTAAATAGGGACATTCAAAATATTTTGAGCCAACTCCTTATACTATATTACTTTCTTTTTTTTGGTTTTTCTAAAAGCGCTTAAACACATAAAGTGGGGATGGGGAAAACGAATCCCCACGTTGTTTTAAAGGTGAGCGGTGACCCCAAAACTCGAAATAGACTTAATAAATATAAATACAAACACCTAATATACAATTAGAGAAAGGGTAGAGAATACAAAAAATGTACTTTTGAGGCTATTGTCTCGCGTGATAGACACCCAAGGTAGGGTGTAATGCTTCTTGTGCATGTACGCTTATCATATTGGTGTGTAGTTACCTCGAGTGTTTTCTTATTCTTCTTCTTCTTCATGATTTATACCTTCCTCTTGTAAGCCACTACATATGTTCTTGTCATCTCAACTAACCCACAACTGAAAAAATGCACCAAATATGAGTTCAAGCTCTTGAACTTGAATGGTTGGTGTTTCTTTGGGTTGTTGTGCGTAGAAGGGTATTTAATAATGGTAGGATGGTGGTTGATAAAGGATGAAGAAAGAATACAAGCTTTTTTTAATGGTGGAGTATGAAGAAGAACAAATAATTTTTGAAGACTTGATAATCTTTGGTGTTTTGTGTTGTTATTGAATGGATTTATCGAAGATTATGTGTTTATGGAAGATGTATGGATGATTTTATGGTGTTTTGGTGTGTTTTTGAAGGTTTTATCAAGCTTCAAATATTATATAATGGAGTTTGGAGCCGATTCGGGAAGATGAAAAAGGCTAGGGTTTGTACTTAATTAAATATGACTTTTTTAAGTTAGCTTCTTAAGTCTACCCGGAAGGGTGTTGAGAAGAATATTGAATCCCGGATTAACGTGAATTATCTAATTTTCCCTCAATATAGAAACATCAAATTAGTTGACTTCGAGGATTACTAGAAAAATGCAAGCATATCTTTCTCATACTCACTCTTTCCGTATTCAGTTTATTTATATTCCGTCTTTAAATTATTTGCAAGTAGCTTTAATAAACAAAAACCCAACAAATATTTTTTTAAATTTTTTTCCTTAGCAATTAAACTATTGTACTAGAAAAACACATTAATTATAACCTTGATAGTCCTTGAGGAGACGAATATTCTGAATAAATCAACACTAGAAAGGGTGACTCTTCACAGCGTACATATATGTGACAAGTATAAACTGATAACTAGGGTTATATCGTTTTCCACAAGGATTATCATTGTAGATGATTATGCTTAGAATAGTGTAAATATGTACAACTTGCAATTGGAATAAATAGAGGTCAAACACTTAAATAGTAAATTGGTATTTGGTTTTTGAATGATTTAACAATAATATAATAATGAAGATAAACGTAAACTAATAATTTAAATACACAAGTAAATGAATAAATGTTAACTAAATATGAGAAGGTTGCTTAAGGAATTGCTAGTAAATATCTATGCCGCTAGTTAACAATTCTATTGATAAGAGTGACTTGGTGAATTTCGCATTAGCCGGGATTCAACTATCCTTCTAACTCCTGTCGGTAACTTATAAGACAACCTTTAACCATTAGAGCCCCTCTCAGGTGGCCCTAGAAATGGTTTCCGATGAATTAGGTTCTAACCCCATTGACTACCTAATTAGTCAAGACAACCTAGTTCAATACCTCACACTAGGCGCCTGTCTTCTATATCCGCAATTAATAACCCCTGTCGGTGCCGAATTTATTAAAGCTACCAGCTACTTGAAAAAAGTATAAGTAGTATCAAAATAAACATATAGTCAATGAAATTAATAATCAAACCATTCCTAATTAAACACTTTGTCCCAAATACAATAAATCAATTAACCACAGCTAATCATAAATTCTTACATAAGCAACCTCAAGCAATAATGGTTTAGTTCATACTAAAATAAAGAAAACTAATTAAACTAATGGAAGAATCATTTTCAAAAGAAAAATTAAATAAAAGTTACTGTTAATGACGAATGGGAATGATGGATGGTTGAGGAAGAGTTGATGGGTTCATGGACAAACCCTTCTTTTCTGCTCTCCCTTTCTCCTGCTCTTGTTCCCGTTGTAAAATATGAAATGAATTTGATCGATTCCGAGTTGTGTGTGTTATGGGGGATGCTAAATGACTTATATATTAGTTAAATAACATTTGGCCCCCTTTGACTCACTTATTTAGGTTTAGAAGGACCAAACCTGTTTTACTTAATAAATTTTTGGTTCGAGTCACATTGTATAGGGACTTATAGTGCAACTAGTTTGACTAAAAAAGTGATGTGAGGAGTGATAATTCAATTTGAAGATTAAAACTGAGAACATAGTAACAATTTATTGAAGGGAAACAATGACAAGATGACCAGAAAATGATAACTTTTATGAGGTGCTTATAGCAGATTTCAATTCAATAGTTGTATGTTATACTTTCTTGAATTGCGTCTATATTACAATGATAGTTTGATGGTTTTTTTGTAACTTGTTAGACATGATTTATTTATGATATATGTACATCGAAAGAATTATGAAAGTGGGTGAATTTGAACGAGGTATACTTTGATTTCGTTAAATTGATTGAGTGATTTTGATGTGAGATATTGAGATAGTGCTAGTAATGCAATGCAAAATATAGGCGTTGATATTCATGGAAGCCAAGGTGTGATTCAAAGTTATTGATGAGGAAAGGGGACCCTCCATTGAGCATTAAAGTTGAGCTCACGCAAAATAGAGGGGTTTCACACAAGATCTCTGAGGATATGGAAATTCTTCACACACACATACACTACTAGATAAAGTATGTTCTCAACTTTAATTTTTTTCCAAGGGATATTTGTGTTTGACGATGATATCTGAACATTCTTGTATAACCTATAGATATAAAAAGTGTTTGGTTCAAGTCATCATGATTTACATGAGATTGAAAAGGCTAAGAAATTACTCAAGGTTAAAATCTGACTTAATTCACTTTACTAAACTTCATTGAACTGGTTGGGTTGATATTGATGATGATATGCGAACGCGAACAATCATTGCTTGATGTGATTGTTAAGATTTCATATGAATGATAGTAGCACTAATGAAACTATTTTAGGTGTAGTTCTTAATTTAAATTTTTTGGTTTTCTTGATCCCATTCCTTGGTCCCGTCTTTTTGTGATTGATAAAATATAGGTTATTTGGCATAGTCTAGGGACTTATGATGTAATTTACTAAAAATACAAAAAGGGTATGATATTGCAATTTGGTTGTTTATGTTAATATTGTGTGTGTAATGATAAAGTATAGGTTAATTCACATACGAGATCTCCTTGTATAATTTACTAAAAAATAATATAAGGCCTAATGGTGAATTTTAAGTGTTTAATTGAAAAGTTATGTTTGTAATTGAAAAAATATAGGTTATTTCACATACTCTAAAGACTTACAGTGCAATTTACTCAACAAAAGTATTTCAGCTAGGAAGTTGTTTAGATCGTTTAAGCCCCTTAACAATGTATACTTTGACATTCTCTCCCCTATCTCTGCATTCTTTGATATGTCGGTCCCGTAAATCACTTGCCGTCTTGGACTCCCAATTGCGTCATTTTTATCATCACCGGGGTTAGGGTGTTTAATTGAATTTTGTCAGGCCCTTTCTTAATTAATGGACGTCGATGTGTATGTTTTGCAACAGTCTTGTAATATAAATTATGTGTTGCATAAGTATTATCTGAATTGGAGCCAACCCTTGTGAAAAACAATGCTCAAAGTTGTAGATAAATGCTATAATATATTAGAATATTTTAACTTCAAAGATCTTTAATTACAACATAGACGTCACGAAAGACACATAAGTTAGCTGCTAGGTTTATTTATTAAAAAATCATTTGAATGCTACGAACAAGTCATTTCTAAAAATTTGTTGTTAATAACTATATTTCGTTGCTAATACTGGATGTCTAATGACGGCGACTGGTTTGACACTTTGTCGCCAATAAAGGTTTTCAATGACTAATCTAACCTCTAAATTTGATGTTGATAAACTATCGCAAATGAAAAAAGTCACTCATTAGCAATCGATAAAATATGTTTTTGTGTCAATACATTACCATTAAAAATAATATATATATTATTCAAATTAACAAAAAAATTCAATACCTTATAATCAGTTGAATTAATTTGAATATATATATATATATATATATATTGATTTTTTTCATTATCAAAAAGCTATTTAATTTGAATAAAATTTAATTATATACTATATTTATACCTATAAATATTCTGACTATAGATTTAGATTAAATGTTTGTTTCATCCTTCATAAGTTTATAGTCTTTTTTTTTTTTGTCATAAAAACGAAAAGAAGACTACTGCATATTACAAAGTTTGCTAAAGAAATCAATTGACGCTTGAACCGAAAATCCTTCCATTGCGATATATCGATATTCCGTCTCATGCATTTTGCAATTGCATCCGCAATTTTGTTTTGTTTTGTTTTATAGTCTCTTCCATCAATTTTTGACCTCTAATTTTTTCTTTTTACATAGTGTAAGAACTTAATCGGATAGTACAACTTTGTTCTATGAATTTGTAGGATATGCACTACGAGTAAGATTGAAGGAGATGATGTGATAATCCCCACCCCCACAATACAATTTTGACCACCATGTTCCCTTACGATATATATCAACATCAACCCTCATTTTTTGGTTTATATGTCGGCACTATATAATGCTCATGTCAATTCAAATATACATTATCTTAATTTCTTGAGATCACAAGTATCTATATATGTTATAGTTTTAGGTGCGATTTTAACAACTTTTATATATATATAATATTATTAAATTATTCTCTAATTATGAATAAAAATAATCAATACCCTATAATCAGTTGAATTGTCGTTCTAATAAGAAGTTAGTCATCATATTTGTTACTGGCGTAAATTTTTTATTACATTGGTTAGTTTTTATGCAAATATGATCATTATCCAACCATAGATTTCTGAATTTTTAAAATAAAAATGAACTAATCTAATATTAAATAAATTTTTTTTTTTACTAACAGATTATATGATAACACATATAGCTTATATTTTAAATTTATCTTAACTAATTATAATAAATATTAGTATATGATTTTACCCCATTAATTCTATTTCTGTTCTATAACTATTTACAAGAAAATAAAAAGAGCAGCAAATAAAAAGAAAAAGCTAATCAAAACTCAGCACTTTCAATCTTCAATACTCTGCTATGAAAACCCTAATGAACAATATTTAAAATGAAAAATAAAAGGTAGAAAAATATATTACTATTATTAACCCGAATTATGCATCGAGGATCGGCGTCTCACAAATACTCTCTAAGTGAGGTCTCCATACAGCAGTGCGACCTCGTCTTCGATCTCGTGTAGTTGAAACCTTCTCAGATAATATCTCACTCAAATACCTATCACTATCAGAAACTAATACATTTTCCATAGATATATTATTATTAATATTTTTTGAATTTGTTTCAGGTTCTTTCTTCTTTCTTCTTGTTGATGATGTCTTCGATCTGGAACGAGTTTTTTCCGGCACTGGCATTAGAAAATAAATCTTTCCACGTTGAAGTTCTGCATCCGGTGAAACTATGACAATTGTAGGGCACATTCCTTGTCGGTCTTCTTCCGATGATGATGAAGGCTTCTTTAATACATGTTTTGGATAAGCTTTCATGATCTCTTCAGCTTTAATTGTCCCAGTTATCTCTTCAACACGTCCATTTGCATGCACTATTCTGATCACGTCAAGTGAACCACACGGGAATATACAAGATATGCAACACCGTATGGTGTTTTTCATGATTTTTATCTCTTCCCTCTATAGTTTCTCATAGAGAGAAAACAAGAACAGGGGAGGATAAGAAGAAAGAAGAAGAAATGATAAAGGAAAAGCAGAGTTTCTTTTGTTTTGTTTATATGAACAGTGTGAGAAGAAGAAAAAGGGAGTGGGTATCGATTACTTACATGTTTTTTAAGAGAATGATATTATTTATTATATGCATTTGGACCTTCCCTTGGGAAATTATATTTTTCTTTTTCACCTGCCCTGGGGTGAAATCAATGGCATGAGAGAATAATTGCACCTTATTGTGTACTTTGTCTAGCTTTTAGATCCATCATTTAAGGGCCCTTTCACAGTTCCCATCCTTTACTCTTTACAAGTTTCAATAATAAGTATGAAAGGTTGGTGCCTTATGGGTAACACATGTTTTTGCATAATTGGAATTGCCAAGTCATGAGCCAAGTTGGAATAAATAATTTTGGTGATGACAAGTGTTTGAATCGCAATTTGACATATCTATCAATAAATAGTTTGAGTCTTCTTGGTTGTAGTAGGTAACAACTCTATCTATCATACAAGCTAGTGCAGGTGTGGTGTTTGCTAAAGAGAGGAATGAAGGGAAGGGGTTGATGAAGTTTTTGTTTGGATTGTAATGGATGCAAACTTGAAGAAGATGTAGAGAAAATGGCGGATTCCATATATTATTGGAATCTTATTTTTAGAGGAATATGTGATCTTTTAATACCTCCACTACTATGCGTGCGAGTACGTTTTTTTCGAGTACATTGATGTTCTTATTAAAGATCGTCTCTTTTGTAAAAACAACTTGCCACAAGGATATTGTTCTCGCGTTAAAGTTGGAGGATGCCTTGGTGGAAAATAATAATTAAAAAAAATCATCGCGGAAGTGGTTATCTTTCGCGAGGCCAACTCTGTTGTCGCTAATGTTGAACATTGTCCTCGTCTATACATTGTCGGTCAAACGAGCCAATAAAAATAATGGAAAAAGAAAATATCTTCGCGAGGACATGGATGTCGTCGTGGATAACTCTCTTTCACGAGGATAAATGTGGTCTTTTTTTGCGAGGACATTTTGTCCTCGCTAAAGATTTGCTGAATAAAAGCCATCTATCGGATTAATTAGCCATTAATGAATATTTATACCACCAAAAACTCAAAAAACTCCGAAAACTCTCCTAATTTTTTTCTCTAATCCAGAAATTATTTTCGGGCCCATTAATAACAAAAAACTTTTCCGTTACATGTATACGTGTGGGTCCCACTTTCAAGCAAATTTATCTATTTAAATTCTCCAAAAATTAGGTATTTTCTAAATTTTAGTATTTTTTTATTTTTGTTTAAATTGTATAATTGTTGTTGTAGTTAACTACACTATGTAGTATTGAGTGCATTTTGTGATATAATTGGTATTTTTGAATATTGTGTTAGTATTTTTATTTGGTTATAATTTTAATAAATTATGATATAATTGTTATTTTTGAATTTTGTGTTAGAATTTTAATCTTTTTTTATTTTTGTTTAAATTAGAATAATTTTAAGGGCTAAAGTGTAATTTAATAAATAACTTAGGGGCCTTAGTGAACTATTAAAATATTTTAGGGGCATTTTAGTAATTTATAATAATTTTAGGGGCTAAAGTGTAATTTAAAAATACTTTAGGGCATTATTTAACTATTCACATAAAAATTTCCTCTTTGCCGGTCCAAATATTTATTCTTTTTCATATGCAATTTTTCTTTTCTTTATGGCTATGACTCTCTTTTTGATGTTGAGATATCATGCTATATTAAAAAAAAAATTCTTTTCATATATATTTTTTCTCATTTAATCTTACCCCGGCAAAGGGTTACAATACAATAAACCTGTGAATCATCATCAAAATATAAACGGAGCACAATTGATAAGCTCAAAAATCCCAACCCAATGTAAATACCCATATAGTGGACCCACCACCCCAAATTCAAGCTCAAGACAGGAAGTCTCAGGATCGTGATTCAAGTGCGGATCATACGGTCATGCCTAACAGACTAAAGGGATATTGGCTTATAATGTGGCGACAAAAGAAAGGCTTAAAGGCTAAAAATTTGGCTAAGAAAGATATAATTAATTCAGGGATAGAAGGCCAAAAAGGATTCAAAGGGCTAACAAAGATCTGCCTTTGTCATCTTCCTATTTACACAGCTTGCCTCTAGTTCATACCTAAGTGGGTTCTCTACTCATTCAGATCTCATGTTCTACAAACCACTCATTATCCTTAAGCACAAGTTTACTTCTTTTGTATTGTTCATTAATTCTTCCTATCAATTACCTCATATTTGCATGCAATCAAAGTGCGTTTTATACTAACCCCTAAAGTCAACTATTTTATATCATAAATTCATAAAAAGCATGCTTGATGGGGGCATTTAAAATACTCTACAGTAAACGCAACCCTAAGATTAATTTTATTAAAAGCATGTAAAACACAAAAAAAATTGGGATGAGGCAACGAACCCCACCCCAAACTCAAAAGTGAGTCGACTCCCTACGACTCGAAAAAGACTCAATAAAGCAATACAATTAAATTAAACTACCTACCTAGTGCCTGCCATCAATTAAGAAAAAGAATTAGAACGGGGTACCTGGCCATAAAGATCCATCATGTCCTCCTCCTCCGAAGAAGAATAATTATCAATGTCCATGATTTGAGTTACCTCTCCCAATTGTGAATTAATCTGTGAAATTTCCACCCAAAGTGCCTTGTTTTATTTTCTTAAATAATTGACTTCATGTTGTAATTTGATAGACCATGGGGGTGTGCAAGAATTATTCTGATATGAAGAGGAAGAACCTTGAACTTGATTGTGTGTCTTTTCTTTAGGCTTTGATGGTACCTTCATCCTAGCTGTGAATTTCTTGTGTAGTGGTTGTGTTGGTGCCTCTACCTTTTGCTTCTCTTCACTAGGCTCATCAAGATCGATGGCCATTTCAATTGTGGATCCAGGAAAACTTTTGTTCTTCCCTAGGATGTAACACTTCCTCTTATAATCCATAGCATCTGTTCTGTTTGTCATGTTTGATTTGACCCCAAATTCAAGTTACACCAAGGATATAATAGAGTTAAGAAAACTTGGTGTAGCTTGAGTTTCTTGCTTGGATTTAATGAAAGAAGAAGGTTTCTTGATGATTCTTGGAAGAATTCTTGAAAGCTTGATGATCTTGATGGTGTTTAATGTTGTAGTGTGATGAATTTGATGAAAAGGAAGGAGGAGAGGATTATTGATGTTATTTTGTTTGTTGTAGAGGTTTAATCAAGCTTCAAGGTATATTTTTAAGGTTGGGAGCTGGAAAATTCGTATGGGGTAGGCTAGGGTTTGCACTTGATAAGGTAATAAGTGTACAAGGCTACAAACTTTTCAAAACCGACATACTGACTGGCATACCGACGAAATAGCCGGCTTACCGGAGCTGAACGTCTTTCTTTTTGTAACTTTCTGCCTCGAACCCGAGTCCACTACCTGAGGCCACGTGTTTTTGGGCACCGGCATACCGGCGGTATCACCGGCTAGCCGGTGCGCTGTTCTTCGCAAATTCGTGCTCCGTCAAAATACCCATGTCGAGCACCCCGTGGGCACGTGTTTTCCTTCTGGCCGGCATACCGGAGATATGGCCGGCATACCGGTGCGACTATTTAATTTTTTCTCCCCTCTCGGCACACAACCCGAGCCTTAGACACGAGGGCTCGTGTTTTCCTCCACCGACATACCGAGAATCTAACCGGCATTACCGGTCAGTGCAGCAGATTTTTCCTTTTCGTTCCTTAGCACCCCAAACTCAATTCCTGCACCATTAACACACTACCTTTCTCATTTCTTTTAAAAGTAGACACCAAGACTCGACAATTACTTAGAATTATACACTAGGAATTGAAAAACATAAATCAATAAACTAATATACAATGAAATGGCTTTTGTTTAATGTCGTTAAGCTCGACGGGTTACCTCATGAATCACTTTTTAACATAACCTCCCCAGTAGTGAGTGAGGTTATCAACATTTGCTACACGGAATTTGCATCCCTTAGCTTTTATTATCACTAGTTGATTCGAAATAACCTTTGTGACCATGAACGGTCCTTGCCAAGAACTCTTGGCTTCGCGCGCTTTTGGAGGAGGACCAGGCTTCTTCATTGCGACCTCTTCACCTACTCTGAACTCCCTCTTCTTTCTCTCTTTTTTAGGTTCTTTAGGAACCTTCATAGCACACCCCTTTTATTTATTCTTAGCATGATCAAGGTGTGGCTTTTCCTTAGGATAGGGAGGTTTTGTATTAGGTGGTTTATTTCTTAGCTCTCTTTCCTCCATTCCTAAGATTTCCACAACCTTAGTTGGTTATTTTTCTTCTTCACATCAATCCGGAAGCAATCCTCTTGGGAATCCGGAAACTTCATTGGCCTAAACACGTTGAATTTTATCGCCTCGTCTTGGATACGCATAATCATTTCACCATTCTCTACATCAATCAAGGTACACCCCGTGGCTAGGAATGGTCTTCGCAAAATAACGGGGACATTCCTATCCGCGTCGTAATCCAGTATAACAAAATCAACAGGAAAGAGTAACATACCTGCCTTGACGAGGACATCTTCTAGTCTTCCCTCTGGATGTACGAGGGATCTGTCAGCCATTTGCAAAACCATAGAAGTCGGTTTTGCGTTTCCTATTTCCAATTTTTCAAACACTGATTTAGGAATGAGATTAATACTTTCTCCCAAATCGCATAAAGCTTTTCCCTACCATTTAGCACCAATGGAGATCGGAATTGTAAAACTTTCTGGATCAAGTAATTTGGGTGGCAACTTACTCTGGCAGATGGCACTACACTCTTCTGGCAAACCTATCATTTCATTCTCTAGATACTGGCGGTTGCTGGTGATAGCTCCTTTCAAGAATTTCATGTATTTCGGTACACCTTTGATAGCCGCTAAGAAAGGTATATTAATGTAAAGCTTACTCACCATAGTCAAGAATCTCTAATATTCAGCCGTATCTCCTTTTTTCTGAACTCTTGAAGGGAATGGTGGTGGAGGACGGACTTCTATAGCATCTTTCTTTTTCGGATTTTCCGAAATCTTCTCCACTTCCACTATTTCTGGTTCATCTTCTTTTTCCACCACATCCTCTACCGTTTTCTCTTTCATAGTTTTTTGTTTTTCTTTCATAATGGGAAAGGTGGGGGTGGAAGCTTCTTACCACTTCTAAGCGAGATAGCGTTGCATTCTTCGTATTGCTTAGGTTCTTCAGTGTCACTTGGTAGTTGTCCTTGTTGACGTTGATTCAATTGTTTGGAAATTTGAGCTAGCTGATTCTCTAACATCTTAAGTGATGTGGTTGTGGCTTGTTGCTCTAGGCTAGCTTTTGTTTTAATGTTGATTAATGTCAGCAAGGTTTGCTGAACATCTAACGCACCTTCTTGAGGTTGAGCAGGTAGAGCTTTCTGATTCATGGTCTCGGTGTAAGAATCTTGAGGAGGTTGTCTTTGAGCTTGATTTTCGTAACCTTGTCCACCTTGGTAGTTGTTTTGTGGTCTCGGTTGATAGTTATTACCTTAGGGACGCGGCTGATATGCATAAGTCGGATTAGCGGCCCCATTTGGATTTGAGTATTGGAAACCCAGATGGTTTCTATTCGGTTGATAACCTTGACCACTTGAATTATAGTTCCCTCAGTTGAAAACAAACATTACGGCTAATGGATTCTTTTGACAATGCTCCCAATCATGATCTTGTACACCACAGTTAGAACACCCATAAACTTCTTATGTAACATTAACATCTGCTTTTCAACCTGCAAAACTTTTTGAAACAGCTAGAGTAAGCTGTTTCAATTGTTACTCAAGTTTATTCTCCATGGCAGTGAATTTTTCTTCAATGAAAGCACTATTTTCTCTTCCACCTCGGATAGGTGTTCTCACGGTATTCCAACCCATCTAATTCGTAACTATTCTATTTTTATAATCTTAGCATGGACTGGTTGTACCTGTAAAAATCCACCGCCACAAAGCAAGTTGCTGTCGCCTAGGGTGTGATAAAAATAGATAAATAATAAGTCAGAAAACAATGCACTCTCACCCTAGACAGGCACAATACTGCAAGTATTATAGGACGTATGCAAGTTTTAATGATAAGTTGAGTTCGTTCTCAGGGACTTAGTGTGTTATACGAACAGGTAAAAATAACGAGTAAGAAGTAATTAATTAAAAGACAATAAAATGAAGAGAGATTAAAGAAGAAATATCTAAATTAAACTAAGAAAATAAAAGATAGTAAATTAAATACGAAGAAATATGAGATGAGAAGTATAGCTTAGGTTTTGCTAGTATGCACTAATCCTTCTAATTATTTCTATTAGATCTAGTTAATAAGGGAGATAATTAGCTCTTGTATACTTAGTCAGGATTCTAAATTCCCATACCTTAGACATTGAGAGCGACTAAGAGGGCTACAGATACACCAGGAGGCTGGTTCAAATAGGGTTATCAAGTGCTACTAAGGCCCTAAGCAATCTATTTTCATACATGGTGATAGTGATTTAATTATACCCTAATGACTATCTAGTTAGAATCAGTGTTGTCAGGACTAATATCGACACTAGACGTTATGTGGTGTTTCAATAATTAGACACCCAGCTAAGGTGACCATCTAATTACTATTAAGAAAGCCTAAAGTGATCAGTTCTAGGACAGACAATAATACAAAACACATAAAAAAATATAAAGGTAAGAAACTAATATCAGATTAAAACATGCAATTGCCAAAGAAACTTAGATAGAAAGAAATTATAATTCATAGATTATACATGATGCAAAACCCAAGCTATGGGGAGTTTAGTTCATACCTGAAGGAAATAAACTAAAAGAAATAATAAAAGA
The DNA here is from genome assembly GCA_029959085.1 of Nemophila menziesii. NCBI lineage: Eukaryota > Viridiplantae > Streptophyta > Magnoliopsida > Boraginales > Hydrophyllaceae > Nemophila > Nemophila menziesii. The sequence goes on along the minus strand of JARWIR010000004.1, from coordinate 27,290,672 downwards.
CATCATCTTGCTCTCTACAATAACTTGGAAGAATAAAACCTTAAGAACTAATTACTATGAGGCAAGGATGATTTACAAGTGATATAAGGGTGTATTTATAGGTGTTTAGAAGACCTAATTCGTTTTCTTAAAGGAGAAGGTAAGTAATGGACTCCAAGCCCAACTCAAATTCGTAACCCTAAAACATGAAATCAGGCACGTTTTTCTTTTGGTCCTAGCAGTTTCAATACTTATCCGTTTGATGCGTATGAGTACACCAAAATCATCTTCTCGGAAAGATCTTCAACTTTTCTCTTGACTGTTTCTCCAAATTCCACACCGTTTTTGAGATATAAGCTGATTTATGGTCGTAGGTGCAGAAATTCAGGATTAAGGCACCTTTTCCTTTTCCATGTTTTTAGCTTTTGTTTCCTTATCTCCAATTTCCATGCTTATCTCTTTCCATATCTTGTAGTGTTTGACTTGGACTCTAATTAATCTCCATAACTATCTTTAAAGCTTCACACTAAATAAATAATTAAACCCAACATGCTCTAAAAATATTATTTTACTAAATCAAGACTCAAAATAGGAAAGTGCACTATTTCTCAAGAAAATCAACTATTATGACTTCAAAATCACTAAAAATGATATCTCATCCTAACATAAATCTATCACAAATGAGGAGACATCAAGACCCCCAACTCAAAGTTGTATCGTCCCGATACAATAAAGATAAAAACAAAGGGAAGTCTATAAATACACACTTATGGAATTTTCAACATAATGGGAAGAACATAGCAGAATATATAGAATAGACATAAAGCAATGACTCAGAAAATTTCATGCAGTAATATTCACAAACTACATACCTGTACACTTCTCATATCCATAGTCAACACGGCTTGAATTCAAGATCAGATTAGTTTCGCAAGGTAAGAAGGATTGAGACTTTACTCAGTTCTCCAAGGAAGCTATAGATTGTTAATCATACTTCACTAATATTCAAAGATCCACTTAACTACTCTATAATGGCTCAATCACTTCTCGATTACATAGCAAAGAATCAAAATGTCTTTAAGGTTGTAATTTAGGCTTAGGGACGGTATGATAGTATATTTGGATAATTTAGAGTGAGCTTTTGGCTCTCTCCTCACTAGCCATCAACGAATCACCCTAGAGCTCGATTTACTCTCATAAAACGTTTCTCACTCAACCCAATGAATTCCTTGATGCACAATTTAGCATCCCCAATAACCCAATTAAAGCATAAGATGTTCACATAAAATTTCCACTTTGCCGGTCCGAATATATATATTTTCTTTTCAAATCAAATCAATTTCTTAAGCTATGACTCTCTTTTTAATGTTGAGATATCACGCTCTTTTTCTCATATATATATTTTTTCTTTTTATACCCTTGTTGGCAAATTTAGCTCGTAGCTTCTTATTCATTCACTATTACCCCGGCAAAGGGTTACAATAAAAATCTGTGAATCATCATCAATATAAAGAACAGAGCACAATTAATAAGCTCAAAAATCCCATCCCAATAACAATTCCCATAATGGTAGACCCACCACCCCAAACTCAAGCTCTAAAACAACTGTCTATGCATCGCGATTCGAGTGCGGGTCATATGGAAAAGTCCTATAATCTAAAGGGATATGGCTTATAATGTGTTTTAATAAAAAGTTTTAAAAAGGCTAGAAGGGGCTGAGAAGGATATAACATATAAAATCAAAATAACAAGGTGAGAAGGTATAAAAGGCTTCAAGTGGCTTCAAATATGAAAGAACCGCCTTAATCACTTTCTACACTGTGTAATTTCATTATTTTCTTACCTTTAGCACTTTCATCAAATGGTTTTGTCAACTAGCATGGATCTCACGGCTACACACTTCTCAAGGTTCCTTGAGATCGAACATACTTTCTATCTCATTGCTCACTAATCTTTTCTTTACTATCAATGTGTGTTTTCCTGCAAAGACTCAAAGCATACAAATAACATAGCTCATAAACATACTACTTACTATCATTAATTCACTAAGCTTATGCTTTCAAGCTATTAAACACACTCTACATCTAATTCCCATGTATCAAAATTTTTAATTTCTACCTAAAAACAGAAAAATGGAGATGAGAGACAACGAATCCCCACACCCCCAACTAAAAAATGAGCCGTGTCCCCACGACTCGAAAAAGACTCGAAACAGAACTTAAAATTAGCAGATAAAAGCATTTACAGAAATGTTAAGGAAGAAAGAGAACATACTCTCGAGGGTTATTGCCTCGCATTATTGACATCCAAGGTTGGATTTGCTTGATCTTTCGTTAATTGCTCAAGGAGTTTCAAGATGTGCACTTGATTAGCATCGGTTTGTGCCACATCATTGGCTAATGAAGTTAGAGATGCTTCGAATTTGTTTAACCGCTCCTCCATCTTCTCTTGCCAACTTTGCTCCTTTTCTTCTTTTGAGACTTGCGTAGAACTCGCTCTTCTCAAAACTTCCATGATCCAAGCATTATCAATATCATTCTTCTTAAATTCGAGTTTCTCTTCTTCACCCAATGTAACATTCGCTTTTCGCACAAGACACGTGATCATAGTAGGAAATTTAACGTTATAAACTGATTTAGGAGAGACCGAAAATCGCATCACCTCCTCATAGATCAACTGGGCCACATCCACTTCTTCTCCTCTCAAAATACAATCCAACAGTAGAGCGTTCTTCTTAGTCACATCCAAAGTTCGTGTGTTTCCAAAGACATTAGGAATAAGGAAATTGTGCCAAACTCTCTCATCCGGTTGAAGATATTTGTAAGGCCAAGGTGCCTTCAATTCTCCCTTATGTGATTGCACTTTCTCCTTGTCTAAAATATGCTCAAACAGTAATTCCTCATCAAAGATTTTCCGTCTAGCAACCGCTTCACTATACTTGCAATATCCAATTAATTTCTTAAACTTGAAGTGGTTTCTAATATCATTAACTGTGAAAGGAACTAACTTTCCTCTAATCGGAACACAACATTTACTATCTCGGCTAAAAAGGGCTAAATAGAATTCTAAAACTAACTCATGACATAATTCAGAATGTCTTACCATGAACGTAGACCAACCCAATTTTGCACCAAACTCTAAGAATCTCTTATACTCCCCTGTACCAACTTCTTTTTTGAATACTTTCTCATAAGTAAATTGTTTTTCTGCAGAAGCTATCAAGGCCTTTGAAGCTTTCTCTTTATCCATGGGTGTAGGACCTTTGAAGGGTGGAGGTTGTGTTTTCTCCTTTGAATAAAAGTAAAGCCTTTTTCCATTACGATCAAACATAGATAGCTTACCTCCATCTTCAACATCGTTTTTACCCTTAGCTTTAGAACTAGAACCTTTGTTATTTGATTTCTTCTCAATTGAACCCAATATCTTGCTTTTCTTCACCTCCCTCTTGTTAGCTAATATTTCTGTTCTATTACTCATCTTCAATTGACCCCAAAGTCAAAGCTTTAACAACTCTTGAAATTTGCACTTCTGAATTTTTGGTTGAACAAGCTTGATTTGGTTTAGGAAAGATGAATTGATGATGAATCTCTATGTGGGTAAGGTGGATTCTTGATGGATTGGGATGGATTTAAGAAATTGTAGGATGAATTTAGAAAACTTAAGCTTTTGATTCTTCAATTTAATGTGTTTGGTGAGAATTGGGTGCTTGAATCTCCTTTGTAATGGTGTAGAGAGAAGATTTGATGTGTTTTTATTAATGATTGGGTAGTGTTTTGATGATTGGTGACGGTTTTTATGAGCTTTAATGGAGTTGGGAGAGGTTTGGAGAAGAAAGAGAGGCTTAAGGTCTTGTAAATTCGGACTTGTACCCACCTCTTGCTTCTTATAACCTAAAACACAGCATTTTCTCTCTTTAGTCGGTTACCTGCGGTGTACCGGAGCAGGTCCGCGGTGAACCGCAGCTTCTACTCTTCGAAATTCTTCTTCTCGTCAAAAAACACAAACCTCCTACCAGTGTTACGGGTTTTTGGTCCTTGCGGTATACCGGGGTTATGGTCCGGTAAACCGGACCTGGATTTTCTTCTCGGCAAGAAACCCGAGTCACTTACCCGTAGTACGGGTTTTTTCCTATGCGGTGTACCAGAAGGGTAGTCCGGTGTACCGGACTGGTGGTCAGATTTTTCCGAAAAACTTCGTTTTCTCCTCCCGAACTCGATTTCTCCAATACCTAAGCATCAAAAACACTAACACCTTTCTCAAATATGCAATATCAACTAAAAACAACTAAACTAAACATAAACTAAAAACGTAAAAGACATAAAATCTTAAAATAAATTGCGGGTTGTCTCCCGTACAACACTTTTATTTAACGTTTTTCAAAGTTAGACGCGTTACCTCTATCAAGATTTGCGAATATAGCCTCCCCAACAACGAGTTAGGCTATGAACGTCAACTAATCTGTGCTTGACTCCTTTCTTGGGTCGAATTTCTATCACCTTGGCTGAAACAACCTTAGTGACTATGAATGGTCCCATCCACGAGTCTTTGAAACTACGTGGCCTATTCTCGCGTTTGTGAGCTTTCCATAGTACTTCATGGCCAACCCCAAACTCAATGTTTGGCTCAGTATCCACAGGTTTTAAGTGGATCTTCTCAGGAGGGACTTTGTGATGTGAAAGGCTGTGGATGACAGGAACGATGGGATCTAACTTCCTCGGTTTCTTGCCCAAGACATAGAAGGTCTCGGATACATTCTTTGCATGAAGGGTAATGGTCCCTTCTTGGAAGTTGATGACACTTTGACTTGTGGCCATGAAAGGCCGTCCAAGTATGATTAGAACCTGCTTATCTGCATCAAACTCAAGTATAACAAAGTCAGTAGGGATGACGATACTACCTGCACGGACTAAGACGTCCTCCACTGTTCCCCATGTACTGGTAACTAAGTTGTCAGGGAACTGCAACTTCACTGGAGTTTTCTCTGATTTCTGAAGTCCAAGTCTCTCGAACACGGACTTAGGCATAAGATTCACACCAGAACCCACATCATACATAACTTTCACTTTGAGCATACCATTTATTTGAATAGGAAGGTTGAAACTTCCCGGATCTTTGAGCTTTGTTGGTAACTCTCTTTCACTTCTTCTTGAGACTCTCAGGTTCTCTCTTGGGATCTCTACACTTGCTTTTTTCTCAGGAATAACTTGTGTAAAAACTTGTTGCGGTGTAAGTCCTTTCTTCGCAATCTCAAGCATTTGGGCGTTGATATTTTCATGTGTATACGCCTCTCCAAATGTCTTGAGTTCAGTGTCATCCTTTAGATTTGTATCAGGAATAGTTGGTGACACTGTTTGAACAATAGGTGGCGATTCCACCTTCTCTTCTTCTTTTTCTTCTTGCACAGCAGGTGCAACTTCAACTTCAACTCTTGAGTCCTCCTTTGAGGCTTCTTTCTCTTTGTCTTTAGCCAGCTCAGCTTGTATTCCATCACCGATCTAATTTCCTCTTGCATATACTTCAGAAGCTGTATAAATTCGGATTTTTCTGAATTGTCCTCCATATCAACCTCAGAACAGTCAGATTCCACGGGGCTAGACTTGGTTGGTTCTTCTTCGGTACTCGAAGTCTCCACGACACTAATGGCAGCATGTGGTACTTCCTTCTTCTCTTCTTAAATTTCAAGGCAAATAGCCTTACAAGCTTCGAACCCAACATTGTCATCACCTCCTTCGATAGCCTTCAATTCTTTTTGTTCCATTAAATTCGTTAGAACTTTGTTTAATTGTTCTACTTGAGTACCTAAAATCTGAATTGCAGCATCTTGTCCTTGTAACTTTTCATCCTGAGCGTTCATATTCGTGGTCAAATGGTCCAAGACTTTTACTAATTGTTGATTGTCCATAGATCCCTCTTGAGGATACTGTGGTAAAGCTGTCTGATCTAACGTATCGGTATAGGCATATTGAACAGGTTGTTGCGGGGGAGCAGGTCTATTCTGATATTGACCTCTTGGTTGGAAAAAGTTGTTCTGGGGGCGCGGTTGATAATGACCAGGATTAACGCCCCCCTGAGGATTTGAATATTGCATTACCAGGATGGTTTCGGTTACCAAATTGATAACCTCCTCGGTTGGATATGAAGTAAACAGATTGTGGATTTCCTTCGCACTCTTCCCATGTATGATTATTAACCCCACATTTTTTACAACCTTGTGCTTCTTGTACTACGTTTGCTGCGGCTAAATTTTTCTGCATCTCTAGCTTAAGTTCTTTGATTTGATTTTCTAATGCGGATATTTGAGCTGAGTTCGTAGTTTCTGCGTCTAAACGAAACGTACCTCGAGTCTTTGCTACAGGAGCTCGCGTAGAAGGCCAACTCCTTTCTTGTTCAATAATATTTTCCAAAACCTCGGAAGCTTCATTATGATTCATGGACACAAAATTTCCCTTTCCTATGTTATCCACCTTCTCGCTACCTCGGTCGGTGAGACCTTCATAGAATATGGCTAATTGTAAAGAGGGGGTATAACCATGGAGCGGATATCTAGCTAATTTATGTTGAAACCTTGTCCATGATTCTCCTACTGTTTCTCCATCTTCTTGACAAAATCTTGCAAGCTCGCTTTAGTCTTTGAGTCTCTTCGGATAAAACGGTTAAAGAAAGCGGCTTGAAGTTCTGTCCATGAATTAATTATCCCTGGTGGCTGCCTATCTAGCCACTCACTAGCTCTACCGGTCAGGAAGAACGAAAACATATGACAATACAGTTGCTCGCGTGTAATGCCTGGAGTAACATAAGCATCACAAATCTGCATAAACTTCTGAATCGCTCTTACCGGATCTTGAATTGATGTACCACTGTAGAGTCCATAACTTTGAAATTGACTGAGCATACCCAGATCGGGTCAAAATTAAATATTCTGGATCTCTGGAGGACGGTAACCTATTGGTTGAACATGAAACGGCACGTGGAGACCAGGAAGGTCTTGCTCAACTCGATTATGCCCGTTACCTCGTCCTTGTTGTTGTACACCACGTGAAATGAATGGTGGTGGTCCTTTTGGTGCATAGTATTGTAACCCCTTAGGTGGGATTCCAAGTGGATCTAACGGCTCTTGTGCTCCTGCCATAGCTCTTCTTAAGGCTCTTTCCTCACGAACACGTTTGTTATAAGGTCTGAAGCTCCTCTCAGGCTCCGATAACGGAGGCCAAGAATTAAACACTGTAGAACCTAAAAAAGACTAAAGCAAACCACAAGCGTAAATCCGGAAAAATAAAAACTAAATATTGAAAAATAAAAATTTATTAAAAACTACTACTCGAAATCTATAACCCACACGCTAACAAGACACAAGTCCCCAGCAGCGGCGCCAAAAACTTGGTGTCGCCTAGGGTGTGATAAAAATAGATAATTAATAAGTCATAAAACAATGCACTCTCACCCTAGACATGCACAGTACTGCATGTATTACAGGACGTATGCAAGTTTTAATGATAAATTGAGTTCGTTCTCAGGGACTTAGTGTGTTATACGAACGGGTAGAAATAATGAGTAAGAAGTAATTAATTAAAAGACAATAAAATAAAGAGAGATTAAATTCGAAATATCTAAATTAAACTAAGAAAATAAAAGACAGTAAATTAAATATGAAGAAATATGAGATGAGAAGTATAGCTTAGGTTTTGCTAGTATGCACTAATCCTTCTAATTCTTTCTATTAGATCTAGTTAATAAGGGAGATAATTAGCTCTTGTATACTTAGTCAGGATTCTAAATTCCCATACCTTAGACTACGGACACACCACGAGGCTGGTTCAAATAGGGTTATCAAGCGCTACCAAGGCCCTAAGCTATCAATTTCCATACATGGTGATAGTGATTAAATTATACCCTAATGACTATCTAGTTAGAATCAGTGTTGTCAGGACTAATATCGACACTAGACGTTATGTGGTGTTTCAATAATTATACACCCAACTAAGGTGACCATCTAATTAATATTAAGAAAGCCTAAAGTGATCAGTTCTAGGACAGGCAATAATTCAAAACACATAAACAAATATAAAGGTAAGAAGCTAATAGTAGATTAAAACATGTAATTCCCAAAGAAACTTAGATAGAAAGAAATTATAATTCATAGATTATACATGATGCAAAACCCAAGCTATGGGGAGTTTAGTTCATACTTGAAGGAAATAAACTAAAAGAAATAATAAAAGACATCATCTTGCTCTCTACAATAACTTGGAAGAATAAAACCTTAAGAACTAATTACTATGAGGCAAGGATGATTTACAAGTTATATAAGGGTATGTTTATAGGTGTTTAGAAGAACTAATTCATTTTCTTGAAGGAGAAGGTAAGTAATGGACTCCAAGACCAACTCAAATTCGTAACCCTAAAACATGAAATCAGGCCCGTTTTTCTTTTGGTCCTATCAGCTTCAATACTTATCCGTTTGATGCGTATGAGTACACCAAATTCATCTTCTCAGAAAGATCTTTAACTTTTCTCTTGACTGTTTCTCCAAATTCCACACCGTTTTTGAGATAAAAGCTGATTTGTGGTCGTAGGTGCAGAAATTCAGGATTAAGGCAGCTTTTCCTTTTCCATGTTTTTAGCTTTTGTTTCCTTATCTCCAATTTCGATGCTTATCTCTTTCCATATCTTGTAGTATTTGACTTGGACTCTAATTAATCTCCATAATTATCTTTAAATCTTCACACTAAATAAATAATTAAACCCAACATGCTCTAAAAATATTATTTTACTAAATCAAGACTCAAAATAGGAAAGTGCACTATTTCTCAAGAAAATCGACTATTATGACTTCAAAATCACTAAAAATGATATCTCATCCTAACATAAATCTATCACAAATGAGGATACATCACAAGTCTAAGTATTTTCTTGAAGATCCGTAAAGGCCTCTGTAAAATATCTTCATATGTTGTATCTCTGTAAGGCCATGATCGGGGACTCTTCTCAAAAAAATTCGAAATCTTGTCCAACTTCTACCCAAAGTCTCGTCTTGATCTTGTTTGAACGAAGTCAACTCAACTTGCGCGTCTAATCTCATATTTGTTGGGTAGTATCTATCGAAGAACGCAGTTTGTAATGCGTCCCAAGTAGTGATTGATCCAGGTTCTTGAGAATCATGCCATTCACTTGCTGCATCAATAACGAAATACCTAAAATTCGCAAAATACATCTGATCTCTTGTCACTCCTTTCGTAATATAGGAATCGCAAATTTGCATGAACTTCTGTACATCACGGATTGGATCTTTGCCAGATGCTCCTCGGAAATTTCCATAACTCTGAAATTGAGATAACATACCAGGATCGGGTTTGAATCTCCCGACGTTAATATTTGCAGGGCCAATTCCGAGGGCAGGAGCTCGAAATGGAGCTTGTTTAGGGGAATTAACAAACCACAAACCATTGTTCTGAGGATGTTGAACTTGTCGAAGGTTTTGACCATTCTATTGATTCAATTGTTGATTTTCGACCCTTTCATCTCTGCTTCTCTAGCTAACCTCTCTTCTAACTCTTTTGCTTTAACTTCTCTCTTTCTATCGTTTGCTTCTCAAACTAGGTTTTCGAGATTCGCAAGAATCACGAGATCTTCAAGCATATACCAAAACCTGTAAACCTGAGAAAGAAAGACAACCAAAAGCGCAAAACTGATAAATAAAACTAAAACTAAACTAACAATTAAACTACTAAAAATTAACACCGGGGTCACACGCTACCGTCCCCGGCAGCGGCGCCAAAAGCTTGGTGGGTACTAAGGTGTTAGAAAATAAAGTGATGAATAAGAGGAACCACAAACTGCAAGTTTACAGTTGTCCCAAGTAATATATGATAATCAAGTTCGTTCTCAGGGACGGATTAGGTTCAACCCAAATATTAATCAAGTAGTAAGAATAATTGCGTAACGGGAAAAATAAGATATAAGATTTTTGTTTGGTTTTCTGAATTAAAAGATGCAAATAAAATGAAGACTAAAAGTAAATTAACAGAAAGCAAATAAAAGACTAACTTCAGATAAGAGAGATACTTGAGTCTCGCAAGGAATCCAGTTAATCAATATAATCTATGCTATGTTTAAGGGTAGAATTGGAATTATAATATTAGTCGGGACTCTAATATCTCCTAGCCCCCTGTTGGGTGGACCTAGGAGCTATCCTAAAGTACTATAAACCCTTGTATGGGCGAATATGCCTCTTCGGATGATATGAATTTACCTCTTTGGCTATGTAACTAGTTAAGCATGTCGGTCAATAACGGACATTACACAAGTATTACCTAAGTCTGTATTCAAAACCCCCTGTCGGTTGATCACTTCGCCACTAAGTGAATAGCCCGAATACTAAAATCTATTTCTAGTTGTTCCTAAAAGAAATAGTAATGAAAACAAAGTAATATCCAATATATAAAACTTAATTCAATTTAAATCATAACAATCCCAAATTCAAAACATAGATTAATTAATTAAGGTTCATCCCTTTTATGCGATTCCCAAGTATATGGAAATTTAGCTCATGATAAAATTAAATACTGAAAAGAAATAAAAGGAATTCATGTTCAAATACAAAAGATAAATTGATAACCTAAAGGGTAGGATGACTGTTGATGGAAGAACAGGATTCTCCCAGCTCTAGTTTCTCCTTGCCTTCTTGCTCTGACTTGTAAACCTTAAGCCTCTTGTGTAATTATATGAAGTGTGTGAAAAGAGGAGGCTAAGGGGTGTATTTATAGGTGTTGGGAAGCCCTAATTCATTTTTACTTGGAGTGGAAGACAAGTAAAAAACTCTTTAATTCGTAGCCCTAAAATCTAGGAAAGGTAAGATTCTGCTGCTGATTTGTTTTAGTCATATCTCCTTCAATACTTATCCGTTTCACGCGTTCCAATAGTCGAAACCGCTTGTCTCGGAAAGCTCTATCCATTGGTGTAGACCATTCTCCCAAATTACTAGTCAATATTAAGTTATGATCTCGTCTTTAGGACGTGTCTGGAAATTCAGATTTATTTGGCAGCTTTATCTTTTCCTTCTTTGCACATATCTTTCCTTAATCTTCTTATTTCCATATAAATCTCTTTCCTTTACTTATTGTACTTGACTTGGTATCTAACTAATTACCATATATCTTTTAAAACTTCACCATAAATAAATAATTAAACCGCATATGCTTTAAAAATAATAAATCTAGAATTCAAGAATAGAAATAGGAAAGTGCACTCTAAAATTAGAAACTCGAATAAAATACTTCCTAACACACTAAAAAAAATACTCTAAGACTTTAATTCTCACTTCTCCTCCTTGTATTGTTTTTTATAAAATTCAAGAACCTCCTAACTTTGCACTAAAAATAATCAAATGAACGCACAAAAGCTCTAAAAATGCAAATAGTCTAATTCCAAGGAGAGAAAGTGTAATATGATGAAATAAGAATAAAAGTCTATCAAATAAGTCAATTATTCACCTAAAAGGATGTCTCCAAATGGCTAATAATTAGAACAAATAGGGAGACATCAGTAATGCCTTGAGTGATGTAGGCCTCACAAATTTGCATGAACTTCTGAACATATTGTACATGATCTTGGTATGCCGCTCCAATATAATTCCCATAATTAGATAATTGGTTTAACTTCCCCAATTCGGGTTTAAATTTAGCTGCTTGAATAAATGGAGGGAGAATCCTCAAAGGTTGAACTTGAAATGGAACCCCCAGTTCTGATTATTTTGGACATTTGGTGAAGTTTCTCCATTCACACTTGTTCATTTTATTTTTGCAAAACCTAGGTAGATTGACTCCAATCGGTGGATTCACATGATTTCGATCAATCTCTAAACCTTCTTGCGGGTTTAGGTTGGCCATCTCCAGTTGTGCTCTTCTTTCTCTTTCTTTTCTTCTTTGGTCTCAAAGCAATCTCTTGGGATCTGAGAGCATACACCAAACCTATTAAGTTGTAGAAAGACAAAATTGAGTTATGCCAAAAATAACTAAACACTACTATACTTAAATAACAACTCAAAAATATAACAATATAGTTCCCGATAGGGGCGCCAAAAACTTGTCCCAAAGCATAATAATAAATAAACACTACAGGAAGGTTTGCTTCCCGAAAGTGTATGGGTCGTTGACAAGTAATAAATTGATAAGTATAAGGATTATCATCTCATCAAGGCCTATCAAGGATAAGGTTAATTTGTTCACCGAATATGGTAGCATAAGTTGCGATAAATAACAAGAAAACTAAATATGTTTGTTGAATTTTTTATTATGAAGCTAAGTGCAATTAAATAAAGATGAACTAATACGAATAATGGAAATAGAAAAGTGAAAATTAAAATTTAAATGCAAGTTTACTAATAAATGGGTTGAAATATGTAAGAGAGATGCTTGAGTCTTTCTAGTAATTCCCAAAGTAGTTAACTTAATGTTTATAGGAATATAAGGGTGAAGTGGTCTTTTCACATTTGTCGAGATTCAATATTCTTCCCAAATCCCTCCTTGGTAGATGGGAAGCTATCATACGACACTGGAGACCTACCCCAAGTGTCCCTACAGTTTCTTCTAAACGCTAGTTAATTAAACTCTAGTGACTACTTGGTTAGTCAAGACCACCCGGTTCACCAACGCACACGAGGCGTCTATATGCTAAGTATGTAATCCAACCCCTCTCCCGGGTGATATTTTAAATTACTAACACTACCCAATATTTGGCCAAAATACAAGTAGGAAAGAATCACACACATATAGTCAATAGAAATAAACTTCACTTCAAATAAATATAACCCCAAATTCAAGAAGACGTTACATAACAAACAATGGTTCATACATATATCAATCCTCAAGCAATTAGGGTTTTAGTTCATAATTATTAATGGAAAACAATGATAAATAATTTGATAATCATGTTTATAATGTAAACAAAATATAATTAACCTAATACTTGAATGGAAATGGGGTTTGGAATGGTCGGTGGAAAATCTTCTTCTTCTTCTTCTTCTTCTTCTTCTTCTTCTTCTTCTTCTTCTTCTTCTTCTTCTTCTTCTTCTTCTTCTTCTTCTTCTTCTTCTTCTTCTTCTTCTTCTTCTTCTTCTTCTTCTTCTTCCTCTTCTTCTTCTTCTTCTTCTTCTTCTTCTTCTTCTTCTTCTTCTTCTCCTTCTTCTCCTTCTTCTCCTCCTCCTCCTCCTCCTCCTCCTTCTTCCTCCAGGCATGTAGCTCTCTCTAAAATGAGTAATATAATAATTGTATGCATTATTAGCTTCGAAAATGAATAAATCCGAGGCAAAAATCGTTTTGGGGCCTAATGAGCTCACTAATATGGGTTAAAAATAGCCCAACACGTTTTTAGGTAGTGTTGGACATGTTCGAGTCACGGCGGAAGCAACTGGCGTAACTCCTCCTTATCAACTCCAAATTGACTTATATCACTTTTCACATGTCACTCAATTCAATATCCATCCAATTCAATAGGAATTTTTTCCAAATATTTGACCAATAATTCATTGTGACTGAATCAAGTGATGTCAAGAATTTGCTGGTAAACGCTCTAACTTCTCTATAGTGACTTTTTGTTCTTTCTATGCATTGTCTTGGGTTTTGACTTTACTTCTTGACTTCTCCTCATAATATTGGTGTCTCATGTCAAACATGTACCTAAAATCTACACACTTAACACAAGATTGACGCACAAAATCTTGAAAATTAGCAATATGTCCAAAATGAGATGGTAAAACAAGATATGTCAGATATTAGAGAAAAATCCATCACTTAGGTCCAATAAGCTCCCAAAATTTTGTCTCGTGATAATATTATTCTATCAAAAAATATCATACATCACCGCCCCATTGGGATTTGACCACTAAAATCCGGAATGATTACAATTTGGTTGACCATAGCCTTGACCACCCAAAAACTGATTACCTCGATTAGATACAAATACATAGATTCTGGGTTTCTTTGAGACTCTTCCCAAGTATGATCATTAACTCCAAAATTTGAACACGCTTATGACTCTTGGACCATTTTCAACTCTGTTTGTTTACCTTGGAATCCTTCTTTCATATTCAATGTCAATTGTTTAACCTGATTTCATAATCTAGAAAACTTGGTGTTCATCACAGTTTCACTGTCTACACATAACATACCTCTTAGGGATCATTATGTCAACCAACTTCTTTCGGTGTCTATGATTTTCTCCATACAATTCACTGCTCTAATAAGATCAATTGACACAAAACCACCACCACTGAGATTATCAACTCTTATCCTCAAAATCTCATCAAGTCCCATGTAAAACATGGATAGTTGCATCAAAGAAGTGTACCCATGAAGAGGGCATCTTGTCAATTATAGTTGGAACCTCGTCCATGCTTCTCCTAGAATTTGAAATTTGAAAGCTCTTCTTGATCTTTTATCCTCATACTTTGTAGATAGAAATTGTCTAAAAACCTCATTTGATGTGTATACCATGTCGGTTTGTTCTCGGATGGTTGACGATCGAGCCACTCACTTGCACCCCAGTAAAAAAAAATGGAACATGAAATAGTACATTTGTTCTCGCGTCACACCTTGAATAATGTAGATGTCACAAATTTGCATTAGTTCTGAACATCTTGTACCAGATCTTGGTGTGTGGCTCCACTATAATTCCCATAATTGAGAATTTATTTAACAATCCCATGCCAGGCTTAAGTCTTGTAGCTTGAATGACTATAGGGAGAATCCCTAAAGGATGAATACTAAACGTTACCCCCGGTGCCATATTACCTTGAACCTTATTGTTTTGACATTCGGTGTATTTCCTCCATTGACATTAACTCCATGATTTTTATTTTTCAAACCCCATGTGGATTAGCTCCAACCGGTAGATTCCCATGATTTCCTTTAATCTCTAAACCTTGTTGCAGGATTAGGTTGGACATGTCAACTTATGTTCTTCTTTCTCTTCGACTTTGGGCTAAAACCAATCTCTCGGGTTCTGAGAGCATACGCCAAAACTAATAAGTTGTCGAAAGACAAAAACAACAACACAAGTAATTGATGTCTCCCTATTTGTTCTAAATGTTAGCCCTCTGGAGACATCTATTGACTTATTAGCTAGACTTTTATGCTTATTTGATCATATTACACTTTCTCCCCTTGGAAATTAACTATTTGCAAATTCTGAGCTTTTGTGCGTAAATTTGACTATTTTTAGTACAAAGTTAATAGGTTCTTGAATTTCATGAAAGACCAATCCAAGGAGGAGAAGTGAGAATAAAGTCTTAGTGTATTTTAGAGTGTTAGGAAATGTTTTTACTCGAGTTTCTATTTTTAGAGTGCACTTTCCTATTTCTAATTCTTGAATTATTGATTTATTCTTTTTAATCATATGCGGTTTAATTATTTATTTATTGTGAAGATTTAAAAGATAAATGGTAATTACTTAGAGACCAAGTCGAGTTAGAAAAGGAAGGGAAAGAGATTTACATGGAAATAAGAAGATTTAGGAATGATATATGCAAAGAAGGAAAAGATAAAGCTGCCTTATGAATCTGAAATTCCAGCCACGTTTCAAAGACGAGTCCATAACTAAATATTGGCTAGGAATTTGGACGAGTGGTTTGCACCAATAGAAAGCTCTTTCCGAGACAAGCGGTTTCATATATTGGAACTCCTCAGACGGGTAAGTATTGAATGAGATATGACCAAATCAAATCAGCAGCATAATCTTACCTTTCCTAGATTTTAGGGTTACGAATTAAAGAGTTCTTAACTTGTCTTCCACTCCAAGTAAATTCGACTCAGGGCTTCCTAACACCTATAAATACACCCCTTAGCATCCTCTTTTACACACACTTCATATAATTATCAAAGAGGCTTAAGGATTCAAGTCAGAGCAAGCAGGAAGGAAGAAAGCTAAGAGTTGGAGCAGTCATCTTCTCCAATTCAAAGTCAAACCCAACCTCTTCATTAGGTTTATTTATTTTCTTTCTGTAAAACATTATGTCTTTTAATTTATTTGTTTTAGTTTTATTTTCAGTTATGAGCTAAACTTTCTAAGTGATTGAGAATCGCTATAAGGGTTGAACCTTAATTTATTTAATTGATGCTTTCTGATTTGGGATTTTTATAATTTAATTCGAATTGAGTAATTTATTATTGTTTTTTATCGTAAGTTAATTTCACTATTTTTAATCTGATCAATTAGACATAGGTTTGAGTAATTAAGCTATTCACTTTGGTGGGGAAGTGATCATTTTGACGGGGGGTTTAATTACTGACATAGATAATAAACGTAAGATAGAAATTATTGATCCTGACGGACTTAGTTAATCTTATAGCCAATTGGGTAGAGAACCTGACATTCGAAGGTGGATTATGATCGCCCTGGCAGGGTTTGTAACACCTGAGAATAGCTCCTAAGTCCACCCTGACGGGGGTTAGGAGAATCTAGAATCCCGACTATTACCAGTTACTGATTTGTCCCTTAGAAGAAGCATTGATTAAGTTTATTTTGGTGAAACCTAGCGTGACTCAAGTACTAATCTCTCATCTTTTAGTCTCTTCATATTTCTTTTCTTGCATTAGTTTTAATTTTAGTTTAATATTTAATTTATTTGCACTTTAGTCCTTTAATCAAAAACAAAATAAAAATCTATTTCTTTTACTTTTAATTTTTCATTCAAGCAACTATTTCTATTTATTGCATAACACTTTAATCATACCTAATCCGTCCATGAGATCGAAATCCCGTTTACCTGATATTACTTGGACGACCCGTACACTTGCGGTACGTGTCTTGCCTTTTTAGGTGTGTTTATTTAGAACACACTAGGAGGCACCAGTAATGTCAAAAGAAACTAAACACTACTACACTTAACTTAAAACACAAAAATATAATGATATAGTCCCCGATAGGGGCGCCAAAAACTTGTCAACCCTTAGAGTGTGATACACTCGAGATGACTTGCTTCCGTTAAGTGTACAGGTCGTTGAAAAGTAATAAATTAATAAGTATTAAGGTTATCGTCAACAAAGGGACTATCAGGGTTATTAAAATTGTGTTTACGAGTATGGATCATTAAGCTGTTAGGAATAACAAGAAAACTAAAGAACAGTGTGTTGGGTTTTTGTTTTAAAGAATAAATCTGCAATCAAATAAATGTAACTAAAATGAAATAGGAATTAAGATACCAAAAAATTTGAATATATGAGAATATAGTAATTTCCAAATTTAACTATATAAATGTTTCTCGATATAATGGCGAAATAGTCTTTGCGCACAAGTTGTGATTTAAGGTTCTTCCCAAGTCCCTCTTGGGTTGATAGGAAGTTATCCTACGCCATTGGAAACCTTTCCCAAGTGACCTACCAAATTCTTTTAAACACTAGTTGATCAAACCTATTTACTATTGGTTAGTCAAGACCTTCTTGTTAACTAACGTACACCAAGCGGCTATATGCTAATTCCATAATCCAACCACCCCTTAAGGGAGATAGTAAAAATTACTAACACTATTCAATACTTGACCAGGGCATAAATAGAAAATAAGATTAAACATATAATCAATAAAGTATAACACAATGCGTTAAATAGAAATATCCCAAAATCAAATAAACATATGACAATCAATAATGGTTCATACTCTTAGCAATCCTCGAGCAAAAGAGGTTAAATTAATAATGTAAAACTGAAAAATAAAGATAAATCATATAATAATCATGTTTAGAATTTAAAATGGAATAAAATTAATCTAATAATTGACTGGAATCAAATATGGAATGGTGAAGAATGGTTGAAAGTTGGTGAAAACCTTCTCCTCTTTGCTCAAGGCGTGTAGCTCTCTTCAAAATGTTTAAAATTTCCAAGTGTGCTGAATTATGAGCTTCTGAAATTAATCCATACTAGTCTACAATGTTTTTAGGCCTAATGGGCTCACTTAGATGGGTTAAAAATATCCTAACATGTTTTTAGCTAGTGTTGGACAAGTTCGAGTCATGGGGGAAGCAAATTGCATAACATCTTCATCTCAACTTCGAATTGACTTTCGTACCTTCTCATGCGTCGCTGATTTCAAATTCTACCCAAATAAAAAGTAAATTTGTACAATTTACTGATCAATGAATTGTGGCTACTGAATCAAATGGCGTTAAAGGATTTGCCGGTAAATGCTCTAACTTGTCCAAAGTGACTTTTAGTTCTTTCTACACCTTGGATTTGATTTGGACTTGACTTCTTGACTTCTCCTCGTCATCTTGGTGTATCGTGTCAAATAAGTACCTAAAATCTACATACTTAACGCACAAAATATCTAAAGTAGCAATATGTTCAAACTAAGATGGAAATGCAAGATATGTCGAATATCAGGGAATAATCCCCCACTTAAATACAATAAACCCCCAAAATAATGTCTCCTAATAAGATTATCTAATCACAAAAGAAGAGATATTAGCTCTTATGTGCGTAAACCTTGATTCAGACACCGTATCTCGTTTTGAGACTTTCATTGAATCCCACTTTGTCGAGTCACGTTCTCGTTTTTTAAAGTGGAATTTCAAGTTTTTTATGAACTCGTTTTAAATGGTATTGTTGAAAATAAAAACATGATTTGACTATCATCACTTATGAAAACACTTTATTTATCTTATCTATCATATGGTGTAAATAAATTTTTGGCAATTATGATTAAAATTATGAATCGTGCTAGTAATACCACCTCTTGTGTTTCTTATAGTCTTGTTCTTCAATCCTTGTTCTTAGATCATAATAATTCATTTAAAAAATACTCACTTTAAACCTTTTCACGTATATTTGGTTTTTTACTACAACAATATTAAGAATGCACTTAGTAATTCACTACTGGAAATGCGGTGTTTACCCACGACACATTCGCGACGACACGAAATTCGTCGTTAAACTGACGCAGTTAGCGACGACAGGAAGTTAGCGACAAAATTTTACTGTGTCGCTAATTAACGACAACGAATTTGTCGTTAAATTTTAGTTTTTCGTCGCTAATTGTTTTTTATTTCTTATTGAATTTTTTTTTTCTTCACGAACTGTCGTCGCTATTTTAGCGACATTGTCTGTCGTCGTTATTTTGAAGATTAGCGACGAGTAATGTACGTTACCCACGACCCGTATTGTCGTCGCTAAACCCCGATCCTATTTAATGCTGCAGCAGGTTTTTTAACCCACTTAACACACACAACACCCATAATTATCCTCCGATTTTCTCCCAAAAAATCAACAAAATTCCATTTTTTTTTTTGCAATTCCTTCTCCACTTCATCTTGCATCATTCTTGGTTCAATAATCAAAGTGGGGCTCCATTAATATCATCTTTCATCAAAGAATTTAAGGTATAATTGCATGAAATTCAATTTTTTTTTTTTTTTGAATGCTAATTGTGATTCATTCTTCCTATATGCTTTGATTAGGTGAATTAATACAACTCTCTTGGTAGGGAATTAACATCATTCTTCAATTTATCCATCCAATTCAAGGTATTTCCATTAAATTTCATGTTTTCTAAGCTTTGTATTTAATTGATTATATTAGCAAGTTGATATACCATATGATTAGGTTAATGAATTAAATATTTGTTGGTTGATTATGCATGTGTTGTGTGAATTTATATTTTGTGCTCATATATTTTTACTTGTTTATTTAATTATTTGTTTTTTTTTATATATTCATTCATTAATTTAATGGTTTGTAATATTTATTCATTTAATGGTTTGTAATTTTTATTCATTCAATGGTTTGTAATATTTATTCATTCAATGAGTTTGTAATTTTTTTTATTTTGTTTATTGTGTTGTAATTTTTATTCATTTTATTCATTAGGTTGTAATAATTATGTATTTTTATTTTTTTTTATTAATGTAGTCGCATAGTTTACTCAAATTGTTGTTAAGTGATGGCATCGAGTTCGGGCATGAGTATCGATAAGAGTTGGATCGAATCGACGAATGTGTTAGATGGTGAATATATTTTTGGGGTTTATAAATTTATCGATTTTGCTAAGAAAAGTAGAGGTTATACCGGTTACTTGTCTTGTCCGTGTAAGAAGTGTAATAATTTTTGCCGATTAAAAACCAATGATGTTATGGCCCACCTTCTAAGAGAGGGGTTTAACCATGATTATAAGGTTTGGACAAAACACGGTGAGGAAGAGATACAAACACATACACCCCCTGCAAGTAAAGATCCAGTTATAGTAAATGAAATCCAGCAGGTTTATGACGATGTGAGACAGAGTTACGATGTTGGTGGACATCCGGGAGACACCGAGATGAGAGATGCACATATTCCAAGTCGAAGCAGTTTTGACACGTTGTTCGAAGAACTGGAGACAGAATTATTTCCTGGTTGTGAATCGATGGGTTCGTTGAATTTTATTGCCAAGCTAATGCACGTAAAAGTAAAGAACAAATGGACTAACACCTCATTCACCGAGCTACTGGAGTTGTTGGGTCGTATTTTGCCTAAACCTCACAATTTGCCCGAATCTTATGAAGCATGCAACAAGAAGTTGAAAAGTTTGGGTATGGGGTATGTTACCATCGACGTTTGTTTGAACGATTGTGTTATTTATTACAAAGAAAACAAAGACCTTGACAAGTGTCCAGTTTGTAACGAGTCTAGATGGGACCCAAAGAAGGGTATCAAAGTACCGCATAAGAAGCTTCGATATTTTCCGATTGCTCCTAGATTACAGCGACTATTCGCTTCAACGCACACCGCTGAAGACATGATTTGGCACCATACCGGTAACAGTGCAGATCCGGATGTGTTGCGTCATCCGGTTGATGGTGATAGTTGGAAGAGATTTGCAGCGCTACACCCTGAGTTTGCTAGTGAACCTCGTAACGTATATCTGGGTCTTGGAATCGATGGGTTTTGTCCTTTCTCTATGCAGAACAACTCGTATAGCATGTGGCCAGTCATATTAACCGTATATAACTTGCCCCCGTGGGTATGCATGAAGGAGACCACTTTCCAGCTTTGTTTGTTGATTCCGGGACCCCGTTCACCCGGTAAGGGCATGGATGTCTTTCTTCGTCCTGTTATAGATGAGTTGGAAGAGTTGTGGGATAATGGGATCGTAACGTATGATGCCCACAAGAAAGAAGAGTTTACGATGAAGGTTTGTTTGTTGTCTACCACTAATGATTTCCCCGCTAGGTCATACACTTCGGGATGGTCGGGTCAAGGTTACAAAGCTTGTCCCGAATGCATGGATCATACTCCGTCATTGAGTGTGAACAAAGGGATTGTTTACTTTGACCATAGACGTTGGTTACCTGCCGGACATCCATTTAGAAGCGAACGTGTTTTGTACAAGGAACCCGATGATAGGCGCCCACCGAAGAAATATAGTCCTGCAAGTATTCAGACACAGTTAGATGGGCTTCCAATTGTGTTTCCCGGTAAACACAAGGATTTTGGGGGAAAGATCGTGAAGCAAGATGTTAACCGGCGATTCAATTGGAAGAAAAAGAGTATTTTTTATCGTTTACCTTATTGGTCTGAAAACCTGTTGAAACATAACATTGACGTTATGCATTGCGAGAAAAACGTGTGTGATGCTCTGCTCGGTACAGTTATAGGTCTTGATGGGAAAGTTAACAAAGATAACGTGAAAGCGAGACTGGATCTTGAGAACTTGAAGATTAGAAAAGAATTGTGGTTGACTGAGAGAAATGGTAAAAAAATATTGAAACGGGGAAAGTACACTCTAACACCGGAAAAGCGGACTATTTTTCTTGACTGGCTGAAGGCACAGAAGTTTCCCGACGGTTTTGCATCTAGTATGAGAAACAATGTTCAAAGTGATACGGGTAAGATTATCGGCATGAAATCTCACGACTGTCACGTGATGATGCAATATCTTTTCGTGGCTAGTCTCCCCGGGCTTATTGAAGACAAAGCGATTAGTGATGTGTTTATTGGGTTAGCGAACGTGTTTAGAGTCGTTTGCAATAAAAATCTAAGCAGGAAACAGTTAGTATCGGGAAAGAAGAAGGTGGTTGAACTTATGTGTAGGCTAGAAATGATTTTACCTCCCGCGTTTTTTGATATAATGATCCACTTGGTGATACACTTATACGATGAAGCATTGCTTGGTGGCCCGGTCCAAATGCGGTGGATGTACCCATTTGAAAGGTATTTGAAAAAGTTGAAAGAGTATATCTGAAATCCGGCTAGACCAGAGGGTTCAATAGCCGAGGGGTACATTGCGGAAGAGACGTTGAATTTCATATCAAGATATCTTAGTGAAGAAAAAACAAGGTTCAACGATCCAGGCAGATACAACGAAGCACCGCTGGTCCCAAAAGAGCTATCCGTTTTCAATTCCCAATGCACTCCAGTTGGCAAGATAGAGTATGTTTCTTTACCGTATAAGGAGAAGGAGCACATAAGTTGGTATATTTTGCATAACTGCGACGAACTCGAAACATACATGACGTAAGTAAATATTATTATCTTATATAAATATATATTATATAAATATATTTTTATATATATAATATATATATTTATATATTTATATTTATATATTTATATATAAATATATAATATATAATATATATATTTTTATATAAATATATATAAATATATTATATATATTATATATATTATATATTTATATATATTTATATAAATATATAAATATAAATATATATATATTTTTATATAAATATATATAAATATATTATAAATATATATATATATATATTTATATATATTATATATTATATATTTATATATTTATATATATATATTATATATTTATATATTTATATATATATTATATATTATATATTATATATTTATATATTTATATACATTTATATATATTATATATTTATATATTTATATACATTTATATATATTATATATTTATATTAGTTTATTTATACTCATTTACAATTATAGTGAACACAAATCAACACTTACGGGAACGAGTGGTGAAATAGATATTACGCATCGTCGAACATTTAAGGAATGGTTTTTGGAAAAGGTATGTAATTTTAGGCATTGGTTTATAACTTATATATTTATTATCAAAGTACTAACTATTATTGTTGTATATTAGATTCATGGAATGCATTCACGTGGAGATCCATTAGCTACCCCCGAGATGGTGTCCTTGGCAAACATGTCTTATGGTTCGGTGCATAAATATGATTCATGTGTTGTGAACGGTGTCAAGTGGTTAACTAAGTCCAAAGGAGAGAAAAGAGTGACGCAGGATTACGGAGTGTGTACCATTTACAATGAAGAACCCTATTATGGGGAATTAATCAAAATCTTGGAGGTTATGTACACTGGAGGGTGCTCGGTTGTGTTATTTGTCTGTAAGTGGTATAAAAAGTCTGGATCGAGGCAAGAACATGGGGTAACATTTATCAACACAACAAACTTTGAGTGGGCTGACGAACCATACATTTTAGCATCGCAGGCCAAGAAAGTGTTTTACATCGACGAGATTAGTTCAAAGAAATCAATGAAAGGGTGGAAAGCCGTTTGGGAAATAAACGATCGTCACGGATGGAGTCCTGAGTTATGGGGTTCGGAATCACTCCCTACTGGAAATGAGAGCATCAGCATACCATTGGATAGCACGGGGAACGAGAACATCAGCATGCCACTGGCATCCACCGAGGAGATCGAGATTGATCCTGCTCATTTTTTTATTGATTTGTCTTTTGATACGGTTATTGATGAGAATGAGGAAATTCATGATGACACCTTGGATGAATACGGTGATGAAGAAGAACCTATAGAGGTTGATAGCGATGATGAACCCATAGTTATTAGTGGATATGATAGTGATTAGGTTTTATTTTGGTTTATTTGTATTAACTTTGACCATAAACACTTAACTTTGACTCTAAACACTCAACTATGACTCTAAACACTTAACTTTGACCATAAACACTTAACTTTGACTCTAAACACTTAACTTTGACCATGAAAACTCAACTTTGACCATAAACACTTAACTTTGACCATAAACACTCAACTTTGACTCTAAACACTTAACTTTGACCATGAACACTTAACTTTGACCATGAACACTTAACTTTGACCACAAACACTTAACTTTGACCATAAACACTTAACTTTGACCATGAACACTTAACTTTGACTCTAAACACTTAACTTTGACCATGAACACTCAACTTTGACCATAAACACTTAACTTTGACCATAAACACTCAACTTTGACTCTAAACACTTAACTTTGACCATAAACACTTAACTTTGACTCTAAACACTTAACTTTGACCATGAACACTTAACTTTGACCATAAACACTTAACTTTGACCACAAACACTTAACTTTGACCATAAACACTTAACTTTGACCATGAACACTTAACTTTGACTCTAAACACTTAACTTTGACAATAAACACTCAACTTTGACTCTAAACACTTAACTTTGACCATGAACACTTAACTTTGACCATGAACACTTAACTTTGACCACAAACACTTAACTTTGACCATAAACACTTAACTTTGACCATGAACACTTAACTTTGACTCTAAACACTTAACTTTGACCATGAACACTCAACTTTTACCATAAACACTTAACTTTGACCATAAACACTCAACTTTGACTCTAAACACTTAACTTTGACCATAAACACTTAACTTTGACTCTAAACACTTAACTTTGACCATGAACACTTAACTTTGACCATAAACACTTAACTTTGACCACAAACACTTAACTTTGACCATAAACACTTAACTTTGACCATGAACACTTAACTTTGACTCTAAACACTTAACTTTGACCATGAACACTCAACTTTGACCATAAACACTTAACTTTGACCATAAACACTTAACTTTGACCATGAACACTTAACTTTGACCACAAACACTTAACTTTGACCATGAACACTCAACTTTGACCATAAACACTTAACTTTGACCATAAACACTTAACTTTGACCATAAACACTTAACTTTGACCATAAACACTTAACTTTGACCACAAACACTTAACTTTGACTCTAAACACTTAACTTTGACCATGAACACTTAACTTTGACTCTAAACACTTAACTTTGACCATGAACACTCAACTTTGACCATAAACACTTAACTTTGACCATAAACACTTAACTTTGACCATAAACATTTAACTTTGACCATAAACACCCGAACACCCAATTAAAAATGTGAAAAGGAACCTAAAAAAACACAAAAAAAAAATACAAGAAAGGGTAAGCATCTTAAACCCCCAAAATTTTTAAAAAAACTAAAAAAAAAAAAAAAAAAAAAAAAATAACGACGACATTCAAATGGATTAGCGACGACATTCAACCTTTGAATGTCGTTGCTAATTATTCGCGACGACATTCAAAGGGATAGTCGTCGTTAAACAATAATAAAAAATTTGATTGGTCTTCGTGGGCGGTCAACTTTCCCGCCCACGAAAATTAGCGACGACAAACCAAAAATTCGCGACGGATACTCGTCGCTAAACCAAGGCACGCAAAGGGCGTGTGTACGTGGGGCGACACGTGTCCCGTTTCGCGACGAAACTTCAGGATTCGCGACGACTAGCGTGTCGTCGCTAATCTTTTATTCTATAAAGCCCTAACCGAGCTCATTTCTGCCATCACAAACACTCAAAAACTCACACAAAACCTCCATTTCCGCCATAGCCAAGAAGCTCCGAGTAATAACAACACCAAATCCGACATCAAGGTAATGATTCCAATCCAATAACACATTTTAATCACTACTTTTTTAATTTTTTCATTTTCAATTTCTAATATTTTTTCTTGTGTTTATTTTGTATGATTCCTTCTTCTTGGCATGGATTCATGGACGAAATCTACACCATTTCTACGTATCAGGTTCCAATTTCCGGATCAAACTTGCATTTTTTTTATTTTTAATTTTTTTTTGTTTGTAAAAATCTATGAATGTTTGTGTGATTTGAGTAATTCCGAGAATTATGTGTATGTTTATGGGTTGTTTGGTAATTTTTTGGTGTTAAATAACAACATTTAATTGGTATTTGGTAAAAATTAGGGTTTTGGTATGATTTTTGTAATTTTAATGTAATAATTAGAGTGTTATTGATCTTTGATTGTGTTTTAAGATATAGGGACCTATTTGCAATATGTTTGATTTGTATGTTTAAGGACTAAAATGTAGTTTTATACTTTTTTTGGACTAAAATGCAATTTTATACCTTTTAAGGACTAAAATGCAATTTTTAAAAAATTAGGACTAAATAGCATATTTTATAAAAAATTTGGACTAAAATCATTTGTTAGGACTCGATTGCAAATTTTAAAAGAAAAGGGACTTATTTGCAAATTTTACAAAAATAGGACTTGAATGCAAATTTTAAAAGAAAATGGGACTAAAATGCAATTTTTAAAAAAAATAGGACTTATTTGCAAATTTTACAAAAATAGGACTTGAATGCAAATTTTAAAAGAAAATGGGACTAAAATGCAATTTTTAAAAAAAATAGGACTTATTTGCAAATTTTACAAAAATAGGACTTGATTGCAAATTTTAAAAGAAAATGGGACTAAAATGCAATTTTTAAAAAAAATAGGACTTATTTGCAAATTTTACAAAAATAGGACTTGATTGCAAATTTTAAAAGAAAATGGGACTAAAATGCAATTTTTAAAAAAAATAGGACTTATTTGCAAATTTTACAAAAATAGGACTTGATTGCAAATTTTAAAAGAAAATGGGACTAAAATGCAATTTTTAAAAAAAATAGGACTTATTTGAAATTTTAAAAAAATAGGACTTGATTGCAAATTTTAAAAGAAAATGGGACTAAAATGCAATTTTTAAAAAAATAGGACTTATTTGCAAATTTTAAAAAATTTGGAATTATTTGTAAATTTTAAAAAATTTGGACTTAAATGCAAATTTTAAAAAAAATTGGACTTATTTTCAAATTTTAAAAAAATTTAGGACTTAAATGTAATTTTATGAAATTTTATAGATGGCTGCTGTCATGGGTAGGAGTCACGATGGAGATGGGAGGGGTAACGATCCCCCGAGGGGTCCACCACGTTCGAATGCTGATTGTAACCAACCATCGGGTAATAAAAAATTCAATTAATGTTTATTTATCACTTAAAAAAATATGTAGTTACTAAATATTCTTTCACTAAAACAGGTGAACGTAAAAGAAGGAGACCGAAAGCTGCCACCTCTATCCGGACAGCTCAGTAGACCCTGAAGAGAGTCGGCTGGCCCATTCCAGTTGACTTTTCTGTCATAGACGGCACCTGGAACTTCGTCGGCCCATATAGCAAACACGTGGGTCAGGTGGCTGGTAATGCGGTTCGAGATGCTGTTCCCCCTTGCTACAAAGAATGGAAAGAGGTCCCCGACCATAACAAAGGGGTAGTTTTGCAGCGACTTCATCAGTTTTTTGATTTAGAGGAGTGGAGGAGGCGAGGCGATTGGGAAGAGATCACTAAGAGATTGACTACGATGACATCTGGAGCCTACAGGCGATACAAGTCGGATTTGAAGAACGACTATTACTACACGGGTGAAAATCCACCAGATGTTGACCCGGCGATTTGGGAGGCGACGAAGAAGATGTGGGATGACTTGGCGAAACAGGTAGAAAAAAATAATTTATTAATTATTTTATACATTTTTTTTAATTAATTTTATAACTACTTCTTTTTTATTTGTAATAGAGTCAGGCTGATATAAACAAGAAGAATCGAGAGCAGCAGACAGTTCCGAGCAAGGCGGGGTCAAGGAACTGGTCACAGACCCGGGAGGTGATTATTGAGGTATAAGTTTTAAAAATTAAAATATAATTTAGTATTTAATTTAATTTAATTGTTAACTAATTAAAATTTGTTACTGTATACTGTCCAGGGGAAGCTGAAGACGGTGACGAAAGAGCCGTTGACTTTTACAGATGACGAGACCCAGGAGGAGATGGAGCTTCCTCCTTTAAGCGGCTATTTCGACCACCTCTCCTATGATGCTGCTACAGATAGCTGGCGTGACGAGCGTTTGGAGAAAGCTAGTGTAAGTTTTTTTTTTTAAATTGATTTAAATTAATTTATTATTTTAAATTTATTTTTTTATTAATCTAATTTATTTTTAAATTGAAATCTAATTACAGGGTGTTCTCCGGGAGAAGATGAAGAAGAAGGTTGTGCAGGCCGGAGCGGAGGGTACTGAAGTTAGCATCCAGGAGCAGATGGATGCCATGCTCGAGACAATAATGGAGGTCCTACACCCACCCAAGACTAAATACTGGGTGCCTACCATTGGTCCGGTCCGGAAACGATCCAGGACTCCTACACAGCCGGACAGGGAGAACGATGAGCTGCTTAAGGCGGTTCTGGATGGGATGAACGAGCTTCGCGCGGCTCAAAATCTTCCACCTATACCGGATCCATCCTCCGCATCACCCGGGCCCACAACTTCTTCTAGTCGGCCGAGTCAACCCCCGAGCATGGCAGAGACTCTCTTCGAGGCATTAAACGGGATGAGAATCGCCAATGGAATGCAGCCGATCAGCAAACCCGGGCCCACTAGACGAGATGAAGAGAGTGAAGATGAGGAGAGAAGAGGAGATGGAGAAGATCGTGGTGACGATTGAGATTTTTATTTATTTATTTGGTTGTTTGGTTTGTAATTTTAAGAATTTTACGTTTATTTTGTATGTTTGACTTGCATTTTGACTTTGACTACGTTTGACTTTATTTCACGTTCAGTATTTGAATCGATTTATCGTATTTTATATGTATTTTTGGATTTTTATTTATTTATATTTTTGCATTATATTAAAAATCAAAATAATAATAAAATAGTAAAATTTAAATAATAAAGAAAAATAAAACAAATAAAACAGTAAAAAAAAAAAATCAAAAAAAAAAAAAGAATAGCGACGACCCTTGTCGTCGCTAAACTATTAAATAAAATAAATGAATAATGATTTTCGATAAAATGAAAAAAAAATAAAAAATAATAATAATTATTAGCGACGACATAGCTGTCGCTAAACTTTGTCGCTATTTAATTAAAAAAAAAAAGAAATTGAAATCGATAAAAAATTAATTAAAAACTAATTACTCAATTAGCGACGACATGTCGTCGCTATTATGTCGTGACGAACTCGTTAAATCCGCGACGCCAATCCTCGTGGGTAAATTCCAAAGGAACTAGTCACGAAATCACAATTATTCGTCGCTAAACGCAAATTAGCGACGCCATGATAGAGACGACAGTTTAGCGACGAATTGTCGTCGCTAAACGAAATTAGCGACGATTTTACGCGGATTCGCGACGACGCGTGTCGTCGCGAAATCACGCGAATCCAGTAGTGATTAACAAATATGGGTACGTATGGGTTAGTGATATCTCTATAATAGAGGATGATAATCTTAATAAAAAAAATCAAGTCTTCTCCTACTCCTCTCACAGATAGGGAAAGTCCACCTCCTCAACCAAATTGACCTTTTATAAATCCTAATCCATGCTCCTTGGCTACTCACTCTCATTCCTCTCCTCCAAATTGAAAGGAAGGATCTATTACTACCTTTATTAAACATCAATTTGAAATTTTGAGGAATTATGTAGATACGTGCTTTGGGCAATCGTAGCAAAAAATAAAAGACCTTCAAAGAGATATGTCTTGTATTAGTTTATCATCTAGTCTTCGATCTTGAAGCCGATCCCCTCGCTGAGAGAGTTTTTAGTCGTCCATTGTTCTTCTGTTTGAAGGGTTGTTTTAACTTTATTTTCGGAGCCTGCTTATTTCATATTTAAGACTATATTTTGTATTTCCTTGTGATAGGATTTTTTTACTCTCGTTTCGACTATCGTGCTTGTATGTATGGTTTCAACAACATTAATATTTCAGATTATATTTGGGTGTTTGTAATACTTGGATGATTTAGTGTTTATTTTTTTCCTTCATATCTTGTATTCTTGAGTGATTAGTATACCTTGTTGCACTAACACTTTGTGATTCCAGTAAATATATTAGATCATTTATGAACATTGTTTATTGCTTGTGAAGAAAGCATGTATATTCAATGATGGCATACACGTTGGGATTTGTTTTTTATATATTTACCCTCTTACATAGATTTATATCATATTCGGGTCTATATATTTTAAAATGAAAAATGGTTATGTTTTTCTAGCTTATGCTTTAATTGTCGTATTTGTTTTAGCTATTACCTTGATTAGGCTCATAGGTCATATTTCTTTTTGATAAAGAAAAAGGGGAAACAGTTTGTGCATTCGATATATGACTAATTTGCATTTGATCATTCACATACAATGCCTATTAGAAGATTTAGTTATATTCGACATAGGCATTATGTGAGGGGTACTTATACTCCATTTGTGTCTCTATTATTCCATAATATTTTATATGCACATTGTAAGGGGAACCTTAATTTAGCGACTTCATTAGAATTGCATCTTTCATTTCACTCTAGGAATGTTTTAGTGAAAGGGTTGTCATCATCAAAAAGGGGGAGAATGTTGGTATATATCACCCCTTTTTTGGTTATTGTCATTTAAGAAATCAGAGGTTATTAGGTACTAATTTAGTTATTAAGCTATCTCTCTTTACTCATCATATCATGCACCACTCTTTAATAAATACCTTTGAAAACATCCTTTTACTAAGCTTCACTTTTGATCCTCTAAAGGTTTATATTTATCTTATACTTCTAGAGGGCATATCTTTGTGTGTGTTGCTTGATAGTTCTTGTGCTTAAATACATTGTGCACACTTTTTTGATTAATACCATCCTCATTTAAACATCTCAACCTGTACTTGTGAGTATCTTGGTGTCTACATTCCCAAATAATATTCTTATTATATCATCTGGTGTGTTTGGATTGACTTTTGAGCTGCACTGCAACTTTCTTGATTTTTCATAACTAAGAATTCTTGTGTAGAAATTTTTTTCATTAGGTGAATCGTGCTCAAAGAAGCAAAACAAGGATACTATTTACAAAATTGTTTCTCACTTTAGCAAGCAATACAAAAATTTACTGGGATCCCAAATTTTCAAACACCAACCCTCTTTAGAAAAATACCATACCGATTTATAACACATTCCTCTTTTAATAACACAATAGGTCTCTTAAGAAAGGGGTCGGTAATACCGCGATTGAGTATGGTAAACTAAAGCTATCTGTTGGGCAACAATCAAAATGCCACTTAGGATTCAACCCGTTCTACATGAAGTGAGATATACCGACCAAAAGTTAGGTATACCAATTCGGAGCAACTTCAAGACAAAAGTTTTGCAACTTAGACATATATGTTGGGGGCTATGCTATAGATATATGATCCAAAGGAGAAATTATTCACCTCTTAATTTTATAAGCTTGATCATAATAACTGTAATAAGAATTCAAAGAATGGGTTTATTCATTTATAATTTTCTTATCTACTCAAGAGGAGTCAATCTTCAAGCTTTACTTTCATATCTAATCATTAAGGAGACAAGATTATGATTGTGATACTTTCTCATTAAGAAGTGTGTCCAATTACTATTATAATCATTCAAACACTAATATTGATCTATATTACAGAAGACAGGGTAAATCATGTTGGGATTAAGCCTTGTAAAAATCTCACATAGGTTGTTACTAGTCGGTAAAATTCTTTGAGGACAGGAAGTAATAACTAAGCCAATAAAATTCACGGTTATTGGTTGTAAATAAGACTCTTAAAATCTCATTTCAGATGTTGATTTCTACTTTAAGGAAATGAGAAAATTAGTGGACGGAGGGTTTATACCTTAGGTAGTGGATATAGGGTAACCGAACCACCCTAAAATGATTATGTAATATCTTTTTCTTTTCTCTTTACATATTTTTTTTTATATTTCTTGGCTTCATTATCGAACCCTATAATCCTCATTTTACGATCCTTAAGGTGCTTTATATATTGTTTAAGAGAATCCCCTTTTATGATCATTAGCTTTGGTTGTTTCTTCACAATTTTATAGTTGTACCCTTCGTCTCTATTTGTGGTTATAATATAGATTCTTAACTAGAAAAGTTATGGACTATATTATGTAGGTATTTTAATTAACTTATTTAAGGAATAATTAATTTGTAATCAGTCATAGATCATATTAGACTCCTATTCACCCACTCTTTATGACTAATAAAAGGGATATCACCTGAATTTTATATTCCTTGAATGATGATGTCTCCCTGTTTGTGATAGATAAATCCCCTTAGGATACATCATTTTAGGTAGTAAATGTATAATCAAAGCATAAATACAAAATTTAATTCAATCGTTTAATCCTAAAACTAAATAAATTGTCATGAACAAAATTAATGGTACATACATAGTGCGATTCTCAAGCTATGAAGGTAATTAGTTCATTTAAAAAGTTGATAAAATAATAAAGGTGTAATAATCATGTTTAGAATGGAAAAAATGAAATATTACTCTAACATTCAATGGAAATGGATGATGGAGAGAGGTGGAATGACCTGAAAATCTCTTCTTCTTTCCTTAAGCTCCAGGCGTGTAAGGCTTCCCAAAATTGTGTCACTTTGGGAAGTTAGAGCTTTTACCAAAAATTATTGGCATCACATTGTTTTGGTCACCGTGATTAATTAGTCAAAGCTTTGGAATTAATCACTTTTGATTTGGATAGATATAGAAATCATTGACGTGTGACAAGTGACAGAAGTCAATTCGGAGTTGATATGAAGAAGTTATGTCATTTGTTTCCACTGTGTCTCGAACCAGTCCCGCCCTATATAAAAATAATGGTCTATTTTAAACCTATCTAAGTGAGCCCATGGAGTCCCCAAAAGTTTTTATCTAATATTTAAACATCTTAGTAGCTCCAAAATCATTATAACTTATCAATTTATAAATTTTAACACCTAGAGAAGAGTAGATGTGAAGAAGAGAAGGGGTTTCCCACAAAACCTCATCATTCTTTACCATTCCAACCCGGAATCATTATGTTCTTCAGAGTAACTTTAGTTTGTTTTGTATTTTAAACAATATTATTACATTTTTATTCATTATTTTTTACATTTTTATTATGAACTAATTCTCATTGCTTGAGGATTTCTATTTGTATAAACCTATGTTAGCTTATTTAATGCTTTATTGAATTTAGGACTTTATTTGATTGAAGTGGTATTTATATTTACATTGACTATATGTTTGCAATAGTTACTATTCATATTTTGTCCAAGTAGTGAGTAGCTCAAGTAATAGGCTATCTCTTGGGATGGGGGAGGGGGGGGGGGGGGTTTAATTTCGGATATAACATATAGATGTTTAGTGTGTGGTATTAATCCGGAAGGCTTGCCTAGCTAGATAGTCAACGTGGTTAAATTAACCACCAATCATTGCCTAAGGTCCCTTACCTAATTATTCCCCTAGTAGTGTTGAGGTTGTTTCCTAAGCTACCCGGGAGGGAGATAAAGAGACTTTTGAATCCCGACTAATGTAAAATTACCACTTCACCCATATTCATATAAACGCTAGAATAGCTACATATGGGATTACTAGCAAGACTCAAGAAACTTTATCATCTTATCTCTTCATCTTTTAATTAGTTTAATTTTCATTTCCATTTGAGCTCTTAATTATTTTTCCATTAATAATTTTAGTCTTTAATTGAAAAAAAACAAATAAGTATTATTCATACTTACTTGCCATTTTCTTTGCAACTTTACAATTTTATACTTTCAAAATACATTGATCTAACTTATATAGTCCATGTGGATACAATATTATCCTTTTACTTATCACCTTTCATTACTTGCCAACGCTCCCTTACACTTGCGGGTATGTCACTCCCTTATTTGGTGTCGATTTACACATCATGCTTGGGGGCAGACAAGTTTTTGGCGCTACTGCTTGGACTATATTGTTATATTTTTGTGTTTCTGCTTTAGTATAGAAGTGTTTAATTTGTTTTCAGTTTTACTTTTTTTGGAAACAGATATATTATGCATTCAAATTGTAAATAACTAATTATAAAGAATTATTTATATAATTTAATCTGATTGCTTTAGTTTTAAATATTTTTAGTAAGCGAAATATTTAAGATATGTCAACTAATATTTAATGTAAATATAGTTTGCATATTATGAATTTTCCAGAGGTGGTGTATGCCATATATAAGTATTTTTGTTTTCAAAATTTAATCTTTTTCCATCCTCTTAACATTATATTGTATAAAATATAAATGAAAATCAAGAATAATTTAACTATTGATAGATGGAAGATAATTGAACTAAAGAAATTAGGTATATAAATTAGTTTTCGTATTTTTTCAGTTTGGTTTTTTCGGTTTGGTTTACCATAGAAAAACCGAACCAAACCGAAATTTTTCAGTATTTTAAGAAGCTAAGACCGAACCAAATGGTTTTTTTTTGGTTTTCGGTTTTTTTGATTTTGTTTTTTGAGTTTTTGGGGTCGGTTCGATTTTTCTGTTTTGTTTTGCTCAGCCCTAAGTTTTGGTCTATGCTCTCGGACCCCGAAAAAAATCCTTCATGACCAAAGAAGAAGAGAAAGAGAACGACGAATACGAGTTGTAATGGCCAATCTCAACCCACCACAAGGTATGAATATTAATGAAAATCATGTGAATTCACCTGTTAGAGCCAAACAACCTGGGATGTGCACAACAACAATTCAGCAGAAGCTAATTTAAATGGAGGCCATCCACCAAATGGTTAAAATAATCAAACTCAAGGTCTCCCTGAGCCGGGAGTGCCTTTTTGTGTTCAACCTTTGGGGAGTTTCCCTCCAGCTATTCAAGATGCACCATTTAAGCTTGATATGGGGATGTTGAATAAATTTTTAACTATGGGAATTGTAGTGGAGCCCCTCACCAAGATCTGGTACGAGCTATTTAGAAGTTTATGCAAATTTTTGACGCCTACATCACTCAAGGCGTTACAAGGGAAAAATGTACTATTTCATGTTCCAATTTTTTTTGATCTAGAGTGCAAGTGAGTAGCTACATCGTCAAACATCCGAGACAATCCTAAATTGAGATGCACTTCAAGTATGGTTTCTGGCCGATTCTATCCACAAAGTATGAGGATGAAAGATTACACATTACTAAGTCTCTAGCATCATACATTACTTCAAACGGCCAAACAAAGGGTAGACCCAATACAAGTAGAAATAAGCTTCTTCTTAATAGCCAAGAATTCCTCCATGCATTCTTCATCAAAAGCGAAGATGATCTTGCTCAAGTAAATTATTCAACGACTTAGATATCTTGGAAAAATCCTTAGTGAAACGGCGGTAGGCGCCCGCATGTTCCAAGAAATCCTTAAAACGTTAAACGGAAACTAGAGTTGGTAGAGTTTTGATAACCTCGATCTGCACGGTCAACCTCTATACCCTTGATCAAAATATTGTGTCCTAATACAATCCATTCCCTAACCATAAAGTGATATTTCTCCCAATTCAAGACAAGATCAGTCTCCTTCAAACTTTTTTGCACCTTCTCAAGGTTGCTAATGAAATCATTAAACTATCACCAAACACCAAAAAATTATCCATGAAAACTTATAAGAATTTTTCTAGCATTAGGAGGTGGATCAAGGGAAGATCACAATAGGAACAATGTGATTATGCACACCTATTACGAGGATTTAGTCCATGGTATGACGAAACTGACCAACTCTAAATGGAATATCACACATATTTTGCAAAAAGTGGATTCATCTTTAATTAAAGTCAGGAGTGTAACGATCCATCATTCTCACTATTCATTCAAAGGTTGATATTCTGGTTAGATAGTCTCAGCTAATGTTAACTCCCCAAAATTTAAATCATCTCTCTCTATAACATTGTTAACTAGTTTCATTTAGGTCTTTAAAAAGAACAGTAGTCGAATAATTAAATCTTGCACATTGTAAATTATTTTACATTTAATGAAAAGAAAAATGTACATAATCATAAATTAACTTATATATACTTGAGTTGACAAAAAAAAAAATATATACTTGGAGATATGGTGGTAGAGACTATGGTATTAATAACACGTTATGAGAGTAAATTAAGTAAGAAAATTAGTTGGGTTAACTCAATTGACTAGAGCCTTATTACTTCTCTAGCACTTTAAGTGTGTAAATTAGAGATGCATGATCTGAATCTCTCTATGAACATGGATAACTTACTTTTGATTACCTTGGAGGTATACATGAGGATACGTGCATATTTTTGTTGGTATTAGTCGAGATGCATGTAAAATACTCAAACCACCCACATTATAAACAAAATAAAGAAAAATAATATAAAAAATATAAATAATAATAAGTCAATAATAATTGTCTATAGGTAGTTTCTGGAGAAATTCAACTATAAAATCATCCATTCGAACAAAAAGAAAACTATAAATTGATCCCACGGATAAAAAGGGGTTCACTTGTGTGGCTACATGACTAATATTGATGTGTGTCACAATGTCATTTGGAGCTTCTATTTATATATTTTAGGGCAAATGAGACATAGGATCTTGAAGCCTGATTTTTTGCTCAATAAGAATTGGTATAAATCTTAATTATTTTAAGGGATCTCAAGGAGGAACAAATATTAAAATACCACTATATAATACAAAAAAGATTAAAGACAAAATAATTATTGAGTATTAAGACTATTCATTTCCGGCCACCACCCACCAACCTCTGGCCACACCCACCGACCTTCAACCTCAGGCCACCAAGGCCGACCTCCGGCCACCACCCACCACCGAAACAAAAGTATAGAGTATATGATGTCTCCCTATTTGTGATATAATAATTTAGGCTAGAGAAATTATTTTAGGTTTACTTGATTAATTAATCAAATATTTTTATTCGTATTTTGATAATTTCTTATTTCTTGTCTTGATTTGATGATTTATTACTTTTAGAGCATATTTGGTTTAATTTGTGTGTTAATGTGAAGTTTTAAAAATATATGGAATATAATTAGATGCCAAATAAATTATAATAAGCTA
This sequence comes from Nemophila menziesii, assembly GCA_029959085.1. Lineage (NCBI taxonomy): Eukaryota > Viridiplantae > Streptophyta > Magnoliopsida > Boraginales > Hydrophyllaceae > Nemophila > Nemophila menziesii. The sequence continues at coordinate 27,253,666 of JARWIR010000004.1, read as the reverse complement.
AGGAAAGAAGATATGGAAGAAATCAAGAGATAAAAGGAAGTAGAGATAAAATAGGAAAGGAAAAGTTGTCATGTAAATCTAAAATTCTGTAGCTATGTCCATTAAAGTGAATATAACTTCGAATCGACAGGGAATTTGGATGAGTATTCAAAAATATAAAGATAGATCTTTTTGCTTCGGTCATTTTGATATAAAGTAGGCGAAAATTGGATGAATAACGAAGGATATATGATCAAAACAGTGAGTAGTGTTTATCCTCTCTGATATTTTAAGGAGACGAATTTGAGTTGGACTATGACTCAAATTACTTTCCTTCCACTCAAGATTTCGACCTAGGGTCATCTTAGAACCTATAAATACGTCCTTTTATTATTGTAAACAATTCCTCGCTCAGTTCTAAACCATAGATCAATCCTTAGTCATTCAAGAGAAGCAAGTTGAGTATGTATCTTTATTTTAGTTTATATCTTTCCAGCATGAACTAAATTTCCCATAGCTTGGGTTTTGCATATGTATAATCTTTGAATTCTTTTTTCTTCTATCTAAATTTATTTGGGAAAACCTTTTTAAATCGATTTTAGCTTCTTAACCTTATTATTTGTTTTATGTGTTTTGATTTATTGACCGTAGTTCTTGCTAGTGCATGAGTATAGACTACCCCATTAATAGTAGTTAGATGGCACCCAGAAGGGGTGTTTAATTACTGAAACACCACATAAACGTCTAGTGTGACGAAGTGTTCCATAAGGGCTTGCCTAACTAGATAGTCATTAGGGTTTGAGATTTAACCACCGATCATTGCGTAGGGTCCACTTACCCAAGTCCCCTGGTAATTGTAAGGTCGCAACCTAAGTCCACCCGGAAGGGGGTTAGGAGGAATACATAATCCTGGCTACTTACTTTAAGAGCTTGAATAACCCTTATAACTAGTAGAAGAAATAGAAGGATAAGTTCATAGAAGCAATTCTAAGCTATATTTCTCATCTTATTCTTACATATTTTATTTTATTGTCTTTAGTTTAATTAATTAATATCTACTCAATTATTCCTATTTACTTTTCTTATATTTAATTCATTGCGCTATTTATTACTTCACTTTCTTGTAATCCATTTGTATGATACACTAAGTCCCTGAGAATGAATTTGAACTTATCATTAAAACTTGCGTACGACCTGTGATACTTGCAGTGAGTAACGTGGAAGTGATATTATTTGTTATTATTTATTTTAATCTTAATTTTTTCACGCTCTTTCCCCAACTAAGTATTTGGCATCGCTGTCGGGACTTGTGTCTCGATAGCGTGTGGGTTTAATTTTTAGTGTAGTAGTTTTAGTTATTTTATTCAGATTTAAGCTCTCTTTTTGCTTTTATCTTTTAGGTTCTAATGTATGCTCGAGAATCCTGAACGTGAACTCAAGGTTACAACAAACGCTTGAGAGAAGAGAGAGAAAAAAGAATAGACATATCTAATCACGAGGAAATTCCAATTCCACCTAAGGATAATCCTAATCCCAATGATAATCAACGTCAAGGATAACCTATCCAGCAGGTATTACCTATTCCTCGAGTACCACCAAGAGATAATAGAAACAATCAACATCATGAACAAGATCTCCCAGGCCTGGGAGCACCATTTCGAGTTCAACCATTAGGTAATCGTCCTCCAGCGATCCAGAATATAAAGTTCAGGCCTGATTTGGGTATGCTCAGTCAATTCACAAGTTATGGAAACTATAGTGGTGCAGCAATTCAAGATCCAGTAAGAGTGATTCAGAAGTTTATGCAGATTCGTGATGCCTATAATACTCTTGGCATTACACGCGAGAAACTGTATTGTCATATTTTTACGTTCTTCTTGACCAGAAGTGCTGGTGATTGGCCAGATAGACAACCACCAAACACAATTAATACTTGGGATGAACTACAAGCCGCATTCTTTAACCGTTTCTATCCGAAGAGTATGAGATTAAAAGATCAGATGAAGATTTCTAGTTTTCGCCAAGAAAATGATGAAGAAATAGGAGAATCGTGGACAAGGTTCCAACATAATTTTGCAGTATGTCCACTCCATGGTTATACCCCAACCTTACATGTAGCTATGTTCTATCAAGGTATTAATGCATAAAGCAGATTGAGGGTAGATAATATTGGAAGATGGGGATTTGTGTCCATGGATCCTATAGAGCTGCCAAAGGTATTGAACGTATTATAAAAACATAAAGGAGTTAGCCAATCTCGCGAGCTCCTATTACAAATACCAAAAGTTCGCTTCGATTAAATACAAAAACTGCTCAATCAGATAAATTAACAGAATTGGAAAATCAATTCAAAGAGATAAAGCTTGAGATGCAATTAAAACGTCAAAATTTAGCTACAACAAATGTAGTGCAAGAAGCACAAGGTTTTACACAGTGTGAGGTACCAAATCATACATGGGAAGAGTGTGAAGGAAATCTATCATCTGATTTTTTTCATATCTAATCGAGGAAATTACCAATTCGGTAATAGGAATCATTCGGGTATGCAGTATTCAAATCCACAGGGGGCCGCAAATCAAGGTACTTATCAACCTCGTACCAGAACAACACTTTCCAACCGAGAGGTTAATGTACTTATCAAGGAAATCAGAATTTTAATAGACCAGCTCCTCCACAACAACCAACTAATGATGCTTATACTGATACTCTAGCTCAGAAGGCTTTACCACAACACCCTCAAGAAGGAGTAGTGTCCGATAAGAGATTACAAACATTCGTGGATCTAATTAAGCATAATATTCAATCACATAATGAAAAGTTTAGAGAAAAAGAGGCCACAATTCAGATCTTGGGCACACAAGTAGATCAATTGAAGAAAGTTTTAACCAATATTGTGGAAGCAAGATACTTGAAGGCTATTGAAGAAGGTGATACCAATGTTGGGTTCGAATCTTGTAAAGCAACTTGCCTTGAAATATAATAGAAACTAAGAGGAAGTACTGCATGTTGCAGAAATTGCCGTGGAAGTTCCAGAAACTGAAGAAGAACCAACCAAGTCTAGCCCCGAAGACTCTAACTTTTCCGAGGATCCTGATTATTCTGAAGAAACTGAGTTTATGAATCTTTTCAAGGACATGCAAGAAGAGATTATATAATTATTGAGCTTCAAGCTACCAGAGTTAAAGAGAAAGAGGAAGAAGTCTCAAAGGAGTAGAAAGAAGAAGTTGCACCTGCTGTGCAAGAAAAAAAAGAATAAAAGAAGGTGGACTCGCCACCAATTGATCAAGCAATGTAACCATCTATTCCGAAGAAAAATTCAAAGGTTGACAATAAACTCAAGACATTTGTAGCGGCGTATAATCAAGAAAATATCAACGCCTAGATACTTGAGATTGCAAAGAAAGGGCTTACACCACAACAAGGTTTCACGCAAGTTATTCTAGAGAAAGAAGCGAATGTAGAAGCCAGACTAGTGATTGTGGATCATAGTGAGAGAGTCTCAAGAAGAGTTGAAAAGGAGTTATCACTCAAGCTCAAAGATCCAGGAAGCTTCAATTTTCCTATTGAAATTAGTGGTAATCAAAGTAAAAGCTACGTGTGATGTTGGTTCAAGTGTGAATCTTATGCCTAAGTCCGTGTTCGATAGGTTTGGACTCAAGAAGATGGAAAAAGCGCCTGCGAACTTACAATTCGTGGATATCTTAGTGACAAAGACATGGGGAACAGTGGAGGACGTTCATGTACAAACAGGTAATATCACAATCCCTACTGAATTCGTTATCCTTGATTATGATGCAGATAAGCAGGTTCTGATTATACTTGGAAGACCATTCTTGGCCACAAGTCAAAGCATCATCAAATTCAAGGAGAGAATAGTTACCCTCCGTGCTAAAAAAGTATCTAAGACATTTTATGTATGGGGTAAGAAACCAAGGAAGTTAGATCCCACAGTTCCTATTATCCACACTCTTTCACATTACAGAGTCCCTGAAGAAATCCACGCAAATCATGTGGATACTAGACCAATGAGTGAGTTTGGGGTTGACCATGAAGTTGTATGGAAAGACCGCAAACCCGAGAATAGGCCACGAAGTCACAAAGATTCATGGATGGGACCATTCATAGTCACTAAAGTTGTCTCAGCTAAAGTGATAGAGATAAGGCCCACGAGGGGTATTAAACATAGATTAGTGGATGTTCATAGCCTTAATCGTTGATGGGGAGGATATATACAGAAATCTTGATAAAAGTAACGCACCTAACTTTGAAAGACGTTAAACAGAAGTGTTGTACGGGAGACAACCCGCAATTTTTTATGTTTTTAATTAATGTTTAGATTAGTGATTTTAGTAGATATTGAAATATTGAGGAAGGTATTATTATTTTTTTGATGTGTATGTACTTAAGAAATCGAGTTAGGGAGAAGAAACACAAAAAAATGACGAAAACCAGAGCATTCGTGTGGTACACCGCACGAGTGCTCCGGTGCACCGCGCCCAAAGAAAACCTTGACACGGTTCAGCAAAAACGGTCCAGCTAAATAGATCGTATCGTTATTCATGCCAGACCGTGACGAGGGTCCCAAACAGAACATTCATGTGGTACACCGCTCCAGTCCCAGATCGTCACAACGGTATGCAAAACCAGGGTCTTTGCCAAGAACTTGCGCCTAATACCATGTCGTGAAGACCGTGGCACGGGGTCCAACAGAACTTTCATGCGGTACACCGCAGGTCTAGTCTAGTGCACCACACGATGCCGCTAGATCCAGTTATAAAAGGGTTTGAAGAAAATAGTCATGAATTTCTAAACCTTAAGCCTCTCTTTCTTCCCCAAAGCTCTCCCAACTCCATTAAACCTTCTACAAACCTTCACCAAACATCAAAACACTACCCAATCAACATAAATCTACATCCAAAACATTCCCCACATCATTATAAATAAGATTCAACCACCCAAATCAAATCAAAATACCTAGAATCCAAGAATCAAAACCCAAAATTTCAAAATATTATCCATCAATTTCTTAAACCCATACCAATCAAGCAAGAGTTTATCCTACCCTATATAGAGATTCATCATCCTTACACATTTCCTAACCCAAATAACACTTGTTGAACCTAAAATCAAGGGGTAAAAATTTAAAAAATGTTCAAAGCTTTGAGTTAGAGGTCAATTAAGATGACAAAGATAACATAAACATTATCTACTGTTAGGGAGATGAAGAATAATCAAAATAAGGTATTGGGTTCTATCGAGAAGAAGACAATCGAGAAAAGTTCAAGTTCTAGTATGAAGAAAAAGGGTAAAACAAGTCAAGAGAATAGAGAAAAGCATGCAGTGGTAAATTCAAAGAGCAAAAGATTACAACATTCAAGGAGAAGACACACAACCTCTACAAATCGAGATTCATATGCCCAAGATGAATGAAGCTTCAAAGGCCTTGTTAGTTTCCACAAAAAAGCATTTACCGGACTTTCCCTTTGTTCATGAGAGATTATTTGAAAATAAAAAAGGTCGGAGAAGGTGATTATATGAGATTTCTAGAGATGGGAGATAGATTGAGTTGGTCTACATTCATGATGAGACGTTCAAATTTATGTGTGGAGTTAGTTTCCGAGTTATAATTAGGCCTCTTTAGCCGATATAGTAAAGGTCTTGTTCTAGTTAGAGGAAAGTTAGTTCCTTTTAGATTTGAAGATAATAGAAACCACTTCCAGTTCAAGAAATTGGTTGGACCATGTAAGTTTAGAGAAGCGGTGGAAAATATCAAGACTTTCGATTGTAATCAACTTTTTGAGCATGTATTTGATGAAGAGAAAGTGCAATCAGACAAGGGAGAATTGAAGGGACCATGGCCTTACAAATATCTTCAAGCGGATACAAGAGTTTGGCATAATTTCCTCACACCAAATGCCTTTGGAAACACACAAACTTTGGATGTAACTAAGAAAAACGCCATCTTTCTGAATTGTGTTTTAAGAGGGGAAGAAGTAGATGTGACACAATTGATCTTTGAAAAGGTGATGCAATTTTTGGTCTCTCCACTTTACTTATTTAATGTGAAATGTCCTACTATGATCACGTGCCTTGTATGAAAAGTGAATGTAATTTCGGGAGAAGAAGAGAAACTAATGTATAAGATGAGCAATAATATTAACAATACTTGGATCAAGACAATTTTAAGAGGAGCATGAGTTAAGAAACCTCTACAAGAACAATCAAAAGAAGAGTATCTTATTTGGTGATAAAGGGTAGAGGAACGATTAATAAAGCTGAAGCAGCTCAAACTTTCTTGACCGATGATGTGGCACAAATAAAAGCTAATCTGATCTTAAATTTGAGCCGTGTTGATCGTTTAATGACAAGTGTACATGTAATATAGTTTGTAAATTTTATTACATGAAATTTTCTGAGCAGTTGCTTTTAGTTTATTCTATATATTCTTCTATCTTCTTCACACTGTGCTTAATTGACTTAGATGTGTATTTAGACACTTCTCTTTGTTTTTATTTTATCGTATTGGGACGTTACAACTTTTAGTTGGGGGTTTTGATGTCTCCCTATTTGTGAGATAATAATCTAGGTTGAAGACATCATTTTAGGTGTAATTGATTAATTAATTATAGATTTTTATTCGTATATAAATAATTTCTTATTTCTTGTCTTGATTTGATGATTTATTACTTGTAGAGCATATTTGGTTTATTTGTGTGTTAATGTGAATTTTTAAAGATATATGGAATATAATTAGATGCCAAATCAATTCTAAGAAGATAAGGAAATACTATATGGAAGGAATCAAGAGATAAAAGGAATAAGAGATAAAATAGGAAAGGAAAAGTTGTCATGTAAAATTGAAATTCTGCAGCTACGTCCATTAAAGTGAAGATAACTTCAAATCGTCTAGGAATTTGGGTGAGAATTCAAAAGAGTACAGATAGATCTTTTCGCTGGTCGTTTCGATATAAAGTAGGCAAAAATCGGATCAATAATGAAGGAGATATGATTAAAACAATGAGCAGTGTTTATCCTCTTTGATATTTTAGGAAAACGATTTTGAGTTGGACTTTGACTCAAATTACTTTCCTTCCACTCAAGATTTCGACCTAGGGTCTTCTTAGAACCTATAAATACACCCTCTTATTATTGTAAACATGTCCTTGATTATTTCTAAACCTTAGATCAATCCTTAGTAATTCAAGAGAAGCAAGTTGATAGTATGTATCTTTATTTTAGTTTATATCTTTCCAGCATGAACTAAATTTCCCATAGCTTGTGTTTTGCATATGTATAATCTTTAAATTCTATTTTTTTTCTATCTAATTTTATTTGGGAAAACCTTTTTAAATTGATTCTAGCTTCTTAACCTTATTATTTGTTTTATGTGCTTTGATTTATTGACCGTAGTTCTAGTTGGTAAACGAGTATAGACTACCTTATTAATAGTAGTTAGATAGTTACCCAGAAGGGGTGTCTAATTATTTAAACACCACAGATCTAGAAGGGCTTGCCTAACTAGATAGTCATTAGGGTTTGAGATTTTACTAGCGATCATTGCTCAAGGTCCCCTTACCCAAGTCCCCTGGTAATTATTAGGTCGCAACCTAAGTCCATCCGGAAGGGGGTTAGGAGGAATATAAAATCCTGACTACTTACTGTAAGAGCTTGAATCACCCTTGTAACTAGTAGAAGAAATAGAAGGATTAGTGCATACAAACAAACCTAAGCTATATTTAACATCTTATTCTTTCATCTTTTATTTTGTTGTCTTTAATTTAATTAATCATTATCTCCTCAATTATTCCTATTTACTTTTCTTGACTTTAATTCATTGCGCTATTTATTACTACGCTTTCTTATAATCCATTCGTATAACACACTAAGTCCTTGAGAATGAATCCGAACTTATCATTAAAACTTGCGTACGACCTTTGATACTTGTAGTGAGTAACATGGAAGTGAGAGTGTTTGTTCTTACTTATTTTAATCTTATTTTTATCACACTCTTTCTCCCACCATTATTGGGAAAAAGTATAGAGTATCATAAAAAAGCATAGAGTATCATAAAAAGTATAGAGTGTCGTAATTAAAACAATGAGTATCCAAAATTTTGTTGAGTACCCAGTTAAAAAACAAAAAGTATTATCCAAAAAATACAGAGCACTCCATAAAAAATGCGGAATACTCAATAAAACATATACACAAAAAATATATCTTATTTACTTCACAAATAGAAACACTATTACATCAGCTAATAATAAAAAACAAAAAAAATCTAAAAAACTAGGCTTAAATCATAAGCTACTCAATTAAAAAAAACATGAAAATTGTTGCTAGTCTTCTCCAGCGAAAGAATAGATCTCCCCTAAGATAAAGAACACACGGTGCCACTCAGAACCAACTGAGCACCAAAACAAGAATGCATTATCGGTGGTGGTCTTCTCCGGTCATGGCTTGCTGTCTTCTCTGGCAAAGCATACCTTCACGAATTCGCAGTGGCCATGGCTCAATATCTTCTTTGGCAAAGCATACCTTCGCGAACTCGTAGTGGCCATGGCTCGCTGTCTTCTCCGGCAAAGCATACCTTCACGAGCTTGCAGGAATCAGGGCTCACCGACCTAGTCCTCGAACAGCTTCGCAGATCTGAACCTCGAAGCCACCATGTTCTCCTTCTCCAGTCTACTTCGCGATGGTGGAGCTCGATGATAGATCTCATCTCCTCTGCACAAGAAAACCGCCTAGATCTCTAGATCTGCCAGAATCTTCACCACTTTAGCACACACGGAAAACCGCCGGCATGGAAACGAAGGGGGTTTCATCACCATTGAAAGCTCTCGAAGAGTTTAGAGAATGGGAGGAGGGAGGAAAGATGTGAGCTTTTGTTTTTAAGGTTTATGAAGAAAAAGAGTGTTAAGAGAGAGAGTGTAAAAATTTAATGATTTAGAAATAAATGATTTAGTATATGTAGGGACTAAAAAACAAAAAAAAGTAAAAAAAATGTAATTAGGTTTTTAGATTATAGTGTAAGATTTAATTTGAGATCTTTGGTAAGAAGAGAAGAAAAGTCGGGTTAGGAATGAAAAAAAAAAAGCCTTCAAGACCACTTAAATAAACATTTCAATATTTTAATGAAAATGATCATTTATTTTAGTAGGCCAAAAATGAAAATTGCAAATAACAAAATTAGTTAATTACGAATTATATGGTATGCTAAAAAAAACTATTATACGATATTATTATTTCTTTTTTTTTTTTATATAGAAAAACTACTTTTAATTTAGTATTATTGATATGGTTTAAATACGTGCCGCTTAAAAAAATAAATAAGACTCTTGCGAGTTAACTTAAGTTAACTTCGACTGGCTTGATATTATTATTTCTTTGTTTTTTAATATATAGTTTTTAGGTAATAACACATCAAATAGGTGGGCCCGAACAATAAATGGTTGAGACGTTGATGTTAGTGGGCGTCATGTGAGGTATGGAAGGATGGGTCCTTGTAGGAGGTCTATAAGATTATTTCAATTTGGAACCTCATGATAAAATCTAAAAGTGACCACTTCGATTGAGGCTATTAAAGTGTTTAATTTTTTTTGGTCATCTAAAGTGTTTACATAACCATTAATATTGTTTCATCGTAAAGGAATTGAGATAGATCGTGTGTTGTCTCAAAGCTTTTCTTTGAATTATTGATCAACTAAAAGTATTATTTTAGTCATATCTCAATCTTTTGTTTTCAGTGGTCAAACAATTACACACAATTGTAGAACCACAAGATCAAGTTTAATTGAATATTAAGCTTTTTTTTCTTTGAAATATATTCCAAAAATCCATATCCAAACAATTATTTGATTTCAATTCTTAAGAACTGAAAATACATAATTATACTAGGCTTAACTCAAATAATAAAGAAAATATACTAGAACGTATCATCCGTTAATTCCACGATTTTCATCAATATAGGTTAAGCAAATCACTTATTATTGGCAATAATCTTTCATATATTTATTTAATTTAAATAAAAATAGCTGAATTTGGAATTTTAATTCATTATTTTTTCAAATAAGTTTGAATGATATGTGCTCGTTGATGTAGTTCAAATTATTTACGAATATTTTAGATTAATTTACTATTACAATTTTAATTTCACAACACACTTTTCATGAATATTTTTGATATTACATATAACATGATTTTTTTTTGCATTGACAACACGAGAAAACAACTCAGTGCTAACTTACTACTCTTTATCTACAAAATTTAGATATATAGTCGAGTGATTCAACTAAAGATGAGTCCCACCATCCAGAAAGATGAGATTATGCCAGACATATTTTTGCTAAAGTGTTGGTCGTAAAATTAAAACATCTTTTTACATGAAGAACATTCCAATTCAAATTTCTTTCCAATTATGTCCAAGTTTCATCAACAAATGGTTGAATTTTCCAGTACATTTCTTTTTGTTTGTTCATACCTTGAACAACTTTAAGGTCATCCAAATAATATGAGCAACTCTGAAAGTTGAGATCAACAATTGGTCTAATAGCCATAAGAACGACCCAAACTTCTCCTCGGTTGTTTATTTAATGATACCTCTTTTGATGATTTTGTTTGTAAATTCACATGCTAATTAACAGCAATGGATACAATACCGACCGGTTCTCATTCTTTTACTTATAAAACTCCTTTCCAAACATATTATTAATAAGATAATTTTTTTTACCGATGATCTAACTGATGTTCAATTTTTCTTGTAAAAATACTTGCATTCTTTCTTTCCAGATATTTTAAAGTGGCAAAACACGATAGTTGAAGCTAATATTTTGTCCCAACCATTCTAAGTATATCCATTTATCGTGTTGATAAACCAATCTTCCATGGACTCAGAGAAATCGCGACTAAGTTTAATCTGAAGTGGTGAATAGACCCATATTGGCATACTAAAAGAAATTTTAAGAAAAAGGTCGCCAATTGATTCATTATCCATCTCTCAACATTCACAAGTTGAGGATTGAATGCATTTCCTTTCGTTTAAGTTATTTTTTGTTGGTAGAGCTCCCTTGCAAAATTTCCACATATATTTCCTAAATTTTGGTAGAACATTCGAATGCCAAATGATTTCCAGATTTCTTTCTCCCCTTTAGCACCCATATTCGAGGATTAGCACTTATTTTCTATTTCTTTCCGAGTAAGAAAGTGGTATCCAGATTTAGTGGAATATTTACCGTTCTAAGTGTACGACCAGATGATTCGGCCTTCTTTGTTCAGTTGCATAATTGGTATCGTAACAATATCATCTATATCCCTTTGTGAACAATTTTTTTGAATCGATTCTAAATTCCATATCATCATTTCACTATTGACTACTTCAGCCACCATGTTGAGGTTACATCAATTTGGCTTTTCCAAAAGTATACCTTTTCCGATCCAAGGATGCTCCCAACGTTTTGTTTCAATCCATTACCGTTTTTCCAAAGACATTCTTTCTTAAGAGCCTGAAGGCATTTAAAGATTCTAGCCCAATACCATGATCTATTTTGTTTCAATTTCACATCCCACATATTAGAATTCAGATGATAGATCTCTTTGATAAATTTTGCAATGAGAGAGTGTGGATTACTAAGAATTCTCCACACTTGACAGGCGAGCAAAATAATATACATCTTTCGAAGGCCTCTGAATCCAATTACTCGAATAATCTAAGCTCTCGTTACCTTTTTCCAAGCTACCCAATGGATTCGTTTTTATGTCCATAATCTTACCAAAAGTTTGCGATCAAGCCAGAAAGCTTTTCACAGAGATCTTTCGGGAACTCAAAAACTGATATTGCATAATTTGGGATCGCTTGTAAGTCTGCTTGAATCAAATTTTCCTTCGCTCTATCTTAAAGGAGTTTATTAATACAACTAGCTATCTTTGATGAAATCAAGATTTTAATTTTTTGATATTTTCAGCGAAAGCGGAACACCCATATATTTTCAAGAGAGTTAGTATTTTTGATATTCAGAAAATTAGAGATATCGTTATAGTCATCCTTAGGTGTTCCAATACCAACAACACAATTAATTTATCAAATTTGTTCTTTGATTTGAGGCATGACAGTACATTGTGAGAGTATTCTTACAATTCTCAATCTCCTTTTTGTTAATTTCAACAATAAATAACGCATAATCCACAAAGAGAAGATGAGTGAGTCTAGGACAATTTCTTGTTATAGAAATGCTTTTGATGTTGTCTTCTCTACATTATTAGTTGATAAACCCAGTTAAACCTTCTGTTAACATTGAGAAAATTAGGGGGGATAGAGGATCTCCATGCCTGATTCCTAACTCGGTGATGTTTTTTTTAGTCTTTCTCCATTGACTTTAATATAGAAGGAGGCTGAAGAGAAATAATTATATATCATGTTCTACCACTTTTCACAACGTCCGAGGATTTTTAGAATTTCCACTTGAAAGTCCTAGTTGACCTTGTCGTATGCCTTAGCCATATAAACTTTTACCCCCGCAAAATGTTCTTTCGATTTTACTTTTGATTTAAAAAAAGGAGTTTTCCTAGGCGATGAGAATATTATCTGGATGCTTCTTCCTTTGATAAAAGACGTTTGAGTGGGGGATATGATCTAATCCAACAATGGCTGAAGTCTTAGAGCAAGAATGTGTACTATAATCTTATAGCTAAAATTGATACACTCAATCGGCATATAATCGTACGTTAATTCCTAAGTATTTCCATTTGGGATTAGTGTCATAAGTGTATCATTGATCTTATTGAGCGGAGAGTTATTGCAGAAGAAATCAAATACCATTCTAAAGATGTCATCTTTAAGGATATCCCAAAATTCCTGATAAAAAATCCCCGGAAGACCATCCGGTCCAGGCGCTTTAGATCCTGGCATGTTGAATACCACTTTTTTTCCATATCTGGCAACTTGATAAGCTCTTCATTCATTTTATTCGAAATCTTGTTCTGAGTGTGGGATGAAACATTTTCCATGTGTATCATCATTTTCTTTCAAATAGATTAGAAGAGTACACATATATAATAATTTTGATACGATTAGGGTCATCAGTCTAGTTAAGAGTACATATACCCTTGATATTTCTTCTCGTCATAGTCAAAGCGTAAAAATATTGTATTTTTATCGCCTTTTTTGATCCATAAATCCCTTACTCTATATTCAAATTAATCTTTTTCTTTATCCCATAGGTCATCAAGTTTTGTATTTATCTTGTTTGTTTCCTGGTTGTGATCATTGAGATGGTGGTTTTGATTTTTTCCCAAATTTTCCTTATATTCGTTGATCATTTTTTGGGTATTTAGAAAAGTTTTTCAGCTCCATCTAGTGAGCGCTAGATATGTAGCATCCTTTTTAATCACAAAATCCCTGATGTTTTCCATGTTACAACCAATATCCTATAATTTCTCGATCACCTCTCTACATTGACTATTTTTAAACCACCTTGATTCGACACGAAGTAAGACTTATATTTGGATTTAGCAATGTATTTATGGATGATAAGTGGTGAGTGATCTGAACCAATTACATGTGGAACTTTTAATACTGCATTTGGGAAAAGGTTACATCATGAATCTGATGCTAACCCTCTATCAATCATTTCTTTAACATGATCATCCCCTAACAGTTTATTCGACCACGTGAAAAAAATTCTTTGAAATATATATGAGGTTAATATTATTAATGAATTCATGGAATCTTAATATCCTATCAAAATTGGGTGTGATTTTACCTTTGTTCTCTAAAGTTTTAGCGATATCGTTAAAGTACCCAATGATAAGGATTGGTTCATAAAATTTTATCTATACGATTTAAGGCCATTCCATATTTTCTCTCTTTCAAACTCATTAGTAGGTGCATAAAATAATACAGCGTATCACGAACAAACATTTGGTTCATCGAGTTTACAACTAACAAAACAAGAGTTTGAAATACAACACAAAGCTTGAGATGATCCTTCCATGCTAGTAAAATACTCTAGACCTATAAGCTCTTCCTCCGGGGTCAACTACGTGAAAATTATTATACTATTTTAACAGACTACAAGATTTAAAATTATTCTTCCTAACCTTATACTCAAGTAATCAAACAACATAAATATCATAGTTAGAAGTTAGTGATTTGAATTTGGGATTGTTTAGATTTAAACTGAATTGAGTTTTATATATTGGATATTACTTTGTTTTCATTACTATTTCTTTTAGGAACAACTAGAAATAGCTTTTAGTATTTGGGCTATTCACTTTAGTGGCGAAGTGATCATCCGACAGGGGGGGTTTGAATACAGATCTAGGTAATACCCGTGTAATGTCCGTTATTGACCGACATGCTTAACTAGTTACATAGCCAAAGAGGTAAATTCATATCATTTGAAGAGGCATATTCGACCATATAGGTGTTTATAGTACTTTAGGATAGCTCCTAGGTCTACCCGACAGGGGGCTAGGAGATATTAGAGTCCCGACTAATATTATAATTCCAATTCTACCCTTAAACATAGCATAGATTATATTGATTAAGTGGCATGCCTTGCGAGACTCAAGCATCTCTCTTATATGAAGTTAGTCGTTTATTTGCTTTATTTCTTTTCTAGTTAATTTAGTTTAGTCTTTATTTTATTTGCATCTTTAATTCACAAAAACCAAACAAAAATTCTATCTTATATTTTTCTGTTTAGCAATTATTCCTACTACTTGATTAATATTTGGGTTGAACCTAATCCGTCCCTGAGAACGAACTTCATTATCATATATAACTTGGGACAACTGTATACTTGCAGTTTGTGGTTCCTCTTTATTTATCGCTTTATTTTCTATCACCCTAGGACCCACCAAGTGTTTGGTGCCGCTGCCGGAGACGTTAGCGTGTGACCCTGATGTTAATCTTTAGTTGTTTAATTGTTTTAGTTTTAGTTTTATTTTTCAGTTTTACGCTTTGGGTTGTCTTTCTTTCTCAAGTTTACAGGTTTTGGGTTATGCGTGAAGATATCATGATTCTCGCAAATCCCGAAAACCTAGTTCGAGAAGCAAATAAAAGAAAGAGAGAAGCTAAAGCAAAAGAGTTAGAGGTGCAATTAGCAAGAGAAGCAATGACTGAATTACAAACAAAACAAAAACCACTTACTCCACTACGACATTCTTACACTACAGAAGTTGCAAATTCTTAGAACGTAACCATTAAGGGCTTCAGATTCTGTTCAAACTTAGAAAGTCGAAGAACTCTTCAAAAACACGTAATCCTTTCTTGAATTTTTTGTCTTAAACATTTTCTTGGAAAAATATGTTTTTGTAAATGGTAAAAATAAATGTGTAAGTTAATTAATAATTACCACATTTTCTCTTTTTAATATAAGGTTAATGATATTGAATAATTCAAAAATTTTTTTTAATATTAAAAAATGATTAAAAGAACGCACATGCATACTTAACGTCGAAATTGGACGGATTCCATCATCAGGGGGTTGCTAGTCACAAAAAAAGAAGGTTAAGGGGTAAATTTACACTTTATACGATCGAGGAGGTAAGTTTCAATTATATTTACGTACATGGGAAAAAGTGTATTTATAACGATTAGATAGGTCATCTACATATAGACAAATGATCTCTAAATATGAAGTAACACTTTCATGTGAACACGTGAATTAGAAGTACTATCAAATTTCTCGTCCAATTGTTTAGGGGTATGTTTTAAATTATATACCGATTTATTAAGGTTGCATACTTTGCTCTCTAGACCAGATGCAACAACCCTCTCAGGCTGGAATATATATATATACGCGTAACTTCATCTAGATCTCAATTCATACGCGTGATCTTAAAATCTGTCTTATGCATAATGGATTTATGAATAACATATAAAGCAATACGATCTATTATTTATCACTAGGGAATATATGTTCATATGAAGAAAAAATCTATGTACCTCGCATGGAGGAGAGTATATATGATCCATACTGGCATCACAGGCTAGACTATCTAAAATGAACCTTGAGCCATCAAGGTTCCCCGAAGAGAATAAGTGAAGTCTCGTAGCAAAAAAGTGTACATCAAACCAAGTCCCCTCGTCTGAGAACGCACGCTAAAGTTCTCACAATCTTATCAAGTCCGACATCGAGATCTTGGCCCACTTCCATAAAACATGGTCTCCGAGAATAGGGTAACAAATTCTGGAAATAAGGTTGTTAGTGGGGGGAAGAAGATTACTACTTGGAAATTATTGGTTCTTAATATAATTATAGACTTTGTAATACAATATAGGGGATATATTATCACAAGGCTCATTAACGCCAAGACATATTGGTATAAACATCATTTTACTTTTTTTTACAACTTTATTTTAGAAGCGTTATTTCTTTAGTCTAATCTAATCAAAATTAAACACTGTATGGATTGTCATTTTTTTAAAATAAAAATGACGTGGAGATTAGATATATATTGGTCGGTTACACAATATAGTGTCTATTAATATTTAAAAATTATTATTATACATATATATTTTACAAACTAAAAAATAGGTATATATTTTAAAATCCTTACGATTATTAATTATATACATTGTATAATTAAAATCCAAAATTTTATGTAGTCAATTTGCATGATTATCCTTTTCTAAATATGGTACGTGCTCACTCATTTACTTGTATTGGGTTTAATATAAATATAATAAATTAAATTTATATATTAAAAAGTCTATATGATTCTATATTATAGTTATCCTGGATTTTTTTAAATGACATTCTTTATCTAGGAAAAATTGAATAGGATGTATAAGATAACTATTAAATTAATTATGAGTATCTCCAAAAAAAAAGAAATAAAAATAAAAGGTAAATACATACGATGATTATTTTTACCAATATACCTTACATAATTTGTGTTTCAGTACAAAGAAAAAAAGTATATAAGGCGATTGCTCTAATACGATGAAAATCATATCATTAACGTACATTTTATATTTCTGATTTTCAAACATAACGAGTGGATGAATATAATATTTTACACATACACTCATCTTTTAAGTAAGATATATGTTTATAAAATAAAGAAAACTATGATTCATAAACATCTATTGTGCGATGTAAGAACTTTACTTTTACTTAGGGTATTGTATGTCTTAATACACATAATTTATATGCAATATGGTGAACTACAAAGATTTAATTTTTTTGTAAAATATTCACGCAATCACGTAATATGTTATTAGATTGATTCTTAAAGAGCTAACTGCTCGGTGCTAATTTAAGAAACTCTAGAAATTCGTTTGAATGTAAAATAATACATGCATGGTACATTTTCATTAAAACCCAAAGCTATTAAAAAAATAATTTCACCATGTAAGCCCTGCATGAAAATATAAGTATTACCCCCCGTCTTCCTCCTTGCATGCGTGACCATTATTTTCTAAATAATATAAGGGACCTACAAGACAATACCGTGACATGGGTATTTCCACTTCTAAAATCTGGTCGTGATAGGCAAACAATAGTCAGAAAAACTAATCTCTACTACCAAACATTGGTCATAACATTCCTCTAACTCGTAAACATATAAAGTAGCTAGATTATTTTTTAATCGGACAAAGTTACAAAATTTAAGATGCACTTCTGCAATAAGAAAAAGCATGAAGAGTATTATTCGTTCTATATCATTAACAGATTCACTCGGTTAAGGTCAAGATACCTTGCATAAATAAACTTTTCAAGTGGCAAGAATTCATAACAATGCATGAATTTTTTTCCATACACTTAAGCTTCCATGTGTTTCCTATTCAGTATTGGCCATTACCACTGGACTTTCCCAAGTAGACTCTACTTTTGTTCCAATTTATCAAATCCTTTTGTAAGAATTTATTTCATTCTAATATTTTTGTATTCTTTTTTTTACATGTAAGTGTTCATTTTATTGCTCTAACAATCCGATCTTTACAAGCCTTTATAAAGTTGTTTTATGTACAACTTTCTTGGTCATGTACAATCTAGAAAATAAAATAAAAAACTATAAAGTAAGTAGTAAAATGAATAAGGCTAAAACTTTTAGGGACTAATTTGCAAAACTGTATAACTCGGCTTAACCAATAGATCAAAGGTTCAAGCCGGGCTTTTGACAAAAAATTTCAAACGAAGTACAAGCTATCATGCACGATCATATTTACTTTTCATAAGTGTTCCATAATGTCCCCATTGTCTCAATATGATCTTGTTTTTGAGAGTGGCTTTGAATGATTGTTTAAACCAAAGCTTTGATTGCACATCTCTTCGAATATTATGGAGAATAACTCCTATTTTTCGAGAAGATTTTAATGAATCATCCTGTTTCTAAAATTCCAAATGTGGTAAAGAAAGTTGTGAAAGCTAAGTATAAAAAAAGATCATTGAGAGTGTTCTTTTTTACTTCTTTGACCAAGTAAAGAATTTATCTTGACAACCATGGTATTTACAACATTCAAGGCACATCTTTGAGAATAGGAGCAGTTCAGGAAGAGATGATCACGAGATTCTAACTCCGAATTATAGAGTACACAATTATAATCAGTGATGATTCCCCATTGTTCAAGTCGATCACGAGTTGGAAGTCGATTATGGAAGACTGACCAAGCCAGGAAACGGTGTTTGGGGAGGGTTTGTTTATGCCAAACTGCTGAACTCCAATTTACTTTTTAACTCTCAACGTGAAGATCTTTGAGAAGATAAGCTATAGAAAAGAAGCTTTAACCTTGACATTTCCATGTGATTCAGTTATCTATGGTGGATAAAGAGACGTGTTCCAAATAAGGCTTAAGAATAATCAAGTTAGATGGTAATCTCTATCTACTATTCCCGTAGTACTTTGCAACAGTTTTGTGCTTGTACTTGTTGAAGATTTGAGGTTCAAGTTGAAGATTCAGTTAACTCACTTTAGCATTATTGATCCATCTATCTTCAAGAGTAAAATTTTTGTTGCCTTTACCTACTAAGTGATTAATATACTTCTAAGCTAAATCTCTGATTTTAAGTAGCTTTCTTCGTGTCCAAGGAATAATGTGTGTAGGGTCAATGTTCCATACACACTTATCCCTCAACCAGTTTGCATTAACCCATTGAGCCCATATGTTTGTGTTTGATTAATAGAATCTCAAGTATGCTTCAAGTGTAGTAATTTCATTGATCTTCTTCAAATTAGACATACCAAGTCCACCTTCCTTATGAGTTTTACATAGTGATTTCCAAGAAAATTTTGTACGTCTATAGTCATGAGTGTTTCCTTTCCATAGGAATCTTGAAAATGTACTTTCAAGTGTTTTAATTACTCGCTCAGGTTGAATCATCACTGAGCAACAAAATCTGACTTTACCTTGAAGAACTGATTTGATAAGATGTAATCTACTAGTAAAGGAAAAAAAAATTGTGCATCCAACTATCAATGCTTGAGAAAATATTTTTGACAAGTACTTGACAAGAAGCTACATTTGGAGCTTTTGTAGTAAGAGGCGTTCCAAGGTATCTAACAAGAAAGGATCCTTGATTCACATTAAGAATTGAGCAGAGGTTTGAGTAGAGAATTTTATTACCTCCACTATAATAAAGTTCACTTTTTTATAGGCTAATCTTCAATCCTAAGATTCTTGAGAAAATATCCAATCCCTCTTTAAGTTTGAGGGAAGAAGAGGTATCTCGATTGAAGAAGAGAAGACAGTCATCAGCAAAAATAAAGCGATTGAGCCTGAGCTTGAAACATCTTGGATGGAAGGTAAATTGAGGAGAATTACCAACTCTATCCATTATTGCACTAAAGGATTGCATACAAATAACAAAAAGGTAGGGTGATAGAGGATCACCGTGCCTCAATTTCTCTTTCCTTTAAAGAAACCATTCACTTCTCCATATATGATGAATGTATAGGAGACTGAGTTGAGTAGCATGATGATCCAATTGATGAAGACTGTGTGGAATTTCATGGCTTTGAGCATGTTGATAATGAAGTTGTGGCTGACTAAATCAAAAGCTTTTTGTAGGTAAAGGTTCAAGGTACATCTTGAGCTGTTATTTCTTCTATCAAAACCTTGATCAATACCTTGAGCAACTAGGACATTATCAGCTATATTCCTTTCTTGAACAAATGCTGCTTGATTAAAAAAGATTAGCCCAGGAAAAAGGATTTTATATCTATTATAAATCAAGATAGACCTTTCCTTATATATGATATTAAAAAATGGCAATAGGCCTGAAGTGCTTCAAGGTGCGAAGATTTTAAAATTTAGGTATCAAAACCAAATTTGTGGCATTAATCTGTATCAACATATGTGTTTTTTAAATGACTCTTTGATAGTTGTACAAACATCATGGCCTATGATATGCCATGCTGATTTGAAGAATGAGCTAGTAAAGCCATCGGGCCCAGGGGCTTTGCTTTCATTTATAGAGAAAATAACATCCTTGATTTCTATGTTTGTGAAATCTATGATCATAGAATTGGCTTCTTCCCCCTTCAATTTGTTTTGTATGAGTTGTTTAAGAAGATGTGTGGGGATTGACTCTTCATGAGGATCAATTGTTCCCAATAGGTTCTCATAATGTTCTATGAAAGCTGAGTTAATATCATGTGATTTGTGTACCATCCTCAAAAGCAATATCAGTAACTTTGTTGTGTATTTTCATGTCTTTGATGAATTTGTGATAGAATTTAGTACCAAGATTAAATTCTTAAGCCCAGAGAACTCTTGATTGTTGTTTAGTGTAGGCCTTTTGGATTTCCAATAATTCTTCAAGCTTTGTTTTGAGCAATTTCTCTTCACTAAGTTAGATAGGTCTCCATTTAGTATACTTGAAGGATAAGTATGTTTACTTAAAGATCTTAAACCTTTGCTTAGTTTCCTTGAGCTTGCAAATAAGTTTAAACATTGGGGGTACCTTCATGCTCTATCTTCCAAGCTTCAGAATCAAGAGGTAAGAATTCCTTATGTTTAGCCCAAACATCATAAAATTTAAAGGATGAGAAGTTCATTTGTTTATCTCCACGAATAGTGATCATGATAAGTGTATGATCAGAAATTCCAGGAGGGAGAGTGATGACTAAAGAGTTGAAGTTGTTAAACCATTCATCATTAGCCAATAATCTATCAATTTTGCTTGAGATAAAACCATTTACATGTTTATTTTTCCAAGTATGAAAGCATCCTAAGCTTTGATGCTCATACATTTCTGAGTCACCAATACATTCCTCAAAGTCAAGAGAGCTTAAAGGCAAGGAAGTGCAGTGTTGTCTTTCCTCACAATTTAAGATTTCAATAAAGTCTCCACTCCAAAGCCAAGCTTTATGATTTACAAGAAGGATCCATCTTGAAATATCATTCCACAATTTCTTTATAATGTATTTATTATTGTTTTCATAAATTATAGATAAGTAAGGATGAGTATTCTTATCTATGAATAAGTAATCACAAAAAATAGCCTGCTTAGTGCTTACAATAGAAGATAGTTATATTGAGTTGGGATTCCAAAGTAAATAGATGCTTCCTGTAGAGTCCTGGTGGGTCCTAGGGTGTTAGATAATAATGCGATAAATAAATGGAACCACAATACCGCAAGTGTACGGTTGTCCAAGTAATATCCAATAAATCGGGTTTCGTTCTCAGGGACGGATTAGGTTCCACCCAAATATTAGTCAAGTAGTAAGAATAATTGTTGAGAAATAAAATATAAGATTTTTGTTTGGTTTTCTAAATTAAAATGATGCAAATAAAATAAAGACTAAAAGTAAATTACTAAAAAGAAATAAAGCAAATAAAAGGACTAACTTCAAATATGAAAGATACTTGAGTCTCGCAAGGAATCCACCTAATCAATATAATCTATGCTATGTTTAAGGGTAGAATTTGTATTATAATATTAGTCGGGACTCTAATATCTCCTAGCCCCCTGTCGGGTGGACCTAGGAGCTATCCTAAAGTACTATAAACCCTTGTATGGGCGAATATGCCTCTTCGGATGATATGAATTTACCTCTTTAGCTATCTAATTAGTTAAGCCTGTTGGTCAATAACGGACATTACACGGGATTTACCTAAGTCTATATTCAAACCGCCCTGTCGGATGATCACTTCGCCACTAAAGTGAATAGCCCAAATACTAAAAGCTATTTCTAGTTGTTCCTAAAAGAAATAGTAATGGAAACAAAGTAATATCCAATATATAAAACTCAATTCAATTTAAATCATAACAATCCCAAATTCAAAACATAGTTTAATTAATTAAGGTTCATCCCTTTAATGCGATTCTCATGTATATGAAAATTTAGCTCCTGATAAAATTAAAGACTGGAAGTAAATAAAAGGAATTAATGTTCAATTACAAAAGATAAATTGATAACCTAAAGGGTAGGATGACTGTTGATGGAAGAACATGATTCTCCCAGCTCTAGTTTCTCCTTCTTGCTCTGACTTAAAAACCTTAAGTCGCTTGTGTAATTCTCTGAAGTGTGTGTAAAGAGGAGGCTAAGGGGTGTATTTATAGGTGTTAGAAAGCCCTAATTCAATTTTACTTGGAGTGGAAGATAAGTCAAGAACTTTTTAATTCGTAGCCCTAAAATCTGGGAAAGGTAAGATTTTGTTGCTGATTAGTTTTGGTTATATCTCCTTCAATACTTATCTGTTTGACGCGTTCTTTATATCGAAATCACTTGTCTCGGAAAGATCTATCCATCGGTCTGGACAATTCTCCCAAATTCCTATCCAATCTTAAGTTATGAGCTCGTCTTTGAACGTGACTGGAATTTCATATCTATTTGACAGCTTTATCTTTTCCTTCTTTGCATATATCTTTCCTTAATCTTCTTATTTATATGTATATCTCTTTCCCTTACTTCTTAGACTTGACTTGGTCTCTAATTAATTACCATATATCTTTTAAAGCTTCACAATAAATAAATAACCAAACCGCATATGCTTTAAAAATTAATAAATCAATAAATCAAGACTAGATAAGAAAGTGCACTCTAAAATTAGAAACTCGAATAAAATACTTCCTAACACACTAAAAATACTCTAAGACTTTAATTCTCACTTCTCCTCCTTGTAGTGGTTTTTCATGATATTCCAGAACCTACTAACTTTGCACTAAAAATAACCAAATTAACGCACAAAAGCTCTAAAAATGCAAATAGTCTAATTCCAAGGGGAGAAAGTATAATATGATGAAATAAGCATAAAGTTCTATCAAATAAGTCAAATATTAACCTAAAAGGATGTCTCCAAAGGGCTAATAATTAGAACAAATAGGGAGACATCAAGACCCCAAACTCAAACCTTTGTCGTCCCGACAAAGTAAAATAAAAACAAATGTCTTTTAGGTGAACGCAGAAGGTAGAATCTAGAAAATATTCCCAAAGCACAACTTAAAACAAATCTCATATAGTATTTTTTAAGAATTAATATACACATACACATATTATGCAAAATCAAACACAAAATAATATCAATCCAAAATAAATTTCACAATGCTAGAAGGTTACGCTTATTACTTATCTCAAGATGGTGGCTATAGGATGTTCCTCGATCCTTACTTGCTTTGAACGCTCCACTTAGCATATTCCCTATTAGCTGAATCACAGACTCACTATGTATCTAGGAATCACGAGGTCTTTACGGTTTTAATATCGGCTTAGGGACGGTATGGTATGTATATTTGGTAAATTTGAAGTGAGCTTTTGGCTCTCTCCTCACTTACCATCAACAAACTGTCCAAGAGCTTGAGTTTACACTCGAATAACGTTTTCACTCAACCCATTTGACGCACTAATTTAGCGTACCCAGATTAACACAATAAGCACTAAAGATGATTAATATAAAAAAATTCTCTTTGCTGGTCCAAATATATTCTTTTCATATGAATTTTCTTTTTTTTTCTTTTGTACAACTATGACTCTCTTTTTGATGTTGAGATATCATGCTATTTTTTCATAAATTTTCATATCTCTTTTTTTCTTTTTTTTTCTTTCTTTTTATTTACTCTTACCCCGACAAAGGGTTACAGTATAATAAACCTGTGAATCACAATCGAAATATATAAACAAAGCACAATTGATAAGCTCAAAAAAGATCCAACCCAATGTAAATTCCCATAATAGTGGACCCACCACCCCAAACTCAAGCTCGGTCATATGGTAACACCTAACAAACTAAAGGGATATTGGCTTATAATGTGGCGACAAAAGAAAGGCTTAAAGGCTAAAAATTTGGCTACGAAGGATATAATTAATTCCAGGATAGAAGGCAAAAAAGGATTCAAAAGGCTAACAAATAACTACCTCTATCATCTTCCTATTTACACAGCTTGCCTCTAGTTCATACCTAAGTGGGTTCTCTACTCATTCAGATCTCACGTTCTACAAACCACTCATTATCCTTAAGCACAAGTTTACTTCTTTTGCATTGTTCATTAATTTTTCTTATCAATTACTTCATATTTGCATGCAATATAAGTGTGTTGTATACTAACTCCTAAAGTCAACTATTTTCTATCATAAATTCATGAAAAACATGCTTGATGGGGGCATTTAAAATACTCTACAGTCAACGCAACCCTTAGATTAATTTTATTGAAAACATGTAAAACACAAAAAATTGGGATGAGGCAACGAACCCCACCCAAAACTCAAAAGTGAGTCGTGTCCCCACGACTCGAAAAAGACTCAATAAAGCAATAAAACTAAACTAACTAAACTACCTAGTGCTTACAAGCATTTAACAAGAAGAATTAGAACGGGGTACCTGACCATAAAGATTCATCATGTCCTCCTCCTCCTCCTCCTCCGAAGAATAATTATCAATATAGAAGATCTCAGTTACCTCACCCAATTGTGAATTAACCTGTGCAATTTCCTCCTAAAGTGCCTTGTTTCTTTTCTTATATGATTGACTTCATGCTGCAATTTGATAGCCCATGGGGGATAACTAGATACCAAGTTAGAAAAGCCTCCTAGAATTGCCAATCAATGATAACATGTCATATTATCATAAAAATGGGAAATTAAAGAAATTAACACAAGGTAATTAGTTGAAATGTCCTTCAGACCTACAATGCATGCATCAGTACACATAATTATTCTAAATAGATTAAACCAAGAAGATAGAGTTCAATGTGAAGGAGTCAAATTGATACTATTTGTTATATCTGAAACATATGAGCTCATCATAAATAAAAATCCAAATGTTCCGTAGTGTAAAGTTATTTGGGACATAAATATGATATATAGACATATATTTAGCATATGGCTAAGAATACTAGGAATGTCAGAATTGTCGCCTAAATACTGAAGACTATCTCTTTTGGTATGGTGAGATAACAAAAGAAATATTGAGAACTATATTACACAAATATCAATTTAGCCCCCATATCTGCTCATGACATGAAGTTTTGAACCATCTAATTAGGCAACAGAACTCAAAAAAAGACTCAAATTCTTAGAATTCTAATGGCGTGTGATGTGTATATGATTTGGTGGAAATAATTATAAGGATACATAGTGAAAGTCATTGCACTATTGAGAAGATGGTGGCGGATATTCAAGGAATGGTGGTCGAAAGCTCATATGTAGCTAGGGTTTCATTGGGAGAAGACGAAATAGTAGTTCCAAGAGAAAATGAAGTGACAGATAATAATTGAAGAAGTAATAAACAATCTGAAGTAATTAGTGGAAATGCACCTATAAAACCTTAAATGTTATATTAATTTTAGTATTATTTCCTTATTGATTTATCTTATTTAAATTGTAGCATAAGAGTTATTATAATAGAAAATTTTTTGGGATTAGCTTGATGGCTAATTGCTTATTTGTGTAAAGGAGATTGAAATTTAATTAAATCATTTGCTTAGGAAAAAAAACACTAGAAATAAATTTCAATTACTTGTGTAGAATTTGAAGTTGGTGGTATATTCATGTATGAAGCACAATTATTTTTTATCTTTTCAACTATTCTTTAAGAAATCAAAAAGTTGGCTCAAATTAAAAGAAATATTAAGTTTCAAGCAAATCTCTAGATTTTTAAATAAATTGGTAGATCACTTAGTTAGTATATCTAAAAATAATAATTAGAATTTCTACAAGGAGTTTCAGTCACTAATATCTTTTGACAAGTTTATATAGATTTATGATAGATTTGGAGTCGGTTACTTACTTGAGAGTTATGTTTTTATTTTAATTAGACGTTTCAGTATATATATTATAAAATATATAGGTTATTGTATTATTTACTATGTTTTATATTTATGAATATATGTTGACACAAAATATTAAAAAAAAGTGCAATTAATAGAAAATGTAGGCTTGCAAGCTACGGGTAAGACAGTCAGCATTATCTATAATTCACATTATTAAATATTTATATTTTATATTTTATTTTGTAGTATAATCTAAAGTATACAAGATACTAAATATCAATAATTGCAACCCATTAGAGTTGACATCATTGTTTTTTTATTAGTAATGCAAGTTATATTTTTAAAATTATTACATGTGTTCATAAAGCATTACACCTAGATTTAAATACGTATGATCATACATAAATGTATGAAAAATAAATCAAAATCAGGTATATCATATGCATGTATAAACGATATAAAGAGCCATGTAATACATAACCCTAGAATTACAAAAGGATTTGTAATACTTGTATCATGAATAGTCTAATTGAGATCCTTTCATATTGTAAGAGTTCTTAATCCATAACAAGATTTGGAAGCTTATAAAAATATGCTTCTCTCCTCCTTTGGATTGTAAAAATTCGACTCATATGGTGCTCCTAGAGGCCACATTTTGGTTTTTTTGGCTTATGGATTGTTGTCAAAAACAGATCGTCCTTATTTTGAGTATATAAGAGTATTTTTAGGTGTTAAAATTTATTGTGGAAAAATATTCATGATTATCTCAAAGTATATGTGTTTTGAATATTTTATGGTACTTTTAATCTATTTTATCTTACGACCCCTTTCATAGAGTTAAGATTAAGTTAATATAGAGTTAAGATTAAGTTTATAGTTCATATCAATTAAGAGTAATCAACACTTTATATTTTTTTCATTTAACCTAAAACATATTGAATCACCATTTGAAACATCAAGGAACAAATTGACATGTAACAAGAAAATATTATATTAGGGCCAACAATAAAAATTTAAGGATTTCCAACAATCTCTTACATTTCAATTAGGTTTGTAATATGGACAAACTAATTTAGATAGAAATAAAGCAATGAATTGAAATACAGAAATTTAAAATACAATAATAAAATGAAACTTCATTGATCGATTGATTACTTTGTTCATGTACATGGGTAATTTATTGATCAACATACATAGTAACTGCAATACAACGACAATAAGTTATAACGACTATAATCTATATACTTGATATATATATATATATATATATATATATATATATATATATATATATATATATATATATATATAATTGATATTTACTTAATATACAACAGCTATAAGTTATAACGACTATTATCTATATACTTAATATATACATATAATTAATATTTACTACTTAAGTTTAAATATTATTACTATGATTCATAACATTGCCTCCTTCTTTAAATTGAACATTGTCCTCAAGGTTCTAAACTTGATAAACTTTGGTACAAACAAAACTAGAGGATATGTCTGGAAGTGTTTCACCTGCCAAAGTAGAAAAAGTATTATCACTTCCTGAATCTAAAAGAAACAATTGAGGCTTTGATATACAATGATGCCCAACCACATGCCATTCATCGCAATTATAACATAGACACGTTTCTCTACGTACTTGCATTTCAATCAGAGATAAACGACGAATTTTATATCGGTCTGTGTGTTTCACTTGTGGAGAAGGCATACTGGTTTCTAAACTTGATGGTACTGAATTAGTAGGAGTACCAGGGAACAGACCAAGCACATTTGATTTTCATTTATTCCATCAATTAATGCCAACACATATTGATATAAAGATCGTTTTACTCTTCTTTGCAACTTTATTTTAGCAGAATTATTTATTTAGTCTAATTTAATAAAAATTAAACACTTATATGGTATGAATTGTTTTTTTTAAATAAAATTACATAAAGACAGAGATATATTGGTGGGGTACATATTCTAGTGTCTATTAATCATTTTTAAAATAGTATTATACATATATATCTTATAATTTACAAAATTGGTATAAATATTAAAATCTTTTACGATGATTAATTATATATGTCATATAATGTACATCCAAAATATTATGGAGTTAAGTTGTTTCATAATTATTCAAAATATGGTAGGTACTCACTTATTTAATAGTATTAGGTTTAAGGAAAAATATATTAAATTTAATGTATATTAAAATTTTTAAATGATTCTAGATATAGCTATCCTGAATTTATTTTTAAAAATTGTATCTTTGTCTAGTTTAAATTGAATAGGTTGAATAAGATAAATAGTGAATCAATAATGAGTATCTCTAAAAAGGAATGAAAAATAGAATGTAAATAAATACGATGATTATATTTACCTAATATACCTTCCATAATTGTTAGGTTTCAATACCAAGAAAAAAGAATAGAATATAAAGCGATTACCTAATATTTATAAAATACAATTTCTCGGTGGAAAATATATCATTAAAGTACATTTAATTTTCCGATTTCCGACATAACGAGTAGATGAACATAATATTTTTTATATAACATACACTCATATTTTAAGTAAGATATATGGTTACTAATTAAAGGAAAATACTATGATTCATAAACATTTATTGAGCGATGTAAGGAGTTTCTTTATACTTAGGGTATTGCATTTCTTTATACACATAATTTATATGAAATATGGTGACTATAAAGCTTTCATTTTTGTGTAAAATATCCATGATGTAATATGTTATTAGTATGAATCCTAGAGTGCCCACCGCTCGGTGCTAATTCCTGAAACTCTAGAAATTTGTCTCAATGTAAAAAATAATAAAAACATGGTTTGTTTTCATTCAAATCCCAAGATATTAAATAAATTAACCATGCAAGCCATGCATGAAAATATACACCGTCAACCTCTTGCACGTGTGACTGATATTTTGTATTTGAAATAAAATAAGGGACCTACAAATGAATATTACGACGAGGGGTATTTAAACTTCCAAATTTTGGTCATGATAGGTTAACAATATTCGCAAAAAGTAATATCCACTCACAACCATTAGTCATAACATTTCTCTAACTCGTGAACATAAAGTTGCTAGATTATTTTAATCAGAAAAAGTTACACATATTAAGATGCACTTCGATGATGACGAAATACATGAAGAGCATTCTTCGTTCTTTATCAAGAACTACTACACTCGGTTGAGTTTAAAATACGTTGCATAAATGAACTTTTCATGTGGCAAGAATTCATAATAATGCACGTATTTTTTTCAAACACTTAAGCTTCCATTTGTTTCCCATTTGGAACTAGCCTTTACCGTCAGATTTAATAAGTAGACTCTACTTGTTTTTAATTACATAAACTCCTTTTTGTAAGAATTAATCTCACTTTAAGAGTTTCTCTAGTGTGAAGGTTTTGTCTATAAATTCATAAATATATTTTCACTGATGTCATTACACTTAAAACAAGACTATCCTGCAAAACCAATCATCCCAATCTTGCAAGAAGAGGCCTATTTTAGAATCATGTATTTGTGAGAACGAATCCTCCTCCTAAAAATTATATTTCATATTTTTTGTTCAGGGCATTGTATACATAGAAAGTAAATATAAAATACATTAAATTGTGATCCATGCTGAAAAATAAAAAATTATGCACTAGCTCTAGCAAAAAATTCTTTTGGGTTGTCTCCAATATCGCCTTTAACTTGGTATCAACACAACTTTCGTAGTAGGTAGTCTTGTTGTTAAATATAGGTAATACCAAAACATGTAGTGGCTAAGGTCGTTGCTCCCTTGGATATAGAAACTCTCGTCTCAGTTATTAGTTTATCCAAAGTAGTGCCCTCAAGCGATGACATAGTGGGGCCACTAAAATAAGGTACTTCCCTGCTGAATAGCCCCCAAAAACTTTCCCAAAAAAAGTGTTTTTTGAGCTAAAAAATTAGAAATCTTCAACAATGAAATTACTTCTCAATATATTTTTAGAGCAACGAAGAGAAAGATAAAATGACTCTGACGATATATTAACCAGCGTAAGGCTATCCATGGTCGGTGAGTTTAGTTTTTTTGGAAAAATCAAGGATAAATTAGAGTGGTCAATATATTTTTAATAACCAAATGAAGATCCCTGAGGCACAAGTCTTAAAGTGGGAGTAAACATATGAAATAAAACAAGAAAGCCCTTTGTTTTAGAAAAGGGATATATTAATTGTGGTTCTAGGCGAGCTTCTTTCTAACCTTTCTCTCTCTAACATTTAACTTCTAAAAAATCCAAAAATAAATCCATAATATGCTCATCTCCATGGGTGTAACACATTTGGATGATAGTAAAGGAATTGAGTATAAAAATTAAAAATAATTTACCCATCCACCGATATGGGAAGTAGGAGGAAGTCAAAAGGTCAAAACCTTTTTTTTCCTCGTTCAAGAAACTCATGCTCACTAAATGAATAAATAAAATGAATTATCAATTTAATAATCCCCCACACATAGCTATCAAGATTAAAGCGAGCTCATGGGCATGAGATGGTTTACATTATACTTAAGCACAAATGTCCAATCAACAAAAACTAGGCTTAATACGTAGAAAAGTAAAACAATAACTAGATTTAATTACCAAACACTCTCTCATTCTAAGACACCCACATCACATACTTAACTCGGGTTTTAAGAAAATGTTATGTGATATGGTCTTTCCAGACATTTTGAAAGGTCATTATACCTTTGTTCTAGTGAGTGGTTTTATAGAAACTTCCCCCTAATTCTTATAGGAGGCGTCCCCCACCTTTACATTCATAAGAATGATTTTAAAAAGTCTTTACCCATAATAGACTGCCCTCTTGTATTTTATAAATCATTAATACTTATGAAGCTCAACCTCAACTTGTGTTGATGAAATCATCAAGTCCTCTTAAAATAGGACCTTTATTATGTAATTTAAGATAGTTTTTATTGCATTCAATAATAATATAATAAAAAAAAAACCTACATAAATAGTTCAATAGAAAAAAGAACTAGTGGAAGGACATCTGAAAATTAGCATCTTGCATACCTAATTTCCATATTAGCAAAATAATTTCGAGAAAAAGTAATGTATCACTCTCTCAATTATAATCATAATCATAATATAATACAAAATTGGCTACTTGGTTACAAATATGGATTCATGTGGAATTTAAGTTTCGATTAAATTCTTTTAATATTTTATTTATTTATATATTATTATTAATTACTTGATTTTAAGACTTCATTTACGAAGATAGAATGGAGATTATTATAGTTGTATAAAGCGATGAGTTATGTTGTAGACATAAAAGTATTTAATACAGAATTAATAGTTAATATTTTTATTTTCAAAAAAATATAATTATATATTATGGATTATAAACACTTTTAAAAAATCCTATAAATAATTATCATAATTTCAGTCATTCTCTTAGAAATGACTTTTTTCTATAACTGTTTAATATGTAACAGTGTAATTAAAAATATATGTAACGTGTTAAGTTATCAATCTTTAATTTTTTGTAAGTCATTTTCCATAAAAATTTATTTACCATAAATAATTATTAAAAACAATTTTTACACAATTAATAAAAATAAATACAAATGGAAAAGTTTTTAATAATTACTATACTTGATATCCTTAATTATTTAGTATTTTATAATTTCGACAAGCATGGATATGATCATGATGAAATAAAATTTTGATAAGTTTAATAAGATTTAGAAAAATAGATTTATTAGATATCAATATTTGATTAATTATGAAATTGAATAATAGTTCTTTATATTTTTATTTGAATAAATTCTCATGATATTGAAGACAAAATTACTAATAAAAAATTGAACCAAAAAGGGAATCATAATGTAATTAAAATGATGAAAACTATTTTAATGTGTTGAAAATAAACATAAAAGACATTAGACAAGTTAAATAAAATTGAACCACCTCATAATAAATGTTTCTATTACATTATTATTAAGTATCATAAGTAGGTGTCTTCTAAATATATGGATTCTTTGGGAAAAACTTTTAAGAATTGGGAGTACTAGATCCTGCAAATTGATGATGCAACTAGAGTGATGATGCAGCTTGAGAATAGTATAAGGAATTGATGGCTTGGACTTTTGACTCTAGGTCCATAAATACCGCTTTCAGTTTCTTAAGATCCTCCGTATTTAGACTACTTATTGGTGCACTCCACCAATAATTACCACTATTGAAATTGGAAATTTTATCCAGTTTCTTGCGATGTTCTTTTTCAAGATCGATGTGGTCGTTTAGTAATTTGAGTTGATCATTGTTTAATCGAACACTATTGTTGCTATTTGCATGTATTATTTGATTGGTTTCGACTTCTAGTGATGGATGATTCTGAGAGTAAAACTTATCAACAACTGAAGTAATATCAGGTACTCCAAATGAGAAAACTTTTTTTCCTGGTGAACAAACAGATACGCCAATTTCAACACCACATAAAGTGGCAAGTTCACTGGCCTTTTTAAATACACCATTTCTGCGCTTTGAGAATGTCACATACCGGTGACTCTCCTTCTCTATATATTTTATAGGAATCTTTTTTCGACCACTAGCCTTCTTTATCTTTGGGACAACTTCCATTGAAATAAAGATATTTTAGAAGAGATGAGTGACCTAAAGGCTCACATATAAGAGTTATTTATAGAGATTTTTCTAGAATTTTGATTTTCCATAAAATGGTGTGAATATCAGATTTGTTACATAAAATTATATGGATATAGAAATAATATAATGTCCATTAATCATTAAAAATTAATGATATACATTCATATCCTTAAAATTATGAACTAGGTATAAATTTAAAAATTATTTATGATTATTAATTGTATACGGTGCATAATGTATATCCAAAATATTAAGTAATGAAGTTTCATGATTATCTTTTTCAGAGTATGATATGTACTTAATCATTTACTAGTATTAGATTAAAAAAAAAACTATAAGTTAAATTCATATCAAAACATGTATATGATACAAAGAATATAGCTATCATTAATTAATTTTATAAATGAAATTTTTTTGACTAATTTTTATTAAATAAGCCGGATAAGATAAATATTAAATTAATAATGGGAATATCGAAAAATGAAGGAAAAATAAAAAGATAATAATGACAATCAATTTTTTTACTTATCATGATATTTTCAACATGTTTTATATCATTTTTAAAATTTATTGCAATGGTTTTATTTTAATTTTTAATTTGCTACATGTTATAAACCATTATTTAATTTTATTTTGGTAGTGGTATAACTAATTAAATATTATAAGAAATGGTTTGGTCTAAATGTCATGATTAGTATATAATCTTAAATTAAACCACGTCAATACAAAATATTTTTATTTTAACTAGCAATAAAATATTGTGTATGTAATAAAAAAATTCTCTATATAATCAAATGTATTGCAATAATTAAAAAAACCTCATTTACAATAGTTCAATATATTCTTGCACATACAAAGTATCATATAAAGTATTTTTATAAATTATGTTTTTGTCTAGTTTAAATTGAATAGGTTGAATAAGATAAATAGTGAATCAATAATGAGTATCTCTAAAAAGGAATGAAAAATAGAATGTAAATAAATACAATGATTATATTTACCTAATATACCTTCCATAATTGTTAGGTTTCAATACCAAGAAAAAAGAATAGAATATAAAGCGATTACCTAATATTTATAAAATACAATTTCTCGGTGGAAAATATATCATTAAAGTACATTTAATTTTCCGATTTCTGACATAACGAGTAGATGAACATAATATTTTTTATATAACATACACTCATATTTTAAGTAAGATATATGGTTACTAATTAAAGGAAAATACTATGATTCATAAACAGTTATTGAGCGGTGTAAGGACTTTCCTTATACTTAGGGTATTGTATTTCTTAATACACATAATTTATATGAAATATGGTGACTATAAAGCTTTCATTTTTGTGTAAAATATCCATGATGTAATATGTTATTAGTATGAATCCTAGAGTGCCCGCCGCTCGGTGCTAATTCCTGAAACTCTAGAAATTTGTCTCAATGTAAAAAATAATAAAAACATGGTTTGTTTTCATTCAAATCCCAAGATATGAAATAAATTAACCATGCAAGCCATGCATGAAAATATACACCGTCAACCTCTTGCACGTGTGACTGATATTTTGTATTTGAAATAAAATAAGGGACCTACAAGAGAATATTACGACGAGGGGTATTTAAACTTCCAAATTTTGGTCATGATAGGTTAACAATATTCGCAAAAAGTAATATCCACTCACAACCATTAGTCATAACATTTCTCTAACTCGTGAACATAAAGTAGCTAGATTATTTTAATCAGAAAAAGTTACACATATTAAGATGCACTTCGATGATGACGAAATACATGAAGAGCATTCTTCGTTCTTTATCAAGAACTACTACACTCGGTTGAGTTTAAAATACGTTGCATAAATGAACTTTTCATGTGGCAAGAATTCATAATAATGCACGTATTTTTTTCAAACACTTAAGCTTCCATTTGTTTCCCATTTGGAACTAGCCTTTACCGTCAGATTTAATAAGTAGACTCTACTTGTTTTTAATTACATAAACTCCTTTTTGTAAGAATTAATCTCACTTTAAGAGTTTCTCTAGTGTGAAGGTTTTGTCTATAAATTCATAAATATATTTTCACTGATGTCATTACACTTAAAACAAGACTATCCTGCAAAACCAATCATCCCAATCTTGCAAGAAGAGGCCTATTTTAGAATCATGTATTTGTGAGACCGAATCCTCCTCCTAAAAATTATATTTCATATTTTTTTTCAGGGCATTGTATACATAGAAAGTAAATATAAAATACATTAAATTGTGATCCATGCTGAAAAATAAAAAATTATGCACTAGCTCTAGCAAAAAATTCTTTTGGTTTGTCTCCAATATCGCCTTTAACTTGGTATCAACACAACTTTCGTAGTAGGTAGTCTTGTTGTTAAATATAGGTAATACCAAAACATGTAGTGGCTAAGGTCGTTGCTCCCTTGGATATAGAAACTCTCGTCTCAGTTATTAGTTTATCCAAAGTAGTGCCCTCAAGCGATGACATAGTGGGGCCACTAAAATAAGGTACTTCCCTGTTGAATAGCCCCCAAAAACTTTCCCAAAAAAAGTGTTTTTTGAGCTAAAAAATTAGAAATCTTCAACAATGAAATTACTTCTCAAAATATTTTTAGAGCAACGAAGAGAAAGATAAAATGACTCTGACGATATATTAACCAGCGTAAGGCTATCCATGGTCGGTGAGTTTAGTTTTTTTGGAAAAATCAAGGATAAATTAGAGTGGTCAATATATTTTTAATAACCAATTGAAGATCCCTGAGGCACAAGTCTTAAAGTGGGAGTAAACATATGAAATAAAACAAGAAAGCCCTTTGTTTTAGAAAAGGGATATATTACTTGTGGTTCTAGGCGAGCTTCTTTCTAACATTTCTCTCTCTCTAACATTTAACTTCTAAAAAATCCAAAAATAAATCCATAATATGCTCATCTCCATGGGTGTAACACATTTGGAAGATAGTAAAGGAATTGAGTATAAAAATTAAAAATAATTTACCCATCCACCGATATGGGAAGTAGGAGGAAGTCAAAAGGTCAAAACCTTTTTTTTCCTCGTTCAAGAAACTCATACTCACTAAATGAATAAATAAAATGAATTATCAATTTAATAATCCCCCACACATAGCTATCAAGATTAAAGCGAGCTCATGGGCATGAGATGGTTTACATTATACTTAAGCACAAATGTCCAATCAACAAAAACTAGGTTTAATACGTAGGAAAGTAAAACAATAACTAGATTTAATTACCAAACACTCTCTCATTCTAAGACACCCACATCACATACTTTACTCGGGTTTTAAGAAAATGTTATGTGATATGGTCTTTCCAGACATTTTGAAAGGTCATTATACCTTTGTTCTAGTGAGTGGTTTTATAGAAACTACCCCCTAATTCTTATAGGAGGCGTCCCCACCTTTACATTCATAAGAATGATTTTAAAAAGTCTTTACCCATAATAGACTGCCCTCTTGTATTTTATAAATCATTAATACTTATGAAGCTCAACCTCAACTTGTGTTGATGAAATCATCAAGTCCTCTTAAAATAGGACCTTTATTATGTAATTTAAGATAGTTTTTATTGCATTCAATAATAATATAATAAAACAAAAACCTACATAAATAGTTCAATAGAAAAAAGAACTAGTGGAAGGACATCTGGAAATTAGCATCTTGCATACCTAATTTCCATATTAGCAAAATAATTTCGAGAAAAAGTAATGTATCACTCTCTCAATTATAATCATAATCATAATCATAATATAATACAAAATTGGCTACTTGGTTACAAATATGGATTCATGTGGAATTTAAGTTTCCATTAAATTCTTTTAATATTTTATTTATTTATATATTATTATTAATTACTTGATTTTAAGACTTCATTTACGAAGATAGAATGGAGATTATTATATTTGTATAAAGCGATGAGTTATGTTGTAGACATAAAAGTATTAAATACAGAATTTATAGTTAATATTTTTATTTTCAAAAAAAACATAATTATATATTATGGATTATAAACACTTTTGAAAAATCCTATAAATAATTATCATAATTTCAGTCATTCTCTTAGAAATGACTTTTTTCTATAACTGTTTAGTGTAATTAAAAATATATGTAACGTGTTAAGTTATCAATCTTTAATTTTTAGTAAGTCATTTTCCATAAAATTTTATTTACCATAAATAATTATTAAAAACAATTTTTACACAATTAATAAAAATAAATACAAATGGAAAAGTTTTTAATAATTACTATACTTGATATCCTTAATTATTTAGTATTTTATAATTTCGACAAGCATGGATATGATCATGATGAAATAAAATTTTGATAAGTTTAATAAGATTTAGAAAAATAGATTTATTAGATATCAATATTTGATTAATTATGAAATTGAATAATAGTTCTTTATATTTTTATTTGAATAAATTCTCATGATATTGAAGACAAAATTACTAATAAAAAATTGAACCAAAAAGGGAATTATAATGTAATTAAAATGATGAAAACTATTTTAATGTGATGAAAATAGACATAAAAGACATTAGACAAGTTAAATAAAATTGAATCGCCTCATAATAAATGTTTCTATTACATTATTATTAAGTATCATAAGTAGCACTACAGCAGGTCGCGGATTTACCGACGACAGTTGTCGTCGGTAAAAAGACCAAATTCGTCGGTAAATATGTTTACCGACGACCACTCGTCGGTAATCTGTCGTCCCTAGAAGTTAGTCGGTAAAATCACCCTTGCCGACGACGGTTTTGGCTCCTCGTCGATAACCCAACATCTTTTACCGACGAGAAAGGAGTCGTCGGTAAACAATGGCATACCGACAACGGCCTGAATGGTCGCCGGTAAAACGCACTATTTTACCGACAACCATTGTTGTCGGTAAATAAATTAATTACCGACAACATGGTCGTCGGTATCCTATTAATTAAATTTTTTTTTTTATTTTAAATAACGTACCGACAACTTTCATTACTTGAATGTCGTCGGCAAATTTTATTTTTTATTTTTGTTAAAAAACTTTACCGACGACATTCTTTACATGAATGTCGTCGGTATTATGATTTTTTATTTTATTTAATTTTTTTTAATTTAATTTTTAATTTTTAATTTTTTTTAATTTAAATTGGTTTTTCGATTTTTTATAAATTAATATACTATGAAATCATGAATATAAATGGAAATCATGGATTATATTCATAAAAAGATGAATAAACCCGGGTAGTCAAACCCCCGGCAATAAAGTCAAACCCCGGGGTTAAAAGTCAAAATGTTACATAAAAACTTAATAAAAGTAAAAAATATAAACTTAAATAAAATAAAAGTCTTAAACATAATAAAATGAAAGTCAATCACGGGCCCGATAGATCTTCTCCTCGATCTTCTCCTCGATCACTACTATCTTCATCTTCTTCTTCATCGGAGAGCGGATCGAGACCATTCTTTTCACGCGATTCATTGAGGCCGTTGAGCAACTTCGTGAAAAAATCATCGGACCTAGAGGAGCTCGGTGGAGCATCGTCATCCGGCATAGGAGGTAATCCTTGGACTGCTCGGAGCTCGTTCATCCCATCGAATATCCGCTGTAACTTTCTCGCGTTCTTCTTCGCGATCTCGTCCGTAACAGGCGGCTTCGGTTCCTTCTTTTTCTTGAAGACAGCTCCGATCGAAGGGATCCAGTGTCTACTCTTAGCCGGTTTCATCACCTCCTGAACCGTCTCCTTCAGCGCTCCTATCTGCTCCTCCACTGGAACATCCTCAGCCGATTGGGTCCCCGTCTCGATAACCCGCTCCTTAAGCTTCTCCCGATAAACTCCCTGTAATAAAACAATGTAAAATAAATAATTAATAAATTTAAAGTTAAATAAAAACTAACAAAGAAATAAATTTAAAATTAAATAAAAACTTACACTAGCATGCTCCCATCTATCATCGACCCATTTGCCCTTCAACCCATCATAGCCCAAGTACTCGAAGTATCCGCCCATCTGTGGAAGTGGGACCTCCTCTTGGGTCTGCTCGTCTATATAGCTCAGGGGCTCCTTCGTATTAATCTTCAGCTTACCCTATAAAATATACATAAAAAAATTAAATTATTAAAAAATTAAATTAAATAACTAATAAAATTTATTTTTACTTTAACAAATTATACCTCGATAATCTCATGGCGGGTCTGGGTTTGGTTCCGAGAACCAGACTTGTTCGGCTTCTTCTGGTTCTGCCGATTCTTCTTATTAATCTCCAACTGAGCCTGTTACAATTCAACTTAAAAAAATAAATAAACAATAATTTAATAATAAAATAATTAAATTAAAATTTTACCTTCTTATTCGGGTCATGAAACATCTCAAGGGTTAGCTCCCACTCCTCGGGAAGCACATCAGGTGGACACTCATCCGAATCGCCATAATCGGCCTTCAATTCATACTTCCACCGTCTGTAAGCAGCGGACTGAGACTGGGTTAGCTTCCCGCTAATAAATTTCCAATCTTTGCGGGCCCTCCACTCCTCGAGGTTGAAGAACTCCTCGAGTTTTTCGAGGATCGCTTTCTTTAGTAAGGGTGGAACAGCACTCCACGAGGGGTAGTAGGGAGGGACCGATTCTCGAACCGCGAGACCCACCACTTGGGCCACGTGTTTCCCATATTCTCCGAATGGGTTCCACGTGTCATCGAGGATACAGAAATCTACCGGAAGGGGCCCACCTAGCTTCTCCTTAGCATCGTTGGCGGTTTTGAGAGTCGAGACATTTCGGGGTCTCCTCTTTCGCTTAACTGTTTAAGAATAGTATAATATGTAATTTAGTAATTTATATTACTTGAATTTTATAAATTAATTTATATTTACCAGGCAGCTGATTACAATCGTTCAAGTTCGGGGGTTGATTCGGGTTCGGATCTTCTCCGTTCCCGTCACCCCGGTGGTAGTTAGGCATCACATCGGCCATCTATAATTTAAATAAAATTAATAAATTAGATTTTTACTATAAATTGCATTTTTGACCTTTTTTAATTAAAAATTACAAAAACACCCATATAAATTTTAAAAAATATATATTTTTCATAGTTTTTAAATTGAGTCCCTAAATTGCATTTTTTAGTCCCTATAGTTTTCATATTTGCCTAAAATATCCTAATTTCTTAAAAAATGTAAATTTTTTTAAATTGCATTTTAGTCCCTAAATTGCATTTTAGTCCCTAAATTGTATTTTAGTCCCTAAATGGCATTTTAGTCCCTAAATTGCATTTTAGTCCCTAAATTGCATTTTAGTCCCTAAATTGCATTTTAGTCCCTAAATTGCATTTTAGTCCCTAAATTGCATTTTAGTCCCTAAATTGCATTTTAGTCCCTAAATGGCATTTTAGTCCCTAAATTGCATTTTAGTCCCTAGAGTTTTCATATTTCCATAAATTTCACCTATATCAACATATTTAACTTACACAAATTAACAACTAATCCTTACATTTCTAAACATCAAGCAAAAAATAACATTTCTATACCAAACCCTAATTTTTCTAAAAATTAACAAAAAAATCATGTTACATGGTATATTTAACAACAAAATACATATTCAAAATCTAAAATCCATCACAGAATCTCGGAATTAACAAGAAATTCAATAGAACATTTAAAAAAAAATTCAATTCGAAAATTAAAAAAAAATATGTTTGGTTTCGGATTTGTGGTACCTGTTACGTGGAGATTATGTTGAATATATCCAGCAATCCATGCCAAGCAAGAGTAGAGGAAAATCAAAAACAAAAAAAAAGTTAGGATTTGATTTAGAGAAATGAAAAAAAATTGAAGAAATGATTAAGATTTGGCATGGAATCACTTACATTTGATGTTATAGGGGTGTTGGAATGGCTCGGAACAGCTCCTTCTACCTCGGAATCGAATTTTTGAGAGTGTTTTGGTGTGTTTGTGTTTCAGAACTGAAGCTCGGTAGGGTCTAATAGAATAATTGTTTACCGACGACACGCCAAGTTGTCGGTAAACAAGGCATACTCGTCGCTAAACGTGACACGCGTCAAACAGTCGTACGCATGACTGTTGCGTGTCTTGGTTTACCGACGACTTCTTTTCCCAAGTCGTCGGTAAACCCTTAGGCGGGAAAAAAGAACCGCCCACTTTTGGCCAATAAAATTTGGAATGACGGTTACCGACGACTTGGGTATTGATTTTCGTCGGCAACTATTTACCGACAACATTCTTGAATTGAATGTCGTCGTTTAAATTTTACCGACGACATTCAATTCAAGAATGTTGTCGGTAAAGGTTTAATGTCGTCGGTAACCTTTTTTTTAATATTTTTTTCCTGATTTCTTTTCTTTTTTTTATTCTTGTTTTTTAAAATTAGTGTTCGAGGTGTTTAGTCAACAGTTATGGTCAAATGTTAGTGTTCGAGGTGTTTAGTCAACAGTTAAGGGTCAAATGTTAGTGTTCGAGGTGTTTAGTCAACAGTTATGGTCAAATGTTAGTGTTCGAGGTGTTTAGTCAACAGTTAAGGGTCAAATGTTAGTGTTCAAGGTGTTTAGTCAACAGTTATGGTCAAATGTTAGTGTTCGAGGTGTTTAGTCAACAGTTAAGGGTCAAATGTTAGTGTTCGAGGTGTTTAGTCAACAGTTATGGTCAAATGTTAGTGTTCGAGGTGTTTAGTCAACAGTTAAGGGTCAAATGTTAGTGTTCGAGGTGTTTAGTCAACAGTTATGGTCAAATGTTAGTGTTTGAGATGTTTAGTCAACAGTTATGGGTCAAATGTTAGTGTTTGAGGTGTTTAGTCAACAGTTATGGTCAAATGTTAGTGTTTGAGGTGTTTAGTCAACAGTTAAGGTCAAATGTTAGTGTTCGAGGTGTTTAGTCAACAGTTATGGTCAAATGTTAGTGTTCGAGGTGTTTAGTCAACAGTTATGGTCAAATGTTAGTGTTCGAGGTGTTTAGTCAACAGTTATGGTTAAATGTTAGTGTTCGAGGTGTTTAGTCAACAGTTAAGGGTCAAATGTTAGTGTTCGAGGTGTTTAGTCAACAGTTATGGTCAAATGTTAGTGTTCGAGGTGTTTAGTCAACAGTTAAGGGTCAAATGTTAGTGTTCGAGGTGTTTAGTCAACAGTTATGGTCAAATGTTAGTGTTCGAGGTGTTTAGTCAACAGTTAAGGGTCAAATGTTAGTGTTCGAGGTGTTTAGTCAACAGTTAAGGGTCAAATGTTAGTGTTCGAGGTGTTTAGTCAACAGTTATGGTCAAATGTTAGTGTTCGAGGTGTTTAGTCAACAGTTAAGGGTCAAATGTTAGTGTTCGAGGTGTTTAGTCAACAGTTATGGTCAAATGTTAGTGTTCGAGGTGTTTAGTCAACAGTTAAGGGTCAAATGTTAGTGTTCGAGGTATTTAGTCAATAGTTATGGTCAAATGTTAGTGTTCGAGGTGTTTAGTCAACAGTTAAGGGTCAAATGTTAGTGTTTGAGGTGTTTAGTCAACAGTTATGGTCAAATGTTAGTGTTCGAGATGTTTAGTCAACAGTTAAGGGTCAAATGTTAGTGTTCGAGGTGTTTAGTCAACAGTTATGGTCAAATGTTAGTGTTTGAGGTGTTTAGTCAACAGTTAAGGTCAAATGTTAGTGTTCGAGGTGTTTAGTCAACAGTTATGGTCAAATGTTAGTGTTCGAGGTGTTTAGTCAACAGTTAAGGGTCAAATGTTAGTGTTCGAGGTGTTTAGTCAACAGTTATGGTCAAATGTTAGTGTTTGAGGTGTTTAGTCAACAGTTAAGGGTCAAATGTTAGTGTTCGAGGTGTTTAGTCAACAGTTATGGTCAAATGTTAGTGTTGGAGGTGTTTAGTCAACAGTTATGGTCAAATGTTAGTGTTCGAGGT
Source organism: Nemophila menziesii (assembly GCA_029959085.1). NCBI lineage: Eukaryota > Viridiplantae > Streptophyta > Magnoliopsida > Boraginales > Hydrophyllaceae > Nemophila > Nemophila menziesii. The sequence continues at coordinate 27,210,987 of JARWIR010000004.1, read as the reverse complement.
GTTTAGTCAACAGTTAAGGGTCGAATGTTAGTGTTCGAGGTGTTTAGTCAACAGTTATGGTCAAATGTTAGTGTTCGAGGTGTTTAGTCAACAGTTATGGTCAAATGTTAGTGTTCGAGGTGTTTAGTCAACAGTTAAGGGTCAAATGTTAGTGTTCGAGGTGTTTAGTCAACAGTTATGGTCAAATGTTAGTGTTCGAGGTGTTTAGTCAACAGTTAAGGGTCAAATGTTAGTGTTCGAGATGTTTAGTCAACAGTTATGGTCAAATGTTAGTGTTCGAGGTGTTTAGTCAATAGTTAAGGGTCGAATGTTAGTGTTCGAGGTGTTTAGTCAACAGTTAAAGGTCAAACAATATCAAAATGCACTAAGACTAAAATACAAATACAAAATATCCTAATCAGTTTCATATCCACTAATATCAATAGGTTCATCATCGCTATTAACCTCTATAGGTTCTTCTTCATCAACATATTCCTCCCACGTGTCGTCTTCGATTTCCTGGTTTTCATCAATAACCATTTCAAAAGCCATCTCAATACGAAAATGAGCTGGGTCAATCTCGATCTCCTCGGTAGTTGCCAAGTTCTCCGGTTCGGAAACCGTCTCAGTGTTAACCAAAGGTATACTAATGCTCTCGTTGTTTGTAGATAGTGATTCCGAACCCCATAACTCGGGACTCCATCCGTGACGATCATTTATTTCCCAAACGGCTTTCCAACCCTTCATTGATTTCTTCGCACTAATCTCGTCAATGTAGAATACTTTCTTGGCTTGCGATGCTAAAATGTATGGTTCGTCTTCCCACTCAAAGTTTGTCGTGTTAATAAAGGTTACCCCATGTTCTGTCCTTGATTCAGCCATTTTGTACCATTTACAAACGAATAAGACAACTGAGCACCCTTTAGTGTAATTAACCTCCAATATTTTCACTAATTCTCCATAACATGGTCTATCTTCGTACGTGGTACAAACTCCGTAATCCTGCGTCACTCTTTTTTCTCCTTTACCCTTAGTTACCCACTTGACACCATTCACGACACATGAATCGTATCTGTCCACCGCACCAAAAGACATGCTGGCCAAGGATACCATCTCAGTGGTAGCTAATACATCACCTGACTCTTTCATCCCATGAACCTGTCATACATAAATAATACTAAGAACCTCGGACATAAGTAGATTATGTTTAAACCAACGTCTAAAGTACATACCTTTTCCAAAAACCAACTCTTAAACCGTTGACGATGCATAATCTCTATTTCGTCACCCGTTCCCGTAAGTGTGGATTTGTGTTCACTAAAATCATAAATGAATATAAATAAGTTAATGTAAATAAGTTAATGAATATTTATATATATATATATATATATTTATATATTTATATATTTATATATAATATATATATATTTATATATTTATATATATATATATATATATAAAAATATATATATATATATATAATATATATATAAATATATATATTTATATATTTATATATATTTATATATTTATATATAATATATATTTATATATATATTTATATATATATTTATATATTTATATATATATTTATATATTTATATATTTATATATTTATATATATATAGATAAAGAAACGTTACTTACGTCCTATATGGTTCGAGCTCGTCGCAGTTATTCAAAATATACCAACTGACGTGCTCCTTCTGAAGAGCTGGTAAAGCAACTGACTCTTTCTTGCCAATAGGAGTACACTGAGAATTGAAAACGGATATCTCTTTTGGTTCTGGCAGTTGTTCGTTGTATCTCCCTGGATCGTTGAACTTTGTTTTTTCTTCACTAAGATACCGCGATATGAAAGTCAACGTCTCTTCCGCCACGTAACCCTCGGCTATGGAACCCTCAGGCCTAGCCGGGTTTCGAATATACTCTTTCAACTTCTTCAAATACCTTTCAAATGGGTACATCCACCGCATTTGAACCGGACCCCCTAACAACGCTTCATCGTATAAGTGAATCACTAAGTGGATCATGATATCAATAAACGCGGGAGGTAAGATCATTTCTAACTTGCACATCAACCACTTTCGCCTTACCATCCACCAACTCTTTCCTACTCAAGTTCTTGTTACAAACGACTCTAAACACGTTAACTAACCCAATAATTGCGTCGCTAATCGATTTATCATCTAGATGCCCAGGGAGACAACAAACAAAAAGGTACTGCATCATAACATGACAATCATGAGATTTCATTCCAATGATCTTCCCCGTATCGGCGTGAACGTTATTCCTCATACTAGACGCGAATCCATCGGGAAACCTCTGTACCTGTAACCACTCAAGAAACAACTTCCTCTTCTCCGCTGACAACGTATACTTTCCACGTTTTAGAATCGTTTTTTTCCTACTGTTTCCAACCACAATTCTTTCCTGAATTTCATTTTCTCAAGATCTTCCCGCGCCTTAACGTTGTCTTTGTTTGGTTTCCCATCGACTGCTATAACTGTACCGAGAAGAGCATCACACACGTTTTTCTCGCAGTGCATGACATCAATGTTATGTTTCAACAAATTTTCGGACCAATAAGGTAAACGATAGAAAATGCTCTTTTTCTTCCAATTCGTCTGGCGAGAACCTGTAGTCTTCGTGACCTTGCCTCCAAAATCCTTGTGTTTGCCGGGAAACACAATGGGAAGACCATCTAACTGTGTCTGAATACTAGCTGGACTATATTTCTTCGGTCGCTTAGTAAAATTGGTTTTCGGGTACGAAACATAATCTTTTCTAAACCGATGTCCGAAGGGTAACCAACGTCTATGGTCAAAGTAAACCACGCCTTTTTTCACACCCAATGACGGTGTGGAATCCATGCATTCCAGGCAAGCCATGTAACCTTGACCCGACCATCCTGAAGTGTATGACCGAGCAGGGAAATCATTGGTGGTGGACAACAGACAAACCTTCATAGTAAACTCTTGTTTTGTATGGGCATCATACGTAAGGATCCATTTACTCCACAACTCGTCCAACTCATCTATCATAGGGCGGATATAGACATCCATGTCCTTACCGGGCGAACGAGGACCCGGAATCAACAAACAAAGCTGAAAAGTGGTTTCTTTCATGCATACCCACGGTGGCAAGTTATAGACGGTTAATATAACAGACCACATGCTATACGAGTTGTTTTGCATAGAGAAAGGACAAAACCCGTCGATACCGAGACCCAAAAATACATTACGAGGTTCGCTAGCAAACTCAGGGTGTAGCGCTGCAAATCTCTTCCAACTATCACCATCAACAGAATGACGCAACACATCCGGATCGACACTCTTACCGGTATGATGCCAAATCATGTCTTCAGCGGTGTGCTTTGAAGCGTATAGTCGCTGTAACCTGGGAGCAATCGGAAAATAGCGGAGCTTCTTATGTGGTACTTTGATACCCTTCTTTGGGTCACATCTAGACTCGCCACAAACTGGACACTTATCGAGGTCTTTATACTCTTTATAAAATATGGCACAATCGTTCAAACAAACATCGATGGTAATATACCCCATACCCAAGCTTTTCAACTTCTTGTTGCATGAATCATACGAATCGGGCAAAGTGTGAGGTTTGGGCAAAATACGACCAATCAACTCCAATAGCTCGGTGAATGACGTGTTAGTCCACTTGTTCTTTACCTTTACGTGCATAAGCTTGGCAATGAAGTTCAATGAACTCATCGCTTTACAACCCGGATATAATTCTGTCTCCAATTCGTTAAACAGTTTTTCGAAACTACTTGGAATTTCTGCGTCTCTCATCTCGGTGTCACCCTGATGACCGCCAACATCGTAACTGTGTCTCACATCGTCATAAACCTCGGCAATTTCATTAACTCTATTCGGAATAGGGATTTCTTCGGGAACGACCGGCATCTCACCGTGTTTTATCCAAACCCGATACGACTTCATAATCCCTTCATTATAAAGGTGGTTCGTAACCATCCGAGAGGCTAATCGACGATTATTTTTACAATAGTTACACGGGCAATAAATAAGATCTCCATATTGCGAATGTTGTTTTGCATATGCGATAAAACCCAAAACCCCAACAAGATAGTTTGGATCGAATAAATCTGTAGCATCCATCCAACTCTTATCCAAAGCCATCTCTTTACAACAATCTTAGATAACTAGACAACTACATTCATATGAAAATAAAATAAATAATTATTACAACCCAATTGATAAAATGAAAAAAAAAATTACAAAACAATGAATATAAATAACACAAATTACAAATCGATGGCTTGAATATAAATACAAACCAATAAATAAATAAAATTACATCCCAAATAAATAAATAAATTAATAAATTTCCATCATAATAAATAAATAAATAAAATTACAACACAATAAATATATAAACAATTTCACATAAATAAATACACAAATAAAAAAATATATGAAATATAATATATGAAATAAATGAATGTATGCATGATTTATACACAATATATAACAAGACAATCAAAAAATATACAAAATAATAACCTATATATATAGCAACTAATACACAATTCAAAATTCATGCATAAAAAAATAAATTAAAAAGTTTGAAATTTTAAGAAAATACCTTGAATTGGTGGAAGAAATTGGATATTGATGATGAAGTCCCAACCTTGATAATGTAATAATACACCTAAAGCCATAACATTGCAAGAATTACACCAAATATGATCATAAAAAAAAAAATCAAGAATTTACCTAATATTTGTAGATGAAATTGTGTGTTGATGATGCCCCACCTTGATTATAAGCCTGCAAATGATTAGATATGAATTGGAGAAGGTATTGCAAAAAAATTGAATGAGTTTGATTGATGTTTTTAGGAGAAATTGGGAGAAAAAAATGGGGTTTTTGGGGTTTAAGGAGATAAAAATACAGGCTGTTCGCATATATGCACGTCAAATTTACCGACGACACGTAAAGTCGTCGGTAAACTTAACGTGTCGTCGCTAAAAACAAGAAATTAACGACGACTTTTCAAACTGTCGGTAATTTACCGACGACAAATCCAAGCAAAAAAAATTTAAAAAAAAAAATTTAAATAACGACGGCTTTTCGGCGTTTACCCACGACCATAGTCGTCAGTAAATTACCGGCGGAAGGTTTCTCGTGGGTAACCGTATGTCGTCGGTAATTAACAAAAGTTTACCGACGACTTTACGTGTCGTCGGTAAACAGTCGTGGGTAAATCCCCGATCTGTAGTAGTGTAGGTGTCTTCTAAATATATGGATTCTTTGGGAAAAACTTTTAAGAATTGGGAGTACTAGATCCTGCAAATTGATGATGCAACTAGAGTGATGATGCAGCTTGAGAATAGTATAAGGAATTGATGGCTTGGACTTTTGACTCTAGCTCCATAAATACCGCTTTCAGTTTCTTAAGATCCTCCGTATTTAGACTACTTATTGGTGCACTCCACCAATAATTACCACTATTGAAATTGGAAATTTTATCCAGTTTCTTGCGATGTTCTTTTTCAAGATCGATGTGGTCGTTTAGTAATTTGAGTTGATCATTGTTTAATCGAACACTATTGTTGCTATTTGCATGTATTATTTGATTGGTTTCGACTTCTAGTGATGGATGATTCTGAGAGTAAAACTTATCAACAACTGAAGTAATATCAGGTACTCCAAATGAGAAAACTTTGTTTCCTGGTGAACAGACAGATACGCCAATTTCAACACCACATAAAGTGGCAAGTTCACTGGCCTTTTTAAATACACCACTTCTGCGCTTTGAGAATGTCACATACCGGTGACTCTCCTTCTCTATATATTTTATAGGAATCTTTTTTCGACCACTAGCCTTCTTTATCTTTGGAACAACTTCCATTGAAATAAAGATATTTTAGAAGAGATGAGTGACCTAAAGGCTCACATATAAGAGTTATTTATAGAGATTTTTCTAGAATTTTGATTTTCCATAAAATGGTGTGAATATCAGATTTGTTACATAAAATTATATGGATATAGAAATAATATAATGTCCATTAATCATTAAAAATTAATGATATACATTCATATCCTTAAAATTATGAACTAGGTATAAATTTAAAAATTATTTATGATTATTAATTGTATACGGTGCATAATGTATATCCAAAATATTAAGTAATGAAGTTTCATGATTATCTTTTTCAGAGTATGATATGTACTTAATCATTTACTAGTATTAGATTAAAAAAAAAGCTATAAGTTAAATTCATATCAAAACATGTATATGATACTAAGAATATAGCTATCATTAATTAATTTTATAAATGAAATTTTTTTGACTAATTTTTATTAAATAAGCCGGATAAGATAAATATTAAATTAATAATGGGAATATCGAAAAATGAAGGAAAAATAAAAAGATAATAATGATAATCAAATTTTTTACTTATCATGTTATTTTCAACATGTTTTATATCATTTTTAAAATTTATTGCAATGGTTTTATTTTAATTTTTAATTTGCTACATGTTATAAACCATTATTTAATTTTATTTTGGTAGTGGTATAACTAATTATTCACTAGTAAATATTATAAGAAATGGTTTGGTCTAAATTTCATGATTAGTATATAATCTTAAATTAAACCACGTCAATACAAAATATTTTTATTTTAACTAGCAATAAAATATTGTGTATGTAATAAAAAAATTCTCTATATAATCAAACGTATTGCAATAATTAAAAAAACCCCATTTAGAATAGTACAATATATTCTTGCACATACAAAGTATCATATAAAGTAACTCAAAAAATAAACCATAGCTAAAAGTTTCATTTGTAATGTATTTTGAACAGTTACAATGGTTTTATTAATAATTAATACATTTAGTAAATGGAAAACCATATTTTTCTATGATCGAACGATATCCGGTACTATCAAACCATTCTTCGGTAATTTCTTTATTGAGCTATGTTTGTTGCATAAATATATATATATATATATATATATATATATATATATATATATATATATATATATATTTGTTATTCATTACTGAACATGTTATAAGTAACAATAATAGCTTCTTGTAAGTCACACTGAAGGGCAATTAAAACGTCTTTGTCATCCCATAACTGCAAGTTTGTTAGGAGACTCCTCAAACATTCAACTTTTTGACCTACAACGTTGTAGCGCTAAAAAATCGAATTTCAATGTGGATTGTGATATATAAGTTTGTTTCAAACACTTCCATGTTAGAGCTCTTCATTCTAAGTAAAACACATAACTGTTTTTGAACCTCGTTACATCATTATATGATAACCAGTTTGCATAACAATAGCTTTCCAAGACAACAATGACCTTGCTATAGTTTGGGGTTATGTTTATAGTACCTCTCAAGTGTTTTAGGAATCTTCGAAATGCAATCATTTGTTCATTACTCAGCTTGTAGGTATACCGACTAAGACTACTGTATAACGGGCATTTTCCAGGACACGATTACCGACGACACAAGTTTACCAACGAAACACATCGTCGTTAAATTACCGATGACAAACATTCGTAGTTAACGAAGGAAAACGTCGTCGCCATTTTTTGTTTTTGTTGCTTGAATCGTCGTCGCTAAATATAGCGACAACAATATTTCGTCGGTAAAATGAAATAGACGGATGAATTTATTTACCGATGACACGTTACTCGTCGGTAAAAAAGAAACGTATTTATTGAGGACAGACTATTTTTCATCACCAAAAAATCCCAAAACCCCATTTTTCTCCCATTTTCTCCCAAAAACCTTAATCAGATTCATTCGAATTTTTTCCAATTCATCTTGCACCATTTCCATGTTCACAATCAAGGTGGGTCATACTCAATACACAATTTCATCCACGAATATTAGGTAATTTCTTGAAATACAATTTTATTTTATTTTATTGTGTGTAATTCTTACAATATTATGTGATTAGGTTAAGCAATACATTACCAAGGTGGGACTTGATCATCAATCTCCAATTTCTCCCACCAAAGCAAGGTATTTTTTTAAAATTTCAAACGTTTTAATATTTTTTTTATATTGGATTATGATTTGTGTATTAGTTGCTATAAGATATGATTATGTATATTTTTTTATTGTCTAGATAATTATTAAGTGTAAATCATGCATATGTTTATTTATTTCTATTATGTTCTCATATATTTTTGTATTTGTGTAATTAATTATAAAAATTGCTTATGTATTTATTGTGTTGTAATTTTATTTATTTATGGTGTTGTAATTTTATTTATTTATTGGTTTGTAATTATATTCAAGCTATTGGTTTGTAATTTGTATTATTTTATTCATTTTTTTGTAATTTTTATTCATTTTATTAATTGGATTGTAATAATTATTTATTTTATTTTCATATGAATGTAGTTGTCTAGTTATATGAACTTGTTGCTAAGAGATCGCTTGGGGTTCGGATAAGAGTTGAATCAATACGACGGATTATCTAACACCAGAATATATTTTGGGGGTTATGGAATTTATCAAATATGTTAAACCACAAAAAGATTATAGAGATCATACGTTTTGCCCATGTAACTATTGTAAAAATTATCGTCGATTACCCACCCAAACGGCTAGGGGCAACCTTTTTACAAATGGGTTTATGCATTCGTATCAGGTTTGGATAAAACACGATGAAAAGTTAGTCATTCCCGAAGAAAATCCTATTCCGAATATAGTTAATGAAATGGCTGATGTTTGTGACGATTTAAGACACAGTTACGATGTTGGCGGACATCAGGGTGAAACCGAGATGAGAGACGCAGATATTCCAAGTCGGAGCAGTTTCGAAAAACTGTTCGATGAATTAGAGACAGAATTATATCCTGGTTGTACAGCGATGAGTTCCTTGAACTTCATTACCAAGCTTATGCACGTAAAAGTAAATAACAAGTGGACTAACACGTCATTCACCGAGCTACTTGAGTTGGTTGGTCGTATTTTGCCCAAACCTCACAATTTGCCCGATTCTTATGATGCATGCAACAAGAAGTTGAAAAGTTTGGGTATGGGGTATATTACTATGGATGTCTATTTGAACGATTGTGTTATTTTTTACAAAGAGAATAAAGACCTCAACAAGTGTCCAGTATGTAGCGAGTCTAGATGGGACCCAAAGAAGGGTAACAAAGTACCGCATAAGAAGCTCTGTTACATTCCGATTGCCCTGAGATTGTAGCGACTATACGCTTTGAAGCACACCGTTGAAGACATGATATGGCACCATACTGGAAAGAGTACCGATCCAGTTATGTTACGTCATCTAGTTGACGGTGATAATTAAAAACGATTAGCAGAGTTACATCCAGAGTTTGCCAGTGAACCTCGGAATGTGTATTTGGGCCTGGGTATCGATGGTTTTTGTCTGTTTTCTATGCAGAACAACTCGTATAGCATGTGGCCTGTCATATTGACCGTCTATAACTTGTCACTGTGGGTATGCATGAAGAAAACCACATTTCAGCTTTGTTTGTTGATTCTGGGTTCCCGCTCACCCGGAAAGGACATGGATGTCTTTCTCCGTCCTGTTATAGATGAGTTGGACATGTTGTGGAGAACAAGGTTCCCTACATATGATGCCCATACAAAGCAAGTGTTTACTATGAACGTTTGTTTGTTGTCCACGACCAATGATTTCCCAGCTCGGTCATACACTTTAGGATGGTCGGGTCAAGGTTACATGGCTTGCCCAGAATGCATGGATTCTACTCTGTCATTGAGGGTGGAGAAAGGGGTGGTTTATTTTGATCAAAGACGTTGGCTACCTCATGGACATTGGTTTAGAAGAGATAAGGTTTTGTACCCGAATTCCGATTATAGGCTCCTACCGAGGAAACATACTCCTGCTAATATTCAGACACAGTTAGATGGGCTTCTCATTGTGTTTCCTTGTAAACAAAAGGATTTTGGAGGCAAGGTGACGAAGAAAATAGGTCATCGCGAATCCAACTGGAAGAAAAAGAGTATTTTATATCGTTTGCCTTATTGGTCGGAAAATGTGTTAAAACATAACATCGATGTAATGCATTGCGAGAAGAATGTGTGCGACAGTTTGCTTGGTACAATTATAGGACTTTATGGGAAAATAAAAAAAACGTTAAGGCGAGAATGGATCTTAAGAATATGAACATCAGGAAAGAGTTATGGTTGACATCAAGAGGAGGTAAAGTGATACTAAATCGAGGAAAGTATACGTTGTCAGCGGAGAAGAGGAAGATTTTTCTTGAGTGGTTACAGGCATAGAGGTTTACCGATGGTTTCGCGTCTAGTATGAGGAATAATGTTCAAGCTGATACGGGGAAGATTATTGGAATGAAATCTCATGATTGTCACGTTATGATGCAGTATCTTTTCGTTTGTTGTCTCCCTGGTCTTCTAGATGATAAACCAATTAGCGATGCGATTATTGGGTTAGCTAACGTGTTTAGAGTCATTTCTAACAAGAATCTGAGTAGCAAAGAGTTGGAAGACGGTAAGGCGAGAGTGGTTAAAGTGATGTGCAAACTAGAAATGATCTTGCCTCCCGCGTTTTTTGATGTAACGATCCACTTAGTGATACACTTATACGATGATGCATTGCTAGGGGGCCGAGTTCAAATGCGGTGGATATACCCATTTGAAAGGTATTTGAAAAAGTTGAAAGAGTATATTTGAAACCCGGCTAGGCCAGAGGGTTCCATAGCAGAGGGTTACGTGGCGGAAGAGGCGTTGACCTTCATATCACGGTATTTTAGTGAAGAAAAAATAAATTTCAACGATCCCGGTAGATACAACGAACCACTGCCAGAACCAAAAGAGTTGTCCGTTTTCAAGTCTCAGTGTACTCCAGTTGGCAAGAAAGAGTCTGGTGTTTTACCACCTCAGGAGAAGGAACACATTAGTTCGTATATTTTAAATAATTAAGACGAACTCGAAACATATAGGACATAAGTAACGTTTACTTATTTATATTTATATTTATATTTATATTTATATTTATATTTATATTTATATTTATATTTATATTTATATTTATATTTATATTTATATTTATACTTATATTTATATTTATAGGCATATTTATAGGCATATTTATATGTAAATATATTTATATTTATATTTTTATTTATATTTTTATTTTTATTTATATTTGTATTTATATTTATAATTATATTTATATTTATATTTATATATATATAAATATTTATACTTATATTTATATTTATATCTATATTTATATTTATATCTATATCTATATCTATATCTATATCTATATCTATATCTATATCTATATTTATATTTATATTTATATTTATATTTATATTTATATTTATATTTATATTTATATTTATATTCATAATTATATATATATTTATACTTATATTTATATTTATATTTATATTTATATATATATTTATATTTATACTTATACTTATATTAATTTATTTATATTCATTTACGTTTTTAGTGAACACAAATCCACACTTCCGGGAACTAGTAGCGAAATAGAGAACATGCACCGTCAAATGTTTAAGGGATGGTTTTTGGAAAAGGTATGTAACTTTAGACATTGGTTTAATATCTATTTATTTTCAAAGTATTAAGTATTATTTTTGCATGACAGATTCATGGAAAGAAATCCCGTGGTGATGTATTAGCTACCACTAAGATGGTATCCTTGGCAAGCTTGTCTTATGGTGCGGTGCATCACTACAGCAGGTCGAGGATTTACCGACGACAGCTGTCGTCGGTAAAAAGTACAATTTCGTCGGTAAAATTGTTTACCGACGACCACTCGTCGGTAAGCTGTCGTCCCTAGAAGTTGGTCGGTAAAATCAAGCTTACCGACGGCGCATTTGGCTTCTCGTCGATAAACATTATATTTTACCGACGAAAAACATTTTGTCGGTAAACTATCTCTTACCGACGACTATTTGTTTGGTCGCCGGTAATAAGCATTACTTTACCGACGACGTATGTTGTCGGTAAATAAATATTTTACCGACGACAATGTTGTCGGTATCCTAGTAAATAAATTTTTTTATTTTTATTCAAATTGTTTACCGACGACATTCATCACATGAATGTCGTCGGTATACTTTAGTATTTTATTTTTTTTTGAAAAATATTACCGACGACATTCATCCCATGAATGTCGTCGTTATACTTTTTTTTTTTTTTTAAAAACTTTACCGACGACATGCATGTGATGAATGTTGTCGGTATTCTTATTATTTTTTTTTTTATATATTTTTGTTTATATTTTTTAATTTTAATTTTAATTTTAATTTAATTTGGTTTTTCGTTTTTAAAAAAAATAATGTAATAGAAATCATGAATATAACGTGAAAACTGGAATTATATTCATAAAATATAAATAAACCCGGGCAATAAAGTCAAACCCCGGGAATAAAGTCAAACCCCGGGAACAAAGTCAAACTCCCGGAGTTAAAAGTCAAAATATTACATAAAAACTTAAATAAAAGTCATGAATATAAACGTAAATAAAATCAAAGTCGTAAATAAACATAGGAAAATATTAATCAATCACGGGCCCGAAAGATCTTCTCCTCGATCACTAGCTTCACTCTCTTCATCTTCATCTTCATCTTCATCGGAGACCGGATCGAGACCATTTTTTTCACGAGATTCGTTGAGGCCTTTGAGCATCTTCGCGAAAAAATCATCGGACCTAGAGGAGGAGCTCGGTGGAGCATCGTCATCCGGCATAGGAGGTAATCCTTGGACTGCGCGGAGCTCGTTCATCCCGTCAAATATCCGCTGGATCTTTCTCGCATTCTTCTTAGCGAGCTCGTCCGAAACAGGCGGCTTCGGGTCCTTCTTTTTCTTGAAGACACCTCCGATTGACGGGATCCAATGTCTGCTCTTAGCCGGTTTCATCACCTCCTGAACCGTCTCCTTTAACGCTCCTATCTGCTCCTCCACTGGAACATCATCAGCCGATTGGGACCCCGTCTCGATAACCCGATCCCTAAGCTTCTCCCGATAAACTCCCTGTAATAAAATTTCAAATAAATAATTAATAAAAATAACAAAGAAATAAATTTAAAGTTAAATACTTAATTTTAAACAATAAAAAGTAAAATAAAATACTTACACTAGCCTGCTCCCATCTATCATCGACCCATTTGCCCTTCGCCCCGTCATAGCCCAAGTACTCGAAGTATCCGCCCAACGGTGGAAGTGGGACCTCCTCTTGGGTCTGCTCGTCGATAAAGCTCAGGGGCTCCTTCGTGTCAATCTTCAGCTTACCCTATAAAATATACATAAAAAATTATAATTATTAAAAATTTAAATTAAATAACTAATAACTTTAAATTTTACTTTAATAAATTATACCTCGATAATCTCGTGGCGGGTCTGGGTTTAGTTCCGAGAACCTGACTTGTTCGGCTTCTTCTGGTTCTGCCGATTCTTCTTATTAATCTCCGCCTGAGCCTGTTACGATTCAAGATAAAAAATTAATTAAACACTAATTTAATAATAAAATAATTAATTTAAGATTTTACCTTCTTCTGAGGGTCATTCATCATCTCTTCGGTCAACTTCCAGTGATCGGGTAGCACATCCGGGGGACACTCGCCCGTGCCCAAGTAATCAGCCTTCAGGTCGCTCTTCCACCGCCTGTAGGCTGCGGACTGAGACTGCGTTAGCTTCCCGCTGATTAAGGGCCAATCTCTGCGGGCCCTCCATTCTTCGAGGTTGAAGAACTCCTCCAGTTTTCCGAGAATCGAGACTTTAAGTCCCCTTGGCACAGCACTCCACGATCTGTAGTAGGGGGGGACTGTTTCACGAACCGCGAGACCCACCACTTGGGCCACGTGTTTCCCATATTCTCCGTATGGGTTCCACGTGTCATCTAAAATGCAGAAGTCCACTGGAAGGGGCCCATCTAGCTTCTCCTTCGCATCGTTTGCGGTTTTGAGGGTCGAGACATTTCGGGGTCTCCTCTTTCGCCTAACTGTTTAATAAAATTATGTTAAATAGATTACTAACATATATTAAATGAATTTTATAAAATAATAAATATTACCGGGTGGCTGGTTACCGTCATTGAGGTTTGGGGGTTGATTCCGATTCGGATCTTCACCGCTCCCATCACCCCGGTGGTAATTGGACATCACATCGGCCATCTGTAATTTAAATAAAATTAATAAAATTGCATTTTAGACCTTTTTTTATTAAAAATTACAAAAATACCCGTGTAAATTTGAAAAATAATATTTTTTAAGTCCTTATATGTTATATAATTACAAAAAAAGCCCTAAAGTCCATAATATTTTTTTTCTAAGTTTTTAAATTTGCAATTTAGTCCTTATACATTATTTATATAAAAAAAATACCCTAAAGTCCATATACATTTTTTGTTCTAATTTTATAATTTGCAATTTAGTCCCTAAATTTGATATATTTACAAAAAATACCCTAAAGTCATAAAAATTACCAAGTTTATTAAATTGCATTTTAGTCCTCAATAAATTGCATTCTAGTCCACTAATTATTCTTATTTACAAAAAAAATCGTAAATTTAACAAACACCTAAAGTAATAAACATACACAAATTTGAAAAAATGAATCCCATAACACAAATCTATTGTTTAATCCAATAACATGAACAAATTAACAAAAAATCCAAAAATTATTCAAAACCCTAATTTTGCCAAAAATTACAAAAACTTCTAATTACATGGTGTATTTAACTAACAAAAACGTTTAAACAAACACTAACATTAACATAATAACTCGGAAATCATAAAAACACATATACAAATCCGGAAAAAAAATGCAATTCTTAAAAAAAAAAAAAAATAGAGTTTTGATAGGATTTCGTGTACCTATTACGTGAAATTTGTGTTGAGGATGTCCAGGAATCCATGCCACGCAAGAAAGGAAGAATGACAAAAACAACAAAAAAGTTAGGATTTGATTTAGAAAAATAGGAAAAAAATTGAAAAACCAATTGATTTTGGCATGAAAACACTTACATTTGATGTAGTTTGCTTGTGGGGATGCCTCGGAATAGCTCCTTGTTGCTCGGAATCGAATTTCTGGAGAGTGTTTTGAAGCTTTTGTGTTTCAGAAATGAGCTCGGTAGGGTTTAATAGATAAATTGTTTACCGACGACACGAAAGTCGTCGGTAAACAGGTCAAACTTGTCGGTAACAGTGACACGCGTCAAACAGTCGTACGCACGACTGTTGCGTGTCCTGGTTTACCGACGACTTCTTTTCGCAAGTCGTCGGTAAATCCTTGGGCGGGAAAAATGAACCGCCCATTTTGGCCAATAAAATTTCGATTTGGGTTTACCGACGACTAGGTTCCTTGAATGTCGTCGTTAAAGCTTTACCGACAACATTCATACATTGAATGTCGTCGGTAAATATTTAACGACAACATTCAAGTCAAGAATGTCGTCGGTAAAGCTTTAAATGTCGTCGGTAAACCCTTTTTTTTTAAATTATTTTTTACGTGATTTCTTTTCTTTTTCTATTCTTATTGGAATTAAGATATACACACACAAATTTGTTTGAGGTGTTTGGTCAACAGTTAGGGTCAAACTTGAGTGTTCGAGGTGTTTAGTCAACATTTATGGTCAAATGTTAGTGTTCGAGGTGTTTAGTCAACAGTTTAGGGTCAAACTTGAGTGTTCGAGGTGTTTAGTCAACAGTTTAGGGTCAAACTTGAGTGTTCGAGGTGTTTAGTCAACAGTTAGGGTCACACTTGAGTGTTCGAGGTGTTTAGTCAACAGTTATGGTCAAATGTTAGTGTTCGAGGTGTTTAGTCAACAGTTTAGGGTCAAACTTGAGTGTTCGAGGTGTTTAGTCAACAGTTATGGTCGAACTTGAGTGTTCGAGGTGTTTAGTCAACAGTTAGGGTCAAACTTGAGTGTTCGAGGTGTTTAGTCAACAGTTATGGTCAAATGTTAGTGTTCGAGGTGTTTAGTCAACAGTTTAGGGTCAAACTTGAGTGTTCGAGGTGTTTAGTCAACAGTTATGGTCGAACTTGAGTGTTCGAGGTGTTTAGTCAACAGTTAGGGTCAAACTTGAGTGTTCGAGGTGTTTAGTCAACAGTTTAGGGTCAAACTTGAGTGTTCGAGGTGTTTAGTCAACAGTTAGGGTCAAACTTGAGTGTTCAAGGTGTTTAGTCAACAGTTAGGGTCAAACTTGAGTGTTCGAGGTGTTTAGTCAACAGTTAGGGTCAAACTTGAGTGTTCGAGGTGTTTAGTCAACAGTTAGGGTCAAACTTGAGTGTTCGAGGTGTTTAGTCAACCGTTATGGTCAAATGTTAGTGTTCGGGGTGTTTAGTCAACAGTTAGGGTCAAATGTTAGTGTTCGAGGTGTTTAGTCAACAGTTATGGTCAAACTTGAGTGTTCGGGTGTTTAGTCAACAGTTATGGTCAAAATGCACTAAGACTAAAAAACAAATACAAAATATCCTAATCAGTTTCATATCCACTAATATCTATAGGTTCATCATCGCTATTAACCTCTATAGGTTCTTCTTCATCACCATATTCCTCCCACGTGTCGTCTTCGATTTCCTGGTTTTCATCAATAACCATTTCAAAAGCCATCTCAATACGAAAATGAGCTGGGTCAATCTCTATCTCCTCGGTAGTTGCCAAGTTCTCCGGTTCGGAAACCGTCTCAGTGTTACCCAAAGGTATACTAATGCTCTCGTTGTTTGTAGATATTGATTCCGAACCCCATAAATCGGGACTCCATCCGTGACGATCATTTATTTCCCAAACGGCTTTCCAACCCTTCATTGATTTCTTCGCACTAATCTCGTCAATGTAGAATACTTTCTTCGCTTGCGATGCTAAAATGTATGGTTCGTCTTCCCACTCAAAGTTTGTCGTGTTAATAAAGGTTACCCCATGTTCTGTCCTTGATTCAGCCATTTTGTACCATTTACAAACGAATAAGACAACTGAACACCCTTTAGTGTAATTAACCTCCAATATTTTCACTAATTCTCCATAACATGGTCTATCTTCGTACGTGGTACAAACTCCGTAATCCTGCGTCACTCTTTTTTCTCCTTTACCCTTAGTTACCCACTTGACACCATTCACGACACATAAATCGTATCTGTCCACCGCACCAAAAGACATGTTGGCCAAGGATACCATCTCAGTGGTAGCTAATACATCACCTGACTCTTTCATCCCATGAACCTGTAATACATAAATAATAGTAAGAACCTCGGACATAAGTAGATTATGTTTAAACCAACGTCTAAAGTACATACCTTTTCCAAAAACCAACTCTTAAACCGTTGACGATGCATAATCTCTATTTCGTCACCCGTTCCCGTAAGGGTGGATTTGTGTTCTCTAAAATCATAAATGAATATAAATAAGTTAATGTAAATAGGTTTATATATATATATTTATATTTATTTATATATATATATATATATATATATATATATATATATATATATATATATATATATATATATATATAAATATTTATATATATAAAATATATATATATATATATATATAAATATATATATATATATAAATATATATATATATATAAATATATATATATATATAAATATATATATATATATATATATATAAATATTTATATATATAAATATTTTTATATATATATATATTTATATATATATATATATAAATATATATATATATTTATATATATATATATAAATATATATATATATATATATAAATATATATATATATAAATATATATATATATATAAATATTTATATATATATATATATATATTTATATATATATATATATATATATTTATATATATATATATTTATATATATATATTTATATATATATATATATTTATATATTTATAAATAAGTAAACGTTACTTACGTCCTATATGGTTCGAGCTCGTCGCAGTTATTCAAAATATACCAACTGACTTGCTCCTTCTGAAGAGCTGGTAAAGCAACTGACTCTTTCTTGCCAATAGGAGTACACTGAGAATTGAAAACGGATATCTCTTTTGGTTCTGGCAGTTGTTCGTTGTATCTCCCTGGATCGTTGAACTTTGTTTTTTCTTCACTAAGATACCGCGATATGAAAGTCAACGTCTCTTCCGCCACGTAACCCTCGACTATGGAACCCTCAGGCCTAGCCGGGTTTCGAATATACTCTTTCAACTTCTTCAAATACCTTTCAAATGGGTACATCCACCGCATTTGAACCGGGCCCCCTAACAACGCTTCATCATATAAGTGAATCACTAAGTGGTGATCATGATATCAAAAAACGCGGGAGGTAAGATCATTTCTAACTTGCACATCACTTCAACCACTTTCGCCTTACCATCCACCAACTCTTTCCTACTCAGGTTCTTGTTACAAACGACTCTAAACACATTAACTAACCCAATAATTGCGTCGCTAATCGATTTATCATCTAGAAGCCCAGGGAGACAACAAACAAAAAAGTACTGCATCATAACATGACAATCATGAGATTTCATTCCAATGATCTTCCCCGTATCGGCGTGAACGTTATTCCTCATACTAGACGCGAATCCATCGGGAAACCTCTGTACCTGTAACCACTCAAGAAACAACTTCCTCTTCTCCGCTGACAACGTATACTTTCCACGTTTTAGAATCGTTTTTTTTCCTTCTGTTGCCAACCACAATTCTTTCCTGAATTTCATTTTCTCATGATCTTCCCGCGCCTTAGCGTTATCTTTGTTTGGTTTCCCATTGACTGCTATAATTGTACCGAGAAGAGCATCACACACGTTTTTCTCGAAGTGCATGACATCAATGTTATGCTTCAACAGATTTGCGGACCAATAAGGTAAACGATAGAAAATACTCTTTTTCTTCCAATTCGTCTGGCGAGGACCTGTAGTCTTCGTGACCTTGCCTCCAAAATCCTTGTGTTTGCCGGGAAACACAATGGGAAGACCATCTAACTGTGTCTGAATACTAGCTGGACTATATTTCTTTGGTCGCTTAGTAAAATTGGTTGCCGGGTACGAAACATTATCTGATCTAAACCGATGTCTGAAGGGTAACCAACGTCTATGGTCAAAGTAAACGACACCTTTTGTCACACCCAATGAAGGTGTGGAATCCATGCATTCCGGGCAAGCCATGTAACCTTGACCCGACCATCCTGAAGTGTATGACCGAGCGGGGAAATCATTGGTGGTGGACAACAGACAAACCTTCATAGTAAACTCTTGTTTTGTATGGGCATCATACGTAAGGATCCCTTTACTCCACAACTCGTCCAACTCATCTATCATAGGGCGGAGGTAAACATCCATGTCCTTACCGGGCGATCGAGGACCCGGAATCAACAAACAAAGCTGAAAAGTGGTTTCCTTCATGCATACCCACGGTGGCAAGTTATAGACGGTTAATATGACAGGCCACATGCTATACGAGTTGTTTTGCATAGAGAAAGGACAAAACCCGTCGATACTGAGACCCAAAAATACATTACGAGGTTCACTAGCAAACTCAGGGTGTAGCGATGCAAATCTCTTCCAACTATCACCATCAACAGGATGACGCAACACATCCGGATCGGCACTCTTACCGGTATGGTGCCAAACCATGTCTTCAGCGGTGTGCTTTGAAGCGTATAGTCGCTGTAACCTGGGAGCAATCGGAAAATAGCGGAGCTTCTTATGTGGTACTTTGATACCCTTCTTTGGGTCCCATCTAGACTCGCTACAAACTGGACACTTATCGAGGTCTTTATACTCTTTATAAAATATGGCACAATCGTTCAAACAAACATCGATGGTAATATACCCCATACCCAAGCTTTTCAACTTCTTGTTGCATGAATCATATGAATCGGGCAAAGTGTGAGGTTTGGGCAAAATACGACCAATCAACTCCAATAGCTCGGTGAATGACGTGTTAGTCCACTTGTTCTTTACCTTTACGTGCATAAGCTTGACAATGAAGTTCAATGAACTCATCGCTTTACAACCGGGATATAATTCTGTCTCCAATTCGTTAAACAGTTTTTCGAAACTACTTGGAATTTCTGCGTCTCTCATCTCGGTTTCACCCTGATGACCGCCAACATCGTAACTGTGTCTCACATCGTCATAAACCTCGGCAATTTCATTAACTCTATTCGGAATAGGGATTTCTTCGGGAACGACCGGCTGCTCACCGTGTTTTATCCAAACCCGATACGACTTCATAATCCCTTCATTATAAAGGTGGTTCGTAACCGTCCGAGAGGCTAATCGACGATTATTTTTACAATAGTTACACGGGCAATAAATAAGATCTCCAAATTGCGAATGTTGTTTTGCATATGCGATAAAACCCAAAACCCCAACAAGATAGTTTGGATCGAATAAATCCGTTGCATCCATCCAACTCTTATCCGAAGCCATCTCTTTACAACAATCTTAGATAAATAGACAACTACATTCATATGAAAATAAAATAAAAAATTATTACAACCCAATTGATAAAATGAAAAAAAAAATTACAACACAATGAATATAAATAACACAAATTACAAACCAATGGCTTGAATATAAATACAAACCAATAAATAAATAAAATTACATCACAAATAAATAAATAAATAAATAAAATTACATCATAATAAATAAATAAATAAAATTACAACACAATAAATATATAAACAATTTCACATAAATAAATACACAAATACAAAAATATATGAAACATAATATATGAAATAAATGAATGTATGCATGATTTATACACAATATATAACAAGACAATCAAAAAATATACAAAATAATAACCTATATATAGCAACTAATACACAATTCAAAATTCATGCATAAAAAATTAAATTAAAAAGTTTGAAATTTTAAGAAAATACCTTGAATTGGTGGAAGAAATTGGATATTGATGATGAAGTCCCAACCTTGATAATGTAATAATAAACCTAAACCCATAACATTGCAAGAATTACACCAAATATGATCATAATAAAAAAAAAATTCAAGAATTTACCTAATATTTGTAGATGAAATTGTGTGTTGATGATGCCCCACCTTGATTATAAACTTGCAAATGGTTAGAGATGAATTGGAGAAGGTATTGCAAAAAATTTGAATGAGTTTGAATGATGTTTTTGGGAGAAATTGGGAGAAAAAAATGGGGTTTTTGGGGTTTAAGGAGAAAAAAATACAGGCTGTTCGCATATATGCACGTCAAATTTACCGACGACACGTAAAGTCGTCGGTAAACGTAAAGTCTCGTCGTTAAAATCTACACTTTACCGACGACTTTCCTATTTGTCGGTAACTTACCGACGACAATTCCAAGCAAAAAAAAAATAAAAAAAAAGAAAATAAATGACGACGGCGTTTTGCTTGTTACCGACGAGACAAGTCGTCGGTAAACTACCGGCGACAGCTTTCTCGTGGGTAATTACCTGTCGTCGGTAAATCTGAAACAATTACCGACGACTTTACGTGTCGTCGGTAAACTGTCGTGGGTAAATCCCCGATCTGTAGTAGTGCATAGATACGATTCATGTGTTGTAAATGGTGTCAAGTGGGTAACTACGGGTAAAGAATAAAAAAAATAACGCAGGATTACAGAGTTTGTACCATGTACGATGAAAGACCTTATTACGGTGAATTATTGAAAACCTTGGAGGTTAATTACAGTAAAGGGTGCTCAGTGGTCTTATTTATTTGTAAGTGGCAGAGAATGGGTGATGCAAGGGCAGAGCACGGGGTAACCTTTATCAACACATCAAAATTTGATTGGGAAAACGAACCATACATTTTCGCATCCCAGGCCAAGAAAGTGTTTTACATTGACGGGATTTAGTGCAAAGAAATCAATGAATGGTTAGAAAGCCGTTTGGGAGATAAATTATCGTCACGGATGAAGTCCCGAGTTATGGGGTTCAGAATCACTACCTATTATTGACGAGAGCATCGGGATATATTTGGTTAACACTGGGACGGTTTCCGATCCGCTGAACTTGGCAACTACTGAGGAGATTGAGATTGACCCATCTCATTTTCGTATTGATTTGGCGTTTGATATTGTTATTGATGAAAATGAGGAAATTGATGATGAAACGTGGGAAGAATATGGGAATGAAAAAGAACCTATCTAGGTTGATAGAGATGATGAACCTATAGATAATAGTGGATGTGAAACTGATTAGGGAGAGTTTTTATCGAGTTTTGAATTTGATTGAATGTTTTTTCGGATTTGTCTCTAATAGTTGACGAAATATCCCCAATCACTCACATTTGACTCTAATAGTTGACTAAATGTCCCCAACGACTACATTTGACTCTAATAGTTGACTAAATACCCCCCAACGACTACATTTGACTCTAATAGTTGACTATATACCCCCAACAACTACATTTGACTCTAATAGTTGACTAAATACACCAAACACTCAAGTTTGACTCTAATAGTTGACTAAATACACCAAACACTCAAGTTTGACTCTAATATTTTACCAAATACCCCCAATCACTCACATTTGACTCTAATAGTTGAATAAATACCCCCAATGACTACATTTATATCTAATAGTTGACTAAATACCCCCAACGACTACATTTGACTCTAATAGTTGACTAAATACACCAAACACTCAAGTTTGACTCTAATAGTTGAGTAAATACCCCCAACGACTACATTTGACTCTAATAGATGACTAAATACACCAAACACTCAAGTTTGACTCTAATGGTTGACTATATACACCAAACACTCAAGTTTGACTCTAATAGTTGACTAAATACCCCCAACGACTACATTTGACTCTAATAGTTGACTAAATACCCCCAACGACTACACTTGACTCTAATAGTTCACTAAATACCCCAAACACTCAAGTTTGACTCTAATAGTTGACTAAATACACCAAACACTCAAGTTTGACTCTAATAGTTGACTAAATACCCCCAACGATTACATTTGACTCTAATAGTTGTCTAAATACACCAAACACTCAAGTTTGACTCTAATAGTTGACTAAATACACCAAACACTCATGTTTGAATCTAATAGTTGACTAAATACCCCCAACGACTACATTTGGCTCTAGTAGTTGACTAAATACCCCCAACGACTACATTTGACTGTAATAGTTGACTAAATACACCAAACACTCAAGTTTGACTCTAATAGTTGACTAAATACCTCCAACGACTACATTTGACTCTAATAGTTGACAAAATACCCCCACCACTCAAGTTTGACTGTTAAAATAAATAATGTAAAAAAAACATTGAATAAAATATTAATGGGAAAAACATTGAATAAAATATTAATGGGAAAAGGAAAATAGATAGAATAAAATTTAATGTGGGAGAAAAAAATTTTAGAAATTGTAAATTGTGAAAAAAATACCGACGACATTCTTAGCTTGAATGTTGTGGGTAAACGGTTACCGACGACATTCATACCACGTGTCATCAGTAACGAAAAGTGAAAATTTTATTGGCCAGATTGGGCGGCCAAAATCCCCGCCCAAACTATTTACCGACGACAATTAGAATTTTTTCGTCGGTAAAAAGGGACACACAAGAGGAGTGCAACCACGTGTCATGTTTACTGACGCCACGCTTGTCGTAGGTAAACAATTTTCATTATAAGCCCTAACCGAGGCTCATTTCAGCTCATTCTCTTCACAAAAACACTCCCAAAAATCATGAGTTCGAGCATCTCTGGGGTATTCTGAGCCGTTACAACATCAAAACAACACTAAATGTAAGTGATATCATTCCAAAAACTTGTGTTTATTCATTGATTTTAATATTTTCTTAAAATCCAATTCTAACTTTTTTTTGTTTGTGTTTTTCTTCTCCTCTTGCATGGCATAGATTGCTGGATGTCTTCTTCATAATTTCCACGTAATGGGTACACAAATCCGAATCAAAACCCCTTTTTTTACTCTCAACAATTTTTGAATTGATATTATAACTCTAATTGAGTATTTTCAAGTTTACTATAGAGTTGTTCAATGAATTTTATCAATTAAAATTAGGAAGAATAATCTCAATGCACCCTAAAATGTGGGATAATTGATAGTTTCACCCCTAATTTGAGAAATATATCTACTTACCTCTCTAAACTTACCATAGAAGATCATCAAACAAATTACGCAAAATGGAAGTTTTTCTTTTGAAATGTATAATAACCTTCATCGGTGGAGGTAAGGTAGCTTTGGTTAAGGTTTATATTCCAACAGAGGAAAGGGGAATAAGCATGAAAAAAATAGAAATCCATAATAAAGTAACTATCATGAACTTATTATGGAAGGAATTGCTATACAAGGAAGAATACTATATGGTCTACATGGGTCCACTATTTTACATAATAAATCAATATGGAAAGTACAAGTTGCTATAGATGCATCATGGGGTCGAATGAAAATCGTCAAAGTAAGAGACATGCGTTCATCAAGTACAGAATAGGAAATCGTAAATACATAAACTTATGGTGGGATAACTAGATACCAAGTTTGAAAAGCCTCCTAGAATTGCCAATCAATGATAACATGTCATATTAATATAAGAACGGGAAATTAAAGAAATTAACACAAGGTAATTAGTTGAAATGTCCTTTAGACCTACAATTCATGCATTAGTACACATAATTATTCTAAATCGATTAAACCAAGAAGATAGAGTTCAGTGTGAAGGAGTCAAATTTGAAACCATTTGTTATATCTGATATATATGAGCTCATCATAAATAAAAATCCAAATGTTCAGTATTGTAAAGTTATTTGGGACATAAATATGATATATAGACATATATTTAGCCTATTGCTAGGAATACTAGGAATGTCAAATCTGTCACCTAAATACTGAAGACCAGGACCATCTCTTTCGGTATTGTGAGATAACAAAAGAAATATTGTGAACAATATTACACAAATATGTATTTAGCCCCCATATCTGCTCATGACATGAAGTTTTGATCCATCTAATTAGGAAACAGAACTAAAAAAAAGACTCAAGTTCTTAGAATTATAATGGCGTGTGATGTGTATATGATTTGGTGGAAAGAATTAAAAGGCTACATAGTGAAAGTCATTGCACTATTGAGAAGATGGTGGCTGAAATCCAAGGAATGTTGGTCGAAAGCTGATATGTAGCTAGGGTTTCATTGGGAGAAGATGAAACAGTAGTTCCAAGAGAAAATGAAGTGACAAATAAGAATTGAAGAAGTAATAAACGATCTAAAGTAATTAGTGGAAATGCACCTGGCAAACCTTAAAAGTTATATTAATTTTAGTATTATTTCCTTATTGATTTATCTTATTTAAATTGTAGCATAAGAGTTATTATTATAGAAAAATATTTTGGATTAGCTTGATGGCTAATTGCTTATTTGTGTAAAGGAAGTTGAAATTTAATTAAATCATTTGCTTAGGAAAAATAAACTCTAGAAATAAATTTCAATTACTTGTGTAGAATTTGAAGTTGGTGGTATATTCATGTATGAAGCACAATTATTTTTTATCTTTTCAACTATTCTTCAAGAAATCAAAAAGTTGGCTCAAACTAAAAAGAAATATTAAGTTTCAAGCAAATCTTTAGATTTTCAAATAAATTGGTAGATAACTTAGTTAGTATGTCCCAAAAAAAATTAGAATTTCTACAAGGCGATTCAGTCACTAATATATTTTGACAAGTTTATATAGATTTATGATAGATTTGGAGTCTGTTACTTACTTGATAGTTATGATTTTTTTAAATTAGAGGTTTCAGTATATATATTATGTGATAGATAGGTTATTGTATTATTTACTATGTTTTATATTTATGAATATATATTGACACAAAATATTCAAAAAAAAAAAGTGCAATTAATAGAAAATGTAGGCTTGCAAGCTACGGGTAAAACATTCAACATTATCTATAATTCACATTATTAAATATTTATATTTTATTTTGTAGTATAATATAAAATATACAAGATACTAAATATCAATAATTGCAACCCATTAGAGTTGACATCATTGTTCTTTTTTATTAGTAGTGCAAGTTATATTTTTAGAATTATTACATGTGTTAATAAAGTATTACACCTAGATTTAAATACGTATAATCATATATAAATGTATGCAAAAGAAATCAAAATCAGGTATATCATATGCATGTATAAACGATATAAAGAGCCACGTAATACATAACCCTAGAATTACAAAAGGATTTGTAATACTTGTATCATGAATGGTCTAATTGAGATCCTTCCATGTTGTAAGAGTTCTTAATCCATAACAAGATTCGGAAGCTTATAAAAAATATGCTTCTCTCCTCCTTTGGATTGTAAAAATTCAACTCATATGGTGCTCCTAGAGGCCACATTTTGGTTTTTTTGGCTTATGGATTGTTGTCAAAAACTAATCGTCCTTATTTTGAGTATATAAGAGTCTTTTTAGGTGTTAAAATTTATTGTGAAAAAACATTCATGATTATCTCAAAGTATATGTGTTTCAAATATTTTATGGTACTTTTAATATATTTTATCTTACAACCCCCTTCATAGAGGTAAGATTAAGTTAATATAGAGTTAAGATTAAGTTTATAGTTCATATAAATTAAGACTAATCAACTCTTTATATTTTGTCATTTAACCTAAAACATATTGAATCACCATTTGCAACATCACGGAACAAATTGACATGTAACAAGAAAATATTATATTAGGGCCAACATTAAAAATTTAAGGCTTTCCAACAATCTTTTACATTTCAATTACTTTTGTGTAATGGACAAACTAATTTAGATAGAAATAAAGCAATGAATTGAAATACAGAAATTTTAAAAGACAATAATAAAATGAAACTTCATTGATTGATTGATTACTTTGTTCATGTACATGGGTAATTTATAGATCTACATACATAGTAACTGCAATACAACGGCTATAAGTTATAACGACTATAATCTATATACTTAATATATATATATATACATAATTAATATTTACTTAATATACAATGGCTATAAGTTATAACGACTATAATCTATATACATAATTAATATTTACTAATTAAGTTTAAATATTAATACTATGATTCATAACATTGTCTTTAAACCGAACCTTGTCCTCAAGGTTCTAAACTTGATAAACCTTGGTATAAACAAAACTAGAGGATATGTCTGGAAGTGTTTCGCCTGCCAAAGTAACAATTATTATCACTTCCTGAATCTAAAAGAAACAATTGAGGCTTTGATATACAACGATGCCCAACCACATGCCATTCATCGTAATTATAACATAGACACATTTCTTTACGTACTTGCATTTCAATCGGAGATAAACGACGATATTTATATCGGTCAGTGTGTTTCACTTCTGGAGAAGGCACAAACCAAGCAGAGTTGATTTTCATTTTTTCCATCAATTTTGCCTCCTATAGGCGTACTAAACCCATAGCATGTGAATGTGACATAGGACGAAAATCCAGGAATTCTGCCTTAATATTAGATCTTAGTCCTGCAACAAAACAACTAACCAAAAAGGAAGATGATAATCCAATTGTTCTGTTCGCAAATGCTTCAAATTGCGTTTGATATTCATCCACAGATCCGTGTTGCATTAATTTTGCCAAGGATCCTTGTGGATCTTCAAAATCAGGAGGCCCAAATCGACTTTCTAAGGCTCTAGAAAATTGCTCCCATGTTGAAATTTGACGGTTTTGAGTCATATATTAGAACCAAGTAAGTGTTTTACCATCCATATAAAATGAACATATGAGAATACGCTGGTCACTAGAAATCCGATGTTAATCAAAGAAACGTTCAGCATTAAAAATCCAACCAGATGGATCAATACCTTTAAAACGTGGAAAATCTAAATGCATCTGGCGTGCCTAGATAGCCATTAGAGATTGGTTTAAGAATCTTGACAGAGTTTATGGTGGAACCGATTCGACTGGAAGTATAGGCGGATGATTAATTTGTGGTGAATGAAGGCCTAAAAACAATATTTTTTTTTCAGAAGGCGATCAAATTTGTTGTAAAGTTTGCTTTCAAGAGAAGAACTTTTACTGACAAGATCAGATAAAATTGTGGAGTGATTTATGATTGTTTCCTGAATTTGATCGATTTTGGTTGAATGAATGGAAACAATCTCTTGATTTTTGTCGAATTTTGTGGAATGAATGGAAACAGTTTTTTTGAATATCTTTCACAATATCATCTAGGATTTTCATACGTGTACCTTCAGCCATGGTTGAGGAAGAGATCATGCAATGAAAGCACCAAGTTGTAATGAACAAACTAATTTAGATAGAAAGAAAGAGATGAATTGAAATGCAGACACTAAAAGACAATAATAAAATAAAACTTCATTGATTTATTAATTACTTTGTTCATGTACATGGGTAATTTAAGATCTATATACATAGTAACTGCAATACAATGGCTATAAGTTATAACGACTATAATCTAATGCTTAATATATATAAATAATTTATATTTACTTAATATACAATTGCTATAATATATATATATATACTTAATATATATACATAATTAATTTTTACTAATTAAGTTTAAATATTGATACTATGATTCATAACAGTTTGTAATCCAATTTTTCCCAGATAAATTGCAAACCCTTTTGATAGTCAGATTTATCTACAACTAATGTGATAAATATGGGTCTTGGTGGGCCCATGTAATTTGAATAGTAATGTGGGATTTAATATGGGTCTTGGTGGGACCATGTAAATATTTCATTCCTTAAGATAATTAAACTTAGAACTTATTTACTTAGTGTATGTTATCAATTATACCTTTATCTGTTTGTAGGTCTCGGATTGAAGTATGTAATGTCTACACATGCCTCAAATTGTTTATCAATCATCTTGAGGTTATTTTTCCATTTATTTTGAATATTTTATTACTAATCAACATTTGAAACATGTTAAGTAAGAACCTGTAAAAACAAAACAAAAACAAAAACCAAGCGTAAAACTGAAAAATAAAAATAAATAAACAATTAAAACTACTTAAAGATTAAACACCGGGGTCACACGCTGCAATCCCCGGCAGCGGCGCCAAAAACTTGGTGGGTCCTGGGGTGTTATAAAATTAAGTGCAAAAATAAAGGAACCACTTAACCGCAAGTGTACGGTTGTCCAAGTAATACTCCGACTAATCGGATTCGTTCTCAGGGATTGGACTGGCATAACCCAAGTGTTCAATAAACAAGTAGTAGTAATTGCAAATACAGAAACTAAAAGATGAGAAATATTTATTTGGTTTTTATATTAATCCTAAGAATGCATGAAAATAAATACTAAAGGACTAGATGCAGATATGAGCTATACTTGAGTCTCGCAAGGAATCCACTTAATCAATATAATCTATGCTATGTTTAAGGGTAGAATTAGAATTATAATATTAGTCGGGACTCTAATATCTCCTAGCCCCCTGTCGGGTGAACCTAGAAGCAATCCTAAAGTATCATAAACACCTGCATGGTCGAATATGGCTTTTCGGATGATAAGATTTTACCTCTTTGGCTATGTAACTAGTTAAGCCTGTCGGTCAATAACGGACATTACACGGGTATTACCTAGATCTGTATTCAAACCCCCCTGTCGGATGATCACTTCGCCACTAAAGTGAATAGCCCAAATACTAACAGCTAATTCTAGTTGCGCGGAAAAGAATTAGTAATAAAAACAAAGTAATAACCAATATATAAAACTCAATCCTATTTAAATCATGCAATCCCAAATTCAAAACATAAATTAAATTAATTAGGGTTCATCCCTTTATTGCGATTCTCAAGTAATTAAGGTTTAGCTCATATTGAAAGTAAAAACAGTAAAGGAATTAATACTATACATGTTCCTAATAACAAAAATAAAATAAGAACCTAGATAGAGGAATTGGCTTGAACTGTTGTTGGAGATATAGACAGTCTCCAGCTTCTGCTCTTGCTTCCGCCTCTTGACGCTCTCTCTAAGGATGTATATATTGAATGAATTGTGAGAGGTCTGTGACTCTCTCTCTCTAAGGATATTGAATAAATTGTGAGATGTACTGAATAATGAGGTCTAAGGGGTGTATTTATAGGTGTTGGAAGACCCTAGGTCGAAATTGCTTGGAGTGGAAGCCAAGTCAAAGACTCTTGAATTCGTAGCTCTAAAAGATAAGATTCTGCTGATTTGATTTGGTCATATCTTTTTCAATACTTATCCGTTTGAGAAGTTCCAATATATGAAACTGCTTGTCTTGGAAAGATCTTTCTATTGGTGCAGACCATTCGTTCAGAATCCAATACAATCTTTTATTATGATTTAATTCCTAAAACGTGGCTGGATTTCAGATTTCAAAAGGCAGCTTTATCTTTTCCTTCTTTGAATAAATCTTTACCAAGTCTTCTTATTTCCATGTAAATCTTCTTTCCTTTCATCTTTATCTTGACTTGGCCTCTAAGTAATTACCATTTATCTTTTAAAGCTTCACATTAAATAAATAATTAAACCGCATATGCTTAAAAAGAATAATTCAATAAATCAAGAAATCGAAATAGGAAAGTGTACTCTAAAAATAGAAACTCGACTAGAAATCACTTCCTAACACTCTAAAATACACTAAGACTTTATTCTCACTTCTTCTCCTTGGATTGGTCTTTCATGAGATTCAAGAACCAATTAACTTTGCATTAAAAATAGTCAAATTTACGCACAAAAGCTCAGATTCTGCAAATAGTTAATTTCCAAGGGGAAAAAGTGCAATATGATCAAATAAGCCTAAAAGTCTATCATATAACTCATTTATTCACCTAAAAGGATGTCTCCAATGGGCTAAGAATTAGAACAAATCGGG
This sequence comes from Nemophila menziesii, assembly GCA_029959085.1. NCBI lineage: Eukaryota > Viridiplantae > Streptophyta > Magnoliopsida > Boraginales > Hydrophyllaceae > Nemophila > Nemophila menziesii. Next base: position 27,180,141 of record JARWIR010000004.1, on the reverse strand, counting down.
AGACATCAAGACCCCAAACTCAAACCTTTGTCGTCCCGACAAAGTAAAATAAAAACAAAGGATCTTTTAGGTGAACGCAGAAGGTAGAATCTAGAAAATAATCCCAAAGCAAAACTTAAAACAAATCTCACATAGTCTAATCTAGGAATTAATATACACATACACTGATCATGCAAAATCAAACACAAAACAATATCAATCCAAAATTAATTTCACAATGCTAGAAGGTTACGCTTATTACTTATCTCAAGATGGTGGCTATAGGGTGTTCCTTGATCTTTACTTGTGTTGAATGTTCCACTTAGAATAATCCCTATTAACTCATTGTGCATCTAGGAATCACGAGGTCTTTATGGTTTTAGCATAGGCTGAAGGACGGTATGGTATGTATATTTGGTAAATTTGAAGTGAGATTTTGGCTCTCTCCTCAATTACCATCAACAAAACTGTCCAAGAGCTTGAGTTTACACTCGAATAATTTTCTCACTCAACCCAATTGACGTGCTTAATTAGCGTCCCCAAATTAACCCAATAAGCACTAAGGATGATTCACCTACTTTGCCGGTCCAAATATATATTCTTTTCATATAACTTTTCGTTTCTATATATATTTTTTCTTTTGTATAGCTATGACTCTCTTTTTAATGTTGAGATATCATGCTATTTTTAATAGTTATGCATATTTATAACTTGAGCTCGAAGCTTCTTTTTCATTCACTATTACCCCGGCAAAGGGTTACAATACAATACACCTGTGAATCATCATCATATATAGCACAAAGCACAATTGATAAGCTCAAAGATCCCAACCCAATGTAAATTCCCATATAGTGGACCCACCACCCCAAACTCAAGCTCAAGACAGAGTCTCAGGATCGTGATTCAAGTGCGGGTCATATGGTCATGCCTAACAATCTAAAGGGAAATTGGCTTATAATGTGGCGACAAAAGAAAGGCTTAAAGGCTAAAAATTTGTCTAAGAAGGATAAAATTAATTCAGGGATAGAAGGCCAAAAAGGGTTCAAAGGGCTAACAAAGAACTGCCTCTATCATCTTCCTATTTACACAACTTGTCTCTAGTTCATACCTAAGTGGGTTCTCTACTCATTTAGATCTCACGTTCTACAAACCACCGATTATCCTTAAGCACAAGTTTACTTCTTTTGCATTGTTCATTAATTTTTCCTATCAATTATCTCATGTTTGCATGCAATTAAAGTTCAGCTTCATACTAACTCCTAAAGTCAACTATTTTCTATCATTAATTCACAAAAAAACATGCTTGATGGGGGAATTTAAAACACTCTACATCTCTACAGTCAAAACATTCCTCAAACTAAATTTTAAAAAAAAAACAGTAAAACACATAAAATTGGGATGAGGCAACGAACCCCACCCCAAACTCAAAAATGAGTCGTGTCCCCACGACTCGAAAAAGACTCAAGAAAGCAAATAAACAAATAAAACAAATAAGAAAGGGATAGGAAAATGTATCTGAACCAGCACGAAGCTGGTTTCCATGGTTGCGTGTAGGTTGAGCTCCTTATGTTGCGTAGGTGGCATGTTGAACATTGCTCACTCCACGTGATATGATTGCATAAGCTCCAACTCTTTTGTGATTTTCCTATGGGTTTCAATCACCTCTTCATGAATATCCTCCCAAAATTCTTTCAACTACATCTTTCAACACCCAAAAGTAATACAAGGTTCTTCAACTTCTTCTTCCTCTTCATGGTATTCTTGACCTCCCAATCTTTGACATCTCAATGGACCCCAAACTCAAAACTTCAAATAATCAAAAACTAGAGAGGAGTTTTGAAATTTGATGTTTTGAGGATTTGTAATGAAGTATTATGGAGTCATATGAGATGGGTAATCAATATGTAATGGCTTGGGGAAGGTTTAATGAATAGGATTGAAGCTTTGATGAAGAGGCATAAGCTTGAATAGAAGATTTCTTGATGTTCTTGAAGGATTGTGGTGTTAGATGTGTGTTTGGAATGGATTAGGAGGAGGGATTTAATGTTCTTTGGTGTTGTAGTGGTCTTTGTGCAGGTACATAACGGTTAGAATCTGGAAAATTCGTTTTTTGAAGAGGCTAGGGTTTATCTCCTTTTGTTAGAAGTTGACTGGGCTTTGTTCTCTTCACAAACCGCCTGGCGCGGTGCATCCCTGCGGTACATGGGTAGTACGCGGGGTACACCGCAGCGCTGTTGGTTTGATTTTTTCTTGCTTCTGTCTTGACCCCGTGCTAGCACCCCGTGGTACGGGTTTTTGCCCTGCGGTGCAGGGGTGCGGTGCATGGGGTAGTCCGCACCAACTCAGTCAAAAAACCCGCGGTACACACCCCGTGGTACGGGTTTTGGGCGTGCGGTGTAGGGTGCGCTGCACCGCACCGATCAGCTTCTCTTTTTTCTCGCTTCTGGATAAGACCCGTGGTGCGTACCCGTGGTACGGGTTTTTGAGGCGCGGTATATCCCTGCGGTATAGGGGGTACACCGCGGGGTAGTCCGTGCCAGCCTTGAATTCTCCACAAAATTTTTCCTAGCTTCCCAAACTCGATTCCTGCACTATTAACACAATACCCTTCTCATTTCTTTAAAAGTATACACTAAAACTTGACACTTACTTAGAATTATACACTAGGAATTGAAAACAGAAAGATTTTTAAACATGGGTTGTCTCCCAAGAAGCACTTTTGTTTATTACGTCTTTAAGTTCGACGCGTTACCTTCCATGAAGATGGTATTGAGGCCCTTGCGGTTCTCCTCCGCTTGAATTCGCCTCGTCCTTGGTATGTAAGCTTCAGAACCTTCCCCCTTAAAATTTTATTCAAACGATCTCTGAAAGGGGGAGGGTAGTATCTTCGTTTCGCCTCCTTGCTCTCATGGCGAAACTCGTTCTTCACCACACGATAGTAGATAACCGTCCTCAACGGTATAAGCTCTTTTTTATTCTCCTTAATCTCGCGTTCCTCTTTAAAGTGTGGTGGGTAGGTGCTTCTCCGTGCCGCTTTACTCTCGCGGTGTAGCACCTTTCTTGCGTAGCACCTATTGATCATTTTTAATAATAGAGGTGATTCCGATATTTTATCTCTAATGATGACTTGTGGTGGAGATAGTGATTGGTGAACTTTCTGTGGTGGGGATTCGATTTCTCTTTTATTGTGAACTTTGAATTCTTCGATGGATTCCTCAACCACTTCACATTCTTCTTCGCTTTCAACCCAATCTTCCACTAATACTTCATCATATTCTTGATGTGGAATCTGAATCTCGATCACCTCTTTTTCTTGTTTGTGTTCTGTATCATGATCCTGTGCACGCACCATAGGAATAGCAACCTCAGTTTCAATTTCTAGGATTTTCGTTGCTACCCCTTCTTCCACCATGCTAATAGGATTGTCAACCACATGGTGGTCTTCTTTTATAACCGGCATGATGGTCATATCACTATCAATAGTATCTTCCTTCAACACCTCCTCCTCAACTACTTCTTCCAGTTGATCTCTTCTATCCCTTGGGGGAGTGGAATCTTCATAAGACATACTACCAGTTTCAACTAAGTTAGGAGGGTTGTTTCGGGCAGCCATTTTATCTAGGCTCTGTTGTATGAGTGCATGGGTGGCTTTGAATTCCTCATCTCTTGCCTTACGCTCTGGTTCTCCTGCTTGAAATTCCTCGCGTAGGCGATTGACTCTCTCTAGTAGTGTCTCTTGCTGATAGTGTTGAGGTGAGGGTTGTTGAATGTTTTCAACCCAATGGTTGTTCCATTCATGTTCTTGCTGATAGTGATATGATGTTTGTTGTTGATTATTCCCGATCCATTGGTTGTTCCAATCCTGCTCTTGCGGGTATTGATAGGATTGTTGGTAGAAGTTACTACCCCATTGTTGTTGTCCCGAAGAGTCTGCCCAATAGTCATATGGATCGGGATCTGGGTAATGTCCTCTATACATCTTTCAATCAAATCTCTTGAACATTACCTAAATAAAGAACCTGTAAAAACAAAACAAAAACAAAAACCAAGCGTAAAACTGGAAAATAAAAATAAATAAACAATTAAAACTACTTAAAGATTAAACACCGGGGTCACACGCTGCAATCCCCGGCAGCGGCGCCAAAAACTTGGTGGGTCCTGGAGTTTTATAAAATTAAGTGCAAAAATAAAGGAACCACTTAACCGCAAGTGTACGGTTGTCCAAGTAATACTCCGACAAGTCGGATTCGTTCTTAGGGATTGGACTGGTATAACCCAAGTGTTCAATAAACAAGTAGTAGTAATTGCAAATACAGAAACTAAAAGATGAGAAATATTTATTTGGTTTTTATATTAATCCTAAGAATGCATGAAAATAAATACCAAAGGACTAGATGCAGATATGAGCTATACTTGAGTCTCGCAAGGAATCCACTTAATCAATATAATCTATGCTATGTTTAAGGGTAGAATTAGAATTATAATATTAGTCGGGACTCTAATATCTCCTAGCCCCCTGTCGGGTGAACCTAGAAGCTATCCTAAAGTATCATAAACACCTGCATGGTCGAATATGGCTTTTCGGATGATAAGATTTTACCTCTTTGGCTATGTAACTAGTTAAGCATGTCGGTCAATAACGGACATTACACGGGTATTACCTAGATCTGTATTCAAACCCCCCTGTCGGATGATCACTTCGCCACTAAAGTGAATAGCCCAAATACTAACAGCTAATTCTAGTTGCGCGGAAAAGAATTAGTAATAAAAACAAAGTAATAACCAATATATAAAACTCAATCCTATTTAAATCATGCAATCCCAAATTCAAAACATAAATTAAATTAATTAGGGTTCATCCCTTTATTGCGATTCTCAAGTAATTAAGGTTTAGCTCATATTGAAAGTAAAAACAGTAAAGGAATTAATACTATACATGTTCCTAATAACAAAAATAAAATAAGAACCTAGATAGAGGAATTGGCTTGAAATGTTGTTGGAGATATAGACAGTCTCCAGCTTCTGCTCTTGCTTCCGCCTCTTGACGCTCTCTTTAAGGATGTATATATTGAATGAATTGTGAGAGGTCTGTGACTCTCTCTCTCTAAGGATATTGAATAAATTGTGAGAGGTACTGAATAATGAGGTCTAAGGGGTGTATTTATAGGTGTTGGAAGACCCTAGGTCGAAATTGCTTGGAGTGGAAGCCAAGTCAAAGACTCTTGAATTCGTAGCTCTAAAAGATAAGATTCTGCTGATTTGATTTGGTCATATCTTTTTCAATACTTATCCGTTTGAGAAGTTCCAATATATGAAACTGCTTGTCTTGGAAAGCTCTTTCTATTGGTGCAGACCATTCATTCAGAATCCAATCCAATATTTTATTATGATTTAATTCCTAAAACGTGGCTGGATTTCAGATTTCAAAAGGCAGCTTTATCTTTTCCTTCTTTGAATAAATCTTTACCAAGTCTTCTTATTTCCATGTAAATCTTCTTTCCTTTCATCTTTATATTGACTTGGCCTCTAAGTAATTACCATTTATCTTTTAAAGCTTCACATTAAATAAATAATTAAACCGCATATGCTTAAAAAGAATAATTCAATAAATCAAGAAATCGAAATAGGAAAGTGTACTCTAAAAATAGAAACTCGACTAGAAATCACTTCCTAACACTCTAAAATACACTAAGACTTTATTCTCACTTCTTCTCCTTGGATTGGTCTTTCATGAGATTCAAGAACCAATTAACTTTGCATTAAAAATAGTCAAATTTACGCACAAAAGCTCAGATTCTGCAAATAGTTAATTTCCAAGGGGAGAAAGTGCAATATGATCAAATAAGCCTAAAAGTCTATCATATAACTCATTTATTCACCTAAAAGGATGTCTCCAATGGGCTAAGAATTAGAACAAATCGGGAGACATCAACATTTTATCAATCATCTTGAGGTTATTTTCCCATTTATTTTGAATATTTTATTACTAATCAACATTTGAAACATGTTAAGTAAGACTATTTTATTGAAAAACATTTAGTCGCTTGGTTCAAAGTATGGATACAACATTCCCCTTATTTGATGAATACAAACATCACATGATGGTATCATGAAAATGATTCAATGTATATATAATTTCTTTTTTGAGTTTAAATGCTTTTAAATTTGTTGACACCTAATGTATTCTTTAAATTATTAGTAGGATTTGGAGAAACATCATAATAAAAACATCCATACTTTTTTTCAGACTTGTCTTAATATTTAATATATATTTTAACATCATAATTTTGAAAACTACGTCACAGTTGTTGACAATAGCCTAGATAAATTCTAAACCATTCTGAGATAATGTGTTATCGTTATTATTAGCCAAATGAATAGTATAGTTGTAAGGGTTCGAGTGGAAACAATATAAAAGAAGTCAAAACTTTTCAACGTTTACACTACATAAGAGTCTGGAAAATGGATATACCATTTTCATTTCTTATTACTTGACCCCTAGGATACCATCATCTTCTTCGATGTTTTTCATCTTGAATTTAAAACATAAGAAGTACTTAGTCTCGTTTATAACATGAATATTAGTTCCAAATATTATAAGATCATCTACGTATCAACAAATGATCACACAATCTCATAAACCACTTTCATGTAAACACATGAATTAGAAGTGTTGACTGTAAAGTCAACTTTCATATAACAAATTCGTAAGCTTACATATTTTTTTCTCTTGAACAGATGCGACAAACCTCTCAGGTTGGACCATATATATACACACGCACACACACACACACACACATATATATATATATATCTTCATTTAGATATTCAATTAAATGTGTTATCTTAACATCAATTTGATGCATATTGACATTTTGAAACAAATCTAAGGCAATACGAGTTAATATGGTGACTATATTGATCATTAGGGAATGGGTGTTGATATGAAGAAAATTATTATGTACATCGGATAGATAGATAGGATATATGATCTATACTGGCAATACGGGCTAGACTATCTAAAAATAACATTGTGAGGTAAAGGTTCTTTGAGAGAATAAAGCAAGACTTGTAACAAAAAAGTATACATTAGACCATGTCACCTCGTTTGAGATCGTACTATAAAGTTCCCACAATATCATCAAGTCTGACATCGATAACGCGACCCATCTTCATGAAAATGGTCCACAAAATAGAGAATGATATCCTGGAAATCAAGTCGTTATTGGGGAAAATGATTAATACCTAAAAAATTATGGGTACTTAATGTAAATATAGGTTTTGTAATACAATATAATGGATATTTAATCACATGGTTCATTAATGCCAACACATATTGATATAAAGATCGTTTTACTCTTCTTTGCAACTTTATGTTAGCATCATTATTTATTCAGTCTAATTTAATAAAAATTAAACACTTTTATGGTATGAATTGTTTTTTTTTAAATAAAATTACATGGAGATAGAGATATATTGGTGGGGTACACATTCTAGTGTCTATTAATCATTAAAAAATACTATTATACATATATATCTTATAAGTTACAAAATTGGTATAAATATTTAAATCCTTTACGATGATTAATTATATACGTCATATAATGTACATCCAAAATATGATGTAGTTAAGTTGTTTCATGATTATCCTTTTTCAAAATATGGTAGGTACTCACTTATTTAATAGTATTAGGTTTAAGGAAAAAAATAATAAATTTAATGTATGTTAAAATTTTTAAATGATTCCAGATATAGCTATCCTGAATTTATTTTTATAAATTGTATTTTTTTTCTAGTTTAAATTGAATAGGTTGAATAAGATAAATAGTGAATCAATAATGAGTATCTCTAAAAAAAGAATGAAAAATAGAATGTAATTAAATACGATGATTATATTTACCTAATATACCTTCCATAATTGTTAGGTTTCAATACCAAGAAAAAAGAATAGAATATAAAGCGATTACCTAATATTTATAAAATACAATTTGTTTGGAAAATATTTCATTAAAGTGCATTTAATTTTTCGGTTTTCGACATAACGAGTAGATGAATAGAATATTTTTTATATAACATAGATTCATATTTTAAGTAAGATATATGGTTACTAATTAAAGGAAAATACTATGATTCATAAACATTTATTGAGCGATGTAAGGACTTTCTTTATACTCAGGGTATTGTATTTCTTAATACACATAATTTATATGAAATATGGTGACTATAAAGCTTTCATTTTTGTGTAAAATATTCATGAAATCATGTAATATGTTATTAGTATGATTCCTAGAGTGCCCGCCGCTTGGTGCTAATTCCTGAAACTCTAGAAATTTGTCTCAATGTAAAAAATAATAAAAAATGGTCTATTTTCATTCAAATCCCAAGATATGAAATAAATTAACCATGCATGAAAATATACACCGTCAACCTCTTGCACGTGTGACCGATATTTTGTACTTGAAATAAAATAAGGGACCTACAAGACAGTATTACGACGAGGGGTATTTAAACTTCCAAATTTTGGTCATGATAGGTTAACAATATTCGCAAAAAGTATAATATCCACTCACAACCATTAGTCATAACATTTCTCTAACTCGTTAACATAAAGTAGCTCAAAAAAATTTAATCAGAAAAAGTTACACATATTAAGATGCACTTCTACGATAACGAAACACATGAAGAGCATTTTTCATACTTTATCAAGAACTACTACACTCGGTTGAGTTTAAAATACGTTGCATAAATAAACTTTTCATGTGGCAAGAATTCATGATAATGCACGTATTTTTTTCAAACACTTAAGCTTCCATTTGTTTCCCATTTGGAACTAGCCTTTACCATCGGTTTTACCAAGTAGACTCTACTTGTTTTTAATTACGTCAACTCCTTTTTGTAAGAATTAATCTCACTCTATGAGTTTCGTAAGTGTCAAGGTTGTGTCTATAAATTCATAAATATATTTGCACTGATGTCATTACACTTAAAACAAAACTATCTTGCAAAACCAATCATCCCAATCTTGCAAGAGGAGGCCTATTTTAGAATCATGTATTTGTGAGACCGAATCCTCCTCCTAAAAATTATATTTCATATTTTTTGTTCAGGGAATTGTATACATAGAAAGTAAATATAAAATACATTAAATTGTGATCCATGCTGAAAAATAAAAAATTATGCACTAGCTCTAGCAAATAATTCTTTTGGTTTGTCTCCAATATCTCCTTTAACTTGGTATCAACACAACTTTCGTAGTAGGTAGACTTGTAGTTAAATATAGGTAATACCAAAACATGTAGTGGCTAAGGTCGTTGCTCCTTTGGCTATATAAACTCTCGTCTTAGTTTTTAGTTTATCCACAGTAGTGCCCTCAAGTGATGACATAGAGGGGCCACTAAAATAAGGTACTTCCCTTGTTGAATAGCCCCCAAAAACTTTCCCAAAAAAATTTTTTTTTGAGCTAAAAAATTAGAAAGCTTCAACAATGAAATTACTTCTTAAAATATTTTTAGAGCAACGACGAGAAAGATAAAATAAATCTAATGATATATTAACCAGCGTAAGGCTATCCATGGTCGGTGAGTTTAGTGTTTTTTGGAAAATTCAAGGAGGAAATTAGAGTGGTCAACAGATTTTAAATAACCAAATGAAGATCCTTGAGGCTTAAGTCTTAAAGTGCGAGTAAACATATGAAATAAAACAAGAAAGCCCTTTGTTTTGGAAAAGGGAGATATTACTTGTGGTTCTAGGCGAGCTTCTTTCTAACCTTTCTCTCTCTAACATTTAACTGTTAAAAAATCCAAAAATAAATCCATAATATGCTCATCTCCATGAGTGTAACACATTTGGAAGATACTAAAGAAATTGAGTATAAAAATTAAAAATAATTTATCCATCCACCGATATGGGAAGTGGGAGGAAGTCAAAAGGTCAAAACCTTTTTTTTCCTCGTTCAAGAAACTCATGCTCACTAAATGAATAAATAAAATGATTTATCAATTCAATAATCCCCCACACATAGCTATCAAGATTAAAGTGAGCTCATGGGCATGAGATGGTTTACATTATACTTAAGCCTAAATGTCCAATAAACAAAAACTAGGCTTAATATGTAGGAAAGTAAAACAATAACTAGATTTAATTACAAAACACTCTCTCATTCTAAGACACCCACATCACATACTTAACTCGTGTTTCAAGCAAATGTTATGTGATATGGTATTTCCAGATATTTTGAAAGGTCATTATACCTTTGTTCTAGTGAGTGGTTTTATAGAAACTACCCCATAATTCTTATAGGAGGCACCCCCCACCTTTACACTCATAAGAATGATTTTAAAAAGTCTTTACCCACAATACACTACCCTCTTATATTTTATAAATCATTAATACTTATGAAGCTCAACCTCAACTTGTGTTGATGAAATCATCAAGTCCTCTTAAAATAGGACCTTTATTATGTATTTAAGATAGTTTTTATTGCATTAAATAATAATATTATAAAACAAAAAACTACATAAAAGGTTCAATAGAAAAAAGAACTAGTGGAAGGACATCTGAAATTAGCATCTTGCATACCTAATTTCCATATTAGCAAAATAATTCCGAGAAAAAGTAATGTATAAATCTCTCATTTATAATCATAATCATAATCGTAATATAATACAAAATTGGCTACTTGGTTACGAATATGGATTCATGTGGAATTTAAGTTTTGATTAAATTCTTTTTAATATTTTATTTATATATATATATATATTATTAATTACTTGATTTTAAGACTTCATTTACGAAGATAGAATGGAGATTATTATATTTGTATAAAGCGATAAGTTATGTTGTAGACATAAAAGTATTTAATACAGAATTCATAGTTAATATTTTTATTTTCAATAAAATATAATTATGAATTATGAATTATAAACACTTTTGAAAAATCCTATAAATAATTATCATGTTTTCAGTCATTCTTTTAAAAATGACTTGTTTCTATAATTGTTTATTATGTAACGGTGTGATTAAAAATATATGTAACGTGTTAAATTATCAATCTTTAATTTTTAGAAAGTCATTTTCCATAAAACTTTCTTTACCATAAATAATTATTAAGAACAATTTTTATACAACTAATAAAAATAAATACAAATGTAAAAGTTTTTAATCATTACTATACTTCATATCCTTAATTATTTAGTATTTTATAGTTTCGACAAGCATGGATATGGTCATGATGAATTAAAATTTTGATAAGTTTAATAAGATTTAGAAAAATAGATTTATTGGATATCAATATTTGATTAATTATCAAATGAAAAAATAGTTCTTTATATTTTTAATTGAATAAATTCTCATGATATTGAAGAAAAAATTACTAATAAAAAATTGAACCAAAAAGGGAATCATAATGTAATTAGAATGATGAAAACTATTTTAATGTGTTGAAAATAAATATAAAAGACATTAGACAAGTTAAATAAAATTGAATCACCTCATAATAAATGTTTCTATTACAAGGTTTTGAGCAACGGTATGGATGTTGCCCGTGCAAAGATTGAGGTAATCAAATCCAATTTACCTCCCACTTCTGTTAAAGGTGTGAGAAGTTTCTTGGGTCATGCAGGATTCTATCGCCATTCCATTTAAGGTTTTTCAATAATTGCCAAGCCACTATGTATCTTACTTGAGAAGGATGTGACATTCCATTTTACTAATTCATGTAGTGAAGCGTTTTTGGAAATTAACGAGAAACGCATCTCTATACCCAATGTGATTCCCCCTGAGTGGAGTCTTCAATTCGAGGTTATGTGTGATGCGAACGAACTTGATATGGGTGTCTTGTTGGGTCATCGTAAGGATAGGATATTTCATACTGTTTATTATGGAAGCAAGACTTTCATAGGTGCTTAATTGAACTATACTGTAACTTTGAAGGAGTTGTTGGTTGTGTTATATGTGTTTGATAAATTTCATTCCTATCTTCTTGGAGCAAGAGTTATTTTATATACGGACCATTCGGCAACAAATACCTCATAAAGAAGAAAGATGCAAAGTCGCGTATTATTAGGTGGTTGATTTTATTGTGAGAGTTTGATTTAGAGATTCGAGACCGGAAGGGGAGCGAGAATCAAGTAGTTTTTTATCTATCTCGCCTCGAAGGTTCTAAAGTCAACAATGGACCAGAAGTGGACAAAGAGGTATTTCCTAATGAGAATTTGTTTGTGGTGTATATGCAAAATGTTCCTTGGCATGCAGATGATGTCTCCCCATTTGTGATGATTTAATATTAGTTGGAGACATCATTTTTAGTGTTTTAAAAGTCTAAATACTCGATTTTCATATGTATGAGTGCACTTTCCTATTTCGTGTCTTAATTTAATGATTTATTATTTTTAGAGCATATTTGGTTTTTTGTTAATTGTGAAGCTTTAAAGATATATATGATTAATTAGTTACCAAATTAATTCTTAGAGATAAAAGAAAGAAGATATGCATGGAAATTGGAGATAAAGAAAGAAAAGATAAGATATGGAAAGATAAATTTGCTAAATAAATCTGAATTCCAACACCTACGAACATAGAAGTGATCATAACTCAAGATTGGTTAGGAATTTGGAAGAATGGTCTGAATAAACGTTATAGAGATTTCTGAGACGATCAGTTTTGACTATTGGAACGCGTCAAACGGAGTTGAAACGAAAATGTTATGGCCAAAACAAAACAACGGCAGATTATTACCTTTTCTATATTTTAGGGTTACGAATTTGAGTTGGGCTTGGAGTCCAAGTTACTTGTCTTCCACTCCAAGAAAACGAATTAGGTCTTCTAAAAACCTATAAACACCCTTAGACCTTTGTAAAATCATCTTTGCCTCCCATAAATTAGTCCTTAAGTTTTATATCATTAGATTCATTGAAGAGAGCAAGATGACATCTTTGTATCATTCTTTTAGTTTATTTCCTTCAGGTATGAACTAATTTTCCCATAGCTTGGGTTTTTCATTATTTATAATCTATAAATTCTATTTTCTTTCTATCTAAGTTTATTTGGAAATTATATGTTTTAGTGATTCTAGCTACTTAACCATATATTTGTTTTATGTGTTTTGATTTATTGTCTGTCTTAAACCTGATCAATTTAGGGTTGTGCTGATAGTAGTTAAATTGTCGCCCAGAAGGGGAGTCTAATTATTGAAACACCACATAAACGTCTAGAATAAGGAATTGGTCCTGACAACACCAGCCTAACTAGATAGTCATTAGGGTTTGTTTTAATCACCATATCACCAATTGAAGGAAAGATTTGCTTAGGAACCTAGTGGCGTAGGATGACCCTATTTAAGGTCACCTTGTGGTTGTGTCGTAGCCTACCTATTTGCTCTCCGGGTGTAGGTAGGAATTTAGAATCCTGACTAAGTATCTAAGAGCTATTGTTTCCCTTATAAACTGAAATTGATAGAAAGAATTAGAAGGATTAGTGCATACTAGCAAAACCTAAGCTATACTCACTCATCTCATATTCTCTCATATTTATTTTATTAATTTTTACTTTTACTTAGTTTAATTAATAATTTCTCAATTAGTTATCTTTAGTTTCTGTCTTTTAATTAATTATTACTACTGTGATTATTTGCTCATTCGTGTAACACACTAAGTTCATGTGAACAAATTCTTCTTATCATTAAAACTTGCATACGTCCTGTTATACTTGCAGTATCGTGCCTACCTAGGGTGATTAGTTCATTGTTCTCTGGCTTATTTTATCTTATTTTTATCACACCCTAGGCGACACAAAGTTTTTGGCGCCGCTGCCAGGGACTTGTGTCTCGTTAGCGTGTGGGTTATCTATTCTGAGTAGTAGTTTTTAGTTAATTTTTATTTTATAGTTTTATTTTTTGTTTTCCCTAGTGTTCTAAAAGGCGCTAGGCGGTCGACCACCTTGGATCGCCCAGGGTACTAGGCGGGCGCCTAGGCGGAGCCTAGGCGGTTTCTTGCTAGGCGGTTTTGATATTTATTTAAATATTTTTCAAAATTTATATAAATTTTAAAATAAATTTATATAATTTTTTTTGTTAAAAAATAATTTTTTTAAAATTTTTGTATTAAAAAATAGATTTTTTTACATTTTTTTAGCTTCAGACCGCCTAGACGCCGCCTGGGTCCGCCTAGGCCATTTCTGGAAGTTCAGCTATATTTTAGCGCCTAGGCGGCCGCCTAGGCCGATTTTTAGAACATTGGTTTTTCTAGATTTACGCTTGTTAATTTTCTTTAGTCTTTTTTCAGGTTTTTAGCAGTGCATCCTTGGCCTCCTCTCCCGAAGCCCGAAAGGAGCTTCATAGCTTACAAAAGACGTATCAGAGAAGAGAGAAACGAAAGAAGAGCTATGGCAGAATTTCAATAGCAAGAAGTGGATCCACCACTTATTCCTATAGTTCCATCACTTGGACCTGTAGGCCAACAACAACCACCAGGAGATAATAGAAACAATAACAATAATCAGAACAGAGTTGAACAAGACCTACCAGGCTTGGGAGCACCGTTCCATGTTCAACCATTAGATTATCGTCCTCCACAGATCCAGAATATCAAATTCAGGCCCGATCCGGGCATGCTCAGTTAATTTCATAATTTCGGACTCTATAGTGGTTGCAGCAGTTCAAGATCCGGTAAGAGCGATTCAGAAGTTCATGCAGATTTGTGATGCCTATGTTACTCCAGGCATTAACGCGAGCAACTGTATAGTCACATGTTTTCGTTCCTCCTGACCAGTAAAGTTGGTGAGTGGCTAGATAGACAACCACCAGATACAATAAATACATGGACAGAACTTCAAGCCGCATTCTTTAACCATTTTTATCCGAAGAGTATGAGACTCAAAGACCAAAACGAGCTTGCGAAGTTTTGTCAAGAGAATGCAGAAGAAGTAGGAGACACATGGACAAGGTTTCAACATAAGTTGGCTAGATGTCCACTCCATGGTTACACCCCGTCTTTACAGTTAGCTATATTTTAGCAAGGTATCAATAAAGAGAGTAGACTGAGGGTAGATAATCTTGGAAAAGGAAATTTTGTGTCCATGAATCCTGCAGAAGCCGCCGAAGGTATGGAAAACATTATAAAAACATAAAGGATTTGGCCACTTTCGCGAGCTCCTATTAAAAATACCAAAGGTACTCTTCGATTAGATGCAAACTCAGCTCAATTGTCTGCGTTAGAAAATCAAATCAAAGAGATTAAGCTTAAGATGCAAAAGAATTTAGACGCAGCAAACGTAGTGCAAGAAGCACAAGGTTGTCAACAGTGTGGGGTCACCAATCATACATGGGAGAGTGCGAAGGAAATCCAGCATCTGTTTATTTCATATCCAACCGAGGAAATTATCAATTTGGTAACAGGAGTCATCCGGGTATGCAGTACTCAAATCCATAGGGGGCCGCTGATCCAGGTCATTATCAACCTCGTCCCAAAAATAACTCTTTCCAACCAAGAGGTCAAGCTCATATCAAGGAAATCAGAATTATAATCGACCTGCTCCTCCACAACAACCTATTAATGATGCCTATACCGATGCTTTATCTCAGAAGGCTCTACCACAATATCCTCAAGAAGGAGTTGTGGGTGATCAACAATTGAAGAATTTCATGGATCTTATGACCACTAATATGCATTCACAGAACGAGAAGTTAAGAGAACAAGAAGCTTCAATTCAAATTTTAGGTACGCAAGTAGAACAAATGAATAAAGTTCTTACTAATATTATGGAAGCAAAAGAATTGAAGGCTATCGAAGGAGGTGATGTCAATGTTGGGTTCTAAGCTTGTAAGGCTATAGGCCTTGAGATTGAAAAAAATAAGGAAGTACCGCATGCTGCCGAAAGTGCCGTGGAGGTTCCTGGTACCGAAGAAGAACCAACCAAGTCTAGCCCCGTGGACTCTAACTGTTCTGAAGATAAGGATGAAGATTCAGAAAAATCCGAATTTATACAGCTTCTGCGAGATATGAAAGAAGAGATTAGGTCGGTTATGGAATTACAAGCTGCGAAAGTGGTGGTCCTTTGTGTGTTCTAAATTAAATGCAAAAGTAAATCGAACCACAACCGCAAGTGTACGGATGTCCCAAGTAGTAATTCTGATAATCAGATTCGTTCCAAGGACGGATGGTTGATCACAATGTTTATGCAAATAGCGATTGATGCACTTATAAAAATGAAAGAGGATAAATTGTTTGTTTTGGTTTTGTTTATTATAACTAACTGAAAGATAAAATAATAATGCAAGTAAAAGATAAGACGCAAGTAAAATGTATGAAAACGCAATATGAGATGTAGTACTTGAGAACGCAAGGATCCTCCTAATTTTACTTTCTAACTTATGTTGTTTAAGGGTTAAATCAGTCAATTACAATGGTCGGGATTCTAATATCCTTATACCCCCGTCAGGGTGGACTATAAGGCGATCCTAAAGTGTCACTAGTCCCGTCAGGGTAAATATGATCCACCGTTGGATGATTAAGATTTATTACCACATTGGCCCTAGGATTAACTAAGTTCGTCAGAATCAATAGTTTTTATCCTAGATTGAACAATTATTTCTGTACCTAAACCCCCCGTCAGGATGATCCACACGCCACATATATGGAATAGCTTAGATACTAATACCTAATTTTAGTTCGCGACTCTAAAATCAGTAAACATTCACAAATTGTCGAAAAGAGTAAAAGCCCTAATTTAATTTAATTCAACAAAACCCAAATTCAACATTCGTTATAATAATAAAATCAAGATTCACCCATTGTTTTGTTCTCAAGCACTAATGGAAATTTAGCTCATATTAAAATTAAAAACAAAATAAAAAGAAATGGAATTCATATTCGTTACAAAATTAAAATAAAAGAAAAACCTAATTTTCGGAATAAGAATGACTACGAACGGAGCTATAGACCCACTCCAGCTCTTGTATCTTCTCCTTTCTTCCTGCTGTAGCTTCTCTGGTGTTTTTAATCTTGTGGAAAGTGAATTGTGTCAAAAATAGAAGTCCAGACCTCCTTTTATAAGTAAAAATTCGGACTAGGGCTTGGACCAGAAAATAAAAGCCTAATTAAATGTCCAAGCCCACTTTCTAAGCCCAAAATCCCGTAACTGATGACAGGCCTCCACTAAAACTGCTTTTCCCGATGCGTTACAACTCCGATTGACCTCATTCCAGTTGCTAAAGTTCCGTACTTCGATAAGGAATGTTTTCTCTTCAAAGGTCAGCGGCTCAATCAGCTCTTAAGTCCCTCGAAAACAGCAATCAAGGGCCTGGAAAATGGATTTTCAGCTCTAAAAATAATATCTTCGGGATTTCTCTTCAAGTCTTGACTCTATCTTTTGATCTTTGACTTTATCTTCGGATTCCTTTCCTAGCTAACATCTAAAAACCTGTAAACTTTACACTAAAAATACCAATATTACGCGCAAAAGTTTAATAATTCAAAAATGCTAGAAATAAAAAGGGAAATCCGAATTATTGCATATTTCATTCAAAAGTCTATCGAATTAATTAAATAAACACCAAAAATGATGTCTCCTAAGGGTCTAAAATAAGAACAATTAGGGAGACATCAAGACCCCCAACTCAAACCTTTGTCGTCCCGACAAAGCAAAACAAAATAAAACGAGGGGTAGAAGCAAACGTATAAACACATAGAAGCTAGCAAATAAACCCTAAAGCAATTCCTAAGATAAATCTCATATAGCAAACTTTAAAAATTAACATCTACATACACTAATCATGCAACATCAAACATAAATAATCTCAATCATAAAATTAAAGTCGCAATGCTTGAAGGTTACACTTGTACTCATCTCTGTATGATGGCTATAGGGTGGTCATTAATCCTAAATCGCTTTGAACGTTCCACCTAGTCTATTCCCTATCAACAGAATCATAAATTCACTATGCACTTAGGAATCACGAGGTCTTTACGGTTATAATATTGGCTTAAGGACGGGTATGGATGTATATTTGGTAAATTTGAAGTGAGCTTTTGGCTCTCTCCTCACTTACCATCAACAGTGTCCTCGAGCTTGAGTTAACGCTCAAAAAGATGTTCTCACTCACCCATATACGCAACAATTTAGCGTCCCATGTCTACCCACTATTAACAAGATGATTTTCAGACAATTCCACTTTGCCGGATGTTTTATTCATTCATATTTTTCTTTTTCTTTTCTTTTCTCTTTTTTTTTTTTTTTTTTTTTTTTTTTTTTTTTTTTTTTGTACAGAAGCAAACCGGGTTCCCGGTTTTGATGAATCCGGGTTCCCGGATCCTACTGTATGATTTTTCCAAATTTTTCATTTTTTCTTTCTTTTTCATTTTTCTTCATTCCCGGCAAAGGGTTACAAGTATATATCATCTGCAATTGTGCTACAATACAAAACACATCGATCCCTACCCATTTAATTCCCCATATGTGGTCCCACCACCCCAAACTCAAGCTCGAGACATGTCTCAGGATTGTGATTCAAGTGCGGGTCATATGGTCATGCCTAATAATCTAAGGGATAATGGCTTATATCGTGGCTACAAAGAAAAGGCTACAGGCTCAAAGTGGGCTGAGACGGATAATAATTAATACAAGGGATAGAAGGCTAAAAAGGCACAAATGGCTAACAAAGAACTGCCCCTATCATTTTCCTAAGTACATAGCTTGTCTTTAGTTCATATCTAGGTGGGTTCTCTACTAATTAGGATTTCACGTTCTACACACCAAACATATTCCTTGAGTACAAGCTTACTTCATTTGCATTGTTAATTAATTTTTCCTATCAATTACCTATGTTCGCATGCAATTGTAAGTGCGTTTTATATCAATCCCTAAAGTCCACTATTTACTATCATAGATTTATCAAAAGTATGCTTAAAGGGATATTAAAAAAATTCTATAGTCAAACGCAACTCCGAAAATTCTATTATTGAAAGCAAATAAAGCAAATAACACATAAAAAATTGGGATGAGGCAACGAACCCCACCCCAAACTCAAAAATGAGTCGTGTCCCCACGACTCGAAAAGACTCAATAAAGCATTTAAACTAATATACACTAAGAGGAAAGTTTAGAAAACGTATCTTAACCAGCGCGAGGCTGGTTATCGGTGTTGCGTTCTGGACCTTTATCTCGCGTAACAGCATCATAAATCGCGTTTTGAAGTGTATTTACGCCTAGGATTAAATTTCGAAGCAGGTCCAATTCTTTTGTAACGTTTCCCAAGGTAGCAATCATCCTCTCCTGATTCTCTTCCAACACCTGAATCTTTGCTTCCAAC
The DNA here is from genome assembly GCA_029959085.1 of Nemophila menziesii. NCBI lineage: Eukaryota > Viridiplantae > Streptophyta > Magnoliopsida > Boraginales > Hydrophyllaceae > Nemophila > Nemophila menziesii. The sequence continues at coordinate 27,160,859 of JARWIR010000004.1, read as the reverse complement.
TCAGGTACAGTTTTCGCTTTCTTTGATTGAGGAGTTCTTGGACTTCTTGTAGCTCGTGTTGCTTCTTCATGGATGTTCTTGATTGTGCTCAAAGCTATACTCACACCAACTGAAACAGTATCAATATCTTCGTTCTTACGCGGAATCTTTGCGTCTAAACACAACTGAGTAATAGTACAAGGAAACTTCAGATTTTGTTGTTTCATTGGTGATTTCGCGAACTCCATGATTGTATCATAAATGATCTTAGCAACATCAAATGGTTTCTCCTCCAAAATACACTTAATAACAAATATGTGCTCTTTCTTCAACTCGGAAGTGTGTTTAATACCAAAGAAAGTGGGTATTATGAAACGAGACCAAACCTTAGCACGAGGTGTCAAACTACTGCTGTAAAACTGTCCAGGATACCTTTCACCTTCAGGAATTGGGCTAGTCCCATTAACAAGCACGGTCCCCCAAAGGGACTCAAAATCAAAAGAAGGGTCATTAAGAGTTTCTTGGAAGGGGCATGTTCCAGAAAAGTTGGGTAGTTTCAATGATTTCCGAATACGTTCAATAGAGAAAGGAACTACCTTTTTGCGGATATCAATGGCATCATGTGAGGTAGCTAAACCTTCGTAAAATTCTCGCACAAAAGTAGGAATAAACTCAAGCTTCCTTTCTTGTAACTCTTTCCAACCAAACTTAGCACATGTCACAGCATATTCCTTGTAATCACTACTCATAATACCCTTAGGAAAATTCGTCTCCTCACCAAATTTCAAAAATTCAATTCTTTCACGAACCTGAGTATTCCAACAAGTGTAAACCCTCTTAGGTTTGTGGGCCCACATCTTCATACGCGGGGGTTTTTGAACAGTTGCTTCCGGAATCTCTTGTCCAGTTTCCTTCTCAATGGTCTTCGCAATTTCCTCTTCTGGTTCCATCTCACTTTCAATCTCATCAATCAATCTCCTCTTTAGACCTGTGATTTCTTTTCTGTTAGAATCAAGCTTAACTTCGTTAATTTTTCGTTTAGGACGCGAATCAGGAATCTCAATAGCTTGTTCTTGTGAACCACCAATGGTGGTCTTTCTTCTATGAGCAGTTCTTCGAAAATCACCGGTTCTGTTAGTCATCTCTTTTCACCCCAAACTCAAAACTTCAAATAATGAAAAACTTAGAGAAAAAGTTTAGAATTTTGATGTTTTGAGGCTTAGGAATTGAAGAACTAGGGTGAATATGAGATGGGTCTTGATTAATTTGAATGGGAGAAGAAAGAATTGGGTTTTAGTTTAGGATTTGATGAAGAAGAATCTTGGGAAAAACTAAGGATTTGATGTTATTTTGGAGAGGAGGTGAGTTGATCTTATGTTTTTGTGGTGAAAGAGGGTAGGATTTGATGATATATAGTGTTGTGGTAGATGAATTTCGTAGGTGGGGAGGCTATTGGTGCGTTTTAGGTAAAAACTTGCAAAAGAGGCTAAGAAAACTAGGTTAAAATACCCAAAACCGCCTCTCACAGCTTTCAAACCGGGTTCCCGGATTTGGAAAACCGGGTCCCCGGTTCCGCGTCGCTGTGACGGCGCGGAAAAATAATTGTGGACTCTTTTTTTTTTTTTTTTTTTTTTTCTTTTTGAAAACGCACCGAAACGCTGGACCCCAAGACGCTGGGTCAGGGATTTTGCTCGCCGAAACCGGGTACCCGGTTCTGTGGAATGCGGGTTCCCGGATTTTCTCGATGGCGCGAATGAAAACGCGCCAAAACGCAGCACCCTGAAACGCTGGACCAGAAAATTTCACCAACAGCAGCTCCGAAACCGGGTACCCGGTTCTGCCAAATGCGGGTACCCGGATTTGTATCGATGGCGCGAATCAAAACGCACTAAAACGCAAGCCACCAAGACGCTGGGTCAGGGAATTTCAGAAATTACAGCACCAAAACCGGGTACCCGGTTCTGTGGAATGCGGGTTCCCGGTTTCTCCTGGACATCCAACCTCTTTTTCTTCTGTTTTCGCCAAATCGACCCCAAACTCAAGTCCTTTTTACCCCTGAAATCATCAAAAACAACTACCCTTCCTCATTTCTTAATAAAAACAATAAAATTACGAAAATCAAACTAATCTAAATTGCAAAAATAGAAAAATTCAGCTAATATACAAGTAATTGGCTTTTGTTTAACGTCGTTAAGCTCGACGGGTTACCTCACGCTACTAAGGATTCTCGCGGAGGTACATGACCTCCCCGGGATGTGGATCTTCCGAGCGATTGGTATCTTCACCTCCATGGTATATCTTTAATCTGTGACCGTTAACCATAAAGGTACGGTTCTCTAGCGGATGTTCTATTTCTATCGCCCCATGAGGTGTAACTTTGGTCACTATGTATGGACCTGACCACTTAGATCTTAACTTACCCGGAAAATTGCTGAACTTTGAATTATACTTTAATACTTTTTGCCCCACTTCAAAGTTCTTTGGACGAATCCGATTGTCATGCCATTTCTTTGTGTTTTCTTTGTAAAGTTTGGCATTTTCATAAGCATGCAACCGGAATTCGTCAAGTTCATTAAGCTTCATCATACGATTCTTTCCGGCTAAGATAGGATCTAAGTTCAACTGCGCAATTGCCCAATAGGCACCCATTTCAAGCTCTAAAGGTAAGTGACAAGCCTTACCATACACCATACGATAGGGAGATGCACCAACTGGAGTCTTAAACGCAGTACGATAGGCCCACAACGCATCATCTAACTTCATTGACCAATCTTTTCTTGTAGGACCAACGGTTTTCTCTAGGATTGACTTGACTTCACGGTTCGAAACTTCAGCTTGACCATTGGATTGTGGATGATACGCAGTAGATACACGGTGTCTGACTCCATATTTCTCTAGAATAGTCTTCAGATATCTATTAACGAAATGGGTACCTCCATCGCTAATAATCACTCTAGGTGTGCCATGTCTAGTGAAGATATGTGATTTCAAGAACTTAATCACCACTCGTGAATCGTTGGTAGGTAAAGCCACCGCTTCTACCCACTTAGAAACATAATCAACAGCTAATAGTATATAAAGGTTACCATTTGAAGGAACGAAGGGACCCATGAAGTCTATGCCCCAAACATCGAATATCTCAACCTCTAATACATTATTACGTGGCATCTCATCCCTCTTGGATATGTTTCCGGTAAACTGGCATCTCGAACATCTCTTGACATATTCATGACAATCTTTAATAACAGAAGGCCAGTAAAAACCTGATTGGAATACCTTAGCAGCAGTTCTATCTCCCTTGAAATGTCCTCCATATAATGAATCATGGCACCCAGCTATAATGGCTTGTGTTTCTTCCCTCGCTACACATCTTCGTATCATTTGATCAGCACAAACTTTGTAGAGGAAAGGATCCTCCCAAAAGAACTGTCTAGCACGATGAGCTAATCTCTTTCTTTCTTGATAGGTAGAACCTTCAGGGAAAACACCACTCACCACTAAATTAGCTATATCTGCATACCACGGAGCTTCATAATCTCGAACAACGAACAAATTCTCATCAGGAAACTCTTCTCTAACTGCTTCAGTACCACTATTCATCTCTGAACCCTCTAAACGCGATAGATGATCTGCAACCTGATTCTCACAACCCTTTCTATCTTTGATCTCTAAATCGAACTCTTGAAGCAATAACACCCATCTGATTAACCTTGGTTTCGCATCTTTCTTCTCCATAAGAAATCTGATCGCGGAATGATCTGTATAAACAATAACTTTTGCTCCAAGAAGATAAGAGCGAAATTTATCAAACGAATAGACAACTGCTAGCAACTCTTTTTCTGTAACTGTGTAATTAATCTGAGCACCACTAAAAGTTTTACTAGCATAGTAAATCGAATGAAAAACCTTCTCTTTTCTTTGTCCTAATACAGCTCCCATACACAAATCACTCGCATCACACATAACTTCAAACGGTAAATTCCAATCTGGAGGTAACACTATAGGAGCAGAAATAAGCTTTTCTTTGATTGCTTTGAAGGCCGCTAAACAAGCTTCATCAAAAAGGAATTTGCAATCCTTTTCGAGTAAGTTGCATAGTGGTTTAGCAATCTTAGAAAAATCTTTAATAAAACGCCTATAAAAGCCAGCATGGCCAAGAAAACTCCTTACCCCTTTAACAGAAACAGGAGGGGGAAGAGTTTTAATTACCTCTATCTTTGCTCTATCAACCTCTAAACCAACATTCGAAACTTTGTGACCCAGAACAATACCTTCGCGAACCATGAAGTGACACTTCTCCCAGTTGAGCACCAAATCTGTTTCCTTGCATCTCACTAACACTTTCTCCAAGTTATCCAAACATATATCAAAATCATCACCAAACACGGAGAAATCATCCATGAATACTTCAAGGAAATTATCTATCATGTCCCAGAAGATGGCCATCATACACCTTTGAAAAGTAGCGGGAGCGTTACACAATCCAAATGGCATTCTGCGATATGCAAAAGTACCAAATGGGCATGTAAAGGTAGTCTTATGTTGATCTTCTGGAGCCACGTAAATCTGATTGTACCCAGAGTAACCATCCAAGAAACAGTAATATTCCCTTCCGGCTAATTTGTCTAACATCTGATCAATGAAGGGCAAGGGGAAATGATCTTTCCTGGTGGCCTTATTCAGCTTTCTGTAATCCATGCAAACTCTCCAACCAACTACTGTTCTTGAAGGGATCGCCTCATTTTTGTCATTAAGAATTGTTGTAATTCCTCCTTTCTTCGGTACACACTGAACTGGGCTCACCCATTCACTGCTCGAAATGGGATAAATAATCCCCGCATCTAAAAGCTTAATCACCTCCTTCTTCACCACATCCTTCATGGCTGGCATTAATCTTCTCTGACCTTCAACTGAGCGTGCATTAACATCTTCTAGTATGATTTTGTGTTGACAATAGGATGGACTAATGCCTTTGATATCAGCAATTGTCCAACCTATTGCTTCTTTGTTGGCTCTTAACACACGCAACAGTTTATCTTCTTGAGGACCTGTTAAATTAGCTGAAACAATAACAGGTAAAGTTTCATTAGTACCCAAATAAGCATACCTCAAGTGTGCTGGCAATGGTTTTTCTTCCAACTCCGGAGGAGATTCAATTGAAGGTTTCTTTTTAGGAATAATCTCCCCCGGTTCTCTCACAGGTTCATAGGCAAGACGCCTATATTTCGGATTTTCAGAATTGAGAGCTGCCACTGTTTCTGTAAGCTCCTCCATCATCTCAGGTGAATCTAATGTCAAAGCAGCCTGCAAGATATCATCAAAATTTAAACAATTAAATACCTCTTGCGATGCTTGCTCTACTACATCCATTCTGAAGCAATCTTCCTGAGAATCTGGGAATTTCATGGCTCGAAATACATTGAATTTCACTTCCTCATCTTGTATCCTCATCGTTAATTCGACATTCTCTACATCGATCAATGTCCTCCCTGTAGCTAGGAAGGGTCTACCCAAAATAATGGGGACATTTCTATCTGCATTGTATTCAAGAATCACGAAATCAACAGGAAATATAAGTGTACCTGCCTTAACAAGGACATCCTCGATACGGCCTTCAGGATGAGCAAGGGACCTGTCCGCCATTTGCAAGACCATAGAGGTAGGTCTTGCGGTTCCAATTTTAAGCTTATCAAAGACTGACTTGGGCATCAAGTTGATGCTTGCCCCCAAATCGCATAGCGCCTTTCCCTTCCATTCTTCTCCAATTGATATGGGAATCGTGAAACTCCCCGGATCAACTAACTTCGGAGGTAATTTACTCTGACAAATCGCACTACACTCTTCAGGAAGACCAATCATCTCATTATCACAGTAGGGCCTTTTGTTAGTGAGGGCCCTCTTTAAAAACTTCGTATACTTAGGAATATCTCGAATCGCCTCAAGTAACGGAATATTAATACTTAGACCCCTTACCCTATTAAAGAATTTCTGAAAATCACCCAAGTCACCCTTTTTCTGAACTCGTGATGGAAACGGTGGTGGAGGGCGATTGCTCACAATTTCATCTCTCTTTTTCGGGATTTCTCTTGGTCTTTCTATTTCTTCAACCTCACTATCTTTCTCATTCTCTTTCTCTTTCTCACCCACTTCCTTTTCTTTTCTTGGAACTTCTTTCTCTTTCATAACGGGAAAAGGAGGTGGAAGGAGGTTCTTACCACTTCTTAATGTAACAGCCTTGCAATCTTCACGTTGTGTTGGATTTTCCGTATCGCTTGGAAGTTGTCCTTGTGGACGTTGATTGAGCTGTTTACTGATTTGACTCAGCTGATTCTGGAACATCTTCATATTTGCTTCAGCTGCATTTTGTCTTTCTATTGCAGCGTTCTGACGTTCTATTGCTGCGTTCTGACGTTCCATCGCTTGTGCTTGTAGAGCAATCAAATTTTCAACAGTTTTCTGAAGGGTGAGTACCCCTTCTTGTGGATGTGCAGGTAAAGCTTTTTGGTTTAGCGTTTCATCGTAGGTATTCTGAGGAGCTTGTCTTGGTACATAAGTATTCTGATTCTGTCCTCCTTGATAATTGTTTTGTGGTCTAGGATTATAGTTATTACCTTGGGGACGCGGCTGATACGCATATGTAGGATTGGCTGCCCCATTAGGATTCGAATATTGAAACCCAGGATGGTTTCTGTTAGGTTGATATCCATTACCACTCGAATTAAAATTACCTCTGTTGGACATAAACATCACTGATTCTTGATTATTCGGACAATTCTCTTCATCATGATCATCAACTCTACAAATTGAACACATATAAACCTCTTGTGCAGCTTGCACAGCTACTTTCTTACCCGAAAATCCTTCTTTTACAGCTAAAGTAAGCTGCTTCAATTGTTGCTCCAAAGTGTTTTGAATCTTTGTTTCAAAGGTAGCAAATTTCTCTTCTATGTCAACATTATTAACACCCTTAACAGGTGTTCTCACTGATTTCCAACCAACTTCGTTCTTGACTGTTCGTTCTAAAATAATTTTGGCATGAGCTGGTTGAACTTGAAGGAAACCTGCACCACATAACGTATCTAACTTTTCTCTCGAAGTTCCATCAAGGCCTCTATAAAAAATCTTTAACTACTGTAATTCTGAAAAACCATGATTTGGAACTCTACGCAAACACATCTGAAATCTAGTCCAACTCTTACCCACAGTTTCATCATATTCTTGACGAAAATTAGTCAACTCCAATTCAGCATCTAACCTCATATTGCTCGGATAATACCTGTCGAAAAATGCGGCTTTTAATTGATCCCAATTTGTTATCTTCGTCGGATCTTGTGTATCATGCCATTCGCTTGCTCCATCTATGACAAAGAATTTGAATGCTGCAAAATACATCTGCTCTCTAGAGACGCCTTGTGTGATGTAAGAATCACAAATTTGTTTGAATTTCTGAACCGCTCTAATAGGATCTTCAGAAGGTCTTCCACGAAAATTCCCAAAATTTTGAAATTGCGCTAACATACCCGAATCTGGACGAAATCGCGGAACATTAATATCTGGAGCGCCTACTCCTATAGCAGGAGCATGAAATGGGATTTCTAGAGGGCCATTAGTGAACCATGGATCTTGATTCATTACGAACTGGACTGGAGGATTAGGGTGTAATGGTTGAACTTGAGGAATAACGCCTGGAGCTAAAGGTTGGCCATTTGCATCTAACTGGCCTTGTCCATTCTGTTGACCTTGAATAATGATATTCTCCATTCTGTTACTTAATTCTTCTATTTCTAAAGCTTCTCGTTCTCTTCTTCTTCTGTTCGCAAGTCTGATCAACGATTCTGGATTACTAAGGATCGGAGGTGTTGGCTCTAGATCCTTGAATAGCCTTCTTCGCATACACCAAACCTAAAAAACCTGAAAAAGCTAACAAACAAAAAGCGTAAAACTGATAAAATAAAATAAATGCACTTATCACTAAAGGATAAACACCGTGGTCACACGCTACCGTCCCCGGCAGCGGCGCCAAAAACTTGGTGGTCCTTTGTGTGTTCTAAATTAAATGCAAAAGTAAATCGAACCACAACCGCAAGTGTACGGTTGTCCCAAGTAGTAATTCTGATAATCAGATTCGTTCCAAGGACGGATGGTTGATCACAATGTTTATGCAAATAGCGATTGATGCACTTATAAAAATGAAAGAGGATAAATTGTTTGTTTTGGTTTTGTTTATTATAACTAACTGAAAGATAAAATAATAATGCAAGTAAAAGATAAGACGCAAGTAAAATGTATGAAAACGCAATATGAGATGTAGTACTTGAGAACGCAAGGATCCTCCTAATTTTACTTTCTAACTTATGTTGTTTAAGGGTTAAATCAGTCAATTACAATGGTCGGGATTCTAATATCCTTATACCCCCGTCAGGGTGGACTATAAGGCGATCCTAAAGTGTCACTAGTCCCGTCAGGGTAAATATGATCCACCGTTGGATGATTAAGATTTATTACCACATTGGCCCTAGGATTAACTAAGTTCGTCAGAATCAATAGTTTTTATCCTAGATTGAACAATTATTTCTGTACCTAAACCCCCCGTCAGGATGATCCACACGCCACATATATGGAATAGCTTAGATACTAATACCTAATTTTAGTTCGCGACTCTAAAATCAGTAAACATTCACAAATTGTCGAAAAGAGTAAAAGCCCTAATTTAATTTAATTCAATAAAAACCCAAATTCAACATTCGTTATAATAATAAAATCAAGATTCACCCATTGTTTTGTTCTCAAGCACTAATGGAAATTTAGCTCATATTAAAATTAAAAACAAAATAAAAAGAAATGGAATTCATATTCGTTACAAAATTAAAATAAAAGAAAAACCTAATTTTCGGAATAAGAATGACTACGAACGGAGCTATAGACCCACTCCAGCTCTTGTAGCTTCTCCTTTCTTCCTGCTGTAGCTTCTCTGGTGTTTTTAATCTTGTGGAAAGTGAATTGTGTCAAAAATAGAAGTCCAGACCTCCTTTTATAAGTAAAAATTCGGACTAGGGCTTGGACCAGAAAATAAAAGCCTAATTAAATGTCCAAGCCCACTTTCTAAGCCCAAAATCCCGTAACTGATGACAGGCCTCCACTAAAACTGCTTTTCCCGATGCGTTACAACTCCGATTGACCTCATTCCAGTTGCTAAAGTTCCGTACTTCGATAAGGAATGTTTTCTCTTCAAAGGTCAGCGGCTCAATCAGCTCTTAAGTCCCTCGAAAACAGCAATCAAGGGCCTGGAAAATGGATTTTCAGCTCTAAAAATAATATCTTCGGGATTTCTCTTCAAGTCTTGACTCTATCTTTTGATCTTTGACTTTATCTTCGGATTCCTTTCCTAGCTAACATCTAAAAACCTGTAAACTTTACACTAAAAATACCAATATTACGCGCAAAAGTTTAATAATTCAAAAATGCTAGAAATAAAAAGGGAAATCCGAATTATTGCATATTTCATTCAAAAGTCTATCGAATTAATTAAATAAACACCAAAAATGATGTCTCCTAAGGGTCTAAAATAAGAACAATTAGGGAGACATCAGAAAGCTAAAGAGAAAGAGGAAGAGGAAGAAGCCTCAAAAGAGAAAATAAAAGTTTCACCTGCTGTGCAAGAAAAGAAAGAAGAAGAAAAGGTGGAATCGCCGCCAGTTGTTCAACCAATGTCACCAATTATTCCTGATACAAATATGAAGGGTGACATTGAACTCAAGACATTTGTAGAGGCGTATACTCCTGAAAATAGCAACGCCCAAATGCTTGATATTGAGAAGAAAGAGATTACACCGCAACAAGTTTTTACGCAAGTTATTCTTGAGAAAGAAGCGATTGTAGAAAGACTATGAGAGTCTCAATAAAAGTAGAGAAAGAGTTACCATTGAAGCTCAAAGATCGAGGAAGCTTTAATCTTCCTATACAAATAAATGGTACGCTCAAGGTGAAAGATATGTGTGATGTGGGTTTGGGTGCGAATCTTATGCCAAAGTCCGTGTTCGATAGACTTAGACTTCAGAAATCAGAGAAAACTCCAGTGAAGTTGCAGTTTGCTGACAACTCAGTTACCAAGACATGGGTAACAGTGGAGGACGTTCATGTCCGATCACGTAATATCACCATTCCTACTGACTTTGTTATACTTGACTTCGATGCAGATAAGCAGGTTCCAATCATACTTGGAAGGCCTTTCATGGCCACAAGCCAGAGCATAATGAACTTCCAGAAAAGGACCATTACCCTTCATGCTAAGAACGCATCCGAGACATTTTATGTCTGGGGTAAGAAACCAAGGAAGTCAGATCCCACCGTTCCTATCATCCACAGCCTTTCATATCACAAAGTCCCTAAAGAGAAGATCCACGTAAAGCCTGTGGATACTGAGCCAAATATTGAGTTTGGGGTCGGCCATGAAGTTCTATGGAAAGCCCACAAACCAGAAAATACGCCACGAGGTTACCAAGACTCGTGGATGGGACCATTGGAAGTCACTAAAGTTCTTTCAGCTAAGGTGATAGAGATCAGGCCCAAGAAGGGCATTAAGCGGAGATTAGTAGACATTCATAGCCTTTCTCGTTGCTAGGGAGGCTATATTCGCATATCTTAATACAGGTAACGCGTCTAACTTTAAAAGACGTTAAATAAAAGTATTGTACGGGAGACAACCCGCAATTTTTTATGTTTTTATGTCTTTAAATTTTGTTTAGTTTAGTTTTTTTTAGTTGATATTGCATATTTGAGAAAGGTATAAGTGTTTTTGATGTTCATGTACGTAATAAATCGAGTTGGGAAAAGAAAAACAAAATTTTGGCGAAAATCTGACCATCCTTACGGTACACCGCATGTCCAAAAACCGTGGCGACAGTTCTCGCCACGGTATATTTCCAAGAAGAAGGACCAAAAACAGTGGCTCGTAGAGCCACCACGGTATAAACAGCAATCAGGTCAGGTACACCGCACCAGAATTCTGGTACACCACACCATCAAAAACCGTGGCGATGGTTTAGAGGTACCTAATCAGCTATTCAAAAACCGTGTCGACAACTCGCAAACACGGTTTCCAAACCCTCAAGTCCAGTGCACCGCACGGCGCCGACAGATCCAAAAAGAAAGGGTATATTGCGGGAATCAAAATAAGAGGTTAGTTTCTACACGAAATTTTGAATCATTAAGCCTCTCTTTCTTCCCCAAACCTCTCCCAACTCCATTTAAGCTTCATCAAACCTTCACCAAACATCAAAACACTACCCAATCACCATAAAAACACATCCAAGTCTTTCTCCACGTCATTATAGAGAAGATTCAACCACCCAAATCATATCAAAACACCTTGAATCCAAGAATCAAAAGCCTAAATTTTCAAAATTCGGCCAACAGTTTCTTAGATCCACACCAATCAAAGAAGAATCCATCCTACCCATATAGAGAATCATCTTCATTACACCTTTTCTAACCCACATAAAACTTGTACAATCCAATAACCAAGAGTTCAAATTTCAAGAGTGGTTAAAGCTTTGAGTTGGAGGTTAATTGTGATGACGAAAAGAACGGAAACATTATCTACTGTCAGGGAGATGAAGAAGATTCAAAGTAAAGTGTTGGGTCCTGGTGAGAAGAAATCAATTGAGAAAAGTTCAAGTTCCAATTTGAAAGGTAAAACAGGTTCTGAAAATAAAGGGAAGCTAGTTGTGGTAAATTCAACGAGCCAAAAGGTTTCAACTTTTATAAGGAAGATACCACAACCTTTACAAATCGAGAATTATGTGACCAAGATCAACGAAGCTTCCAAGGCCATGTTAGCTTCAGCAGAGAAACATTTAACGAAACTTCCTTTGGCTTATGAGAGAGTATTTGAAAAAAAAAGTTGAAGAGGGTGAATACAAGAGATTCATAGAGATGGGTGATAGATTGGGTTGGTATACATTCATGTTGTGAATATTGAACTTATGTAGAGAGTTAGTTTTTTATTTCTATTTAGGCCTCTTAAGCCAAGATAGTAATGGTGGTGTTCCAGTTAGAGTCAAGATAGTTCCTTTCACAGTTGAAGAGATTCGAAACCACTTCCAGTTTAAGAAATTGGTTGGACCATGTAAGTATAGAGACGCAATGGAAAATATCAAGACTTTCTATTGGAATCTACTTTTTGAGCATGTATTGGACAAGGATAAAGTGAAAGCAAATAAGGGAGAATTGAAGGCACCTTGGCCTTACAAATACCTCCAAGGAGATGCAAAAGTTTTGCAAAATTTCCTTACAGCAAATGTCTTTGGAACTCAAAGAAACTCGGAGGTAACTAAGACAAATCCAATATTGGAGAAGAAGTGGATGTAGCACAAATGATATTTGAGGAGGTGATGCGATTTTCAGTCTCTCCTACTTCGTTCTTTAGTTTGAAATATCCTACTATGATCACGTGTCTTGTTCGGAAAATGATTGTGATTCTGGGTAAAGAAGAGAAACTATATTTTAACATGATGAATAATATTGATAACAACTGGATCAAGACGATTGAGAGGAGCATGAATTACGCAAGTCTCAAAGGAAGAAAGGGATCGTATTTGGCAAGAGAAGGTAGAGGAGCGATTAAACAAAGTCGAAGCAGCTCAAACTTCCTTAGCTCAAACTATCTGGTTAGGCAAGCCCGTCAGGATAACTACCGCACACTAGACGTTTATGTGGTGTTTCTATAATTGAATCCCCCGTCAGAGTGACAATCCAACTATTAATGGGGTAATCTTATACGTTGTACACCGCAAGAACTACAAATATTAAAGCGAAAAACATAAAACAGACCTATCGCTACTAATTTCAATTAAATTTAAAAGGACATCCCAAATTCAAATAACATATAAAACAAGTCTAGGGTTCATACCCATATGTTATTCTCAAGCTAAATAGAATAAGATCATACTAAATAGAGAAAAAAATTACAAACGGGAAAGGTTGGAATGGCATGAACAGTTTCCAAGCTCCTTATTCTGTTCTTCTCTCTTGATCTAGGCTTCCTCTTTGTCTTTTTATGATTAGGGGCTGGCCAAGGATGATTCTTCTAAGGTAAAAGTGATATATATATATATATATATATATATATATATATATATATATATATATATATATATATATATATATTGATGATAGGTCGAAATCTAGAGTCTGGGCCAAGTTACAGATTCTAAATCCTACTAAAACTCGTTTTTTATATTATAGGAGAGGGTAACCTTTGCAGGTTGAAATAAGCATAACTCCTTCGTTTCTGGGCCAAATACATTGATCCACCCATCGAAACGACCGTGTTTTAAAGATCTATCTTAATATCTAAGGGATCCTTCAAATTCCTATCCGTTTTCTTGCAACATCAATAATACTACTCGTTATTACAACTAGACAACTCACTTTTACTTGCAAATCTAACCAAACTTTTTCATCACGACTAAGGTTTTTGTACTTTTATCACTTCTTATCAGCCTCCACATGTGCAATAGCTTCCAAATACCTAAGTTCTACACAAATAACACCCAAATTACGCGCAAAAACTCACAAAATAACAAACACCTAAAACTAGACAAGATATTGTAAATCATGAATAAATGGGGAAAATACAAAAATTAAGTACTAAATACCCCTAAGATTATGTCTAGTGACTAGATTATTCTATCACATAAATAAAGACATCAGCAACTACACAGAAAATATCCCTACTTCTACTACAAAAAATCAGTATTTCGAATCACTGGAGCTAGAATTTCAAAGTATTGCATACCCCGTCCCTACGGTATTCTTTCGCCCTTACCTTGTCCATAGATCTCGGCTTATTGATATTTCTATTATTCCCATTCACCTCATTTACATAAAATAATTTACTCTGCAACTGTTCAAACGCTTTGTGATTTAGGCTACACAGGGGTAAGTTGTCATACTCCATTTTAATGCAAATTTTCTTCCCACTTTGCGATCCAAATTCAACTACATTTTTCCTCTTCTTGCTTAAATCCAACTCAATAAGAACTCTAACATAACTAATATTCTCATTATTAATACCATCGGTAATGTATCGACTTTCCAACTTGTGAAGCTACTTTAGGTAACCCATTAAACATCGAGCTTGCTCCAGAAGATTTTTTAGTATAATCCAAGTCGGGATCTTATATATCTTGAGATTCCAAAAATCAAAGAAATTCATAATTCTGGTGAGTAAAAGGATACACCCTTATGATAATAACGGTCATTTCGTGAGTAACTCTTCCTATTCTCATCCATCTCAAAATTGAAAAAAGCCACCCACTAGGATGTCTCCTCACTTTAAAAGAAACTTTCTACTCCCTTACAATTCTTCTAATATCCTCCATATCCGGCGTTTTCTTACCTACAACATAACCAATAAGAGAAAACCCAAATGCTTGTTCAATTGTTAACACATCACTCTCTACAAGTTGTAGCATTTCCTCTTCAATAGACTCAAAAAATTGGAACTACATGCCTACCGAAACTTTGCAATTATTCAACAAAACATTCTTATAATCGATTTTCTCCTCTTTCTTCTTGATTGGATTCTTCTTCTCGGAGATGAGATTCCCGGCCAAACTCACGGGTCCCTTGGCGATCCTTTCTCGCCCCAAATCGACCACATTCTTGTCTCCTTAATAATAGCGGGATCACTAGAGCTCGCAATTTGACCATTATTCTCAAGAGCATTTGTGTCAAGCAAATTAAAAAACACCTTGTGTGCAACTAGTTCTTCCCAAGCTTTCTCCAATAAGGCTTTGTTATTACCCTCCACACCCTTGAATAATCTAGCTCTAGCCTTCAGTGAAGTATCAAAAACCCCCCACACTAGCAAATCTATCACTCCAAGTTGCCAAAAAAAATTCGACTAAACCATTACTTAAACTCGACAGAGTTGACTTGGCAGCCTACTCCATTTCGGCGGCTGCAACTCTAGGAGCTAGTAATGGATCATTCTTGACTATTTAGTTCATGCTCTTCAATGGTGGGAACTCTAGATCTTCGTCCTCCAAGATAGTGGCAAGCCTAGGGTTTTGAGGGATACCCATAAAAGAGACACCTTGAGAACCACCCAAGAAAGATCCAATAGGGTCATTATCCGGTGAGTCATGGGGTAGTGCGATTCATGCTCAATGTTACGGGTATCCATGTTTATCCGAATCGTGAGGATCTTCAGCTCGGCTCTTTGACGGCGGTTTCAAGGACAAGCTTTCCGGCATCTCCCAGGTCTAAATCGACCGGAGAAATACCGTTAGCATAAAGTGAAAGTGGTTTTTTTCATCAAGAAAAGAAAAAAACAAGAGTACTAATGAGATATTACGCTAAATTAGGGCAAAGCCCTTTAACCTCTTTTAACTTTTTTTTAATGTTGTGTAATATATATATATATATATATATATATATATATATATATATATATATATATTTTTGATGTCTCCTCATTTGTGATAGATTTATGTTAAGATGAGACATCATTTTTAGTGATTTAGAAGTCATAAATGTCGATTTTCTTGAGAATTAGTGCACTTTCCTATTTTGAGTCTTGATTTAGTGAATTATTATTTTTAGAGCATATTGGGTTGAATTATTTATTTTAGTGTGAAGCTTTAAAGATAATTATGGAGATTAATTAGAGTCCAAGTCAAAGATTACAACTTATGGAAAGAGATTAGCATGGTAATTGGAGATAAGGAAACAAAGGCTAAAAATATGGAAAAGGAAAAGCTGCCTAAATCTGAATTCTGCAGCACACGCCTAAATAAGTGGTGATTACTCCAAGAAATAAGCCGATTTTGGTAAATTCCTTTCATAGGGACATATATAATTCTCTGAGGATTCTTTTGGTATATTATGGAGCAAAAACCGACCAATAACGAAGAAGATATGCTCAAAACAAGTCAGCAAAATTTATCTTTATTTCCATACGAATTTGAGTTGGGCTTGGAGTCCACCACTTTGCTTCTCCCTCAAGAAAACGAATTAGGTCTTCTAAACACCTATAAATACACCCTTATATCTCTTGTAAAATCACTCTAGAATCCTTGCCTCATAGTAATTAGTTCTTAAGGTTTTATTCTTCCAGTTTATTGTAGAGAGCAAGATGATGTCTTTTGTAATTTCTTTTAGTTTATTTCCATCAGGTATGAACTAAACTTCCCATAGCTTGGGTTTTGCATCATGTATAATCTATGAATTCTAATTCTTCTATCTAAGTTTCTTTGGGAATTATATGTTTTAATTTGATATTAGCTTCTTACTTTATATTTGTTTATGTGTTTTGATTTATTGTCTTTCCTAGAACTGATCACTTTAGGATTGTTTTTAATAGTTGTTAGATGGTCTCCTTAATTGGGTGTTTAACTATTGAACCACCACATAATGTCTAGTGTCGATATTAGTTCTGACAAAACATGATTCTAACTAGATAGTCATTAGGGTTTGTTTTAATCACGATATCACTAATTGATTGTTGCGTTTGCTTAGGGCCTTGGTAGCGCTTGATAACCCTATTCTAAACCACGTCTTGGTTGTGCCGTAGCCCCCTTAGTCGCTCTCAAGGTCTAAGGTATGGGAATTTAGAATCCTGACTAAGTATATCAAGAGCTAATATTCTCCCTTATAAACTAGATCTTTAGAAAGAATTAGAAGGATTAGTGCATACTAGCAAAACCTAAGCTATATCTCTCATCTCACATTCTTAGTTATTTATTTCATTGTCTTTAATTTCTTAGTTTAATTAATTATTCTCGAATTCTATTTGCTTTATTTTCTGTCTTTAATTATTTACTTTTACTTGTTATTTCTACCCACGTATTTAACACACTTAATTCCCTGAGAACGAACTCAACTTACTAACTAAAACTTGCATACGTCCTGTAATACTTGCAGTACTGTGCCTGTCTAGGGTGAGAGTGCGTAGTTTTCTTGACTTATATTTATCTAATTTTTATCACACCCTAGGCGACACCAAGTTTTTGGCGCCGCTGCCGGGGACTTGTGTCTCGTTAGCGTGTGGGTTATCGATTTCGAGTAGTAGTTTTTAATTAGTTTTATTTTTCAGTTTTTAGTTTTTATTTTTCCAGATTTACGCTTGTGGTTTGCTTTAGTCTTTTTCAGGATTCACAGTGTTTAATTCTTGGCCTCCGTTACCGGAGCCTGAGAGGAGCTTTAGAGTTTACAACAAACGTGTTCGTGAGGAAAGATCCTTAAGAAGAGCTATGGCAGGCGTACAAGGTTAGGAAGATCCACCTGGGATTCAACAATAGGATCCACCTGGTGTACAAGGACAACAAGGACAACTACCAGTATGAGGAGGTAATGGGCAGAATAACGTTAATAATCAACAGAACCGAGTACAGCAAGATCTCCCTGGTCTTCATGTACCCTTTCATGTTCAACCAATCGGTTACCGCCCTCCAGAGATCCAAAATATCAAATTTAGACCCGATCCGGGTATGCTTAGTCAGTTTCAAAGTTTTGGACTCTATAATGGTACATCAATTCAATATCCGGTAAGATCGATTTAGAATTTCATGCAGATTTGTGATGCCTATATTACTCCTGGCACTACACGCGAGCAACTTTATTGTCATATGTTTTCATTCTTCTTGACCGGTAGAGCTAGCGAATGGCTAGAAAGACAACTGCAGGGAACAATTCATTCTTGGAGAGAACTTCAAGCCGCGTTCTTTAACTGATTTTATCCGAAGAGCATGAGACTCAAAGATCAAACTGAGCTTGCAAGATTTTGCCAAGAAGATGGAGAAACAGTAGGAGAGTCATGGACAAGGTTTCAACAAAAATTAGTGGTGGTCCTTTGTGTGTTCTAAAAATTAAATGTAAATGCTAATCGAACCACAACCGCAAGTGTACGGTTGTCCCAAGTAGTAATCCTGATAAATCAGGTTCGTTCCAAGGACGGATGGTTGATCACAATGTTTAGCAAGTAGTGATTGATGCACTTATGGAAATGAAAGATAATAAATTGTTTGTTTGGTTTTGTTTATTAAAGCTAATGAATGAAAGACAAATATTAAAATGCAAGTAGAAGCTAAGACGCAAGTAAAATAAGTGAAAACGCAATATGAGATGTAGTACTTGAGAACGCGAGGATCCTCCTAATTTTACTTTCTAACTTAGGTTGTTTAAGGGCTAAATCAGTCAATTACAATGGTCGGGATTCTAAATTCCTTATACCCCCGTCAGGGTGGACTATAAGGCAATCCTAAAGTGTCACTAGTCCCGTCAGGGTAAATATGATCCACCGTTGGATGATTAAGATTTATTACCACTTTGGCCCTAGGATTAACTAAGTTCGTCAGAATCAATAGTTTTTATCCCAGATTGAACAATTAATTCTGTACCTAAACCCCCCGTCAAGATGATCCACACGCCACATATGTGGAATAGCTTAGATACTAATACCTAATTTTAGTTCGCGACTCTAAAATCAGTAAATAATCATAAATTGTCGAAAAGAGTAAAAGACCTGATTTAATTTAATTTAACAGAAACCCAAATTCAACATTCGTTATAAAATAAAACTAGGATTCACCCATTGTTTGTTCTCAAGCACTAATGAAAGCTTAGCTCATATTAAAATTAAAAACTAAATTAAAAGAATTGGAATTCATATTGTTTACAAAATTAAAATACGAAAAGAACCTAATTTCCGGAATTGGAATGACTACGAACGGAGCTATAGACCCACTCCAGCTCTTGTAGCTTCTTCTTTCTTCCTTCTGTTGCTTCTCTCTGGTGTTTAATCTTGTGGAATGTGAATTGTGTGAAAAATAGAAGTTCAGACCTCCTTTTATAAGTAAAAATTCGGACTAGGGCTTGGACCAGAAAATAAAAGCCTAATTAAATGTCCAAGCCCGCTTTCTAAGCCCAAAATCCCGTAACTGATGATAGGCCTTCACTAAAACAGCTTTTCCCGATGCGTTACAACTCCGATTGACCTCATTCCAGTTGCTAAAGTTCCGTAACTCGATAAGGAATGAATTCTCTTCAAAGGTCAGCAGCTAAATCATCGCTTAAGCACCTCGAAATCAGCAATCTATGGCCTGGAAAGTGGATTTTCAGCTCTAAAAATAATATCTTCGGGATTTGTCTTCAAGTCTTGACTCTAATTCACGATCTTTGATTTTCTCCTCGGATTCCTCTCCTAGCTAACATCTAAAACCTGTAAACTTTACACTAAAAATACCAATATTACGCGCAAAAGTTTAATAAATTAAAAATGCTAGAAATAAAAAGGTAATTCCGGATTATTGCAAATTTAGTCCAAAAGTTTATCATATTAATCAAATAAACACCAAAAATGATGTCTCCCAAGGGTCTAAAATAAGAACAATTAGGGAGACATCAATTAGCCAGATGTCCACTCCATGGTTATACCCCCCGCTCTACAACTTGCTATATTCTATGAAGGTCTTAATGATAAAGGTAGAGAGAAGGTGGATAACATTGGAAAGGGTAATTCTTTGTCCATGAACCATAATGAAGCTTCCGAGGTTTTAGAAAATATTATGGAACAAGAAAGGAGTTGGCCTTCAACGCGAGCTTCTGTAGCAAAGACACGAGGAACGCTTCGTTTAGATGTAGAAACTGCGAACTCAGCTCAAATATCCGCATTAGAAAATCAAATCAAAGAGCTGAAGTTAGAGATGCAAAAGAATTTAGCCGCTGCGAACGTAGTACAAGAAGCACAAGGTTGTCAACAATGTGGGGTTAATAATCATACATGGGAAGAGTGTGAATTAAATCCACAATCTGTTTACTTCATATCCAACCGAGGAGGCTATCAATGGGGTAACCGAAACCATCCGGGTATGCAGTATTCAAATCCACAAGGGGCCGCTAATCCTGGTCATTATCAACCGCGACCCAAGAACAACTCTTTCCAACCGAGAGGTCAGTACCAAAATCAATATCAAAATAGACCTGCTCCCCCTCAACAACCTGTTCAAGATGCCTATACCGAGTCGTTAGATCATAAAGCTTTACCTCAGTATCCTCAAGAAGTATCTATGGATAATCAGCAAGTAATGCAAGCCTTGCATCGTTTGACCACTAGTATGAACGCTCAGGAAGAGAAAGTCCGAGGACAAAATGCCGTACTTCAAATTTTAAGTACTCAAGTAGAACAGTTAAACAAAGTTTTAACAAATTTAATGGAACAAAAAGAAGTAAAGGCAATCGAAGGAGGTGAAAACAATGTTGGGTTCGAAGCTTGCAAGGCTATTGGCCTTGAAATTGAAGAAGAACAGAAGGAAGTACCGCATGCTGCCGTTAGTGCCGTGGGAGTTCCGAGTACCGAAGAAGAACCAACCAAGTCTAGCCCCGTGGAATCGGACTGTCCTGAGGTTTATGTGGAGGACGATCAAGAGAAAGCCGAGTTTATACAACTTTTGAAGAAGATGCAAGAGGAAATTCGATCGGTTATGGATTATCAAGCTGAGCTAAATTCAAAAGTTGAAGATAAGTTGCACCCGTTGTGCATGAGGAGAAAGAAGAAGAGAAGGTGGAACCGCCACCTATTGTTCAACCAGTGTCATCCACTATTCCTGATACAAATCCTAAGAATGACACTGTACTCAAGACATTTGTAGAGGCGTATCAACCTGAAAATATCAACGCCCAAATGCTTGAGATTGCAAAGAAAGGACTCACACCGCAACAAGTTTTTACGCAAGTTATTCCTGAGAAAGAAGCGATTGTAGAGATCCCAAGAGAGAATCTGAGAGTTTTGAGAAGAAGTGAAAGGGAGGTACCAACAAAACTTAAAGATCTGGGAAGTTTCAACCTTCCTATTCAATTACATGGTATGCTCAAGGTAAAAGCGATGTATGATGTGGGTTCTGGTGTGAATCTTATGCCTAAGTCCGTGTTCGAGAGACTTGGACTTCAGGAATCAGAGAAAACTCTAGTGAAGTTGCAGTTCGCTGACAACTCAGTTAAGAGGACATGGGGAACAGTGGAGGACGTCTTAGTCCGAGCAGGTAATATCGTCATCCCTACTGACTTTGTTATTCTTGAGTTTGATGCAGATAAGCAGGTTCCAATCATACTTGGACGGCCTTTCATGGCCACAAGTCAAAGTGTCATCAACTTCCAGGACGGGACCATCACCCTTCATGCAAAGAATGTATCCGAGACCTTCTATGTCTTGGGTAAGAAGCCAAGGAAGTTAGATCCCACCGTTCCTTTCATCCACAGCCTTTCACATCACAAAGTCCCTCATGAGAAGATCCACTTAAAGCCTGTGGATACTGAGCCAAACATTGAGTTTGGGGTTGGCCATGAAGTTCTACGGAAAGCTCACAAACGCGAGAATAGGCCACGAAGTTTCAAATACTCGTGGATGGGACCATTCATTGTCACTAAGGTTGTTTCAGCCAAGGTGATAGAAATTAGACCCAAAACTGGGGTCAAGCGCAGATTAGTTGACGTTCATAGCCTAACTCGTTGTTGGGGAGGCTATATTCGCAAATCTTGATAGAGGTAACACGTCTAACTTTGAAAGACGTTAAATAAAAGTGCTGTACGGGAGACAACCCGCAATTTTTTTATGTTTTTTATGTCTTTAGTTTATGTTTAGTTTAGTTGTTTTTAGTTGATATTGCATATTTGACAAGGGTATTAGTGTTTTTGATGTGTAGGAATTGGAGAAGACGAGTTAGGGAAGAAACAAAAATTTTCGGAAGGGATACACCATCGATGTGGTATACCGTACCTCAACCGCGGTGTACCGTAGAGGACAAAAACCCGTACCACGGGTTGGAGCCGCGGGTTTTATACCGAGACGAAAATTAACCCGTGCGGACTACCCCCCTGCACCGCACCCCTATACCGCACCATGATCCGCGAGCCCAAAACCCGTGCCACGGGGTAGGTACCACGGGTATTTTGACGAAGGATGCTACAGAAGCCGCGGTACACCCCTGCGGTGTACCCCCTGTACCGCACCATGATCCGCGAGCCCAAAACCCGTGCCACGGGGTAGCTACCACGGGTATATTGCCGAGGCAAAAATTTTTGAACAACACAAGCTGCGGGGTACCCCTAGTCCGCACCTATGGTCCGCGCCGCGCAGCTGGAAAGAGAAAGAAACGGGATTAAAGTGTATAAAAGAAGTATGAAGCCATTATTCCGAATTTTATAAACCTTAAGCCTCTTTCTCTTCTCCAAAACTCTCCCAACTCCATTAAAGCTCATAAAAACCTTCACTAATCATCAAAACACTACCCAATCATCAAGGAAAACACATCAAACCTTCTCTCCACATCATTACAAGAGAGATTCAAGCACCCAACCCTCACCAAATCCATCAAATTGAAGAATGAAGAACTCAAAATCAACAAACTCATCCTACAATTTCTTAAATCCAAGCCAACCCATTACAAATCCACCTCACCCACATAGAGATTCATCATCCATTCATATTTCCTAAGCCAAATCAAGCTTGTTCAACCAAAAATTCACAAGTTCAAATTTCAAGGGTTGCTAAAGCTTTGAGTTGGGGGTTAATTGAGGATGACTAATAGAACAACAATATTAGCTAACAAGAGGGAGGTGAAGAAGAGCAAGGGATTGGATTTAATCAAGAAGAAATCAAATAACAAAGGTTCTAGTTCTAAATCAAAGGGTAAAGATAAAGTTGAAGAAGGTGCAATAACTTTGTGTGATCGTAATGGTAAAAAGCTTTACTTTTATCCAAAGGAGAAAACACAACTTCCACAAGGTCCTACACCCAAAGAGAAAGAGGAAGCTTTAAAAACCTTGAAAGATTCTGCATAGAAACAGTTAAAAGAACTACCTTTCGCTTATGAGAAAGTATTCAAGGAAGAAGTTGGTATAGGAGAATACAAGAGATTCTTAGAGCTTGGTGCGAAATTGGGTTGGTCTACGTTCATGGTAAGACGTTCTGAATTATGTCATGAGTTAGTTTTAGAATTCTATTTAGGCCTCTTTAGCCGAGATAGTAAAGGTTGTGTTCCGATTAGAGGAAAGCTAGTTCCTTTCACAGTTGATGAGATTAGAGACCACTTCAAATTTAAGAAATTGAAAGGTTATTGCAAATTTGAAGAAGTGGTTGCTAAACGAAAAATCTTTGATGAGGAATTACTTTTTGAGCATGTATTAGACAGGGAGAAAGTGCAATCACATAAGAGAGAATTGAAGGCACCTTGGCCTTACAAATATCTTCAAACGGATGCGAGAATTTGGCACAATTTCCTTATTCCTAATGTCTTTGGGAACACACGAACTTTAGATGTGACTATGAAGTACGCTCTACTTTTGGATTGTATTTTGAGAGGAGAAGAAGTAGATGTGGCACAGTTGATCTATGAGGAGGTGATACGATTTTCGGTCTCTCCTAAATCGGTTTATAATGTTAAATTCCCTACTATGATCACGTGTCTTGTGCGAAAAGCAAATGTAGTATTGGGTGAAGAAGAGAAACTCGAATTTAAGACGAGTTATATTGATAATGCTTGGATCAAGGATATCTTTCGAAGAGCGGGTTCTACGCAAGTCTCGAAAGAAGAAAAGGAGCAAAGTTGGCAAGAGAAGATGGAGGAGCGTTTAACGAAATTCGAAGCAGCTCAAACTTCCTTAGTCAATGATGTGGCACAAATCAATGCTAATCAGGTGCACATCATGAAACTCCTTGAGAAATTAACTAAAGGTCCAGCAAATCCTACCTTGGATGTCAATGATACGAGGCAATAGCCTCGAGAGTATGTTCTCTTTCTTCCTTACCAATTCTGTAAATATGTTTATCTGCAAATTTTAATTTCTGTTTAGAGTCTTTTTCGAGTCGTGGGGACACGGCTCGTTTTTGAGTTGGGGGTGTGGGGATTCGTTGTCTCTCATCTCCATTTTTCTGTTTTTAGGTAGAAATTTAAAATTTTTGATACATGGGAATTAGATGTAGAGTGTGTTTAATAGCTGGAAAGCATAAGCTCAGTGAATTGATGATAGTAAGTAATATGTTTATGAGCTATGTTATTTGTATGCTTTGAGTATTTGCAGGAAAATACACGTTGATAGTAAAGAAAAGATTAGTGAGCAATGCGATAGAAAGTATGTTCGATCTCAGGGAACCTTGAAAGTGTGTAGGCCGTGAGATCCAAACTAGTTGACAAACCATTTGATGAAAGTGCTAAAGGTAAGAAAATAACGAAATTACATAGTGTAGAAAGTGATTAAGGCGGTTCTTTCATATTTGAAGCCTTTGAAGCCTTTTTATACCTTCTCACCTTGTGATTTTTGATTTTATATGCTATATCCTTCTCAGCCCCTTCTAGCCTTTCTAAAGTTTTTTATTGAAACACGCTATAAGCCATATCCGTTTAGATTTTAGGATTTTTCCATATGACCCGCACTCGAATCGCGATGCATAGACAGTTGTTTTAGAGCTTGAGTTTGGGGTGGTGGGTCCACCATTATGGGAATTGTTATTGGGATGGGATTTTTGAGCTTATTAAGTGTGCTTTGTGCTTATATTGATGATGATTCACAGATTTTTATTGTAACCCTTTGTCGGGGTAATAGTGAATGAAAAAGAAGCTACGAGCTAAAATTTGCCAACAAGGGCATAAAAAGAAAATATATATATATATATATGAGAAAATAGCGTGATATCTCAACATTAAGAGAGAGTCATAGCTACATGGAATCAACTGGGCTATGATAAACAAAAACAAAAGTTTTTTAAGTAAAGGGGAAGGAAGTCACGCCCAAGAAGAGTTGGACAGACAACCTGATATAACTATCTATTGTGACACATCTTTCATAAGTAAACACGAACCAACACGAATCGAGGCTGTGAGTAAAATAAACAACACCACGACGACCATCAGCGACGGGGTTGTAGACTGCAACCAAGCAAATGAGGGAGAAGTTTTACCAATAATCAAAGCAGTTGAAGTAAGTAAACAGTACCCGAGGAAGACAAAAAGAATCGTTTCAGATAACCTTGAGATCATTCAAGGTATCAAGTAGGTGTCAGCAGCAAGTTGGAATATCCAACCTCTCCTTTGCAGAATTATCCAAATATCTAATGAGACTAGTCAAATCACTTTTGGCTATGTTAAAAGGAACCTCAATAAAGAAGCGGACAAAGCTGCAAAAGAAGTTAGGCACAGGGCACTCAGAGAGCGGCAGGATTCGTGTAGCTTTTTTGAAGGGTGAATTATCTATAGGGTCTTAGAGACACTATTTTTTCTCTATAGAGTAGTGTCTTGAAAGTTGTTATTCTTAGGGACCTCAATTTTGACAATAGTCTTTCCTACCCTTACTATCACTAAAAGACAAAAAGGTGTGATGTCACTCTTTCTCTCTCCTCTACCTACCACTATCCACCTACCTCCAACCTCCTACCACCTACCACCGACCTCCGACCACCGACCACCGACCTCCGACCTCCACCACCGACCTCCGACCACCGACCTCCGACCACCAGTCACGGTCACCGGAAAAAAACATAGAGTACTCCGAGAAAAACATAGAGTACTCCGAGAATTTGCTGAGTACTCTATATATTTAAATGAGTACTCTATATATCCAAACACCGACCTCCGACCACCGACCTCCGACCACCAGTCACGGTCACCGGAAAAAAACATAGAGTACTCCGAGAAAAACATAGAGTACTCCGAGAATTTTCTGAGTACTCTATATATTTAAATGAGTACTCTAAGAAAATGTCAGAGTATTCTTATAAAATCTCGGAGTACTCTTAGAATTTGGGGAATACTATTAAAACACACAACAAGGGATAAATAAAGAAGGCTGAAAAAACTAAAAAAAATTGAATATTATTTAAATAATCATATTTACAATTTATTACACAAAAAAAAACTAAAAACATTAAGTGGTTTGACCAGATCTAGATCTGGTCAACCATTTCAAACTAAACAAAAAAAAAAAGGAAGGCTTCACGCGTGAAACGTAACTCCGAAGCAATGAAGCATCACCACCATCTCGGCGCACCACCACCACCACCTCCAGCTGCCTCTTCTCCAACAAGCACCACCACCACTGCACTGAAACATAACTCCGAAACAATGAAGCACCACCACACCTTCACACCACCGAGAACACAACACCAACACCACAGAACTCCAGCTGCCTCTTCTCCACCCGTTTGCCGCACACCAACACCACAGAACCTCCGTGACTCGCTTCTTCTCACGCGTGGCCACCCCAAGCACCGGCGAAATCGCCACCACACCAACACCAGCGAAGCTCGAACGGAGCCATTGAAGAGGCCATCAAGCAGCCATTGAATAGGCTTCGTCTTCCCTCTATGTTGATGCGCTATTCGTGACCACCGGAGCTGCTAGGGTTTCGCGATGGTGGTCCAGATCTGCTCGTATTGTTTTGAGCTCCGGCGACGGCGGATCTGGAAGCTCCGATCCAGTTCGAAGAAGAGGGAAAACGAGAGAGAGATGGTGGTGCTTCCTCGCTATGGTGCTTCAGTGATTCTTCGCGATGGTGGTTTTGAGGGCTGCGCGATGGTGGTGTTAAGGTGGTGGTGGCGGTGGTTTTGAGAGAGAGAGATAAAAAAGAGAGTAATATAGAAATGTAAATGAAATTGTAATAGATTAATTAGTATATATAGGTATAGAAAAAAACAAAAGAGGGGTAGTCTAATAATTGGGGTTTGGGGGTTCATGTGTTAAAAAGTTCCTGAAGTCTTTAGTAAGAAGAGGCTCTAGGTGGGGGTGCTAACTCGAAGAGGGGGGTGTGGTCAAAACCCCTAGTGTCATTATCTCTTTTTTGAATTAGCTCTGAAGTTTAGTAAACTCGGGATAGGATAATTTTTGCTTTTTTTTTTTTTTTTGGGTGCTATTGCACCCTCCCAATGTCAAAAAAAAAAAAAAAAAAAAAAATTGATTGACCTCATTCCATAGTCAGCAATAAACTTACTCCTAAGACAAACCCACACAACCTCATCGGCCATCGCTGAACGAACCATGCCAGTCTTCAAGGCCCCATTTAATGGATACTCAGTAAAATTCAGTCCATTTTTCGAAGGTCAATTAGCAGTTGGTACAGCCCAAAACTTCGGCATCCTCGGCAACGGCCGTGTCCACGTTCTCCAACTTCCCCCCACTCCCGGCGCACCAGTCCTCGAACTCGCCTCCTTCGAAACCGCTGACGGTGTTTACGATGTCTGTTGGTCGGAATCACACGACTCTTTACTCATCGCTGCCGTAGCTGACGGCTCCGTCAAGATCTACGACCTATCTTTACCACCAACCAGTAACCCAATTCGCTCACTCAAAGAACACGCGCGTGAGACTCACGCAGTTGACTTTAATACTGTACGTAAAGACTCGTTTTTAACAGCTTCTTGGGATGATACCGTGAAGCTTTGGACGGTTGATAGACCAGCTAGTGTACGAACGTTTAAGGAGCATGCCTATTGTGTGTACTCCGCCGCATGGAATCCCCGCCATGCTGATGTCTTTGCTTCAGCTTCTGGTGATTGTACCACACGCATTTGGGATGTTCGTGAGCCAGGTTAGATTAATTTTTTAGCTACCCTTTTATGTTTTCTTGATTCTGCGTTAATTACTTCAATAGGTACAAGCTTTTTTGCATGAAGTACTATATGCTTTACTACTTGTACAGTTTCACTTTTATCGCTGATACTAGTGTTGAAGATTTAAAGTCATTTCTCAGGATTCTAAATCCATATAGGTGTAAAAATATATAATTGATCCCATGAAATTCATTTAAATTAGATTTGTTTATACGAATAATTGTATAGAAACTTTGAAGCAAAACAGTTTGAATGTAACATTATATTATATTTGAAATGTAGGGTCCACGATGATTCTTCCGGCTCACGAAACAGAAATCTTATCATGTGATTGGAATAAATACGATGACTGTATAATTGCAACAGCATCAGTAGACAAATCAATTAAAGTATGGGATATACGAAACTACAGGGTACCAATGGCAGTTTTAAACGGTCATCAATCTGCAGTTAGGAGAGTAAAATTCTCACCTCATAAAGGAAGTGTAATTGCTTCATGTTCGTATGATATGACAGTTTGTTTATGGGATTATATGGTGGAAGATGCTTTAATAGGGAGGTATGATCATCATACTGAATTTGCTGTTGGAGTAGATATGAGTGTGCTTGTGGAAGGTCTTTTGGCAAGTACTGGATGGGATGAGCTTGTTTATGTATGGCAACATGGAACTGACCCTAGAGCATCTTGAAATGAAATGAAAAGTTATAAGTCGAAGAATTGTATACTTTATTTCACCATTTTAATGGCTGTTGTAAATTTTGTTTGAGGAAATTTGAATTTTTCAGTCTGAATTAGAGGAATTGATCAATAATGAAGAAACCCGATTACTATTTGGTCCGTAAAGCTTAAACCAAACTCAAAATTTTCACTTGTTTTGAAATATGAAAGAAACGTTATAGGGGTCTTAGATCTTACCCACCTTCATCATCTTATATTCTTCTTCAATTAGAACAATTTGATCGGAAATTACAGAAGTATGGAAGTACTTTTTTGCTTAAAGGAAATAATTTCATTCAAAACAAGAGAATACATATGCTGATAAACTTGTTATGTATCATTCGTGATGATAATTTATTTGTTAAATTCAGTTATGAATTCTATTTATGGTTTAGTTTCCAGTCAAATTATTAAAAATTAATCATTCTAACGGATCTTGGATAACTTCCCCCACCCTCACTCTTCCCCCAACCCCAAGTGCCAATCACACTTTATCGATATACTCTTTTTATTAAAAATCACTACTAGGATTTAATACTATACATCAATTTTTCCATTACCTATTATGTCTTAATTTTTATCTATTATATATATATTAAATCTTCCACTCCCACTTCTTCTTTCTTATTATTCATTTTTGCAGCTCATTTTTTCTTCCTTCTTACAAAAAATCCAAAATCTCCATTAACGATTTGAATAAAAAAACTGTATTAACATAGTCTCTCTCACACATAGAGTGAAGGTTTTGTCCCCACCACTATATTTATTCGTCAAGTTAGAGTTTCCTCCACGTAGTGAAAGTTTTTGAACCTTTGTTTTTGTTTTGTGAAGCTTTATTTCGTTTGGTGAAGTTTCAAGCGAGGTTCGGCCATATAGTTTCGTGAAAAAAACTCTAGAAAGTTAGTGTATACAGTGATATTGTGTAATCCTCAGTGATTTTTGTGTAATACTTATTGATTTAATGTAAATACTTAATGATTTGCTTAGTACTCCGTGATTTTTATGTAATACTCAATAATTTCCTGATAATACTTAGTGATTTTGCGTAATACTCGGTGATTTTGCGTACTACTTAGTGTTTTTGTGTTATACTCAGTAATACTCAGCCATTTTGCGTAATACTTAGTGATTTTGTGTTATACATGGTGATACTCAGCGGGCTTGCATTAATATTCAGTGATTTTATGTTAATACTAAGTGATTTTGTGTAACACTTAGTTTTTTATGTCAATACTTAGTGATTTTTGCGTAATACTCAGCAGATTCTCTGAGTAGTGATTTTAGTGGTGAATTCTCTAAGTAATTATTTTGTTAGGCATTATTTTGAAATCTTTGACTATTATTATATAATCATTGAGTATTTTTTGGAATCACTTAGTATATTTTTGAAATGATGATCACTGAAAAATAATACAAAATCGTTGAGTATCACTGAGTATAACACAACACACTGAGTATCATGCAAAATAACTAAGTATTAACATAAAATTACTAAGAATTACACAAAATCACTACATAGTATCATAAAATCACTAAACGTTACACAAAATCACTACGTATTAACATAAAATCACCGAATATTACACAAAATCACTGAGTGTTATACAAAAAATTATTGAGTATTGCAAAAATGACATGAAAATGGTGCGAAAATTTGGCTTCAAATATTGTGAAAATGGAGTTTGAAGGTGTTGTGAATATGGAGATCGAAATGCTGCAAAAATAGAGAGTTATCACGAATCAATTCATTAAAACGTAAATCCCGAATTCAAATAACATATAAAACATGTCTAAGGTTCATACTCGTATGTTATTCTTAAGCTAAATAGAATTAGTTCATACTAAGGAAAGAAAAACAAGCAATTCTAAATATCATATATATGTTCAAAAGAAAAAAACATAATAAGAATACTATACTAATTGTTGAAAAACTGATAATGGGAAGGGTTAGAATGGAATGAACAACTTCCAACTCCTTCTTCTCTTCTTTTCACTTAAACCTGGTGATTTTTAGGTGTATTTATGATTAGGGACTGAGCAAGGATGATTTTCTTAAGTTAAAAGTGGATATATAGAAAATTTTGGACGAAATTAGGGATAAGGACTAAGTATTGGAGTCCAAATCCAACTAAAACTCGTTTTCCTAAAATAGTGGATAGGTTGCCCCATTTACTTTGTAAAATTCATAACTTCTTCGTTACAAGTATGAATCCAGTGATCTTGGTATCAAAACGATCACAATCAAATATCTTTACAAATATAAAAGGGATCCTTCAAATTCCTTGCCGATTTTCTGCAGTATTAAAAATACTAGATGTCTTTAAGTCTAGACAACTCAACTTTTACTTTCTAAATCTATCCAAAGTTTTCTTTATCACCATGACTAAGGGATTTTCTTGGTTTCTTCACTCCTTATCATCATCCCAAGGTGTATTAGATTTCAATACCTAAGTGCCACACAAATAACACACAAATTACGGGCAAAAACTCTATAAATAGCAAAACACCTAAAACTATACAATTTAGTGTAAAACATAAATACACGGGGGAAATCCCAAAACTAAGTACTAAATATCCTTAAAATGATGTCTTGTGACTAGATTATTCTATCACATAAGTGGAGACATTAGTAATCCCACCGGCTTGGAAACCAAGCAACTAAGGGAGAACCATTGATAAAGAATTTCACCATAAACATAATCCTCGTGGGAATTATCTTTTTCTTGTACTTAGAACTCTATCACGTTGATTCATACAAATTAATGTTTTACCCTTAAAGAATACTTGGACCTAGTTTTCGTAGGAACTCCTTCATCTTGAATGCCTTATTAAAATACATATCCCTGGGAAAGATAAATTGTTTTAAGAAACCATATTTGTTCCATCTGCTATCCCATCATTCTTAAATCAGGTAGGAGGATATAAAAGTTAATATTAGTATAACAAATATACGTTTTAGTGGGTTGAATGACATCCCACATTCCCACCGCAAGACCTATAAAAATGTCACACATTAATGTTGAGGAGTTACTAAAAAATATATCACTAACTTTCTTCTTGGGCCGCTAATTAAAATAAAATCTACTAGAGAGAATATATATGAACTAAAATGATTGAACTTGGAAAAATTTGGATGTGTTTGATAAATTAAAATGTAAAAGATAGAATATCTTTATTACAAACTGGTCGGCGTAAAAGCCTTGTGATTAGATGCATTAGGGTTGTTGCCCTTCACAAAACTACTTATATGTATAAAGCCATCAAATAATTATTGTTAGCTATATTATTGATTCCTTGTGTCTTGACACATATAGCTATTGAAATTTGATTAGAGCAACGAGCCTGAAGCTAACAATGATAATGCCACATGCCACTTTTGTTTGCTTATAAGATAAGATCTAGTGGTTTCCTTGGCATTGTCGTTTCCTCAAGGTAGCTTCTGAGCGCTCCCTTTTGGTTTGTTTCTTGTCTCATTCGACTTGATTGAGTAGACATGGTGCATCTTTTATCATACGAGGTTTAAGTATATTTATCATTATCATTCGCCAAAGTCCATTGTCCACCTTCTTATATTTGAGAATACCACCAAGAATTAGCCTAATACAGAAATCACAAATCCGTACGAAATCATCCCCAAGAGAATAATGTATAACATCATTAAGATTGCCAACGTAAACTTCAGATTTCTGAAAAAGATTAATAGATTTGAGATTTCCCCCAAATATTGAAACTAATTTTCCAATTACCCACCTAAACAAAACATTTGTGAGGGTGGAATAAATAACTTCACAAAGCCTTATATCATAACCTTTCACTAATAATTCAATTTACAACGAGACCTGCCTTGATTAATAAAATATCAACTATTTAAAACATGATCATGTGCCTAAAGTTAGTCTAAATATGGAAATTTTTAACCTAGAAAAGAAGAGATATGCCTTCATTGAATGAGATCTATTACAAACAATTCTTAACCCAACTTTGAAGAAAGTCCATGCAAAATAAACACAAACTCAACCAAGCTTAAAGAAAACCAATGAAATCCCTGCGAACACCATACACAGCATCTACCCAACCTTCTACCATCTTTGAGATGAAAAAGAAGAATCAGGGTATAGTCGTGCAAAGACAAATCCTAATAATCCTATTTGTCCTCTGGCATATGTGACGACCTATGAGTCCCTAGATTAAAAAGTTATCCAATCCTATTGAACTTTTCCATAGACTCTAAAAATAAGTTACGACACTTAAGATACCATTCATAACTAAAATGTACATATCAACACCATGCATCTGATTAGCCATTAAAAGGAAACAACTTATCCAATCTCTGTTTGAATGGAAAATGTATGAAATTTCGAAGGCCTTCTTGTTTTAATTGATTCAGCCTATCATTAATAAGTTTAGTCCCATAAAAAGACAAGATATAGAGTAAATACAGTCTCACTAATAGACTCTTGGAAACTAGGTTACCAAATCGATCTGTATTAACATGGTATCGAGCATGCATGTATTCCTTAACCAACTGAGTTTTCAGGAGATCATTACTTGCATATCTAGACTTGATCCCATTACTAGATGAATAATTCATCAACCAAGATTTTGGGTTCAACCTGTAACTTATGGAAAACCTCCCAAGGCGATCGAAAGGGAGATGAAGGGTAGTAAATAAAATAAGGGTCACAAGACATGATATTTTTTCTCCATAAAAGGAGACACCTACCAAATGGTAAAACGGAAATCTCTTATCAGGAAGAGACTAACACATCACACAATAATCTGTAAAACAACAATCAAGACAAAATAAAAGTATCCACCAACAATAAAACAAACCCAAATTCACCCAAACTTAATCAAACATGCCTCTTAATAAACCACTTTTCTGGCTTGCAATTACCCAAAAGCAGCAACAATATGGACTTCCAAATTCAAGAAGAAATTGAAGTGTAAACCCAATTAAACAATCCAAAATTTAGTGAAACACATCCTAGTAAGTTATTTGTTGCAACTGAAGAAGAAGAGGATCGCCGAACTTCTCCACGACAAAAGCTCAATCAAGAGAAATCAATTACAACCGACAAGAGGTGGCAAGTAAATCCACCTTGACCAACCCAATGAAGATGATAAAATGGATCAAAAACTTGATTTAGGACTATGACTGAACACATGTAGTGTAAAAGGAAATCATGAACCTTATAATTATAGGAAGAAAAAAACCAATCACAACACATGCACGGAGTTGTAGAAACTAAGAATAAAAGATCTACTATGATCTTGCACAAATCTAAAACATATTTGATAATTTTGATAAGATTGAGGGGGAAGTGTTTTAGAGATAGGCTGATGAGATTCTTATCTCAATTTCTATCTTAAAATCTTCTTTCTCTCAACATCTTCAAAGTTAAGAATAGTAAATTGAATGACCAATATCTTGGCTTACATTTTGATTTTAGTGAATCAAAGAAAAAAATTAAATTGGTTTATTGATATTGACATGACAACGAGTAGAGGTGGTACCAAACAAGGCAAGAAAAGTCGATCACCTCGGGCCCAAAAATATAACGAATCTAGGTTATTTTTTGTGTTTTATTATATTATACTTAATTTTTTTCAAGAAAATTGACTAGATTACACTGCATAACTATCTTTAATGTTTATCTTCGTAGACCTAATAAACCTCTTCAATTCTCTCATAACAACAAATGACCAATTTCATGAAATTAATCTTTTGGACAACAAAATTTAAAAAAACCACCCTTCACATTTTTTGATATTTTCTTCTTTCTCGGCATCTTAAAAATATTCTTTTATAATTAATTTTATTTAGTTAGGTAGAAATATGCTATATAAATTATAATAATGTTATGGATATCATTTTTTTGTACAAATTATAATTATTTTTAGTTCAACACTAATTAATATAAATTAATGATGATATTTATTGTCTTAAATATAAATTATATTCATATTTATAGTTTTTACACAATATATATAATGATTTAAGGGATTGTTATAAATTTAAAATATACTATGACGTTCTTTAATATTATAAATATAGTTTTTATTTGAAGTAAAAATGATGTGTCATGTTAAGGAGTAATTTATTTTCCATCATCCGATAAGTGAAAATCCAAATACTAACTAAAATATTAGGGAATTCTCAATGCACATTCATGGGCATCCGACTCATTTAACTCCAACTTTCTACTCCACACCATTAATTATATTTCTTAGTTTTATTCACCACCCACCCAAAACGTAATCTCTTTCACAGTTCTTGTAATATTTCCTTAATCTTTAAGATTATTACTATTAGGGACCCAACGTAAATTTTTGTTCAAGGCCTTCAAATTTTCAAGATCAATCATAAACAAGAGGTCTGAATACTAACCCTGGTCTCGCTTGTACGGTTCAATATTGAATGAAATGAGTAGTATATTTTTTTGGTTACAAGAGCAAGAGATTTTCTAACTGGTCTTGTTGACACTT
The DNA here is from genome assembly GCA_029959085.1 of Nemophila menziesii. Classification (NCBI taxonomy): domain Eukaryota; kingdom Viridiplantae; phylum Streptophyta; class Magnoliopsida; order Boraginales; family Hydrophyllaceae; genus Nemophila; species Nemophila menziesii. The sequence continues at coordinate 27,126,072 of JARWIR010000004.1, read as the reverse complement.
GTTTTTGTAATTATTGTTAAGGATATAAGACCAATAGTGGAACCTGAAAATATTACCATCTCTAGTTATTCTACTATTGATCTCATTTTTTCTTCATCTATCGAGTTAATCAATTCCTCAATCAGTAGGAATTACCTTTGACTATGATTATAATATATGAATTTTGGTTTTGGGTATTCTCTATCTAGCGGGTACGATAACAAGACCATCAATAGGTAAAGCATCCCTTATTAAAGTTGATGTTCAATATCATTCAAACCATACAATTCATATAATACTTATTCCAAACCATATTTGTATACACATTTTAGTAGAAAATTTAGGAGTTTGTAATTGATAGAGGGTTTGGTTTTAGAGATATTCACATGATGAACTTTACTCTTTTGTGTTGTAATTGCTGGAAATTATCACTGAACACCAATACTCGTATAGCTAAATTACTTAACAAAAAATATTTTTAAATTCAATAAACTTAGATGCTAAATATGGTTGTTTTCTTTTTGGGGTTGGATAAATTTACTAACTAGTATATTAGTCTAAGAGAATATATTTGATTGGTTGTTAACTCCAGGAGACACAATGAATAAACCTGCAAGTCTAGCAAAGACAAACAAGGATAACTAACTGGAAGAAGTATGAAACGAAATTCCTAAGAAGGTCAGTTGAAGATGAAGAAGAGGTGATCAGGGAGGAACCATGAGCGAAGACTAGGTGATAGGGCTGTAAATGAACCAAGCCGCTCGCGAGCAGCTCGAGCTCGAGCTCGGAGAAAATCTCGTTCGAGATCGGCTCGAAAATAAACAAGCCCAAGCTCTATTTTAAGCTCGATAGGTAAACGAGCCTGCTCAATCTTGGCTCGTGAGTTCGTTTAAAATTATAAAAATTATAAATTAATATATTTCTACTTATAAATATATTATTAAACCTTTAATATCAAATTAGATATTTTCAACTTTTTTAGACATTTATTTTTTCATTAATGTTATGTTTCATATTTTCATACCACACACTTCATCAAATACCAACCATTCATGAAAGTCCCATTTCAACCATAAAAAATAAATTGTTCATAAGAAACTCATGCTAGACTCTAAAAAATATTATTCTATAAGTTAAACAAAAAAGTTCTAGCATTTCTGATTTGGTTCATTGGTGGTCCTTTGTGTGTTCTATAAAAATGCAAATAAGGATAAGAGAACCACAACCGCAAGTGTACGGTTGTCCCAAGTAATATAAGTGATAATATAGATTCGTTCTCAGAGACGGAATGGTTGACTCTAATGCTTATCAGATAGTAGTTAATTGCACGTGAAAACAAGTAAATGATTTTTAAAATTGTTTGTTTGGGTTTCTAATGCTAAGACAATAAATTAAAATACTAAGGTAGTGATTGGTATACTGTAATGGATTTAGGCAGGAATGTAATGAGATCGGTAATGTAATGAGATTGGGAATGTAATGAACTTTGTAATCATTATACAGTGCTTGGTATGCTATCTGAATGGGGATGTAATGGTCTGCTTGATTTCAACCTTGTGCTAATAACTAGTTTAATTAAATAAGATTGTAAATAAATCATTTAAGATATAAGGGAATCACTTTATTATTATAAAATATAAATAATTTTAATAAAATAGAATATGAAAAATAAATTATTTTAATATTTTTAAATAATTTGTATATATAGTTCGGTAAATCTTATATTTATACATTTCGATTTTAACTTTTATTGAAAATGTATTATAGTAGTATAATTGATGTAATTTAAAATTCAATTGGTTAGTTGTTGGTAACTTGTTTAATTGTTATAAAGAAATAAAATTTTAATAATTTAATTAAAATTATAATTTTATGTTAATATTTTGATATAAATGTTGATTCATGATTTATGGGTATGTGAGAAATAATAAAAAAATTGTTATAATTTTTAGTATATTATAGTGAAATATATCACTGATATATAAAGATTTTATGTAATTTTATACGATTTATGTATGTATATAGTAAATATAATATATATTTTTTTGAGTTTATAAAAATAATAATATGAATTTTTACATATTTGATTTAATAAAAAATATATGATAAAAATGTGTTATATATTAAGTTTAATAAAATTATTTTAGTTTGTTAGAAGAAAATATCCATTACGATTACGATTGTAATGGGTCATTCCTGGGTAGTAGCTATGTAATGAAAAACTCATTTTTCGTTGTAATGTGATTACGGAAGGAATGGTATTACGGAGTTGATTACGACGTACCAATCACAGTAATCCTGTCTAAATCAGTAATACCATTACATTACTGATCTCATTACAGCCTACCAATCACACCCTAAATTAATGCAAAGATTAAACTAGACACAAGAAAATAAATTGTTTACGCAAGATGGGAAAGGCAGTACTTGAGAGACGCAAGGGTTTCACCTAATTATCATTCATTTCATGTCATGTTTAAGGGACAAATCGGTTAATATGTATTGGTCATGATTCGGAACTCTCCTTACCCCCGTCAGGGTGGACTAAGGAGCCACTCTCAAGTGCTACAAACCCCGTCAGGGTGATTATAGTCCACTCTCAAGTGATTAAGTCTATTCTACCCAATTGTCCATAGGATTAATTAAGCTCGTCAGAGTCAAATAATTTCTATCCTACATTCGTTAATTAGTTCTGTACCCAGACCCCCCGTAAGGTGATTCAATCGCCACTAATTGGAATAGCCTTACTTGAAAAGGATTCCAAATTCCTTTTTGATGAAGCTTGCTTAGCGGCTTTCCAAGCAATCAAAGAAAAACTTATTTATGCTCCTATAGTATTACCTCCAGATTGGAGTTTATCGTTTGAAGTTATGTGTGATGCTAGTGATTTATGTATGGGAGCTGTATTAGGACAAAGAAAAGATAAGATATTTCATTCGATTTATTATGCTAGTAAAACTTTCAATGGTGCTCAAATTAATTATACAGTTACAGAGAAAGAATTACTAGCAGTTGTGTATTCATTCGATAAGTTTCGCTCTTATCTTCTTGGAGCGAAAGTTATTGTTTATACAGATCATTCAGCTATTAGGTATCTTATGGAAAAGAAAGATGCTAAATCGAGGTTAATCAGATGGGTTTTATTGCTTCAAGAATTCGATTTAGAGATTAAGGATAGAAAGGGTTGTGAGAATCAGGTTGCAGATCATCTATCGCGTCTTGAAGGTTCAGAAACAAATGGTGGAACTGAAGTAGTTAGAGAAGAATTTCCTGATAAGAGTTTATTTGCTGTTCGTGATTATGAAGCTCCTTGGTATGCAGATATTGCAAATTTAATTGTAAGTGGTTCTTTCCCTGAAGGTTCTACTTATCAAGAAAGGAAAAGATTAGCTCACTGTGCTAGACAATTCTTTTGGGAGGATCCTTTCCTCTACAAAGTATGTGCTGACCAAATGGTAAGACGATGTGTAGCCAAGGAAGAAATTGAAGCGATTGCAGCGGGGTGTCATGATTCACCATATGGTGGACATTTTAAAGGAGGTCAAACTGCTACTAAGGTATTACAATCAGGTTTTTACTGACCTTCTATTATGAAAGATTGTCATGAGTATGTTAAGAGATGTGAAAGATGTCAATTTACCGGAAATATATCCAAGAGGGATGAGATGCCACGTAATAATGTTTTAGAGGTAGAAATATTCGATGTATGGGGTATAGATTTTATGGGTCCGTTTGTTCCTTCTAATGGTAACCTCTACATCTTATTGGATGTTGATTACGTGTCTAAGTGGGTAGAGGTTGTTACTCTACCAACCAATGATTCGCGAGTAGTAATTAAATTTCTTAAATCACACATCTTCACTAGACATGGTACTCCGAGAGTAATTATTAGCGATGGAGGTACTCATTTTCTGAATAGGTACTTGAAGATAGTTTTAGAGAAGTATGGGGTGAGACATCGTGTATCTACCGCTTATCATCCACAAACCAATGGTCAAGCCGAAGTCTCAAATCGTGAGGTAAAATCTATTTTGGAGAAAACCGTTAGTCCTACGAGAAAAGATTGGTCAATGAAGTTAGACGATGCATTATGGGCTTATCGTACTGCGTTCAAAACTCCAGTTGGTGCATCTCCGTATCGAATGGTGTATGGTAAGGCTTGTCACTTACCTCTTGAGCTTGAAATGGGTGCATATTGGGCTATTGCGCAGTTAAACTTAGACCCTAATTTAGCCGGTCAGAATCGAATGATGAAACTTAATGAGCTTGATCAATTCCGATTACATGCTTATGAAAACGCTAAACTTTACAAAGAGAACACTAAGAGGTGGCATGATAATCGGATTCGTGAGAAGAAATTCGTGGTGGGACAAAAAGTATTGAAATATAACTCAAAGTTCAGCAATTATCCGGGTAAGTTAAGATCGAAGTGGTCAGGACTTTATATTGTGACCAAAGTTACACCTCATGGGGCAATAGAGATAGAACATCCACTCGAAAACCGTACATTCATGGTGAACAGTCGTCGTTTAAAGATATACCATGGAGGTGAAGATACCAAGTGCTCAGATGATCCACATCGGGAGAGGTCATGTACCTCCTTGAAGCTCCTTAGAAGCGTGAGGTAACCCGTCGAGCTTAACGACGTTAAACAAAAGCCAATTTCTTGTATATTAGTTTAAGTATTTCAATTTTCGTAATGTAAATTAGTTTGATTTTCGTTAAATTTAGTGTTTAATATTAAGAAATAAGGAAGGGTAGTTGTTTTTGATGATTTCAGGGTAAAAAGGTCATGAGTTTGGGGTCAAAACAATGAGAAAACGAAAAAATAAGGAGTCAACAGCAGGTCTGACTGGATAGCCGGCGAGCTGGCCGGCATACCGGCCAAACGAGCTGAAGACCCCAACTCTCTGACCACTGCGTCAGCTTTGACGCAGCATGACTGCGTCTCGGAATGCGCCAGCGAGGGACCGCCGGTATGCCGGTCAGATGACCGGCTAGCCGGCCAGCGAAAGAAAAGTTTCTGACCATTGCGTCAGCTTTGACGCAATGACGTTGCGTCTGAGAATGCGCCAGCGACATGCCGCCGGCATACCGGCCAGACGACCGGCCAATGACGAAGGAACTCTCTGACCGCTTCGTCTGAGGTAAAAAAAAATCGAATTTGGAAATTATTTTCGCCGCCATCGCGACCGGCATGCCGGTCAGCCACCGGCTAGCCGACGCGCTGTTGCGAGAGGTGGTTTTACATGCTTTTAACCTAGTTTTTTGCCTTCTTTTCCAAGCCTACCTCCTATTCCGAATCCTAGCCTCCACCTACTTCGAAAATCATCAATTTTCAGCTATAAAATCATCAAACCAAACCTTCTTTCATCACAAAAACACACAATCAACTCATATCTTCTCCAAAACATCATCAAATTTCATCTTTTCACCAAAAAATTTCTTCTTCCTAACCTTCAAATTAAACCCGATTCTTCCATAATTCTTCTCAATTAACCTTGACCCATCTCATATTCCACCATATTCTTCAAGTTTAAAGCCTCAAAACATCAAAGTTCTAAGCTTTTCTCTAGCTTTATCACTATTTGAAGTTTTGAGTTTGGGGTGAAAAGAGATGACTAACAGAACCGATTCCATGTGCAACTATCGAAAAACTTACCAAGAAACAGGAACAATGTTGGTGCTAGCCCAGAACAAGCAATTGAGATTCCGGATTCGCGTTCTAAAAAGACTGAACAAATACCAATTGCTCCGAAAAGGAAGAAAAAATCCAAGTAAGGCTAACCAGAAAAAGAGAAAATTAATTGATGAAAGTGAGGAAGAGAGTGGAGAAGAGATTAAGGAAGAAACAGAACAAGAAGTTCCCCAAGAACCCGAAGAACCCAAGCAACAACAGAAACCTCCGCGTAGGAAAGTATGGGCTCAAAAGCCGAAGAGAGTTTTCGTTCCTTGGGATGATCAGGTTCGTGATAGAATTAATTTCTTGAAGTTTGGTGAGGAGATGAATCTTCCTAAGGGTATTATGACTAGTGTTTTTAAAGATTATGGTATTACTTGTGATAAGTTGGGTTGGAAGGAATTAAGAGAAAGGAAGCTTGAGTATATTCCTACCTTGGTGCGAGATTTTTATGAAGGCATCGCCTTTTCGAAAGACGCAGTTGTAGTTCGCAAAAAGGTAGTTCCTTTCTCCGTTGAGCTTATTCGAAAATCATTGAAACTACCCAACTTTACTGGACCATGCCCTTTCCAAGAATCCCTGAATGAACCTTCTTTCGATTATGAATCCCTTTGGGGGAAAGTACTTATTAATGGGGCTCGCCCAATTCCCAAAGGAGAAAGATATCCTGGACAGATGTATAGCAGTAATTTGTTACCGTGTGCTAAGGTATGGTCCCGTTTCATAATCCCTACCTTCTTCGGAATTAAACACATGTCGGAAGTGAAGAAGGAGCATCTTCTGTTTATCAAGTGTATTATTGAGGAGAAACCAATGGATGTTGCTCGTGTGATTTATGATACCATCATGGAGTTTGCTAGAATCCCAACTTCGCAACAAAATCTCAAATTCCCTTGTACTATCACTACTTTGTGCCTAGACGCAAAAGTCCCGCGTAGGAACGCAGAGATTGAACGTATGGCAGTTGGAGAGAACATGGGTTTAACTTCAATCCAGAATGCTCATGATGAAGTAATAAAAGCGGTAAGAACTCCTCAAGCCCCTCCAAAGAAAAATATGCATACCGATCACGAGTTGGAAGCGAAAGTTAAGGTGTTAGAAGAGAACCAAGTGAAGATGATTGCTTCTTTAGGGAACGTTACAAAAGAGTTAGAACTTCTCCGAAACATGCTAATGGGGGTGAGCACCATTCAACACGCCACCTATGGTATACTTACGAAGGATAAAGTTCATGGACGCAACACCGATGACCAGCCACGCGCTGGTTGAGATACGTTTTCTATCCCTTCCGCGTTTTAGTTTAGTTTAGTTTATTTTATTGCGTTGAGTCTTTTTCGAGTCGTGGGGACACGGCTCATTTTTTAGTTTGGGGTGGGGTTCATTGCCTCATCCCAGTTTTTACGTGCTATGTGTTTTTATTTGCTTTCAATAAAATAATTTCAGAATTGCGTATGACTGTAGAAGATTTTAAATGCTCCTTTAAGCATACCTTTAGTAAATCTATTATAGTAAATAGTGGACTTTAGGGAATAATATAAAACACACTTAGAATTGCATGCGAACATAGGTAATTAATAGGAAAAATTAATAAACAATGCAAATGAAGTAAGCTTGTACTTAAGGAATATGTTTGGTGTGTAGAACGTGAAATCCTAATTAGTAGAGAACCCACTTAGATATGAACTAAAGACGAACTATGTACTTAGGAAAATGATAGGGGAAGTTCTTTGTTTGCCATTTGAAGCCTTTTAGCTTGCTATCCCTTATATTAATTTTATCCTTCTTAGCCCAATTTTGAGCCTTAAGCCTTTCTTTTGTACCCACGATATAAGCCCATTATCCCTTAGATTATTAGGCATTACCAAATGACCCGCACTTGAATCACGATCCTAAGACCTGTCTCGAGCTTGAGTTTTGGGTGGAGGGTCCACATTTAGGAAATTCATTGGGTGGGATTATATGTGTTTGTATTGAGGCACAAAAATTGAGATGATACTATTATTTGTAACCCTTTGCCGGGATTTAAAAAAAAGAGAGAGAAAAGAACTATAAGAACTATAAGAGACATGACCTTTCACATCAAAAGGATGATCATGGGTATCTTGTACAAAAAAGAAGAAAATAAAAAGAAAGAATAAATTAAACCGGCAAAGTGGAATATTTTTGGAAATCATCTTAGTATATATTGGGTTGACATTGGGGACGCAACATTAGCGCGTCAAATGGGTTGAGTGAGAACATTATATGAGTGTAAACTCAAGCTCGTGGACAGTTGTTGATGGTAAGTGAGAAGAGAGCCAAAAGCTCACTTCAAATTTACCAAATATACATACCACACCGTCCCTAAGCCTACGCTAAAACCGTAATGTCCTCGTGATTCCTAGATACATAGTGAATTTATGATTCTGTTGATAGGGAATATACTTAGTGGAGCATTCGAAGCAAGTTAAGATTGAGGAACAACCTATAGCCATCATAAAGAGATGAGTACAAGTGTAACCTTCAAGCATTGCTAATTTAATTTTATGATTGAGATTATTTATGTTCGATTTTTCATGATAGGTGTATGTGTATATTAGTTCCTAGAGTTTTACTATATGAGATTTATTTTAAGAATTGCTTTAGGTTTACTTGCTAACTTCTACCTTCTATTGCAATGACTTTCTTACCCCTTTGTTTTAATTTTGCTTTGTCGGGACGACAAAGGTTTGAGTTGGGGGTCTTGATGTCTCCCCAAATGTTCTAATTTTATGTCCTTGGGAGACATCATTTTTTGTGTTTATTCGTTTGTTTTGATAGATTTTTGGACTAAATATGCAATAATCCGAATTTCCTCTTTTATTTCTAGCATTTTTTATTTATTAAGCTTTTGCGCGTAATATTGTGTATTTTAGTGAAAAGTTTGTAGGTTTTAAATGTTAGCTAGAAGAGGAATCCGAGAAGAAAGTCAAAGATCGTGATATGGAGTCAAACCTTGAAGATAAATCCCGAAAATAATTATATTTTGAAGCTGCAAATCTGGAAACAGGCCAAAGATTGCTGATTTCAAGGCACTTAGGAGTTGATTTAGCCGCTGACCTTTGAAGAGATTATGTTCCTTATCGAGTTACGGAAATTTAGCAAGTGATTTCAGGTCAATCGGAGTTATAACGAATCGGCTAGAGCTGTTTTAGTGAAGGTAGTGCAGCAGTTACGGGATTTTGGGCTAAGATAATTGACTTGGGCCTTTATTATTTCATTTAATTACTAACCTAAAGGCCTAGTCCGAATTGATAAGTATAAATTGGGGTTTTGACTTCTATTTTACATACAATTCACTTTTTACAAAAGAAAACATTAGAGAGAAGTAAGGCAAGGAAGCAGGAAAGCTAGAGAACTGGAGACGGTCTATATCTCCAACTCACAGCTAACTAAATTCCGCAATTAGGTTTTTCTTTAAGTTCTTTCTGTAAAACAATATGAATGCGTCTTTTAATTTAGTTTTTGTTTTTCCTTTAATTATGAGCTAATTCCATTTAGTACTTGAAAATGCTTAATGGGTGAATCCTAAAACTATTGAATTTCATATGTTTGAATTTGGGTTTTTATTAATTAAATCGAATTGGGTCTTTTACATTATTCTGTAATTGGTGATTATTTACTGTTTTTGGAGTAGCTAACTAAGAACAGGTGTTAGTATCTAAACTATTCCACATATGTGGCGTGTGGATCATCTTGACGGGGGGTTTAGGTATGGACTTAATTACTCAATATAAGATATAAATTATTTGATTCTGACGAACGTAACTAATCTTAGGACCAATGAGGTAAATTAGCTTAATCATTCGAAAGTGGATCATATTTACCCTGACGGGACTAGTGACACTCTAGAATAGTTTTGTAGTCCACCCTGACGGGGGTACAGAGACTCTTGAATCCCAACCAATGTCAATTGACCAATTTGACCCTTAAACAACATATGATATGAAATAGAGTTAGGAGGATCCCTTGCGTCTCTCAAGTACTGCATTCTCATCTTGCGTAAACACTTTAGTTTCTTGCGTTTAGTATTTACTTTCATTAATTTAGTAATTTACTTTATTGTCTTAGCATTTAGAAAACCAAACAACCAATATTAAAATCATTTACTTGTGTTCACGTGCAATTACTCATTAATTGATAAGCATTGTAGTTAACCAATCCGTCCATGAGAACGAATCTGTTTATCACTATTATTACTTGGGACAACCGTACATTTGTGGTTGTGGTTCACTTACTTATTGCATTATTTTAGAACACACAAAGGACCACCACTAACCTTACTTCCTCCACCGAAACTGGTTCTTGAAGGATATCAAGAGACCCTTGATCCAAAGAACATAATGCCCGAAGTTTATACCACGCCTGCAGACCTTTCTCTACCTCATACAACTTCTTATAAAAAATCCCTTACCCAAACGTTTTCATATGCGTCCCTTTCGAAGAAATCATGTGTATCATTTCTAACCCGATATCTCGCTCCCTTTCCTTTCCTCACCATAACTAATAGGTGATATAACTTCGTATTTCGTTCCCCTGAATATATCCAACCCGACTGTTCTTGCTGGAACCAAAATAACTCCTCTTGTTCAAGAACCTTCTCATACTCCTTATTAAATTTCTTTTCATCTCTACTAGCAAACTATTATATGATACATGTAGTGACTTTTGGATCCCCTTGATTCTAGCTAACAAACGCCTTTTCTTACGAAAAATATTCCCAAACGTATCCACCTTCCATTTCTCTAACTCTTGTCCCATGATCTTCAACTCCTCTTCCATGTCTCCTTAACGAACTCATTGAAACCCCAATGACTAGTCTACGCGCCCTCAAAACGAAATCGACGCGTACTCGGTTGTTGAACACTAAGACTATTTAAAGAGATAAGAAGAGGAAATGATCAGAATGTATTCTCGGAAGATGTCTAACTCACGAACGTTAAAAAATTACACTCCAAAGGTTGTTCCCATATGCTCTATCTACCTGTTTCATGATCCATATGCCTGTATTCCAGGAATCGCTCTAGGCACGGCTAAGAAATGAGTATAATATGTCTCATGGTTGTAAAGGTAGGTTTTTACAAAGTTGAACAAACTACTCAACCATAGATAATTGTTTGTGGAGATGGATATGAATACTAGGATATCGAGATGTTGTAATGATAAATGAAATGAAAGTTTGTACTAAAGGTTGGTCTTGTATACTTTTGTTTACTAATTTGATGACTTGGAGGTCTATATATACTACCTTTCTTCTTTGTAGATAACAAGTATAACGGTGAACTTCATATGTAACAATTATAGTCAACATTTTTCTGAATAGTTTTAAGTGTTTTAAGCGTTTGTAATTAATTCAATGGTTTTCGTCCTTGAGCTATGTAATTTGTAGATGGATGTGATGAAGATAATTTATTTTCAAGTAGTCATGTTAGAATTTATATAGAGAATTAGAGTATTTGTCCAGAATGACTCCTATAGTTGATGGAGGAGTAAGTTTAGATTGTTGGCGGAGGTGTAAAGTATGTCTAGAATGGCTTAGAAGAATAGAGTATGTCGAAAATAATTCAAATCGTTGGCGAAGGATTTGCTTGAAGATATAGAAAATAGAAACCTGATAGTATTATGTGGTCTTAAAGTTTGGAGTTTATTCAACAAAATTTACACCATGTCACGGAAAAATTAATCGTTTTGGCAATAAATAAGAACGTTGTCTCTTCTAAGAACTTCCAAAATAGATCACTAAAAGGAGAAAACTCTAAATCCTCATGTTTAGTAAGCTTTTAGGAACATTCTTTTATTTAGATTGATTTTAATGTATTTTCATGTGTTTAGTTGAGTGAGTAAGAGGACTTGATTGTATAGATGAAAAATAAAAAATCTATGCAAAAAACGTGGACTTTTCATCGTCCTTTATGAAATGTGTACTATGATTTTCACTAGAACATTCAAGTTATTTTGATAATAGAGTCACTCTGCAAATGATTTATGTTTACACAATATTTGCTTATGAGGAGGTGGAATGCAATTCAAAGATCAAGACTTTAACGGGTACAAATACAATTTATACTATTGAGCAAATGATGGGTGAGAGACTTTATAAAAAGAATTATATATGTTGGTAGGTTAAATAGTATTCCTATTCCACGTAAAGATAATATTTATAAGAGTTTAGAATGTTGAGATTGAAAGATAGATATATTATATAAATTATATTTTGTGTAGGAAAAAGAAAGAGGTGGATGGATCTTTAGGTGAGGTTTTTAAAGTTCACAAGATAAAAATCATTAATATATGATTGACGGTCTCTATTTTTTTTCTTCTCTATTATAGGAGTTTTTTTTATTTCTGACATATTTAAAAAAAATAATTGCAGGATAAACTTAAATGTTAAAGTAATTGCAAAGGTAACGTATAGGCGCTCCTACGAGGAGCGCCTTTTCTATTTAACAAGCCCATTAACTTAATCCAGTCCATTAAACTTACTTTTGAGGCGCTAATTGAAGAAGCGTCTTTATAAAAAATAAAAAATGAATTTCACTGATCGATGGCCATCGATCTCTTAAGAAGCTGCTTAAAGTTACTTGTCGATCATATAGAAAAGTGACGAGCATATAGAACCCCAAAATAACTGCAATTGCAGGTATTAGATACACAATGATCTGTTGGAAATTGAACGATTCTCATTTATATTTGTTAATGAAGTCTCTGAATGAGTATTTGCAAATTGACCCCTCCATTGATTAGTATTGTTGTTATTAGATGGCCATGTAGGCTGATGATGATGATCATCATTACATGACTCTAAATGAGACTTCAATCTATCTCCATTCATACTTTCCAACATCCATAAAAGAAAGAAATTTTTCCTCGGGAATTTTAAATTTCCTCTATAAACTAGTCTGAATGACAAAAGATTGCACCATGGACATGAGATAAAGAGCGGCATTTGAATAGGTAAAGTAGGAAATTTTACAACGGCCCAATGTAATCCTAAGATGCAATTCTTACAAAGTGTGTGTCCACACCATAAGACATAGGGTATGTTTTCCACTATGTTGAAAGATTCCCAGCATATAGGACACATTCTAGTCCCTAGTTGAAGAAGCCTCGTCATCTGAACAATCTTTAGAGTCTCGACAAGTAACTTTAAGCAGCTTCTTAAGAGATCGATGGCCATCGATCTGTGGAATTTCTTTTTCATTTTTTATAAAGACGCTTCTTCAATGAGCGCCTGCAATTATTTTATCATTTAAATTTATCTTGCAATTATTTTTTTTAAATATGTTAAAACTAAAAAAAACTCCTTTTATAGACGGGATGTGAAAAAATAAAATTCTTCCGTCACGTAAACCCACTCCAAGTCTTGTGAATAGTTATGTCAGTTCGGCTATTGCTATTGTGCTGCTGCCGAATCTGCATCCAGACTTTCTTGCAAGGTTGTCGGCTTAGCGGTTAAACTTCCTCTATTAAAAGAAGTGTTTTCTGATCTTTTAACTGATATAATAGTTTTTTAAAAAAGCTTTTAGTTTATATAGTGATAACTTTTTAATTATTTTATTTAACGCCTTAAAATTTCTAAGTTTACATTTTATATCACATACAAAAAATTACTACGTGACGTCAAGAAAGATCCAGCAGCTTCACGAATTCGACACTGAATCGCTCATATCCAACACTATTTTCGCGAATCTTTAATGTTTTAAAGAAGCCATGCAACATAGCTTCTACCCTTCTTTTAAGTATATCACCTCTCTACGTTAAAACTTTCTAACAAAATCTTCAAAATTGCCTCAAAAAATGTCCAAATCACCTCAGAACAATTCTCTTACAGGTTCAGTCAACAAACATAAACTTTATTGATTCGAAATCATAACCCCAATTTACATGATGTTAACACCAATATTTCTATTCTAAATGTATTAAAATCAGCATGTTGACACGATTTTATACCAACCAAAAGCCTAGCAGAGCATAAACTCACAATCAATTAACCGTGCAAGAACTTCCTGACAACTTGGTCGATCATCTGGTTCAGCCCAGCAATCTACAATAGTTTACAAAACAAACTTACATGAGTTATAAAACACCCTAAAATCAAGTGCAAAAGTTTATTAACATTTACCTGCAATAAGCTCTCCCAAAGGTCCTTCAGGAATTTCAAGCCTCTTCCCATCATTAGCAACTGCATACACTACTTGTGTAGATGGTACACCTTCCCAAGGTCTAGTAAGAGTACACAATTCCCATATTATAACTCCAAGGCTAAAAATATCACATTTTTCAGTAAAAGGCTCGTTTCGAATAAGTTCTGGAGCCATCCATTCTGGAGTTCCCGCTGAAGAACAATCTTTCATCGGTCTTGTTGTTAAAAACCTCGATAACCCGAAATCACAGATCTTGACCGTCCAATGCTTGTTCACAAGACAATTTGCACTTTTCACGTCACGATGTGCTATGTTCATCCGGTGTATGCACATCAAACCTCTTTACAGAAGATCGTATAATAATTCATTAACACATAAAATAAATTATGAGAAGTTAAAGAAATAAAAGAGGAGATGATGCACCTGCATATACTACAAAGCATTTTTAGTTTCCTTCTCCAACTAAGTCTCTTTTTCTGGCCACTCACGTGGATTAAATAATATAGAGATCCCATATCCATATATTCTGTAACAATCGATAAATGTGGAGGTTTTGTGCATGCGCCTAAAAATAAAATAACTGTATACATAACATTAATACTCACTTTTCACACAACTCAAAACGTTTCTTTTAAGAAATGATATAATAAAGAGTACCATTTGGGTGGCGGATTCGACTAAGTATCGATATTTCATTGCAAAAATCTTCAATATTCTCTACGGATGAATCTTGTTCAAGAAAAAGCTTCACTGCAACTTCTATTCCATTCCATGTACCACGAAAAACTTCCCCAAAAAAACCTAATTACATTAAAACAATACGAAATAAAATTTAGTATTTTACTATTTAAGAAGTAATTGAAATTTAATGATATCACGTACCAATGCCAACTCGTGTTCCAACCGAAATTTCGGAGTAATCGATATTCCATTCATGAAAAGGTAACAATGGCTTGTTCAGAATCTTTGACGATTTAATAACTTTATTAAGTGTAGAAATTGTATGAGGGCCTCCAAATATTTCGGGCCCACCACCAATAACATTATTCCGCATGAAATGTTGAGGAGATGAAGGCAATGAAATTGCTTTTTGTGATTTCGCTTGTTTCATTCGTAGATGATACGCTGGACCTTTTGCACCGTTTATACCATCGTGATATTCTGTGTGAACTTCTGGAACCTGAATTAAGTTAAATATAAATATTATCGTATTATCGTATTATCGTCCCTATGTTTAAGAATTAAATAAACAAAAAGACTTACATATTCCTGTATATCTGAACTATCATCTTTGTCACTTGTTGAACCACTGTTAGATGTATTCCCTTGTTCCTTTGTAGCTCGACTTTGCTTTAAACTTAAATTCATTGCTCGCACAACACTGAATTCAAGTTCAAAAACCGTTGATAAAATGCATTTAAAGATTTATAATAATAAAAAATAAAAAAAAGAGGAAAGAAAAAAAATAGAGGAGAAAGAACGACCTTACAATATCATCACCAATCTCGGGAATCATGCTAACAGAGCGTCTATTTCTTCTACGAGATTCAATCGGTGATGCTCCGGCAGATCTTGATGAGTTTATATCGTCATTAAATTCTTTGAAAAAGAATCTTTGGTCTCCAAGAATAGATCTCCCTAGTCTTCGATAAAATGGGTGCTCTGGACTGTTTAAATAAACGTGAGATTAACACAAATTTTAAGCAAAAACGAATAAAAATTACCTTGAAATAGTTGTTCCTTGTTCTACAACAACTTTCTTCTGGCCACGATGCCAAAATGAATCCGCCACATTTGGTTCACTATGTGACAAGCTGGACACAAATATAATTGGAATAAGTACGGAAAACAGCAACATTTTTATTATTTTTTAAAATCGGATAAAAAATGAAAAAAACACACTTCAGTTTCTCCTCATTGGTAGCTGCTTTTGCTTGTAATATAATGCTCCTTAACGATCGACCAGATACATTCATAGATGCTTCTAGTTTATGTTGATAGGATTGATAACTCTCGGCATAATCAACGCTAAATGAAAAAAAAATTAAATTAATAGTTAGTATATATAAAGGTTAATTAATTAATATATTACCTTTCAAAATCAACTTGATCTGGAAAACCAGACACAGAGCTACTAGAATCTAAAGGTGAACCATACGATTCATTTTCCATATATTCAATCTCACTAAGAGAAGCCACATGAGATAAAAGTATAGCTTTCATTGAACACGATACTAACTTTCCAGGACAACTCGTAAGATCTACAAGCAATTCAACTGAATCCAAAACTACTGTCACAGACATGTGCTTATATGAATCCGCTCTTTCTATTGCTCCTTCCTTTCGTAAACCCTAAATTTTACAAAAAAATAATCAAATGTTGATGTATAAATAAAAAATAAATAATGGCTAAGAAAAATAGAACTATACCACTGTAAGACGGCTATCAAGTCCCGCAGCATCAGCAAGAACTTTAAATAAAATGGCCCTTGAACGGCATGACCCACGTTTTATTTGACCAAGTAAATGTATACCTTGGTTATCTAGGGCATTAGATACTTCCTCTAGGGAACTCTTAATAGGTTTACCTTCTTTATTCGAACGCTTATAAATATCACAAACCTGTAAATAAATAATTAATATTTAACGGCAAGTTCTAGATAGAATATATAAATATACATACCAATCCAGCTATCTTCTTGATCATCGCACTTGGATTTGAACTTAATCCTTTCACTAAACTTAGAGAAAGTTGTTTCAACATCGCGAGTTTTTTATCTTTTTGTGTATCAACAATAATAACATTTGGTTTAAGACCTTCGGATTCTAACGAATAAAGTTCATCTAAAGATGGAATTGTGTCGAAATGATCCTTGAATCTTCTTTCCGGAGTGATGAAATAGAATCCCTCGGGTATTGGTTCCACAAGCTTTCCAGTTGCCCACAGTGTTTGTGAAGCTATTTGTGCTTCGGAATTTACTGATTTTAATTGCGGTTTTTCTTCATCATCTGATCGCCACCCTGTAGAGCTACTTTCTTCATGTGTCTCCTCCATTTTATACTCATTCAAAATGCAACATCCTCAAATAATGATCATGAGCATCATCTCTCTTAACCTACAATAAAATTTGATGAAATAATTAGACCATTAAAAGAACAAACAAATAAACTCTAATATTATTTCTCATAGCAACCTATAAATAAGTCTCCTCATTAATTTAAAGAAGCCAACACTATAATCTGTTAGCATAGTACATATTAATCAATCAAAGACATATATGATGAACTTACAATACGAGACACATTCACATTCTTTTTTTTTTAGATATTTTATTACCGCTCTCTTATCCAATTAATAATACAATCATTAAAAACGGCGACAAACCCAACATATTTGGAGCGCAGAATACATCATGAAAATTGAATTCAGTGTCGAATTGCACTATTATTATAAACACGTACTGAGATATCGTTACATACATCAAATGTGATTACAATCTAAATTTCATCAACTATAACTATGATGAGTATTTGCAAAAACTAATTAAATAACTTAAATATACGAAATTATATCGGTAGAGTTATGGGTAATTAAGACGCAAATCATATGGTACAAAGAAAAAAAGCAAATCATATAAACGTACCAGAGAATTCCAAAAAGCTTTTTCTGAATCTGGCTGCAACTACGCTGACCTTTCATAGATACATTACATTGTATTTTATTTTTGGTACTTTTTTATGGCATACTACCCGAAAAGGATAATGTGACACGCGTGTATTTAGTTTTGATTCTACTTTTGTTGTTGTCTTGTTTCATTTAATATGCTAAGTGACGAAATTGGATACAGTTACTTCTGTTGATCTAATGATTTTTTTTTATTTGAACAAAAAAAAATCTAATGATTTTTTACTTGTCTATATAAAGAAGATCTAATGATTCTAACCAGATCTACGTGGCTCTTTTTTTTTCCTTTGTTAGAATTTAAAAATGTTTAGAAGGGTTATTAGAGAAAAAATCTTTATAGGGGATGCTAATATTTTTTTTAAGTTTTTAATTTTTTAATTTAAAAATAAATATCTTTTTAATAAAGTAATTAGAGATAACATTTTTTAACTATCTAGGTTTTTTTTTTTCTTATATAAATGAGCCAATTGTTGATTGATACATATTAAAAAACTTATTTAGAAAAAAGTACCTAGAATAAGATACTTTATTGAAAACAGTCTCATCCCAAATTACCCCTATAATTAACAATTAAAAGAAAAAGAAATTAAAAAAAACAAAACAAAAACTAATAAACACGAGCGCGTCCGTGAAATTTTTTTAAAATCGTCATAACTAATTTTAAAAAAATCAGAAAAATTAAAAAAAATTATATTTGGATAAATCAAATTAGTATTTACGTCTATGATTTTTTTCGGAATTTTCTGAATTTTTTGATTTTTTTTTGATTTTTTTTTAATTTTTTTTCGCAGACACGGAATTTCATGTTTATTTCACGGTTTAAAACATGGAATTCCATGTTTTAAACATGAAATTCCGTGAAATAAACATGAAATTCCGTGTCTGCGAAAAAAAAATTAAAAAAAAATCAAAAAAATTCATAGACGTAAATATTAATTTGCTTTATTCAAAAATACAATTTTTTTAATTTTCTGATTTTTTTTTGAATTAGTTATGACGATTTTTAAAAAAAATTCACGGACGCGCGTGTGCGATGGAATTAGTAGTAGTAGGTGGTGGTGGTGGTGGTGGTTGTGGTTGTGGTGGTGGAGGTGGTGATGGTTGTGGTGGATGTAGTGGTGGTTACATACATGGTGGCTGTGGTGGTGGTTGTGGTGGTGATGGTGGTGGTGAAGAAAGAAGTACCCTATTATTTGTTTAATATTTAAAATTAATATTGTATTAAAATAAAATAATATATTTAATAATAAAGGTAGTAAAGGTATGGAAAATATAAAGGGGATGTTTTTTATAAATAATTACTTCATTAGACATTTTTTCATAAAATAAATTATTGAAAGCATAAAAAAACAATTAAAGGATTTAATGAGGATATTATCAACAATAACTTCTATATAAATACTATATTTATTATACACTAGTTAATTAATTCCCCATTAGCTCACACACTCACGCACCAAATTAGATTTTCTCATTGTCTCTCTCTACTTCTCTTTTTGTCTGTAACGGCTTCTTTCATTAACGAAGCTCACTCACGAAGCTCCATCACCCACGCAGATCACTCACGAAGCTCGCACGATCTCTTCTTCTCAAAAGGTAATTAACATCTTCGCTCTTCTCTCATGCTCTCTATCTCTTGCTATATCTCTCCTTATGTCTCTGTTTTTGTCTTTTTTTTCTTAATTTTTTATTTCATTTTATTGTTTTAATGATTTGCAGGTTTTATTTGTTATATATACGTATACATGTGTATGTATTGTTCATTTTGAAAGCATTGCTTTACAAGTTCATTCTTATTTGCAATTTCATGCAATTCTCCTATTCTTAAGGGTTTTCTCTTTTAATTCTTTGTTTTTGTTTTGATTTTGTGTTTATATTCTTCATTTTGTTCATAATTTGCTTCACTATTGCTAAATTTTGTGTTTAAGTTGTTTTTGTTATGATTATGTGTTTGCATTCTTCATTTTGTTCATGTTTTGCCTCAATATTGGTAAATTATGTGTTTATATTCTTCATTTTGTTCATATGTTACTTCTATATTGCTAAATTCTGTGTTTGAGCTGTAATGCAGTGAAGAGGTTTGTGCACTCTCAGAATTCCATGTTTTAAACATGGAATTCCATGTTTAATACACTACCAAAACATGGAATTCCATGTTTATAACATGGAATTCCGACTCGTCTCATGTGGTCGATCTTCATGGATGCTCGTGCACCTGCGGGGACTGACAGTTTCACGGTTTCCCTTATTCATATGCCATCACGGTTTTGCAAAGATCGGTAGATCCAGCTCACCGTTTAGAGTACATCGAGAGGTATTATCAGACCGCACTATACAAGGAATGCTACTCTCGGCACGTTCTTGCCTTTTCCACGTTCGCTCCACCTTCACCAACCCTCAGCATATAATTAGAACAAAATGGGAGACATCAGCAACTCTCGTCCACATTTAAATTGTGTTGACCTTGAGGTTGACCCATCTAACCAACTTACTGCTCGTGGAAACAACAATTCCACATTCGCGTTCTTTACCTTAAGCTAGCACAAAATCGCTCGATCTTTGGATTGCCTCGCTCCTTAGCCCACTCATATGTTGACTTGAGGTTAAGTTCTTAAATATTATGCCATTTCTTCTATCCAAATGACCTTCAAGGCTGCAATAAACACAAGGGACCACTTTAGACCATCCACACTAAATTTCACAGATAAATTATATTCCCACCACTGCTTAACTGTTGCATCCAGGTCCTATGCCACGTCAGAGCTGCGGGGTCCCTCTGCTGCACTCGAATGTTGATCAGACCACTGGTGAAATTTCTTAAACAAATCTCTCAGTGCTACAGAACCATAGTTTCTCATCTGGTCCTCCCGATTTCTAGCAGTAGCATTATCGTGATTTCTATCACACTGTAAAACATGATTAGTTCTACTTGACACAACATAATCACGCATGGAGTTAGTAACATTATTTCGCCTCACCTGCTGCAACATCCCCATACTCTGCCACATAAGCCCAGGAGCTTTACATCTAAGAAAGTCGAGTCCTCATAAGCACTCCCACACACATTACACTGATCATTTATCACATCTCTCCTATACAGATTTTTTGTTGCACGTAACCTGTCCCTTACAAATAGCCATAATAAAATTCTAAACTTTTGTGGACATTTTACATTGCAAATCTTTCCCAATTTAAAACTAATATCCGGAGCGTTATTTTAAATAATAGAAAATATAGATTTAACGAAAAAAATTATCAGAAGGCTCAAACTTCCATTTATAATTCGCCCCATACACTCCTCCACATGGGGGATCCGTTGTAGGGCCGAGGGGGGCTCAAGTTCCCCTAAACTCGTAAATTTGATAATACGTATGTATAATTTTGTCTTGAAAAAATTTTGCCCCCTCTGAACATATACGGAAGACAAGCATGCTTAAAGGAACAAGTCATTGTGGTTTGATTTTGTATTTTTATGTATTAGAATTTAGAACCGAGGTTAGGTGTTCGAGTCTTAACATTTGTTTTTTTTTTCAAATACACATATAATTGGAAAATCATTTCAAAAATAAATTTTAAACATGATTTGATTCGAAAATGTTCAATATACTAAGATTTATATTTTAATTTTTAACGAAAAAATTCTTATTCTTTAATATACTAGATTTAAGTTATAAATTCGTCAAATTTTATAAGATCGATTTATACATAATGCAATTTTTGTATACAGGTTATTATTATAAATTTGAGGATCTTAATATTTAGTAATTAATATTTATTTATAAAATTATAATGTTTAATCTTTGTATATGATTTATTTCTCAAATTTATGAATTAGAATATTAATATAACATATGGTATATTTAATATAATGATACTACATAAAATAAGTGTAAATGTAGTGTTGTTGATTTGCATATTTTTTTGGATAAATATTAACTAATAAGTTCATCAATTAAAGAGACAAGAAATGTAATGGTGTTAGATTTTTCATATTTTCATTTTGACATTGGTAATTAATATTTATGTATCATATTTTTATCACAAATTTTTTTGGAAAGGTGGACTCTTTCAAGCCCCCCTCACTTTAGTTTTTGGATCTGCCCCTGCTCCTCCCACATCCACTACTCCTTCTATTAGCACAGATATTTCGGCAAGGATAGATTTACACATATTCGAACCATTTCCTTTTTTTCATGTGTAACACCCAATCCCTGAAGTATTTATCTTTGGACACTTCCACCCACGCTACCTTACGATTTTTGAGTAATTTCCATCTGAGTTTTGCTAGGAGTGCAAGATTGTATTTTTTGCGCTTCTGATTCACAAGCCCCCCTCCAACTTCGGCCTACATATTTGATCCCACAAATACCCAGTGTATCTTCCTGCCATCATTTGAAGACCCCCCATATGAAATCCCTTCATTCCGATCAATTTCATCAAAAACGTAAATCGGAAGCTTCATCACCTGCATTTGATAAGTAGGTATGCCACACTTTTCACCGATTGAGCTAATGTAACCCGACCAGCTAAGAATAATGTTATAGTCTTTCATGACGCTAATTTTCTATGCATTCTTTATACAATTATTTTATAGATACCTTTTGGTAGACTCCCAGATTCAATAGGCGCGCCCGAATAAGTTCCAAATGAATTGCTAAGACAAAACCCACTTACACTCTCCAAACCTTGCTGTACATCCAAAGAAACATTCTTAGAAAAATAAGAGATTTCTCCGCACTTACAGTTTGACCCGCTACTTTACAGAATACATCTAGCGTCTCTTGGATTAAGGTCACCTGGGAAACGGAAGCTTCCCCGAACATGATAAGATCATCCGCGAAAAAATTGCATTCACTAGATGTATTTGGGATAAGGTTAAAAAGTGGTTGGAAATCGTCAAGGAGATTAACACTTAATTGAGTTATTGAAGTGACTAAAGAAGCTTAGAATTCGGGAGAATTGGATAATAAAGGTTTGGAGTATAGCTAATGGAGCTACTATTTATTGCATTTCGAGGACGAGAAATAATCTAGTCATGAGAGGCGAGCCTTCTTCGAAGGAAGTAGTTGACAAAAAAATTTGTTGTGCACTTATTCCATACTATTTTCTTTATTCCCTCATCATATCTTATTGGATGATGGTAGGTATTTAACTTGTAATAGTGTGAGATAGTTGATAGTGCATAGTTTGTTGTTACCTTAAATTTTTGGGCCTAGGTAAGTAACTCTTTGTATAGTGTAAACTTTCTCCTTTATTTTATAACCGTTTACCCAATTACTACAAAAAGTAATTAAAATAAAGGAGCAATCCTACACTATACAAAGGTTTACTTACCTAGGCCAAAAAATTTAAGGTAGCAACGATTGAAATATACCTTATTATTAGTTTCCTTAAATATTATATTTTATATTATAGAACAGAATATTACTCCCCAATTTATTTCCTTTTACACAAAACTTGTTCCCTAATTATTTCTTTACACATCGAAACTTATTTTTCCAAGTTATTCAGGTGTATCTTATAAATATAGGTTCTCCATGTAATAACTATTATCAATAAACAATTTATTCTAATTTCTTAATGGTATTAGAGCATAAGGTTTAAATCCTTACTCTTAATATGATTTCCTTTCGGCCTTAATTACCGATATACACATTTTTTGGGTGTTTTTCCTAAGCTTTTACATCGATCTTCATTGTCGGTTATTTTTTTATTATGTCTATACATGAGACTTTTGAATCATTCAGTATCACTACTATTTAATATCAGTCACATATTCAACATAATAAATATGGAACAAGTATGCAAATAACTACTCAGGGCCGCCCTAATATCTCCAAAACATTTCCATTCAACAAGGAACAATTAGAGCATTTGTACGAATTATTAAATTTATCTGAATCTAATCCTAACGCCTCTTTGACTAATTCTCTTGTTAAAAAAGGTGACTTTTCTTCCGCTTTACACACTTCTTCTGATAACAAATTATGGACAATTGGTTAGGCGCTAGTGATCACTTGACGAGTCTTTTCAATTTATTCTCATCTTACACTCCTTGTCCTGGTAATCTTAGATTTCATATCGTAAGTGGATCTTTCTCTCTAGTCGCAATTAAAGGTTATGTAATTCTTTCTACAAATCTAACTCTACAATTTGTTCTTCATGTTCCAAAATTGTTATGTAACCTCTTGTCCATTAGCAAACTCACTGGGGACTCAAATTGTGTAGCTAAATGTACTCAATATCAATGTGAATTTCAAGATATCAGTTTGGGAAATATGATTGGCAGTTTTAGAGAGGTTAACCATCTCTAGTACTTTGAAATAAATCTTTCTCGTGGTTAGACAAGCACAAATTTCAAGTAGTATATTTTCTATTTTTGTTAAAGATGAAATAATGTTATGGCACTACAGATTTGGTCATCCTAATTTCTTATATTTGAGTAAGTTATATCCATCCCTTTTTAAAAATAATAACGTTTCTTTTTTTTCAATGTGAATTTGTCAACTTTCCAAACATCATTGTTCCTCAATTCCTTCTAAACCATACAAAAAATCTAAACCATTTTCTCTCATACATAGTGATATTTGAGGGCCATAAAGAGTAAAATATATAACGGGTAATCAGTGGTTTATCACATTCATTGATGATCATACTCGTGTTTGTTGGGTATATATTTTGAAGGAAAAATCGGAAGCTGGTGATGTTTAAGAAGTTCTATGCGATGACAGAAACTCAATTTCATGCTAAAATTCCGGTCTTCAGAACTGATAACGGAAAAGATTACTTTAATTCCATCCTCAGAAAGTTTTTTATGGGAAAATGTATTATATATCAATTAACATGTGTTGACACACCCCAATAAAACGGTGTTGTTGAATGAAAGAACGGACATCTCCTAGAGGCAGCTTGGGAAATTATGTCCACCACGGGGGGTTCCTAAAGTTTTTGGGGAGACGTTATTATCACTACAACCTATCTCATCAATCGTATGCCATCACGGGTATGTCAGTTTAAGAAACTTTTAATATTCTTTTAGATTTCTATCCTCGTGTCCAAATTTACAATACTCTCAAACCAAAAGTATTTGGTTGTGTAGTATTTGTTCATATTCATGGTCATAATTGTAGTAAATTGATCGTAGAGCCCATATATGTGTCTTTCTTGGATATTCACCCACTCGAAAAGGGTACAAGTGTTTTGACCCTACTACCAACCACTTTTATGTGCGTATGGATGTTAATCTTTTTGAAGATCAATCTTTGTTTCCCAAAACTTCTCTTTAGGGGGATAATCAAAACCAAGTAGATGAAGATTTTTTTTTTGGAAAAAGTTGCTCCGCTAAACATATCTTTTGTTTCTTCTTATCCAGAAATATTCACTATATCCCAAAATAATATTCCTAATGAAGAATTTTAATTTCAAAATGAATTTATTGGGCCAAAGTCTAGTGCGCCTGATGATGAAAAATTCAATGAAAAAGAAAAAATAGATTTACCACTAGAGAAAAACAAATGGTTATGTTTATACAAAGAGACATAACCGACAAGCTGTAGAGCAATAACCACAATTATACAATCAAGATTCGACTCCGACTAATCAAGTAATTCGTTTTTTCTCTATGTCCAAAGTCTTATGATTTTCAAAATCTTAATATTTCTATAGCTTATAGAAGAGGCATTAGATCATGCACCAATCATCCTATATCTCAATATGTCTCCTATCATAGATTATCCTCAAATTTTCAAACCTTTGTTTCTAATCTATCAGAAATAGAAATTCCTAATTTTATACAAGAATCTCTTGTTGTTCCAGAATGGAAAGAGGTTGTTCATAAAGAAATGAAAGCTTTGGAGAAAAATCAGACTTGAGAACTTGTATTCCTTCCTAAAGGGAAAATTCCAGTTGGTTGTAAATAGGTGTCTAAAGTGAAATATAAAGCAATATTAGTGGCAAAAGGATATACTCAAACATATGGAATAGATTATCAGGAGACCTTTGCTCTACTTGCAGATATAAATAGTGTCAGCTACTAAGGATTGGTCATTGCAACAATTAGATGTTAAGAATGTTTTCCTCAACGGTGAGTTGGAAGAGGAAGTATATATGCACCCACCTCCTGGATTTGGAGTCTTATTTGGTATAAAAAGAGTCTGTAAACTCAAAAGGTCACTTTATGGTTAAAAAAATCTCCTAGAGTGTGGTTTGGACATTTTACTAAAGTTAAAAGAGTTCTGGGCACATACAAAGGGAAGCAGATCACACAATGTTCTTTAAACACTCTGAAAATAGAAATCGCTCTATACTTATTGTGTATGTAGATGATAATATCCTAACAGGTGATGATCGTGTGGAATAAGAATAACTAAAGATTTCTCTCGCTAAAGAATTTTAAATCAAAGACCTTGGATCTTTGAGAGAATTCTTATGTATGGAGGTTGCTAGAACTAAATAAGGAATCTTGGTGACGCAAATGAAGTATATTCTAGACCTTCTTAATGAAACGGGT
The DNA here is from genome assembly GCA_029959085.1 of Nemophila menziesii. Taxonomy (NCBI): domain Eukaryota; kingdom Viridiplantae; phylum Streptophyta; class Magnoliopsida; order Boraginales; family Hydrophyllaceae; genus Nemophila; species Nemophila menziesii. Next base: position 27,100,057 of record JARWIR010000004.1, on the reverse strand, counting down.
ATGTTATAGGGCAAGCCAGCTAAAACACCTATGGATGCTAGTATCAAGTTGAGGGTAAATGTTGGTGTGAAGGCTGATAAAGGACAATATCAACGATTAGTGGGAAGATTTATTTACTTATCACATACTCGGCCAAATATTGCTTTTGCGGTAAGTGTCGTGACTCTATTTATGCACTCACCTCGTGAAGAGCACTTGAATGCAGTTTATAGAATTCTTAGATATCTCAAAAGAACTCTAGGAAAGGGATTATTGTTCAAGAAGTGTGATAATTTGTGGCTCGAATTATTTACAGACGCTGTTTGAGCTGAAAGTTTAGATGATAGAAGATCTATATTGGGATATTGCAACTTTATAAGAGAAAATTTAGTGACTTGGAGAAGCAAAAAACAAAATATTGTAGCTAAAAGGAGTGTTGAAGCTGATTTTTGAGCTATTACACAAGGAATATGTGAACTTTTATGGATGAAAAGGCTTCTAGGTGAGTTGAAAATTGTTTGCAACCAACCTATAAAGTTATCCTCAAATAACAAGGTATCTATTAACATCTCTCGAATCCTACAACATGATAGGAGGAAACATGTTGCGATATACAAATTTTTTATTAAAGAAAATATAAATAAGGGAGTTCTATCTATTCTATAAATTCCTACAAAACAACAAGTAGCAGATATCATTTACAAAGATCTTTCGAAGTAAAAATTTGATTGTTTGATTGGAAAGCTGAGAATACTCAATATATATGATCCAACTTAAGAGAAAGTGTTGATATATATATATATATATATATATATATATATATATACTAGGGAATGCCCCGTACCTGAAGGTACTTGGGCTAAAATGAATTTAAAAAATTATAATAGATTGTGCAAAATTCATAATTGAATTATATATAAAAAGAAGTGCAGATCATTTTATTATGTGTAAAAAATTAGCTAAATGAAAATGATAAAAATATATCAATACATATGATTACTATCTTCTATATGTATATATGCATTACTCTCATAACTCTATAAACATAAGATGAATATCTATCCAGTACTTTATTATATTATAAAATATTTATATATTTCATATATATATTCCAGTTTTGAACAATATTATACGTGTGTTATATATATAACTTTGCAGAGATTATCATTTTCAAACTCGAAAAAAATTGTATCAGTTGCTGTTATATATTTATTGGAGTCCTCCTGAGGTTGAATTTAAAGGTGAATTTAGATGTTTCAATCCTTATATTTTAAGGTTATTTGATCAAGAACCTTTTATATGAAACCAACTCCTACTTTTTGCCTCAAAATTAAGTCAAACAACAAATTAAAAGTTGCACTGTTTGCAATCTTTTTTCACATATCTGAGCCTCCTTCGGTTGATTTGTTAACTGAAATTCATTTTAATGTTTTAACCTCAAGAATGAGGAAGCAAGGAGATCAAAATTTTGAGAAAAGGATGGTTGTCTCTCTCTGCAACACTACGTGATTTTGATATATGAACAACAACCACGTATATTGTACCATTGGTCCTTCTGTTATGTGATCTATCTAAATATATACACCTTCGTTTTCTAAGTAGCAACTATACTCAAAGAAATACAAACAAAAAAATTGATAGTTGCTCTAGTGGTTTGTTAACTTATTTTCTTCTCTCATACCTTATATAAGTTAATTTTGATGTTGGTCTCTTTGTTACATGAAATAGCCAAATTTACTCAAGTATGGTATATAAATACCGTAGACCTTGTAGAGTGAAGCAACATAGAGTTTTCAGGATCTCTAGTAAAGGATGATTTTACCTATCTCTATTTGTTTTAGCCAATTACTTTTTTAAATCAACCACCCTCATCTCTCTCATTAGTATGTTTTACCTTTATATGTATTATACGAAAGATGTCAAACATACGTGCCTGGTATACACTAACTTGTGCAAAAGCTTACATAAGGTAGTGGTAAATACATTTATATTTTGAAATATCATGCCATGTATAGGAAAAAACATGAAAGATGAGGACCCTTCAGGCTATTTAATGTGATAGCAGTGTAATGCTTGAGGCTGTGATGATCTTCCTTATTTATAATTAGGAAAATACTCGCTTTTATTTGGACTTATCAGTAAAAATGGATAGAATTTGATTCTGAGACTAATTGTGATAAAAAAACAAAATTTGAGGACCATACGGGTAACTTCAAAAGTTCAGGTTCTAAGCCGGTAAATGGCCTATAGTTCAGGACAATATGTGGATTTTTCCCTTTTTGCAATTATTTGCACTATGGGTCCTTATATTGAATTTTTGTAAGTTAGTGCAATATAAGTTTTATATTATGCAAAATAACCGATATTATCATAGATACAACAAAATATTAATACAAACAAAATTATATAAATCACCCTTGCACCATTTCTTCGCCAACGATCAAGCCCCATAAACTCTGCCGCCAAGGATCTGAGCCTAAAAACTCTTCATATTTATTCATAATTTTAAATATATACATCCGAAAAACGTCACTGTTGTTGATTATTGATTGAATATCACGACCAACAATCTAATAAGAACACTATATGGATTTTTCATCGACTCTGTACTGGACCCCACATCTGAGTTTGTCGTTATACTCTTCTCCCCTTGACCCCGTGGTGATGTAGGTGGAGTCCGCACAAATTGTCACTCGATATGTACTACCTGTCCTACAAATAAAGCTACAGATTCTGCATTCTGCAGATAAGTAATAATGAGGGTAGTTTCGGTTAATCATTTCCTACTGTCCACGTACAAATACTACTATCTCGTGTACTTCTAATCTATCGAATGCTACTTTTTCTTTATTCGGTTTTTAAATAAAAAAAGAAAGATAAAGGATAAAGCTTCGGCTTTGATCCTGGATAAACACCAACTTTTTCCGCAAGTATGCGAGTGCATTCTTGAAATTCAGCAGCACCATTTATACCTGGTGTCAAAATTTTAGAATTACACGGATTAATAACACAATAATTTATAACTTTATTGAAATAAAATAATTGTTATATGTCCCTATATTATGCCAAAAATTGCACTGTCCTTTCCTATACTTTGCAAAATTGCTTTACACTTCCCTATAATATATGTCCTTTCCTCATTTTTAGACTCAGTTGAGCAACATTCCTTCCCTCGAACTCATAAATCCGGCATCCTTATTTTTAGTTCGATTGTACAATCTTGTGTTGAGTAAGAATCGTTTGATGAACCATTGATGGATTATGCTGGTGATAAGTTGCACCTTGATGTTAGTTCTTCATCGATCCTGGCAAATCAAAAAAAACTTGATTAAACTCTGATTAATTGAAATAACGATACGATAGATAAAACACACCTTAATTATCTCTCGTTTTGAACTCAGTCTAGCATAGTTCGTTAATACAGCCATGTGAAATTGCTAGTTTAAAGAAATTGAAATGCTAATCATTTAAAACTCAGCCCAGTTAAATGCTTGACTTTTTATTCTCGAGAGCTTACTCTAAATGGATCGCTTCTCAATGATTGCACAAAAACCGAGTTTCTAAATCCTCTTTCCTGGAAAAAAATGAACTTCAAACTTCTCCAATTTACACAAATAAGCAATTTATTTCAACCATTTTATTTAAAAACCATTCTTGCTTCAAGTACGGGAAATAGCTTGTGAGTTCATATAGTAATGGACTGTAGGTCCCTATATTATGCAGAAAATGCACGGTAGGTTCCTATATTATGAAAAAAAATTGCACTGTAGGTCCCTATATTATACAAAAATGCACTGCAGGTCCCTATATTATGAAAACATTGCACTGTAGGTCCCTATATTATACAAAAATGCCATATTATGAAAAAATTGCACTTTAGGTCTCTATATTATACAAAAACTCACTGTAGGTCCCTATATTATGAAAAAATGCAGTGTAGGTTCCTATATTATGCAAGATTGCACTACAGGTCCCTATATTATGCAGAATTTCACTACAGGTCCCTATATTATGCAAAATTGTCCTGCTGGTCCCTACATCTTTTCTTAATCTTTTTTTTCGTTACCTCCAATTGTCAACTCTCTGTCAAGATTTGCATCATGGAAGTGAAGTTCTAAGCTTCTTTCTATCAGCTCCATATCTGCAAATTATCCATAAAAACCAAATCAGTGAACAATATTGAACAGAGATTGAACTATAGATTCCTAAATTATGCAAAAATTGAACTATAGGTCCATATCAATGCAAGTCACAGTGAATTATAGATCATTGTGTGCGTGTGTTGCAAAAATCATTAACTAACTCACGCACACACAAATTATAGATCATCAAGGACAGATCACGAATCACAATTGCATAATCACAATTGCACACACGCAGAGCAAACTCGCAAACTCACACACATTTCACTGATACTGATAGAAATAGAAAACTTAAAATGTAAAGTAAGTGTCTAACCTGTGAATCCTTCGGCGACGGAGACGGAGACGCAGATTGAGGTGAGGCGACGGAGATTGGAGTCGATCTGATTGCGGTGATGGAGTCGCGGTGAAGGACGCTGTAATGGAGCCGGTGAATCGACTTCGTATGGGAGCTCTTCCCAATTTTGCGCTAAACCTTCGTCTTTAATCATTGTCATTGACACTGCCGCGAATCTATCACTAATCGGACTCCTCCGTTGAGGTGTCGCCGTGAAGGGACGATGTTGTTGAAGGAGAAGGGCTGTGTGAGAGAGAGGGGCATTTTGCAGCGATCGAAGGACAAATTGAGTGATGGTTAGGTGAGGTGAACGGAGGTGAAATTAGCGGTGGATGAGGTTAGGTACGGCGGTGGTGAGATTTACCCGGTGAGATTAGCGGTGAGTTGAGATTTTTCCGGTGTGATTTCTTTTCTTTTCACCGTGAAAATGTGTTTTAGAAATAAAACACGAAATATGGAGTGAGAGAGAGGAGAGAGATTTTGTGGAGAGAAGAGTGAAGTGGAATGTTTAATTTTTAGAATTTTATTTTAGGCCACTTATATATATACCAAGGGTATTTTTGGAAGTCTAAAATTGTTTAAGTAATGGAACGATCTGGAGCGTTGCCCGTGACACATTTTTAGCTAAAAATAAATCTCAACCCTTCTTTATACCCCCTTAGGGATATATATATAGATATATATATTATTAGTTTCTTTAAATATTATGTTATATATTATAGATTGGAATATTATTTCTCTGAGTTATTTTCTTTTAACACAAATCTTGTTCTCTAATAATTTCCTTACATATAAAAATTTGTTTTTCAAGTTATTCAGCTGTGTCATATAATATAGGTTTTCTATATAATAATTATTATTAATGAATAAATTTATATTGATTTCTTTAGCAACAAACTAGTACTAACAACTATCTCAATTAATTATACTTATGGATAGGTGGCCCAAAAAGAAACAACACCATAGAACTCAATAAATTAGCTAATAGTAAAGATATAATTTTGACATAGTAAATTTAGTAATATTTACCTCAAATAACAAATTCGTTGCTTGACTTGTAGTAATTACAAGTCTTAAAACTAGAAAAGGAAAAGCATTCTCGAATGGCCTTTTGAGACGAGAATGGCATTTTTAGACAAGTACTTGAAGATCTCACTCCAATGCATTCTTATATGCATGGTGAGATCTCAAGTACTCAACCTCCATTTGGTCTAGTCTTAGAGTACAAATATATATGTTTTGTTTTTTTGTTGTATTTTTTTTTTTTATTCTTCCTAAAAAATCTTGATTATATTGCTAGGTTTGACTCATTGAATAAGTGGACAACGAAAGAGAAAGCATCGTGTTAATTTTTGACTCGTCCTTCATACTAGTCTTTTCCTTTTTGTTTCTTAGGCTTGGACTTATTCCCAAATGCAAATCTGGCTCTTCATCCACCTGCAAAATAATAATCAATTAACACAAAGAGTCTGGTGTATAAGTAGCTCATAATTGGCACCATAGGGGGTGCCTTGAACTTATGCCTATTTATAAAAGTATTTTATGCTATTACATAACACGCCTGGGATCAAAATTCCACAATATATTACCTTAAACTCGATTCGATCCTTAAGCATTGGCTGAATTTTAGGTGATACAATATTGAAGTCATTAGTCTTTGATTCATATTGTCCATGGTTTGTTCCATATTTGCAATCCCTTAGATCTGAAGGCTGGATAAATTCGATTGTTCGAGCAGAGTTTGGAGTATGATGGATTTGATGAAAGAAATGTTGAGAATTCGACGAAGGGTTGAATCTATCTAACATCAATTCGCAAGAAGGGGCCTGCTTGTCTTCAATAAATTGGCTAGGTCTAGCAGGACCAACTTGACTAATTAGGGTAGATAGCAAGTAATTGCCATGTTTTGAATCTTTGATCACATGGGAACTGCCTTTATTGAATCTATCATGGTAGGAGGACCACTTCTCTGATCTGTATAAGAGAAATTAAAAGGAGAGTTATTTTACTTAACAATTAGGTTTAGTCATCAGTCTTGTAATTTGATAAGCCAATTATTCCACCTTGGTGAGATATATTTGATGCGATCTCGAGATTGAAACTGTGAATCCCTTAGAAGATCCACTTCATCGCAATGTCGTGTGAGAACAATACCACCATTTTGTACTTTAAGGTGCTGCAAAGGGCTAAATCTCTGATTTACTTGCAAAGAGAAATAATCTCTTCCTTTAATTGTTTTATTACCTTGCCCTAATACTGTTCAAGAAAAGCAAACCTAAGACCAGTTTCAAATTTACTTATTTTGTTCTAGTCATTTAAATTATTAAGCTTGCAATTTAATTGCACATCCTGATTACTCATTGCTAGAAAGATAATCTTACTAAATAGTAGGATGCTATAAGTACCTTGCCCTGCATCATCGAGTCTTTTACTTCGATACATCTGAAAAAACGTAAAGAAAAGGTAAAAAAGAGGATAATAGACATAAAACGTTGAGAATTCTAAAACCATATTGCATTTACATACCTGCAAGTGACTTTTGACATGTGCAATCTTGAGACCCTTTACATTCATTAATTCAAGCACTAATTTTGGAGTGGCTCCTGGAAAACACCAAATTTAATTTAGTAACTTGTTTGAGCGTACCAATTTTCTTCTACTAGTGCTGAACTTACTTTCTTGTCCTCCTAGTCTTTCAATGGCATGCACAAAAGATCGATGAAGTTCCGGTGTCCATCGAAGCCTTGGCATTTTTGATCGAACATACTGTCTAACTATAGGCTTCTTTTGGGTTGAATCGGTTATACCTTGTCCTGTTTCGTCAGAGCTATCTTCATCAACACTGATCAGGTCAGTATCCTCATTATTCACACTGTCTTTCAATATGCTGTTTGCTTCTTCATTCAAGTTCATTGCTGATTCTATTCTTTCACCTTGAAAATGGACTTCTACTAGTTCAACCATGTTTACACTCTTAATCCACAGAAGGGGCCTTTTTATGCAAGAGAAAGTATATTATACATTAATACGGTGTTGAATTTTTTTATTTATTGTAACATGCATATGCTCTCACTCTCTTCAAGAAATGTTGTGGACATTAATAACTTGAGTTAAAACAATAAATTGTGTCCTGTCCTGAGTATATATACTTGGTAATCAAAACGAAGAAACGGTGACCCCTACACAAAACATCCTAAATTAATGATAGCTTTTCTAGATGCTATCATATTTAAAAATAGACTATCCAAATACCATCAATCTATTTATTTTCTTGTCAAAATTAACTATTTATAACCAACCAATTCACAATCATTAGGTAGTATTTGAATGGTATGATTTTGAATAGTATATATTATGGTTTTATTAGTTCCAACTTTTTATAGGTTTTCACAACTATCCCTAATATTCATTTTGTCGATATTTTGTTCCATATATTATAATTACCATGTTATGACAGTTTGTTCAAGTTTAACAGATAGACCAAAAGATTAACGGTGTTACAATATATATGTATTGTTTACGGGTTATATATAACAAACATCAGAGACGAAACTTTATAAACGTTTAAAAATCTGTTCACAATTGTATGACAAGAAAAGATACACAAACTAGCCGATTTAATTAGTGGGGGGCACAGGTTGTTGTTACATTTATCTGTTGTGGTCAGAATTAAAACAAACATTATAAACAATTACATATGTGAAAAAATACTCGCATTAACAATTAAATTGTACTATTAAGTTAGCAAAACAATTTTACATATAATAAATAAACAAGTATAGTATAAACATATAATTAAATAAAATATTACAAGTTTACAACCAATATATAACTAATAAAAAAAATCATTCTATAAATGATAATGTGGTAAGATTATTAAAAAAACCCTATATATATTGCTAGTTCAAATTGAAGGATGATCAATTATACATTAACAGCCATAAAATATGGATACTCCCTTCAACCCCATCAAAATCATATTAAGCTAACTTAAACTTTATATTTCTACCGTCTATATTTTGACTCCATTTAAAATATAATAATCTACCTTGCATAAACAATCTCTTTCTACTAGTTGCTGCAAACGAATTATTGCAGTGAAATCATTTAGTCAAGTACATGACCTTTGATGGATGGAACGTTTATTAGCGAAAATTGTTGAGATATTGGATGAATCATCGTTCATCCACCTCTAATTAATGGAAATAAATGTGAAGGAAAATCATGATTGAGCGCACAGTGTAGATCATATCATAATTTATTACTTGCATTAAGAATAATCAGAGAGTGCAGGAATTTAAAGGATACCCATTAAATCAACATTTAACACAAAATAATTCTCAATCAAATTCTCACCTGCTCCTTCCTTTATATATAAATTATATATTAAATTAATATCCGTCGTGCATTATGTATACATTCGACCCTTACATTTCATATTAATTTGTCTCTTTTTTTTGTTTAACGTTCTACTTTTATTTTTTAGTCATTCAGACTATAATGCATGGAGCTAACATACCAGAAATAAAAAGTCATTAGTTATTGTAGCTGCAATTATACAGTATATTATAAGATTTTGGATTAAACTTATATAAAATAATATACTATCCAATATAAAAGAAATTATAGAAACATACTTTTATAAATGTTTAAAGAACATTTTTAATTGCTCACAAGTCACAACCAAGAGTTCACGCAACAGATATTTTTATTTTAAGAATACTATAGTATTTCCTTGATATACTTAATTTTTCCCTTAGTTGATAACTTTATATTTCAAATGAGTTCAATTACATAAATATATTACCCGTTTTAGAATATTTGGAATTACTCACGTGTAGGACTTAAAAACAAATCTCTTCAAATAAGTTAATAATTAGCTGAATTCTTAACTTTACACTAACCCAAGAATCCCAAATGCAAAAAACTTGAGATATGCACACTCTAAGATGATAGTTGTTTTTAGCTTTAAGGTATGTAAAAGTTAGTAGACAATATTTGATACAATACTATAGACTTAAAGTTTCTTTTCTTTTACTCGACAAGATAATATTTTATATAAATTAGTCTTTTATAAAATTAGCCAATTGAGACTTTCCAATCTCTTAATTACTTGAATAACTTGAAATACGTTAAACTTTCTTATTTTATTCATCCATAGAATTGTGTTTACAAAGGAAAATGAAATGGGCAAAATCATAGAAAAACATATATAGCCAGAGAACTTAGTTCATTGATTGATCGAAAAATTAGACCTGAAACCTTTTAAATTTATGATATTCTTTTATTATAAACAATTTTTTATGTTATAATACTGGTTAAGTTACCAACTGATCATCTAAGATTTAATAAATTCTACAGAAAGATTTGTTTAATTTTTTATACTTTTACTCTAACATTAACATGCTTTTTCCAATTATGTAGGGACGATTCGTTTTAAAAGTTACATATGGATAACTATAATTATAAGTATGATGATGATATCATAAAACTATAAACTTGATACAATTTTAAACTATCAACTCACTAAAGATTATCTTGAGGTACTCATATGGTTCTTCATATTTTTTCAATAGTAACCAAGATAATTAATACAACTTCCAATGATTCTAATCTTTTTGGTAAAAAATTAATCATCTATCGTTATTTTAAGAGCTCCTAAAATATATGATACTTCACTTTGTACAAATTTCAAACCCACTAGTAAAACCAAGAAAAAGTCCATAAACTAAAAGAAGTGAGAAGTAGTTTTGACCATTAAATTGAATACATACCATATATCAATAGTGAAAGAGGTGAAATACTTCATGTAATTGCATGATCATTCTTCTTGAACAATGGTTGCTGCAGATTCAAACAAACTAAATATCTTTTGATTTTGATAATTGGAATCCCTAAATATGCATGTATATATAGGAAGTCTTTAATATACATGCAACCAGAAAAACATCTTTCTTCGTTCTTGGAGAGGGGGGCCGGGCGGGCAGAGAGAGAGAAAGAGAAATAATAGTGTGTTATTGAGGAGTTGGGACTATTTATGTATCAGAATTAATTCTCAATCCAATTAGTCATCATAGCCACACATAATTCCCTATTTTCTACGATAAAAATAAACTTTGAATTTTACTGTCTTAGAGTTAAATAAAATAAAAACATTCCTATACCAAAATTTGATTGTTCTTTTCACTAGTATATATATGGTAATCCTTTAAAAATTCAACACTTGATAGGAACTAAGTTTTTTTTTCAAACAGAAGAGTTAAATTAATTTATTAGTGAGAGATGAAAAATGTTTACATCAATTTAATGTTTCCTTGAGTTTTGATTTTTCTTCCAACAAAATTAAGAATTCAAGAATGATATGACACTGTAGTTGAGCTCATTATAATGCAATAATTCTTAAATTAAGTATATATGTGAGACTGGCCCCTTGGTGTTGAATATCGTCATGTGACTTTTCGCAATTAAAGACATTTTTTTACTCCTTCAAATTAATCCTTTAGTTTGACAGTTGTCCATGCAACAAATCTATGTATCTTTCTGTTATCTTACACCATTATTTGAGTGGTTTGACCATAACTATAGTCTATGCTTTTAAAATGTTAAGAGAAATAATATTAACGTTTTAGTAGTTTAATATGGTGGATTGAAGTTTTTTCAAGACATGGTTATTTTAATTTTATATATTTTTGTGTCAAGCAGTTTTCGTTTTCATTTAACTTGCGGTTTATGAGTCCTTAATCTTTATCGCATTATTTTATAACACAGAAGGACCCACCAGGATTCCACTTTGCCATAAACAATCGAAGGTCGAAACGTTACAATGGATCGTAGAAAAACTTTTCGACAAGATGGAAGGATAGAAAGCACATCTCTTGCCGGCTCATCAAAGCTGTCCTCCAGGCGCTACCTGCATACTCTATGTCGTTTTTCTCATTCTCGGTAACTTTCTTTAACAAATTAATCTCAGTATTCTCGAATTTTTGGTGGAATTCAGGTGAATAATCACGAAGACACTGGCTAGCTTGGGAAAAATTAGTTGTCAGCAAATTGATCGGCGGTATGGGCTTTAAATATTTCAAACGAATGAACACGACTCTCTTGGTAGCACAAGCATGGCGAATCTTAAACAATCCATATACTCTGGCATCTCGCCTCCTTAAAGGTATTTACTTCCCGAAAACAACTTTTCTCGATGTAAAATTAAGACCATCTCGAACATGGTCTCGGGCAAGTCTTATTGAAGGTAGCGACTTGCTTAAAAAATACGGTAAATACCAAATTGGCAATGGTAAATCAATTAATATTTGGACCGATAAATGGTTAGACTCTCAATGGAAACTGGAACGACCACCTGGGTGTTAGCTTGAAACTTTAAGCGAACTACGGATCAACGACTCAACACAATGGAACCCGGAGTTGCTTAACGACCTTTTTCTTAGCCTGATCATTCCCGTTATTCTCAGGGAAAAATTCTTTCCGACAACCGAACCTGACAGGTTCATTTGGCCACACGCAAACAACGGAGATTACATGACAAAAACGGGATACAAGGTTCTTACGGATCATGATGTTTTTGAGGCTCCACACCAATCAAGTGGGCTTCCTACTGAAAACATACTCTGGAAAACAATCTGGAGATCGAACGTCCCGACAGAGATTAGAATATTCAATTGGAGAGCTTGCACTAACGCTATTTCGACAAGTAGAAATCTGTAAAAAAGAAATTCAGAAGCACAAAGTAATTGTCGATGGTGTTGTGCGGAACAAGAAACTGTCAAACATTTACTTTTTAGCTGTGGATTATCGAAAATTATATGGGCAGGCTAGGCATTACAAATCCACATCGACCAATTAGAGGAAGACCTGGGAGAATGATTATTAACCATGATAAAAAAAATTTACCGCGAGAGGTTGGAACAAGAAATCGTAACCTCCTACTACTTATGATATGGAACCTATGGAAAGCAAAAATGAAGAGTAGACATTCAAACACCGAAGTGGATCCTGGAGAGGTGATTAGAATCACAAACGTCAACATTCAGGAACACTTCGGGAATAACTGGTTTGAAAATGGTACTACATATCCAGAGCGCCTCAACACTTTCACAACCAGCAATACCGATCTCGACTTTGACACAACAATCTCTTTCACATCGATTCTTCATTCTCACAAGGGCACCTCTCCACCGGTATCGGGATTATCCAACTCAACAAAGACGATGGATCCCGAATCAAACACACAACGACAGCTGATTGTAAAAAGAGCACCGTTGGGGAGGCAGAGACGGTCATCACATCGCTAGAAATCGGGAGGCGATGGCCGAATAAGGAGAAAACAATTTTCTCTGGTAACCTTGACCTTATTCAAGGTATCCAGCAAGTGTCGGTGGCTAGATGGGAGCTCAGACCGTGGATCAGACACATTTTGAGACTGACGGACGATACGAGACCAGTTTACTTCATGCATATTCCACGACGGTTCAATATCGGAGCAGATCATCTAGCAAAAGAAGTCGGCCACAGGGCATTACAAGATCATGTGACAATAGACACCATCCTGAGCAACTTCTCGAAATTAGGCATAGGTTAACTCGGTTAGGTTTTTGATTCTTTTTGTTTTGGTTTGTTTTGGTTTGTTTTGTGTCTTTACCCGTCAAAAAAAAATTCATTATTTCATTGGCATCTTGACAAAAAAAAAAAAAAAACAATACAAAAATAATTCCAATATAATGTGATTTTTTTAAGCTATATGCGAAGTGAATATTAAATTAAATAGCAATTTAAAAAAAAATCTACTATGGAGATAGTGATACAACTATCACTAAAGCACTTTTTAGTTTTGCCGATAGAAAATTCTGCATATTTTGCAGATGTTGGCAATTTTGTGCTTACGCTGGAGATGCTCTTACCTATTTTTTTTTTGGACTATGGCATACTTACCTATCATTCATGGAATTTTTTCATGTTTCTTTTTCCCTTTAAACACATGTCGCATTGATTAACAAAACCTAACAAAGAGTTACAACATTTGACATTATGTGTAGAAGTTGCAGAAAGTGGGTGAACTCTAACAATCAGTCAATTTTGGCAGACCTCGTCATTCATACTGACGCTATGTTTCATCATTTTATATTCATTATTGTTAAATATGATTACAGAATGTTTTTCACCCAAATTTTTTTTTAAAATTGTAGAATATACATTCATGTACATATTGACTACTTGATAAATACGTTTTGACAAAAAAAAAACAGCACACAAATTCATTTTTTTTTCCGAAAGCAAATTTTATAGATTAAAATAATACCTTAAAATGAAATGATTAATACAAATACAAGAAGTTACGCAAAAATGAGAAAGGAGTCCGCTTATAAATGTTTGAATAAAGACATAATGGAGAAGCAGATAACAGTTATAAAAATTATACTGGAATCTCTTCTCTAGAATTTTCTAATGATTTTAACAAGATTTTTTTTTATTGAGACGGGGAGGATCTAAAAATGTGGATAATATAGGCATGAATATGTATTAAATTAACATGAAGCTTATAACAAAGATGATTGAAATCCCTAAACTTGGAAGTATAGAAACAATTTTAATTTTATCTACAACATCAGTGTTACCGGGCAAACCTCTCTTTCAAACACGTTTTCGAAATAAAAATCACCGTCTCCACCATCGCCTAGATCAATCCACCACCACAAAATACCACTCTATCACTACCATAAATCCCTCCCTTTCTCAGCCAGTTTCTTTCACCTACCCTTTTTTCTCTCTTTTTCCCGCATTTGATTGCCTTTACTTCGAAACATGAGCTCTGAAAACAATACAACTGCTAAACCTATGTAAGAGGAAGTAATTCTCTTCCTCGATGAAGACCAACCTCCATTTATGCTCAGCGTAACGACCCAAAATTAATGGCAAGAATCATCTCTAAGGAGACCATTAGCTTCGTTTTTCTAAGAAAATAAAAAATAAAAAATTGGGAAGTCAAAGGGAATATTACCATCGAGAAGAAAGGATTCAACTCTTGCACACTGAAATTTGAAAACAGAGAAGATTGTCAAATGGTCTGGGCTAACCAACCTTGGAACATTTCAGGCAAACACATCTTGATTCAAAGAGTCCAACTAGGAGTCAAACTATTAGAAAAAGAAAGGAACCAAACCATTTTATGGGTTCAACTCCATGCTTTGGCTAATACAATGCTTAAGGAGTGTAATATTCACAAAGTTGTAGCTCAAATAGGTGAAGTAAAAGGTGTCTGGCTTTCCCTTATCAGCTTCTTTAAACTTTTCAATGCTCCTAGAGCTTGGGTTCTTGTTGACACAAAAAAACCTCTTTTGGGAAATTTTCTCATTCGTGGAGAGGGAGGTAGGCCCATCAGAGGAACTGTTAAATATGAAAAGTTAGGGGATGTGTGTTTTGATTGTGGAATCATTGATCATGTTTCCCGTAATTGTAAGAATGTTAATAAGCTCAAATCCAGACTTGGGTTATGGTTTCATGGCTCTCTCCCGCCCTTTCTTACTGAAATGCTAATGAAACATATAACTCACCACCACTTGAATTGAGGAAGACTCAACCAACTAACCTGAATCGGATGAGTTTAGCTTGTTCGAGTAATGATGGAAAAAATACAATAAATTCAAACTTTGAATTTATTGGCAAGGACAAAACCTCAAGTCTCTTCTGCTTTATGGCGGGGGCTCAAAAGGAAATTTAGATAATTTTGATAATTCTAAAAAACAAATAGAAAATGTGAGCCCCGCTAGCCTCAACATTTTCAACTCTCCAAAACAAAAAATTATATTAAACCCGGTTATTCCCAGCCCCACCACTTTTCATTTTGGAAATTGGAACTCAAATATTATATCAATCCAAAAATTCATCTCTCCTATTAACTCCTCTTCTGAAAAATCCCCAAAATCATTAAACCCTAACTCGTCGTCTCCATCTTCTAAAACTACACAAACATCAATCAAACCTTTTACCTTGATCAAACATGACCCCATATTCACCCCATATGATACTCCACTCTATACTTCAAAGAAAGAAGATAATGAAAACAAAATGAAGTTCAAACTCACCTCACCAACACCGAACATGGTTTCAAAACCAGATTGGACAAACATTGAGCTGATGGATTGTAAATCTGATAGAATAATAACTTACAAAGAAAGTGGGGTAAGAAAGCATAGTACCTTTAGCCTTGAAACAAAGAACATATACAAAACTCTTTGGGCCAAAAGGAATGAGACTGGCAAATCAATGGTACAAAAATATTCATCTGAGGAAGGTTATGAAGAAAGGACTTGCGAGGTTGATCCTAAACAACCTCTCCACAAACAATGATACAAATAGGTTGGAATTTCCAAGGGGTTGGGACCCCCTCGACAATTCTAACACTAAAGGAGGTTGTTAAATCACACAAACCTCAGGTATTATTTCATTCTGAAACAAAAAATCTTTCTGATAAGCTATTTGAAGTAGCTTCTACCATTAATAAGAGTTTACATGATTTTATTGACCCTATTGGAATCTCTAGGAGGTTTTCTTTATTTGTAAAAAATTGCACAATCATTGTTGAGTATAAAAATGATAATACAATGAATTACCTCATTCTTGATGATAAGAACGGAAACTACTACACTACTTTTGTATACAACTCCACAAATGATGAGAAAAAGATAGTTAACTTGGAAAATATAATAGATAATGCCCCTAGGGGTAAAACTCTACCATGTAATATACTGGGATACTTCAGTCTCACCATTTATCACCATGAAAAACTCGGAGGTAACCCTAAAAGCGAGAAAAAACTCACCATACTTGAAAACTTCTTGAAAACACTTGAATTAAATGAAATCGTCTCTTATGGCTGTAAATTCAAATGGTCTAATAAAATAAATGGAAAGGAACATATAAAACAAAGAATTGATAGATGTATTTGTAAATGAGTTATGGATTGACCTTTTTAAGGAGGCCTGGGTGCAAACCCTTCCTCCCATTGGGCCAGATCATTCCCCAATTGTGGTACATCTTGACAATGACAATATAAAACAAAATAAAAGATTTATCTTTGAGGAATCATGGCTTAAGGAATCTGAATGCACAAATATCATTCATAATACTTGGAATAACATGAAAAGTTATACAGGAAAAGGAGCCCTTAGTTGTGGTAAAAAACTTCATTTCCTTAGTGGTGCTTTGATAAAATGGAATAAAAAAAAGAATGATCACAAAATATAAAGAAGTGAAACAAAAAATTGAGGAACTTGAAAAACTTACTAATACTGGATGCACTGATATGCAGTATTTCAATGAAAAACTTAAAAAGCTTGATACTATATGGTCTAATGAAGAACAAGCTTGGGCCTTAAGGTCTATGAACATCTGGATAACACTTGGTGACAGAAACACCAAGTTTTTCCAAGCTGTTACCAAGCATATAAGGGCCAGAAATAAAATAAAATCCCTTGAATTTGATGTAAGAGAATGGACTGATAGTCCTAGTGAGATTAATAAAATCATTACTGACTACTACAATAACATCTTCAAATCTGTTGGTTCTAGAGACTTTACCAATCTCATAAATTTAACTAAACCTTGCCTAAATGAATCTATGAATGAATCACTTATTAGACTAGTGGATATTAAAGAACTTAAAGATGCAGTTTGGTCCATTGGAGATGATAAAGCCACTGGATCTGATGGCTATTCAGGTTCCTTCTTTCGACACCATTGGGAAGTGATTAAGCTTGATATACTAAGAGTGGTTTCAGATTTCATTGAATATAAGAGTGATATTACTTGTATTAATCAAACTCTAATTTGCTTAATCCCAAAAGTAGCTAAACATAAAAATATAAAGCAAACTGACTTCATCCTTGGAAGAGCAATAAATGAAAATATATTGATATCCCATGAAGCTTGCCATGTCTTAAAGTAAAAAAAAGGAAAAACTCAATAAAAACCTATGTTGCAGTTAAGAAAGACATTTCTAAAGACTTTGAAAACAATAAATTGGACTTCATTAAAGCTTTAATGCATAAAATGGGATTGCACCCAAGATGTATTGACATGATAATGAGATGCTTAACATATGTTACATACTCCATCACTTACAATGGAAAATCAGTCCCAATTGATAAACCTACTGAAGGGTTGAGATCAGACAGGGTGATCCATGATCAACATTAGATGCTTAGATACAAGTTCATTAATCATAAACTAGGAAATGGTAACGACGCCTTTTTTTCCATGGATAAATGATTTTAAGACAAGAACCTAAAGGAGGTATCTCATGCTATTGATGAATTAAGTTGCATGAAGTACAACAACAAATCAGTGGCTAGTTTCTGTGGTAATAATAGGTGGATATTGCCTACTAAACTAAAGGAGACTCATAATTTGTTAGTGGTCGCTCCTAGAGTGTGACAAAAATCAACACTAAATAGGAGGAGCAACTAACCGTAAGTGTACGGGTCGTTCCAAGTAATAGATAGATATAAGGGATTTCGTTCTCAGGGATTGTGTAGGTTGTTCAAGAGATACGTAGAAGTAATTGCAAGTACGGAAAATAAAATATACAAGATATTTTACTAGACGCAAATAAATAAATTAATAAAGACTAACTGATATAAATGAATTAAAACTAAGAGATGTAGATGCAAAGATGAGAGGTGTACTTAAGTCTAGCAAGGGATCCACCTAAATTCATACAATTAATGCTTCCGTTTAAGGGCCAAGTCGGTATTTCGGGACTATAAATTCTCCTAACTCCCGTCAGGGTAGACTTAGGAGATATCCTATGGTATTACAAACCCCGCCGGGGGGATTATAAGCTACTTTCAGATGTTGAAGTGTTTTACCCAATTGGGTGCGTGGTTAGTAAAGCCCGTCACGATCTTTTACGAATACCACACGTCTATTACCTAGGTCTATAATTAAACCCCCCTGTCAAGATGATCACCGCCACTAGTGAATAGCCCAATTACAATTACCTATTTCTAATTCACGCCTTTACTAAAAGTAGTAAACAAGATCACGATAATAGTCAATACAAAATACCCAACTTAAATTAGATTAAAATAATCCCAAATTCAGAAAAACATCAAACTGTATAAATTAGGCTTAACCCATGTTGCGATTCTCAAGCACTAAATGTTTAGCTCATATTCAAAGTAAAAACAATAAATAAATTAAAGGCATACATGTTTCCTAAAACAGAAATAAGATAAAGAACCTAATTATAGGAATGGATTGAGTTGTTGTTGAAGAAAGATGATTTCTCCGCCTTTTTGCTATCTTCTGTATTTTGGAAATACGAAGCGTACTGAAAATAAGGTCTGGATAGCTTTTTATACTAAGCAAAATCAGATTGGGACTTTATCTTATTTAATTAAATGATTAAAGACCCAAGTCCAATTAGTAATTCCCGTAACTGTTGTACACATTCCAGTAAACATGCGTAACTTTTGAGTCTTGATTCCAAATCACCTGATTCCGCTCGTCAATTCGAGATAACTCAGAGGTGCACCTTTTTCACTTGAACTACTAGGCCTGGATCAAAAACATATGGGCTCGAAATCAGTTGGAAGTGATAACTTTCCAGATTCTTTAGCACCTCTTCCTATCTTTGACTGGTAGCTTTTGCTCTTTTGGTCGAAGACTTTAAACTTCACTTCTCCTCCTCATCTTGGTGCTTCCTAGCATCCAAGTACCTAAGAAATTCATGCTAAAACAAACTAATTAACACACGAAAACTCTACCCGAGGGAAGAAAGTGAAATATGACAAAAATAAGCTCAAAAGTCTATCCAATAAGTCAAAATTCTACCTAAAATGATGTCTCCCCAGGGCATATATTTATCACAAAAAGGAAAATAATAAGACCCCAAACTCAAACCTTTGTCATCCCGACAAAGTAAAACAAAAACAGAGGTCTTAGGTGAGACACAAAATGCAGACTTTAGTGAATGATACCCAAATTACAACTTAAAATAAATCTCATATAGTATAACCTAAGAACTAATGCACACCTACATCTATCATGAAAAATCAAACATACATAACATCAATCTAAACTTAAATTCAAAATGCTAGAAGATTACACTTTATACTTAGTTCGCGATGGTGGCTATAGGGTGTTCATTGATCCTTACTTGCTTTGAACGCTCCACTTAGCTTACTCCCTATTAGCTGAATTGTTAATTCACTATGTACCTAGGGATCACGAGGTCTTTATGGTTTTAGTGTAGGTTTAGGGACGGTATGGTATGTATATTTGGTAAATTTGAAGTGAACTTTTGGCTTTCTCCTCACTTAACATCAACAAACTGTCATAGAGCTTGAGTTTACACTCAATTACGTTCTCACTCAACCAATTTGACGCACTAATTTAGCGTCCCCAAATTAAACCAATAAGCACCAAAGATGATTTCCAAAACTTCCACTTTGCCGGTTACTTTACTTTTTTTTTTTCATTCTTTTTTGTAAGATATCCCTGACCATCATTTTGATGTGAATAGTCATGTCTCTTATAAAAAAAATTATTTTCTCTCTATTTTTTTCAAAGACCTCGACAAAAGGTTACAATAATATATCATCAACAATTGCGCATAAAATACAAACACATAAAAATTCCCACCCAATGAGTTTTCCCCATAGCGAAACCTACCACCCCAAACTCAAGCTCAAGACATGAAGTCTCATGATTGTGATTCAAGTGCGGGTCATATGGAAGTCCTATACACTAAGGGGATAGGCTTATATCGTGGCGACAAAAGAAAGGCTTAAAGACAAAAAATGGGGCTAAGAAGGATATAATTGATCACGGGTTAGAAAGCTAAAAGCTTTCAAATGGATATCAAAGAACTGCCTCTATCATTTTCCTAGTTACATAGCTTACCTCTAGTTCATAACTAAGTGGGTTCTCTACTCATTTAGATCTCACGTTCTATACACCACTCATTTTCCCTAAGTACAAGCTTACTTCTTTTGCATTGTTCATTAAATTTTCCTATCAATCATCTAATGTTTGCATGCAATCAAGGTGCATTTTGCATTAACTCCTAAGGTCTACTATTTTATATCATAAAAATACAAAAAGTATTCTTAATGGAGACATTTAAAATACTCTACATTCAACACATTCCTTAATTAATTTTATTGAAAGCAGTAAAACAAATAACACATAAATCTGGGAATGAGGACAACGAGTATCTCATCCCAAACTCAAAAATGAGTCGTGTCCCAATGACTCTAAAAGACTCAATAAAGCAAATAAACTAATATACACTACTAAATTAGAAAAGGATAGGGAAACGTATCTCAATCAGCACTAGGCTGATTACGTGTAGTAGCAGGTCGTGGTTGTGAATTCTTCTTCGCGAAGTGATGTCTCCCATATTGTGATAAATATATACCCTTAGGAGATATCATTTTAGGTGGTTATTAGGTTTATTTGATAGACTTTTATGCTTATTTTAATATATTGCACTTTTTCCCCTTGAAATTACGTATTTGCATTTTTAGAGCTTTTGTGCGTTAAATTGATTGTTTTTAGTATAAAGTTCTTAGGTACATGGATGCTATGGAACATCAATATGAGGAGGATAAGTGAAGTCTAAAGCCTTCGATCAAGCGGAGAGGTTAAAAGCGAGAAGGTATCACCCAAAGAGTTGACTAAAAGAGATGAAAATCTTGATAGTTGTTACTAATTGCTGATTTCAAGCCACATCGGCACTGATTCAGGTCTGGGGATCCGGAAGAGAAATTTGCGCCTTTGAGTTAGCGCGATTGAGGACTGGAATCAGGTGATTTGGAGGCAAGACACAAAAGTTACGGCTGTTTTACTATATGGTGTACAACAGTTACGAGATTTGCTAAATTGGACTTCGGTTTTTATCCATTAAATGACATAAAATAACATAAAAAGCCCAATACGATTTAGTGATTATAAATAGCCTTTTAGACCTCATTTTTCAGAACGCTTTATTATTTTCTAAAATTCTGAGCAAACCAAAAGGTAAAGGAGAAAGCAAGCGGTGAAGAATTCCTATTCTTCCAACAACAGCCTAATCCAATTCCTCAATTAGGTTATTTATTTCATTTCTGTAATTTAGGAACATGAACATTTCTTATTTATTTTTAGTTTTTACTTTGAACATGAGCTAATTTTCTCCGTACTTGAGAATCACAATTATAGGTTGAAGCACTAGTTTATGTAATTGATGTTTTCCGAATTTGGGATTTTATAATTTAATCCAAGTTGGGTATTATGTATTAACCATTATCGTATTCTTGTCTACTATTTTTATTCTGGCCAATTAGAAATAGGGTTGAGTAATTAGGCTATTCATTTAGTGGCTAGTGATCATCCGACAGGGGTCTTTAATTATAGACATAGGTAATAGACATGACGTGTTCGTTATTGACCGACAAGTTTGACTAACCACATAGCCAATGAGGTAAGAAACTTCACATCTGAAAGTAGAAATAATCACCTGGGAGGGGTTTGTAGTATCGTAGGATAGCTCCTAAGTCCACTAGATAGGGGGTTAGGAGATATTAGAGTCGCGACTAGTACATAAATACTAGTTTATCCCTTAAACGTATGAACTTAGGTGCATCCCTTGCAAGACTCAAGTACACTTCTCATCCTTGCGTCCACACTTATTTGATTTAATTTATTTTCCCTTTGTTAAGCTTTAGTAATTTATTTAATTGCGTTCAATAATTTAATTCTCAAAACCAAACAAAAATATTTATCATTTAATTTTCTGTTTTGCAATTACTACTATTTCTTGATAAATACTTGAGTTATACCAGTTCAATCCCTGAGAACGAATCATGTTTATCTGATTATTACTTAGACGACCCGTACACTTGCGGTCAATGGATATTCTTATTTGTTGTTTAATTTTATCACACCCCAAGAACCCCCAAGTTTTTGGTCATCAAGCTGTATAAATCATTAATCGTTGAGCTCGTCTTGTATAATGTTTCCTTTATCACCTCGAATTATTTTGTCATATTTCCCAAAGTCTTCACCATCCCTTCCCTGCTTCTCTTCCAAACTTCTCAATCTCTTGATTACATCATTATGTTTGGTCGTTTTCTTCTTTCGTGGTGGAGTTCTTGCTCCATTATCTTTCCCTAATGGGCTTATCCAACTTAATATATATATATTTTTGGACGTACCGTAAGAAGTAAGCGAATATTCACCAATTCAGAAACCCGATAAACATGCAAATTAGATATTCTCATATGATTTATAATGCTTTACTACAAGGCCAATCATATTATTACTACTCGGAATTAAACAAATTTGTTTTGCATGCAACTTATTTAGGGTCCATAAGACATATGTTTATTATACTTGTACTCAGCTAGCTAGGTTAGATGTCTTCATCTATGAAATAAAGAAGAATGAGTCATTGAAAGATTCTTATAAACAACTTATATTATTATTGTTGTTGTTAATATCAATGTCAACTCCCACGCAGAAGAAGACAATATATGAAGTTTTAATTACCATTATCGCAATCATACTGGGACACTTGACAACCAACTCGTGCAGTTTTTCAACATTCACGACTATTTTCAATTATGGTTCCTTAAATTTCTAGCGATGAAGATTATATGTATAGTTTCTCGGATACTTACACTATAGTAGTCAATCTTACAAATAAAAAAAAAAAACTAAAAACTGAAGCATTGTTTCTCTGAACCTTCAGAGTTTTTTAAACAGGTGATATGAAATCGGTAGATTTGCGAGATTGTGAAAGCTACAGTAAAATATAAATAGGCTTAGATTACCAAACAAGGACGAATTCTAGACATATTTGAGATCCACGTATTTTTCATACTAGATCCTCACATATTTTATTTTTCTTTTCCTCAAAAAAGAACTAAATTTTAATGAATTTAAATATTATTTCTATTCCAAAAATTTATTAGTTTTGTGATATCATTATATGTGTTTAGACAATATGGAGCAGAAAAAATAATCGGTTTTAAAGACGTAAACTCAATTACAAAATTAAGTCACTAGTTACATATCTGTTTTTAAAATAATATCATTAACTCACTCACATACACTTTATTAAATATTCTGCTATTCCTTTCCGTCCATATCACATGGACCACAATAGGAAAAATCATTCTGGTAATCTCATTTTCTAGGATTTTTGTTTTTTTACGAGTATACCATTCAATTAATGTATTCCAATCTGCAGAAATACACTTGATTTTAGTCTTTGATCGATATTTATTCCATATCAGAGCCGTGAATGAACAGTTCCAGAAAAGATGGTCTCTGTCATCACTAGCCAAACCACAAAACTCACACATGGAACTTGAGATAAGTCCTTAATTCATAAGCCTTTGTTTTGTGGTTAATTTATCCAAATGAGCTTACCAATATATGAATTTATATTTAGGTAGCCCTTTATTTTTCCAAATGACATTGGACCATTCATTTACAGTCCCTTTTTTGCTGATATCATAGACTTCAGATGTAATAAAAGTACTCTTTTATGTGCAAGTACATTTTATTCCATCTTCAGTTTCTGAAATTTTGAGTTCTTTAACAATATCTTTCATAAAAGTCAACATTGGAGGCCATTTCCATCTTCCATTACAGAAAAACTGAGATAGCTTACTCTTTACATAATACCCAAAGGTAAAAGAACTATTTCTGAGCTCATACAAACTTGTATGATTTGGCATCCAGTAGTCCTACCATAGTGAAATATTTTTCTCATTACCTACAACATACTTAACAAGGTTCTTTGCTATATATCTACTATTTAAGATTTTCCTCCAACCCAAAGAGCAATCTAGAGGTACCTGCACTTGCCAGAAAGAATTATCTTTGAGGTGGTTAATACTAATCCATTTTGACCATAGGATACTTTTAGGGAAGCAACAACCCCATAATAATTTGAGAGTTGCCACTTAATTCTGTATATATAAGTCTTTCACCCCTAAACCTCCTTCCTCCACTTCTTTACAGACTTGGTCCCTTAACACTCTAGCCCCTCCCTCATACATACTTTTACCACTCCATAAAAAGGCCATTATTTTACATTGAAGTTGTTTAATAATTCTTTTTGGGAGTGTAAATACATTACACCAGTGACTAGCAATACACCCAAGAACAGATTTGACTAGTTGAAGCCTCCCTGAATAAGAGAGGTGCTTTGAGGACCAATGATCGATTCTCATGGACATTTTATCAATCAATAGGTAGCAGTCATGTAAGCTCAACCTGCCTGTTATTAGGGGTACCCCCAGATATTTCATAGGGAGGAAGCCCTCAGATAATTTGAGTACATTTTCCAGGCTTTCCTTATCTTGATCAGTACAGCCTCCATAGAATATATTACTTTTACTCTCACTGATGAGCAGGCCTGATATTTTACTAGACATTGTAAGTCCCTTCTTTACTAGTAAAGCTGTTTCATTAGAGGGTTTGAAAAAAACCAAGAGATCATCAGCAAACATCAAGTTATTTAGCTTGATTTTTCCACAATTTGGGTGCAACATGAATTCATTTTTGTCACCCATATGTTTAAAAATTTGTGACAACACTTCCATACCTATAACAAATAGATATAGTGACAGGGGATCCCATTGTCTGAGAACTTTTTTTCCCTTTAAGAAAACCTTGCAGGCTACCATTAATCGTTATGGAATAAGAAGTACTAGTAAGGTACATACTTACCCATTTGATAAATTTTTTAGGGTACGCTAGGGCTTCCAGTGTCTTTAATATAAAATCTCAATCAACTGAGTCATAAGCTTTCACGAGGTCAAGTTTGAGTGTACACCTTTTTGATAAATTCTGTCTTGAGTACCCTCTTACTATTTCTTGAGCCATGAGTATATTCTCCCCTATTAATCTCCTAGGTACAAAGGTAGATTGGTTCTGCGAAATTATCCCTTGTAAAGTATTTTTTAGCCTATTTGCAATTATTTTTTATATGATCTTGTAAATAACATTGCAACAAGCTATAGGTCTATAATCCTTTGTACAATTTGGATTTTTACTTTGGGAGTCAATGATATATTTGCTGAATATATCTCTTTCAGAATTTGTCCATCTTTAAATGTACTTTTAATAGCACTACATAGATCCTCTTTAATTATATCCCAGGTTTTTTTAAAAAAACCAGTTGAGTATCCATCTAGTCCAGGACTTTTTGAACTATTTATAGACCACATGGCCTTTTTAATCTCTTCATCTGTTATCAAAACCGTAAGAGCTTCTCCTTCCTCCTTAGTTATTGTTTTTTACATATATCTTGTAAATTACTAACAGTCACCTTCTCTATTTGTAGGTTTTTAGTCCCCAATATTTGAGTAAAGTGGTTAACAAAGATACTTGATATCTCACCTTCATCTGATGTAAACTTACCATTATTATCTGTAATAGAATAGATACCATTTTATTCTCTTCCACCTCTCATCACCTTTTGGAAGTAAGCTGTGTTTAAATCACCTTCCTCAACCCATTGATCTCTACACTTCTGTTTAGATATGGATTATTCCTTCAACAATTCGTTGGTAAGATTTTGAATAAGATCATTCTCCTTCATTAAAAGCTCTTTAGAGTTGTTGCCTTAAAGCTAGCTTCCTAAGTAACAGTCAGCTTATCTTGAAGGTCAATTATCTTTTCTTGAGAATATTTGAAGTTTAACTCATTAAATTTCTTGAGTTTTCCTTTCAGATTTTTGAGTTTCCTTGTAATATTATACATAGATGTCCCTTGAAAATTTCTATTCCAATATTCTGCTACCAATAGTATTAAATCAGGGTGATCCATCCAGGTGTTATAAAATCTGAAAAGAGGTTTTCTTGTTTGCTCCCCCTTCATGAAATTAACCATTTGACAACTATGATCAGATTACATGGGACTTATAAGATGTAATGAGGTATTTGGGAATATCTTAAGTCATTCATCATTAACTGAGGTCATGTCTATTCTGCTGGCCCTCATCTCTCCTTCAGCTGATTTATTTGTCCATGTATACTTGGGTCCTGTGTATTTTAAGTCAGCCAGTTCAAGATCCTTAACACATTGGATCATATCTTTAGCCCCTTCTTGCAGAACAGTTGCATTTAGCCTCTCCTATATGTGCATTACTTCATTGAAGTTACCTTGATTAATCCATGCACATTTATTAGTAAGCTTGTACCATCCCCTAAGTATATCCATAGATTAATCCTCTGTTCTGGCTTGTTCAATGCATACACAGGGGTATAAAAAAATTCAGTACCAGATGGAATATGTACAACCTTGCAGAGCAATGCTTGACTTGTCTCTACAAATGTAAGATTCATTACATTACTGTCCCAAAAGTCCATATCCTACCTAGTGGGTGATGATTATAATTGTTGATTACTTGCCACTTGTTGAAGACTAAGTTCCAAATTTTATTGGCTTTGGACTGCTTGACTTTTGTTTCAATAAAACTAAACAAGTGAAATTTATTCTTATTAACTTGCTTTACTATCCCAAAAAGTCTATATCCTACCTAGTGGGTGATGATTATAATTGTTGATTACTTGCCACTTGTTGAAGACTGAGTTCCAAATTTTATTGGCTTTAAGGTGCTTGACTTTTGTTTTAATAAAACTAAACAAGTGAACTTTATTCTTATTAACTTGCTTCAAAGCAATTGAGTTGCTTCAGCTTTTTATTTAGTGTAGAAGTTTTTATTTGTTTGTTATCATTTTAAGTGCTTTCTTTATTGTCTCTTTTCACATTTCTTAGTTATGGCAAATTATTTTACACCTAAGCATAAGGGCGTCGAGGATCATTGTTTACAGTGTGGGATGCAAGGACGCCATTGGGAAGAGTGTGCATTCAGAAACCTCATATATCAAGGTCAAATACCGTAGCCACAACCTAATTATGCCACAAGAACCAATAATAATACCCAAAGAGAGTTGACATTTGATGAAAAATTAGAGATTTTCAAAGCAGAAATAGATGCATTCAGAGCAGAACTCACCCAGGTTCGCAAGATTTGTGAAGATGCTCAAGCTATACCACAGCTCATGGATAAGTCGCAAGAAGATTCCAACAATGAGCTTCACAAACCCTTGAAAATTTCATGAAATCAAAATTAACCAGCTTGAAAAAATTATATGAAAAAGACATAGAGCACTCGATTGAATTAATTAATTCAAAATATGTTCTTGCGAAATTTATCAAAGGTTCAACCGATATAGGAGAGAAAGTGATGCAATGCTCAATGCAACAATATCATAAGTGCAACTCATGCACCAACAATTCAAGCGATGGAGCAAAGATTAATGCAACACACTACGATCAATCAACAGTTACAACAAGAATTACATATGAAACTGGGCGATATCAATGTTGGGTTCAAAGTTTCAACCATAAGAGAACCAACCAAGATTAGCTTAGAAGAAGTAATTGTTAAGGATCAAAAAGCGAAAGAGGTTGAACAAGAGTTCAATCATGTAGTTAGTGAAGTACAAAAACAGAGTAAGGAAGAAGAGACAACCGCACAAAAGGTGCAAGAAGAAGAAAGTAAGGTGGAGCCACCACCTACACAACCGTCATCACCTATCAAGTTGAATTTCATTGAGGTAATAATCAAATATTGGGATAGTGAGGTTGAGAGTACAACTAAAAAGAGTGTAGTAATTCCAACACTAGAAGAACCCACGAAGATTAATTTAGACAAAGTGACCATAAGAGATATGGTTAAAAATATTGGAAAGGAAGAGAACAAGGCAGATATACTGCCTACACATCTGCTACTATCACCACCTTATATACAAATAATTACATATCCTAGTGGTGATATTAAATCTGAAACATCAAACCTAGAAAAAATCATTGTTCCTGTACTCGAGGTAATTGAGAAAGAGCCTACAACACCATAAGTATTCAAAGAGATTTCTTCCAAGAAGAGTAAGAGTGTAGAGGTTGAGATCGAGACTGTGGACCTTACTAAAGAAAGCTTGACAACAATTCTAAATAAGCTAATACAAATTCAAGATCGGCCTTATACCTCCAGATCAATCTAGGTGGTAACTTTGAATCTAAAGTGATGTGTGACTTGGGTTCAGGAAGGAATGTCATCGACAAGAATATTTTTGAGATATTAGGCATGGGATATGCCAAAAGAATTGATATCAAGACCCCCAAAAGAATTCATGAGGGAACCGTGACTCTCCGAATTGAAAATGAATCTAGAACTTTCCTTTTGTGAAAGAAAAGCTTGAGAAGTCACAACGGATTCTAACACACCAAGTTGTGACCAAGGAAGCTAAAAAGAAAGTCCACAATAAACCCCTGAAGAAGAGAATTAAAAGTGAGTTTGGGTTTGGTGACAAGGCTGCTTGGAAATCCCCTAAGCATGAGAAAAGACCACGAGGATTCAAGAATTCATGGATGGGTCTCTTTGTTGTTACAAGAGTTGTTTCGGCAAAACGGATTGAAATACAAGTTAAGAAGGGTCACAAACTTCGGATAGTAGATGTGCGTAGCCTCAAACCCTGCTGGGGAGGCTATATAATCAAGAAATAATCGAGGTAACACGTTTAACTTTGAAAGACGTTAAACAAAAGTGCTTTCTGGGAGAAATCCATAGTATTTTATGTTTTTATGTTTTTTGTTTAGATTAGTGAGTTTATGTGCTTTTAAGTGTATATTGCAGTAATGAGGAAGGTATGAGTGGTTTTGATGTGTAGGTACGCAAAGGTTCGAGTTTGGGGTGAAAAACTGGAAAATTTTCAAAGTTAAAAATTGTTGGACATAACCATTTCGTGGTTCGCCGCAGGTATTTGCGGTTCACCGCACCTATCAGCGGTACAAATTGGCTAAAACTTCAAGCATGCATTACTTTGCGCTCGGGTATCTAAATTCATGTTTTCTCGAGTCTAAATCACATATTTTTTTGAGATCTATCCAATGGAGTGTATAATATCTGATTTGGAGATAAAATGAAAAATCGGAATCCAGCAGTGTCATGTCGAGAGAAAACCGTCGACATTGTTAGGAAATCAGGTTACATGCCGAGAATAAGAGGTACCCTGCTGTACACCACACCTCACATGCGGTGCAATGCACGCTGAGAAACCGTCACCACGGTACGCGAATTAGGTTTGATTACGAGATGAAGCACATATTGTGCGGTACACCGCAACCTACCCGGTGCACCGCACCCCAAAATCGTATCGACCTTTGTGCAAGACCGTGACACGTGGGGGAAATAGTACAAAGATGCAGTACACCGTGCCTCACCCGCGGTGCACCGCTCGATGCCGCCAGGAAAAGGAAAAGGAGAAGGTTAGTTATATACAATATGAAATTCTTAAACCTTAAGCCTATCTTTCTTCCCCAGATCTCCTAAAATCCATTAGAACTTTACATAACCTTCTCCTCATATCAAAACACCACCAAATAACCATATATTCATATCCAAATCCTCCTACATTCCTATAAACAAGTATTAAGACCTTAAATCATTCCAAAACACCTAGAATTCAATAATCAACATCCAGAATTTTCCAAAAACCTTTTCCGAATTTTCTTAAACTTTCTCATCAATGCAAGATTCCATCATACCCATATAATTTCTGTAGTTCTTACGGTGGCCAACATATAGGATTACCCTATATGAGAGATAGAGAAGAATCAAAGCAAGGTATTAAGAGAAAGCAAGAAGAAAATTGGAGAAAGTAAGAAAAAGAGATTTCTAGAGTTGTATGATTGATTGGATAAATCGTAAGAGGAGGTAAGGGAATGCAAAAATTGGTGATACTAGAAGGTTACATACCATAAAAGGACTGCACCCTATTCTGGGTATTGATCTTGCGAGACAATAGCCTTGAAGAGTATGTTTTCTTTCTTCCTTTATATTTGTTTTCTTAAATTTTCTTATCGAGTCTTTTTGAGTAGTGGGGACACGACTCATTTTTAATTGGGATTCGTTGTCCATCATCTCCATTTTTTTGTGTTTTTAGTAGAAACTAAAATTGTTGATAGATGGGATTAGATGTCAATTGTGTTTAATAGCTTGAAAGCATAAGCTTAGTAAATCAATTATAGAAAGTAATATGTTTATGAGATGGTTTATTTTGTATGCTTTGAGTATTACAGGTAACATACATCGATAGTAAAGAGAAGATTAGTAAGCAATGCGGTAGAAGTATGTTTGATCTTGGGGTGCCTTGAGGGGTGTATAGGCTGCGAGAACCAAGCTAGTTGATAAACTCATTTAATGAACGTGCTAAAGGAGAGAAAGTAACGAAATCACATAGTTTAGAGAGTGATTAAGGCGGTTCTTTGATAAGCCCCTTGATTCCTTTAAGCTTGATATCGAGGTATTTACATTATATTTATATCATTCTCATCACCTTATATCCTTTCTAAAGCCTTTTTATTAGCCATATAATAAGCAATATCCCTTTAGATTTTAGGACTTTTCCATATGACCAGAACTCGAATCGTTATGTATAGACAGTCGTTTTAGAGTTTGAGTTTTGGGTGGTGGGTCCACCATTATTGGAAAAATTATTGGGTTGGTATTTTTGAGCTTATGTGTTTGTGCTCTATTCTTATTATTGATGATGATTCACTATTATTATATTGTAACCCTTTTCCAGGGTGAAAGTAAATGAAAAAAGTTAAGAAGAAAAGAATATATATGGAAAAAAAGTAGCATGATATCCTACATAAAAAGGAATCATAGCTAACTTAAGAAAAATGAATTAAATTGAAATATTATATTTGGACCGGCAAAGTGGAATTTTTTATGTGATCATTATGCTTTATTGGGTTATTGGGGATGCTAATTAGTGCATCAAATCATTGGGTTGAGTGAGAACGTCTTTATGAGAGTAAATCGAGCTCTAGGGCGATTCATTGATGGCTAGTGAGGAGAGAGCCAAAAACTTACTCTAAATTATTCAAATATACTATCATACTGTACCTATGCAGACATTACAACCTTAAAGACATTCTGATTCTTTGTTGTGTAATCTAGAAGTGATTAACCTTTAAATTGAATAATCTTCTTATACCATATATTTGTTTTATTTTCTTTGATGTATTGACCGTAGTTCATGCGAATGTATATGTATAGACTACCCCTTTAATAGTTGTTGGTTGGTTACCCAGGAGGGGTGTTCAATTATTGGAACACCACATAAACATCTAGTGTGTGGTAGTGATCCAGAAGGGCTTGCCTAACCAGATAGTCATTAGGGTATGAGATTAACCACTGATCATTGCGCGGGGTCCCCTTACCCAAGTCCCCTGGTAATTGTTAGGTCGCCACCTAAGTCCACCTGGAAGGGGGTTAGGAGGAATATAGAATCCTGGATACTTACTCTAAGAACTTTAATCACCCTTATAGCTAGAATTAGAATCAGAAGGTAAGTGCATACTAGCAACCCTAAGCTATATTTCTCATCTTCATTTTTTATTATATTATTTATTTGCATTATTATCTTTTACATCCAAAAACCAAATATATATTATTTCTTTTATTGTCTTTAATTTAAGAAGTAAGTTCTCCTACACTTCTTTATATACACAAGCAGATCTACACGATTAAATCCCTACGAACGAACTTTACTTACTAACTAAACTTGTAAATGATCTATAATACTTGTAGTGAGTTTCTCGTCGTAGTCATGGGTGTGTCCTTTATTATTAATTTTATTTATCAGTTTATTTATCACACCTTGCCCCCGCCAGTGAGGTTTGAAATTAGTGGAAAACCCGCTTGTCTATGAACTAATAATGAAAAAGTAACAAAATCTGGTAGTTAGAAATGTGAATAAGGCAGTTCTTTTATATTTAAGCCAGTTGAAACTTTTAGCTTTCTCACCCTTTTATTATTATCCGCCTTAGCCCCTCTAAGCCTTTCTAAAGCCTTTTATTAACCACATTACAATCCATACCCCATAGTTTATAAAACTTATCCACCTGCACTCGAATCGCAAAACCTGAGACAAGTTGTTATAGAGCTTGAGTTTGGGGTGGTGGGTTTCATCTTTGGGAAACATTGGGATTGGGAAATTTGATTGTAATTATGATATTATCTATGATGGTAAGTTTATGTTATAACCCTTTTCCGGGGTAAAAAAAATATGTGGAAAAAAAGTAATATGAGACAAGTGGTATGACATCTCTCCTAAAAAAAGGGAGTCATAACCAACTTAAAAAAAATATATACGAAAAAGATTGAAATGATTTGGACCGGGAAAGTGGAAATTTATGTAAATTATCATAAAAATATTTATTTGGTTTATTCGGGGATGAAAAGCAAATCATCAAAATTGGGTTGAGTGAGAACATCTTCGAGTGAAACTCAAGCTCTAGGGTGATTCGTTGATGAAATGTGAGGAGAGAGCTAAAATATCACTTTTCATTATCCAAGTATATCATACCGTCCCTAAGCCAACGTTATAACCATAAAGACCATAGGATTTCTAGCTACTTGATGGAGGAACAATGGAACAATTAGGGCATAGGTGAGTGGACCATTGGATATTATATTAGGACCTATGATCACCTTATAGCCGTTAAGACAATCTTAGTTGAAGACCTCTCCTTTTGGCATTGCGAAGTTAATATAGACTTGAATTTATGGATTGTTGATTATGTGTTCATTAAGAATGTGTGTGAATTATTTATTTAACATTACTGCATGATACTTTTAGATATTATGCGCTAGTATCATTTATTATTTTCTATTCTTCTTCTTCTTCTTCTCCTTTTATATTTATTGTTGACTACCCTACTGTTCTTATCTTTATTGTATCATGACGTACAACTTTGAGTTGGGGGTCTTGATGTCTCCATATTTTTGATATATTAATCTATACTTTAGACATCATTTCAGGGGTATTTAATATTTAATTTCGAGATTTTGCCCTGTTTACTTATACTTTTCACTTTCTTGTCTAATTTTAGGTGTTTTATTATTTTGTGAGCTTTTGCGCGTAATTTGTGTGTTATTTGTGTTGGAAGCTATTACACCTATGAAACTGATTTCAAGCGGAAGACTAAAGGAAATCTCTTAGTCAAAATCAAAAAAAAAGTTTGGATATATTTGGAAAGTAAAGAATCTGTCATGCTGGAAAAACGTCCACTAATTAAATTGCTGGCGAAAGTTGGCCACAAATTCAGAAGAGCCCTTCAACCAACCGATAGATCTTTTTATCATGGTCGTTTTGACTAGTCGTACACTGAATTTGGATCCGTAACGAAGTAGATATGACCAAATCAAAATCTGCAAAGGTTTATCCTATCCTACAATTTAGGAATACGAATTTTGGTAAGATTATGACAACTTAACTTAGGGATTACTCCGTATTTAGACTAAAGGCCTATATATATATATATCCATTCTACCTTAGAGAAATCATACTTGGTCAGTTACTAATCAACTAAAGACCAAGAGGAAGCCTAGATCACGAGAGAAGAACAGAAGAAGCAGCTTGGAAGTTGTTCATGCCATTCCAACCCTTCCCGTTTGTAATTTTGTATTCTTATTTCTTTCTTATAGACTAATTTATTTAGCTTGAGATTAGAATATGTTTATGAATCGTAGACTTTTTTTGTATGTTATTTAATATGGGATGTTCTTTTACATTTAACTGAATTTAGTAGTGATAGCTCTGTATTACGTGCTTTGAATTAATGTCTATAGTTTTCGCGATGCGCACGTATAGGATTACAATAGTAATTTAGGTAACATCCAGAAGGGGGATTCAATTATAGATAATACCATATAGTCATCTAGTGTGCGGTAGTGATTCTGACGGGCATGCCTAGCTAGATTGTGAGTAGGATTTAATTTAACCACCAATCATTGTGCAGGGTCCCCTTACCCAAGTCCCATGGTAGTGAAGAGGTTGCCTCCTAAGTCCACCTGGAAGGGGGTCAGGAGGTATTTAAAATCCCAGCTATTCTGTATCACACTTTGTTACCTTAGGTAATAAATATAGAACAAGGCTAGTGGGGATTACTTGCTAGTTTTCAAGCTAAACTATCATCAGCTTCTATATATTCTATTTTACTTTCTTGTCTTTAATTTAAGTCTGTTTAGAAAAACCAAATGAATATTTTAGTGTCTTGCGTATTATTTTACCAACTATTTCTAGTCCACTTAGTAATTACACTATTTATAAACTAACTTGCGTAGTCCCTGAGATCGATATCTTATTTACTTATTTATTTATATCTATTATTTTATCACACCTTTTCCCCCACCACTTATATAGGAGCTAAAAAAACGTTTGGTCTTCCTTTGGCTCACTTAATTAGGATTAGAAGGGCTCAACCTGGTTTTAGCTGATACTAGAGTGGTTCGGGTCAGGGTGGAAGCAATTGACATAACTTCTTCATCTTAACTCCGAATTGACATCCGTCACTTCCCACGTGTCACTGACTTCAAGCTATTTCTAATTCCACATGGATCATGTCCAAAGATATTAACAATAAATTGTGGTGAATAAAGTAATATTACATAAATATTTCTCTAGTAAACGCTCTAACTTCCCAAAGTAACTCTAAGCACAATTTCCGCCAATTAACAAAAAATTAGAGCACAAAAGCTCTATAAATAGAAATATGATAAAAACAAGAGGCAAAAGTAAAATATAGAAAATATAAAAAATATAAAGGAAAAATACCCCACTTAGGTCCAATAAACTCCGAAAAGAATGTCTCGTGAGTGGATTAATGCATTACAAAAAGAGAGACATCAAGACCTCCAACTCAAAGTTTTGTCGTCCCGACAAAATAAAAAGAAAATTAGAGTTTAGCAGAGTCAAAGTCCAATAAATCAACGAAGAGCCCGAGGCTATTGTCTCGCATGACCAACATTCAAGATATGATGCAGTGGGTCCTTCACGATATCGTGATGTGCACTTTATTGGCTTTGATTAGTTCCACATCACTGGAAAGGAGGGTTTACCTGGGTCTATTTCCTTAAGTTGCTCACTCACCTTCTCTTTCCAGGAAAGCTCCTTTGACCGTGCTCCTTGCAAAATTGTCTTGATCCACGTATTATCCAAGATGGTACGCGGTTTACCCACAAGATTCTCTTTCTCTCCCAGTTTCACATCCTCCTTTATCAATATGCTAGTGATAATTGAGGGAAATTTCAAATTAAAGAACTTCTTTGGATCAAATGTGAATCACATAAACCCATACAAAATTACTCGCGCTACATCTACTTTTTCTTCTCACATAACACAATTCAAAAAGACTGTGGATATTTGAAGCACATCTGTTGTTCGACTGTTCCCAAAGGCTGAGGTGTAAGAAAGTAATACCAGATTTTTTCATAGGGTTGATGGAACTTGTATGGATAATATGTACTCAAATCCTCTTTTTATTTATCATAATCTAGCACCAACTCCTTACTAAACACCTGTTCATGTAGTTGGTTGTAATCAAAGGTCTCGATTTTTCTCTCCGCTTCTTGATATTTGCATGGTACATCCAATTTCTTCAACTTGAAGTGGTTACGAATTTCTTCAACTTTGAAAAGAACTAACTTGCCTCGAACGATAACTCTTCCATTGTTATCTCGGCTAAAGAGGCCAAGACATATTTATCTTACTAGATCAATATTCAAACTCGAACGCTCCATCATGAATGTCTACCAACCCAATTCTTCCCATTTTTAAATAAATCTTCTATACTCACCTTTTCCAACTTCCTTCGTAAATTTTCTCTCGTTTATGAGTGTCAAAGTAGGCATGATTTATGTTTGGTAGAGGCACTTCGACTAGGAGAGGTTGTTATGTCTTCTCCTTCAGAATCACAATAGCTCGTTCTTGAACATTTAAATCCACAATAACTGGTTCCTCTCTAGTCACATCACTCGGATTAACCCTTTGCTTCTTTGCCTTACTCATATTAACCTCAAGTGGTTTCCTCTTGTTCTCACCCAAATCCTTGGGTGGATTATTCCTCATCTCCCAAACATAAGCAAGTGTATTCATTCTTTGTGCCATCTTTCATTACCTCCAACTCAAAATTTTACCAAGTATGAAATCACCCCTTAAAATGGTGAATAGGGTAGTATTTGGAGTGGTAAAGGTGTAACGATATGTGGGTATGAACGATTTGTGGTGGGATAAGGTGTAACGATGGTGTTTGGTATGTGGGTATGAATGATTTGTGGACGGATAAGAAGGAACTGAAGAAATTTGGAAAAAAGGAATTTGAATTTCTTTTTATTTGATTCTTGATTTCATGTGATTTCGGAATTATTTGGTTTGGTGATTTTTGTTTGGAATGATGTAAGGATGATTTTAGACATGTTATTTTGGTTATTTGGCTGTGTTTTGATGGTGGGTGAAGGTATGGTTGAAGCTCTAATAGAGTGTGGTAGTTTGGGGAAGAAGGATACTTAAGGTTTTGGTCAAATTATGAACATATAGCTTTCTTTGCACAAATTATTGTTGGACGCACCGGTATACCTTCCGTAAGGGCTAGTATACCAATCCTATCATATAATCTTACGACTATTTAGATCGTGGGTTGACCGTCATGACGGTTTGTTGTGCAACAGTATGCTGCCCATGAGAGATGGTATACCATTCGATCCCTTTAGCTATTGTTTCTTTATATTATGTCGACACGTGCTCCATGGTCCTCATTCGTACAACGAAATGCCTCCCGTAGGCGCTGGTATACCGATGGAGCACTAAAGTTTCTGGTCAATTTGACCGTGGGCTTATCTTGGTGACGGTTTGGTTTAGACCAGTAATACCTCGTGTGGGGGCCGGTATATCTCTTGACCAGCAAGTTGAGCTTAAGATTCCACTTTTTCACCCAAAACTCAATAGTTTTCTCACCTACACATAAAAAAACTCTATAATCTTCATATTAAGTAATATATATATATATATATATATATATATATATATCAATTAGACTTACTAATAAACACTAACAACATAAAATAAAACTACTAAAGCATTAAAAACATGGGTTGTCTCCCATGAAGCACTTATGTTTAACCTCGTTGTAGTTAGACGTGTTACCTCGATGTCATTTCTTTCTCAGGTAGCCTGGTGGGTCCTTGTGTGTTATAAAATTAATGCGAAAATAAAAGGAACCACAATACCGCAAGTGTACGGTTGTCCAAGTAATACTCCGACAAGTCGGGTTTCGTTCTCAGGGATTGGACTGGTATAACCCAAGTGTTCAATAAACAAGTAGTAGTAATTGCAAATACAGAAAATAAAAGATGAAATATATTTGTTTGGTTTCGAGTTATTAAACTACTAGACGCAAAGAAACAAATTACTAAAAATAAATACTAAAAGACCAAGACGCAGATATGAGCTATACTTGAGTCTCGCTAGGGAATCACCTAAACTTACCTAATTAATCAACTCTTGTGACCTTGAACGTGCCTCTCCAAGAACTCTTGTGCTTATGGGATTTTTTTGGGAGATTAGGATCTTTCATTGCTACCTCATCTACTACCCCAAACTCAAATTCTTCCCACTTTCTTTTATTTTCCATTGGAACCTTCTTAGCACGCTTTTGGGCC
Source organism: Nemophila menziesii (assembly GCA_029959085.1). NCBI lineage: Eukaryota > Viridiplantae > Streptophyta > Magnoliopsida > Boraginales > Hydrophyllaceae > Nemophila > Nemophila menziesii. Next base: position 27,062,016 of record JARWIR010000004.1, on the reverse strand, counting down.
TTCTTCCTTGACCAAGGAATGGGTCCCCTTTAAGGTTAGGAGGAACTTTGAATGGTGGTTATTTTCTTAGCTCATTCTCTTTCAGCCCTAAGGTTTCCACAACCTTGATTGGATCTTTCTCTACACGCTTAAATGTATCCAAGCGGAAACAATCTCCTAGAGGATCCGGGAACTTCTTTGCCTTTAATACACTAAAATTATTGTCCTCATCTTGCACTTTCATGATCAATTCTCCATTCTCTACATCAATCAGAGTTACCCCCCGTGGCTAAGAATGGTCACTCTAAAATGATTGGAAAATTCTTATATGTGTCGTAGTCAAGAATAAGAAAACCACAAGGAATTATAAAGTTACTTGCAATGACAAGCTCGTGATGGGAAAGCATTCTATCCGCCGTTTGCAAGACCATTGTAGTAGGATTTGCATTCCTACTTCTCAACTTCTCAAACAACGATCTAGAGATGAGATTGACACTCGCACCCAAATTGCACAACTCTCTCCCGATCCACACTTCACCAATGGATATAGAAATATTTAAACTACGGGGATCCTTCAACTTCAAAGGTCACTTGCTTTGACAAATCAGACTACATTCCTCCGGAAAACCAACCATCTTTCCCTTGAAATATTTGCGTTTTTTGGGGATCACATCCTTCATAAATTTTAAATACTTTGGCATATCTTGGATGGCTTCCACAAACAAAAAATTAATTTGTAACCTCTTCACGATGTCCATGAACGTTCTTGTACTCTTTGTTATTGTCCCTAATTTGGACTCGTGAAGGAAAAGGTGGAGGAGGTTGATTTTCCCTAAACACGACTTCTTTCTTCTACTTTTGAGCTAACAATATATTTTTAATATTGTCTTCAACGATCATCGTCTTATCAATGTATTCAACAACCCCTTCTATCTCTTCTTCTATCTCTTCTTCTACCTCTTTCGGCTTAAACGTTGCCTCTTTTTCTTTCATCACTGGAAAAAATTGGGGCAACTGCTCCCTATTTCTTAGATAAATTGTGTTACACTCTTCACTCTTTTGTGAATTATCAGTATTGCTAGGTAGTTGACCATGTGGCCTCATATTTAAATGGTTAGCTATTTGAGATACCTAATTTTATAGCATTCATAGTGTCGCGGAATGCTCATTCATTTTTTCATTATTGGATTTCCACGCCTCTTGATTAGACTTCAAATGCTCTTCAGTCATCATAATGGATGAACTTAACGTTTGTGCAAAAGATTTTGAGGTAAAATCTTTTGGATATCCGAGAAGTTCTTTTAGAGAAAGACTCTCAGTCCATTGCTGATATTTTCCTTGTTTTTCTGCCCCATTAGAAGTTGACCACTAGAATCCAGAATGATTACGATTAGGTTGCATATAGCCATGACCACCAACATAGTGGGTACCTCGATTATATATGAACGCCACAGATTCAGGTTTGCTTTGGCACTCCTCCCAAGCATGATCGTTAGCACCACAACCCAAAAGATTATTTTACAACGTTCACTTCTTTCTGTTTATTCTAGAATCCTTCCTTCATGACCATAGCCAATTGTTTCAATTGATTCTTCAATATGAGTAATTTGTCCTCTATCACGGTCTCACCATCAACATGTAAAATACCTCTTCTCATTTGTGAGACTGTCCAACTTCTTTCAGTATTAATAATTTTGTCCATTTAATGCGCAACCTGAATCGGATCCATTGACACAAAACTACCACCATAGATATTATCAACTCGTATCCTTGAATTTTCATCAAGTTCCTTATATAAAATAGAGAGTTACATCAAAGGGATGTACCCATGAAGAGGGCACCTTGTCAACTGTTGTTAAAATATTGTCTATGTCTCCCCTAAGCTCTCACCAGCTTCTTGTTTATAATTTGCAAACTCAACTTGGTCTTTCATCCTCATACTTTGTGGTTGGAAGCAATCAAAAAACCTTGTTTGAAGTGCATCCCAATCAGGGACTATCTTGGATGGTTGTCTATCTAGCCACTCACTTGCACAACCAGTTAAGAAAATATGGAACATGAAATAGTTTATTTGTTCCCTTGTAACACCTTGGGTAATGTAGGAGTGGTGTATCTATATTCATTATGAATTAATCTATTCATGATACATCATTTTAGGAGTATGATGTACTTAGTTGAAGGATTTTTCCCTATTAATTGTTAGTTTCTCAATTCTTTCCTAGTTTTGAAGGATTAATATTTTTATAGCATTTTTGGTATAAATTGTGTGTTAAATGTGAAGCTCTTAGGTGAAATGATTATATTAGATGCCAAACCAGTGTTAAGGAGTTTAGAAAAAAAATATTCAAGACAAAATCTCGATTTAAAAGGAAAGAAAGCTAATTTAGGAAAGTACAAAAGCTACCAAAAATTGTTGTCCAACTGTAACGACGTGTAGTATTTTCAATAATGTATAAAATAGACATGAATTTAAAGGAGCCCTTTTATATCTAAAAAGTTCTTTGAATTGCGGTTGTTTTGATACTAAGATCACTAGATTTGGAGCTATAACGAAGGAGTTATGATTTTTACAAACTACGTAGGTCAACCAGTCCTATCATTAAGGTAAACGAGTTAGAGTTGAATTAAGAATCTAATGTTTGGCCCATGACTTAGATATACGATACAACACCTATATAATATCAGCAAGTGACCTTATAAACTCGTCCTTTCCTTCATAGCATTCATATTATTTATCAGAGAGAAAGCAAGTCGACGTAGAGAAGAAACAATAGAGCTGAAGCATCACAACGTCAATTTTGCATCTCTCCTTCTCTATAATTAGGTTAATTAGCCATGGATCTGTGGCTTAACCATATTTATATGATTTTTATTCTTTATTTCTATTAATTAATAATTGGGTTATTATCTTGTCTAAATCCTTGAACACTATCTTTTTTTATTTTAATTGATTTGAGCTTGGATTTATTATTGTTTTATGAATGGTTTTAACTAAACATCCTAGAGCCTGTACACCACAAGTTTGATCTTAGTATCCTATAATGTCACCTTGGCGAGGGTTTTAGGAATGGAAGCACATCATAATTGTCTAGTGTGCGATGCTGATCCTGACGGGCTTGCCTAACTAGATAGTCAATAGGGTTAGTGTATCACCACCAATATTTACGCAAGATCCCTTTACCCAAGTCTCTTGGTAGTTTTGAGGTTGTCTAAGTCTTGGCGGTAGTTAGAAGGATTACGGAATCCCGACTACTTATATATTGCTTAATTCATTCTGATAATTTTCATACCGACTTAGTGAGGAGCAGGTCGATTATAATTTTGGTTTCCTTGATATGGAACTTGACCTCTAGGTTGGAAAGAGTTATTTTGGGGACGAGGTTGATAGTGACCAGGATTAGCGGCCCCCTGTGGATTTGAGTACTGGATACTCGGATGATTCCTGTTACCAAATTGATAATTTCCTCGGTTGAATGTGAAATAAACATATGCTGGATTTCCTTCGCACTCTTCCCATGTATGATTTGTGACCCCCCACTGTTGACGACCTTGTGCTTCTTGCACTACATTTGATGCGACTAAATTTCTCTGCATCTCAAGCTTAAGTTCTTTGATTTGATTTTCTAATGCAGAAAATTGAGCTGAGTTTGCAGTTTCTGCATCTAATCGAAGCGTACCTTTGGCATTTGTAATAGGAGCTCGCGAAAGTGGCCAACTCCTTTCTATTTCAATAATATTTTCTAAACCTTCGGCGACTTCTGCAGGATCCATGGACACGAAATTTACCTTTCCAAGAATATCTACCCTCAATCTACTTTCTCTATTGATACCCTGATAAAATATAGCTAACTATGAAGAAGGGGTGTAACCATGGAGTGGACATCTAGCTAAATTCTGTTGAAACCTTGTCCATGCTTCTCTTACTTCTTCTCAATTCTCTTGACAAAACTTTGCAAGCTCGCTTTGGTCTTTGAGTCTCATACTCTTCGGATAAAAACGGTTAAATAATGCGGCTTGAAGTTATGCCAATGTATTGATTGTACCTGGTGGTTGCCTATCCATCCACTCACCAGCTTTACCGGTCAAGAAGAACGAAAACATGTGACAATACAGTTGCTCGCGTGTAATGCCTGGAGTAAATAGGCATCACAAATCTGCATGAACTTTTGAATTGTTCTTACTGGATCTTGAATTGCTGCACCACTGTAGAGTCCAAAGCTCTGAAATTGAGTGAGCATGCCCGGATCGGGCCTATATTTTATATTTTGGTTCTCTGGAGGACGATAACCTAATGGTTGAACATGAAACGGTACTCCCAAGACTAAGAGGTCTTGCTCAACTCTATTCTGATTATTGTTGTTATTTCTGTTATCTCCTACCGGTGGTGGTGGTGGTATATCTCCTAATGGACCAAGTACTCTTGGATCTACTGGATCTTGTTGTTCTGACATAGCTCTTCTCAAGGCCCTTTCTTCTCTAATACGTCTGTTATAAGCTGTGAAGCTCCTTTTGGGCTCTGGGAGAGGAGGCCAAAGATTCACTGTTGAAACCTGAAAAAAACTAAAGCAAACCACAAGCGTAAATCTGGAAAAATAAAAATAAAAACTTAAAACTAAAAATTAACTAAAAACTACTAGTCGAAAGAGATAACCCAAACGCTAACGAGACACAAGTCCCCGCGGCGCCAAAAACTTGGTGTTGCCTAGGGTGTGATAAAATAATATAATAAAAGATAGATAAACGATGCACGAATCACCCTATACTAGCACGGTACTGCAAGTATTACAGGACGTATGCAAGTTTTAATGATAAGAAGATTCGTTCTCAGGGACTTAGTGTGTTATACGAATGAGAAAATAGTTACGAGTAGAAAGTGATTAAGTAAAAGACAAAAAATAAATAAGATTGATTGACAGATAATTAATTAAACTAAATAAAAGTAAAGACAATAAAATAAATACGAAGAAATATGAGATGAGAGATATAGCTTTGGTTTTGCTAGTATACACTAATCCTTCTAATTCTTTCTATCAAATTCTAGTTAATAAGGGAGATAATAACTCTTAGATACTTAGTCAGGATTCTAAATTCCCATACCTTAGACCTTGAGAGAGACTAAGGGGGCTATGACACAACCACGAGGCAGTCCAAACTTAGGGTTATCAAGCGCTACCAAGGCCCTAAGCAGTACAATTCCTTCAATTGGTGATATGGTGATTAAAACAAACCCTAATGACTATCTAGTTAGAATCGGTATTTTCATGACCAATATCGGACACTAGACGTTATGTGGTGTTTCAATAATTAGACACCCCTTCCGTACGACCATCTAACTACTATTAAGAAAGCCTAAAGTGATCAGGTTTAGGACAGACAATATTTCAAAACACATAAACAAATATATGGGTAAGCAGCTAATATCAAATTAAAACATATAATTCTCAAAGAAACTTAGATAGAAAGAAAATAGAATTCATAGATTATACATAATGCAAAACCCAAGCTATGGGAAAATTAGTTCATACCTGAAGAAAATAAACTAAAAGATTGAATAAAAGACTTCATCTTGCTCTCTACAATAACTCTAATAATATAAACCCTAAGGACTAATTTATGTAAGGCAAGGATGATTCACAAGAGTTATAAGGGTGTATTTATAGGTGTTTAGAAGACCTAATTTGTTTTCTTGGAGTGGAAGACAAGTAATGGACTCCAAGCCCAACTCAAATTCGTAACCCTAAAATATAGAAAAGGTAATAATCAGCCACTGTTTTGTTTTGGTCATAACTGCTTCAATACTTCTCTGTATGATGCGTTCCAATAATCAAAACTGATCGTGTCGAAAAGCTCTTTAACTTTGCTTCAAACCATGTTTCCAAATTCCTAACTAATCTTGATATATAAGCCCTTTTGTGGTCGTGGGTGCTGGAATTCAGATTTATTTGACAACATTATCTTTCCATATCCTAGCTTTTCCTTTCTTTTCTCCAATTTCCATGTTTATCTTTTTCCCTTTATCTCTTATAATTGACTTGGCATCTAATTAATCTCCATATATATCTTTAAAGCTTCACACTAAATAAATAATTAAATCCAATATGCTCTAAAAATAACAATTCATTAAATCAAGACTAGAAATAGGATAGTGCACTAATACATGTGAAAATCGAGTATTTAGACTTCTAAAACACTAAAAATGATGTCTCCACTTAATATTAAATCATCACAAATGGGTACACATCACTAGTGCACGAGTATAGACTACCCTATTAATAGTAGTTAGATGGTCACCCGGAAGGGGTGTCTAATTATTGAAACATCACATAAGAGTCTAGTGTGCGGTAGTGATCCGGAAGGGCTTACCTAACTAGATAGTCCTTAGGTTTTGAGATTTAATCACCGATCATTGCGCAGGGTACCCTTAACCAAGTCCCCTAGTAATTGTTAGGTCGCCTCTTAAGTCCACCCGGAAGGGGGTTAGGAGGAATATAGAATCTTGGCTATTTATCTAAGAGTTTTAATCACCCTTATAGCTAGAATATTGATTTAGAAGGATAAGTGCATGCTAGCAACCCTAAGCTATATTTCTCATCTTCATTCTTTGTTATATAATTTATTTGCATTATTATATTTTCTAACAACAAATAAAAAATAAATAGTATTTCTTTTATTGACTTTTTATCAAACAAGTAATTTCTCCTACACTTCTTTATATACATAAATAGATTTAACGAAACAAATCCCTGCGACCGAACTTTTACTTACTAACTAAACTTGCAAACGATCGGTACTACTTGTAGTGAGTTTCTTGTGGTAGTCAAGGGTGTGTCCTTTATAATTATCTTTATTAAACTGTTTATTTATCACACCTTTGCCCCCACCAATGTGCATAGCCTAACCTGTTGTTGGGGAGGTTATATAATAAATAAATAATTGAGGTAACACGTCTAACTTTGAAAGACGTTAAACAAAAGTGCCTTATGAGAGACATCCCACAATCTTTATGCTTTAATGTTTTTATGTTTTTGTTTAGATTAGTTAGTTTATGTTTTTTTGAGTGCATATTGCATTAATGAGAAAGGTATGAGTGTTTTTGATGTGTAGGTATGCAAAGGGTTTAAATTTCGGGTGAAAAAATGGAAAAAAATCTAAGTTAAAAAGGTCTGGACAGAAGCATTTCGCGATACACCGCTTCAATCGACGATAAAAATTGGCCAAAACTTCGAACTCGCATAACTTTGCGCTCGGGTATTGGAATTCACATTTTCTCGAGTCTAAATCGCATATATTTTTGAGATCTATCCAATGTAGTAGATAAAACCTGGTTTGGAGATGAAATGAAAAATGAGAATCCAGCAGTGTCAGGCGGTACACTACACGAACCCCGCGGTGCACCACACCAAAAGAAAACTAACGCCACTACTGAGAAATCAGGTTACATGCCGAGAGAAAGAGGTACCCTGCGGTACATTTCACCTCACCCATGGTGCACCTCACCCCAATACCATATCGACCTTCGTGCAAGACTGTGACACATGGGGGAAACTGTACAAAGTTGTGGTACATCGCACCCTTACCGCGGTGCGCTGCACGACTCCGCTAGAGGAAGAAGAAAAGAGGCTAGCTTATATACACTAAGAAGTTCTTAAATCTTATACCTTTTTCTTCTCCAAGCTTCCCAAACTCCATTAAAGCTTTACCAAACCTTCACCGCACATCAAAATACTACCATATCACCATAAATTCATATCCAAATCCTTCCCTACATCCTTCTAAACAAAAATCAACCACCCAAATCATTTCAAAACACCTAGAATTCAAGAATCAAGTTCCATAATTTTCTAAAAACCTTTTCCAAACTTTTTTTAACCTTTCTCAACCATGCAAGAGTTCATAATACCCATATAATGTCTACAGCTCTTGCGGTTGCAAATGTATAGGATTACCCCATTAGAGAGATGGATAAGAATCAAAGTAAGGTATTGGGAGAAATCAAGAAGTTGGAAAAGGATAAGTAAAAGATTTATAGAGTTGTATGATTGATTGGGATAAATCACAAAAGGAGGTAAGAGAATGTGAAATTGGTGATACCAGAAGTTTACATACAAGATTAGCATTGCACCCTATATCGGGTAGTGATCATGTGAGGCAATAGCCTCTAAGAGTTTGTTTTCTCTCTTCCCTATCACTTCTCTACTTGTAATATATGTGCTAGTTATTTTTATCGAGTCTGTTTCAAGTCGTGGGGACACGGTTCATTTTTGAGTTGGGGGTGTGGAGATTCGTTGTCCCTCATCTCCATTTTTTGTGATTTACTGTTTTTTTTAGGAATAAATTAAAAATTTTGATAGATGGGATTTGATGTTGACTGTGTTTAATAGCTTAAAAGCATAGTGAGTTGATGATAGTAGGTAATATGTTTATGAACCAGTTATTTTGTATTTACATGAAAACACACATTGATAGTAAAGAAAAGATTAGTAAGCAATGCGATAGAAGTATGTTGATCTTAGGGCGCCTTGAGGGGTGTGTAGGCCGTGAGGTCCGAGCTATTTGATAAACCCATCTAATGAATGTGCTAAAGGTGAGAGAGTCACGAAATTGCATAGTTTAGAAGTGATTAAGGTGGTTTTCTTTGATAAGCCTTTGTTGCCTTTTAGATTGCTATCCATTTATTATATTTATATCCTTCTCAACCCCTTCTAGCCTTTCTAAAGCCTTTTCATTAGCCACATTATAAGCCATACCCCTTAGATTTTAGGACTTTTCCATATCACCCACACTCGAATCGCGATACATAGCCAATCGTCTTAGAGCTTCAGTTTGGGGTGGTGGGTTCACCATTATGGGAAATATTATTGGGCCGAGTATTTTTGAGATTATGTATTTGTGATCTATATTTTGATAATGATTCACCGTTTTATATAGTAACCCTTCGCCAGGGTAAAAGTAAATAAGGAAAGAATTGAAAATAAAAGAAAGATGTTGAAAAAAATAGCATGATATCTCACATCAAAAAAGGAATCATAGATACCTTACAAAAGAAAAATGTTATGAAATTATTATATGATTTGGACTGGAAAAGTGGAATTTTTATGTGATTCTTAAAGCTTTATATTGGGTTATCGGGGATGCTAATTAGTGCATCAATTCATTAGGTTGAGTGAGAACATTTTATGAGAGTAACTCAAGCTCTAGGGCGATTCGTTGATGGCTAGTGAAGAGAGAGCCAAAAGTTCACTTAAATTATCCAAATATACAATCATACCATCCCTAAGTCAACATTACAACCTTAAAGACCTTATGATTCTTTGCTATGTGATCTAGAAATAATTGGACCGTTAGACATTATTTAGATGGACCATTATAAACTAGTGAGGCTCGATGAATAATCTATATCCTTTATGTTAAATTAAGTGAAGAACGTCTCCTTCTTGCATTACAAAGCTAATCTGAACTTGAATTTGAACGGTTTTGATCATTTTTATGATAAGTGTATAGACAATTTAGTTTGTAAATATCATTACATGAAATTTTCTAAGTATTTGCTTTGAGTTTATTGTTCATATTCCTGCTATCTTCTTTCCAGATGTGCTTAATTGTAGTAGGTGTATTTAGAGACTTCCCTATCTTCTTATTCTTTATTGTATCGGGACGATACAATTTTAAGTTAGGGATCTTGATGTATCCATATTTGTGATATATTAATATAGGTTTGATACATCATTTTAGGTGTATTTCGTTAATTGTTAAGGGATTTTTCCCCATTGTTTGATAATTTCTTAATTCATGTCTTGATTTGGAAGTTTATTACTCTTAGAGCATATTTGGTATAATTTGTGTGTTAATGTGAAGCTCTTAAGGTTTATGGAAATATTTAGAGACCAAATCAATTCCAAGGAGTTAAGGAAAGAAGATCCAAGAGAACTCAGGAGTTAAAAGGAAAATAAAGTTGAATTAGGAAAGAAAAAGTTGCCAAATAAATCTGTCCTGCAGCTACGTCCACTAAAATGATGATAACTACAAATCGGCTTCAATTTTGGAAGAGTCTTTAGAGGGTTAGATAGATCTTTTTTTTGTGGTCGTTTTGATATAAAGTATCCTGAAGTCAGCCCAGTAATGAAGGGGATATTACCAAAACAGTGAGCAGTGTTTATCCTTTCCTATATTTTAGGAAACGAATTTGAATTGAATTTGGACTCCAATTACTTGCCTTCCACTCCAAGATTCTGACCTAGGGTTAGGAAACACCTATAAATACACCCTCTTATCATTGTAAGGCTGTCCATGCTCAGTTAGTAATCCTTAGTATTAAGTTTTATCATTCATAGAAGCAAGCTTACCTGAAGAGGAAGACAAGAAGCAAGAAGAAGGAGAGTGACAAACTCCTCTTCTATATATCTCCTTCTCTATATTTAGGGTTAGCTATAAATTTGTGGCTTAACCATATTTCTAAGCTTTTATTTTGTAAGTTTTATTATTAATTGTTTGAGTTATTATTTTGTCTAAATCCTAAGAATACTATTTGTTATTTTAATTGATTTAAGCTTGGCGTATATCTGTGTTATGTGCTTTGAATTATTGTTTCTAGCCCTAGATTTGTCCAATATTAGGACTATCCTTAGTCATTGAGTTGACACCCTGAAGGGGGATTTAATTATAGAAAATTCCACATAATCGTCTAGTGTGCGGTAGTGATCCTGATGGACTTGCCTACCTAGATAGCCATTAAGGTTTGATTTAACCACCGATTATTGCGCAGGGTCCCCTTACCCAAGTACGCTGGTAGTGGAAAGGTTTCCTCGTAAGTCCACCCTGACGAGGATTTGGAAGGATTTAGAATCCCAGATACATATATAATGCTCAACTCACCCTTAAGGTTAGATAACAACTTAGTAATAGGCTCATACTAGTAACCCTAGTGTATCTGATTTACATTCATATTTATTTATTTGCATTATTTACTTATTCGCGTTAGATAACTATTCACCTTATCTCTGTTTTGATCTAAACATCTAAATTCATCTATGCTTATTGAATACAAGTACATCTAATGGATCAAATCCCTACGAACAAACTTTACTTACTAACTAAACTTGCAATCGATCTGTGATACTTGCAGTGTGTTTCTTGGGGTAGTCAAGGGTGTATGTACTTTATTATTGTCTTATTTATCTTTTTATTTATCACACATTTTCCCCCATCGGAATATAATAAACATCAAACTCTATTAAACATTCGTCCAAAACTCAATAAAGCATTAATTAGTGATGTCTCCCTGTTTGTGATGATCTAATCTTAATTGGAGACATCATTTTAGGTGTATTTAATAAATTAAATGTCGATTTTTATTTATATTATTGTATTTTCCTATTTCTTGTCTTGATTTGATTATTTATTATTTTTAGAGCATATTGGGTTTAATTGTTTGTTAAATGTGAAGATTTAAGGATAAATGTTAATTAATTAGATGTCAAATCAATTTTATGAGATAAGGGAAAGCAGGTAAGGATGATAATTGGAGATAAATCGAGGAAATATAAAAAAGAAAAAAATAAAGTTGTCAAATAAATCTGAATTCCAGCAGCTACATCCATTAAAGTGATCATAACTCAAGATTGTCTTGGAATTTGGAAAAATGGTCTGAAGCAAAGTTTTTGAGATTTCCGAGACGATCAGTTTCAATATAAAGAACACGTCAATCAGAGTTGTATTGAAAAGTTACGACCAAAACAAAACAGGAACAGTTTATTACCTTTTCTATATTTTAGGGTTACGAAATTGAGTTGAGCTAGAAGTCCAGTACTTGTCTTCCACTCCATGAAAATGTTTTAGGGTTTCCAATACCCTATAAATACACCCTTTAATCAGTAGAAACACATCCTTGGCCAGTCCTTAAGCCAAAAGGAAGCTTACAACAAGAGCTAGAAGTCTGGAAGGAGCTGAACACCATATCATGCCTTCACAAGCCTTCAATTTTGTAATTGTTTTCTTTTCTTTCTCTTGTATGAACTAATTTACTTTAGCTTGAGATTTAGAATATGCGTATGAACCCTAGACTTGTTTTACATCTATTTTAATTTGGCATACCATTGTATTTAAATTAGATTCATGTTTTATTCTTTGTTTTATGTGCTTTGACTTATTACCTGTTTTCCTTGCGGTGTACAACGTATAGGATTACCTTAATAGTAGATAGTTGGTCACCCGGAAGGGGTGTCTAATTATTGAAACACCACTTAAACATCTAGTGTGCAGTAGTGATCCTGACGGGCTTGCCTAACTAGATAACCATAAGGGTATGATTTAACCACCGATCATCATTAGAAAGCCAGTCTCATTTAGGAACCTGGTGGCATAGCAGTATCCTATTTAAGTCCACTCGTGATTGTGAGGTCGCCACCTTAGTCCACCCTGACAGGGGTAGGGTGGAATTTAGAATCCTGATTACTGCAATTCTACATAATTCGCCCTTACATGATTAGAATAAACAAGGCTAATGGGGATTACTTGCTATATCTCGAACTAAACTCTCATTCTCTTTGCTTCTCTTATTTACTTTTCTGCTTTAGTTAATCTTTTATTCTCAAAACCCAAATAAAAATCTATTTTTCTTTTCTTTATTCTTGCGTATTAATTATTCTAGCTTTTATATTTGCACTTGATATTTGCATAAGTTCTCTCTAACTTTCGTAGTCTCTGAGGAACGAATTCTCTTATCATTAAAAATTTCATACGTCCTGGTAATACTTGCAGTACCGTGCTAGGCTAGGGTGTTTATTTTACATTTACTTATATCTAATTTTTATCACATCTTAGCCGACACCAATTAGTTAAGCATAAGTTCTTACATAAGCAACCTCAAGAAATGAGGGTTTAGTACATACTAAAATGAATAAAACTAATACTAAATCATAATTAAAAGAAAAAATAAATCATCGTTACTCTTAATGAAGATATGATTAGATGAATGGTTGGGGAAGAATTGTTGGGTCTTGTGGAAAAATCATACTTTTGTTCTCATTTATTCTTCTTCGCTTGCTCTCCTTGTAAAAAAAGTTAAAATATGAAGTGTGTTTAGTTCTCTCTGATATGGGAGCTGCTAAATGATTATATAGGATCTAAAAAACTTTTGGGACCTCTTTGGCTCACTTAATTAGGTTTAGAAGGACTCAACTCGATTTTAGCTAATGATGGACTGGTTCGAGTCACGGTGCAAGAAATTGGCATAACTTTGTCATCTCGACTCCAAATTAAATTCTGTCACTTCCCACACGTCACTGATTTCAAGCTATTTCTAAATCAAAAGGAACGAGTTCCAAATCTTTTACCAATAAATCTTGGTGACTAAAGAAATATGGCATAAAGATTTCTCTAGTAAACGCTCGAACTTCCCAAAGTGACTCTACGCTCAATATCCGCCTTGGCTTTGGGTTTATCTTGACTTTTTGCTTCTTCTATTCATCTTAATACCTTGTATCAACCATGTACGTAGAAGTTACACAATTAACACACAATTAGGGCATAAAAACTCGATAAATAGTAATATGACCAAAACAAGAGACGCAAGTATAATATAGAAAATATTAGGGAAATAACCTCCACTTAGGCCCAATAAACTCCCAAAAGAATGTATCATGAGTGGATTAATTCATCGCAAAAAGAAGGACATCAATATCTGATGTCTCCTTAATTGTTCTTATTTTCGACCCTTAGGAGACATCATTTTTTGTGTTTATTTAATCAATTTGATAGACTTTTGGACTAAATATGCAATAATATGATTTTCCTCTTTTATTTCTAGCATTTTTAGTTTATAAGCTTTTGCGCGTAATATTGGTATTTTTAGTGTAAAGTTTACAGGGTTTAGATGTTAGCTAGAAGAGGAATCCGAGGAGAAAGTCAAAGATCATGATATGGAGTCAAGACTTGAAGATAAATCCCGAAGATATTATTTTTAGAGCTGAAAATCCATTTTCCAGGCCATAGATTGCTGATTTCGAGGTGCTTAAGCGATGATTTAGCTGCTTACCTTTAAAGAGAAAACATTCCTTATCGAGTTATGGAACTTTAGCAACTGGAATGAGGTCAATCGGAGTCATAACGAAGCGGGAAAAGCCGTTTTAGTGAAGGTGTATCAGCAGTTACGGGATTTTGGGCTTAGAATTTGGGTTTGGACATTTAATTAGTGTTTTATTCTTAGGTCCAAGCCCTAATTCGTTTTTCCACTTATAAAAGGAGCCTTTGACTTCTATATTCACAACAATTCAAATTCTACAAGATTAAAACACCAGAAAGAAGCAACAGAAGGAAGAAAGAAGAAGCTACAAGAGCTGGAGAGGGTCTATATCTCCGTTCGTAGTCATTCCTATTCCGGAAATTAGGTTCTTTTTATCATTTAATTTTGTAATCAAATATGAATTCCATTACATTTAATTTAGTTTTTCTTTTTAACATGAGTTAAACATTTATTAGTGTTTGAGAACAATTAATGGGTGAATCCCAATCTTATTGAATTCCGTATGTTGAATTTGGGTTTCTGTTAAATTAAATTAGATTGGGGCTTTTACTCTTTTCGATAAATTGAGAATATTTACTGTTTTTAGCGTCATGAACTAGGAACAGGTGTTAGTATTTAGGCTATTCCAATTAGTGGCGATTGGATCATCCTGACGGAGGGTTTAGATACAGAACCATTTATTCAATCTAGGATAGGAGCTATTGATTCTGACGAACTTAGCTAATCCTAGGGCCAATGAGGTAATAAAACCTAATCATCCAAAAGTGGATCATATTTACCCTGACGGGACTAGTGACACTCTAGGATCGCCTTATAGTCCACTGGTGTCGCCTAGGGTGTGATAAAAATAAGATCAATTTAAGTATGGAAAACTATGCACTCTCACCCTAGACAGGCACAGTACTGCAAGTATTACAGGACGTATGCAAGTTTTAATGATAAGTAGAGTTCGTTCTCAGGGACTTAAGTGTGTTAAACGCGTAGGAACAGATAACGAGTAAAAGTAAATAACTAGAAGACAGTAAATAAAATATTTGGTTTTCGAATTTTATGAATTAAAATTAAGTTAAAACTAAGAAAATAAAGACAATAAAGTAAAAGATTAAGAATACGAGATGAGAACTATAGCTTAGGTTTTGCTAGTATGCACTAATCCTTCTAATTCTATCTATAGATCTAGTTCATAAGGGAGAATATTAGCTCTTGGTAATACTTAGTCAGGATTCTAAATTCCACTACCTTAGACCTTGAGAGCGACTAAGGGGGCTACGTCACAACCAAGAAGTGATTTAAAATAGGGTTATCAAACGCCACTAAGGCCCTAAGCAAATACTGCAAGTCTTGGTGATACGGTGATTAAAACAAACCTTAATGACTATTTAGTTAGAAGTATGTTTTGTCAGAACTGCTATCGACACTAGACATTATGTGGTGGTTCAATAGTTAAACACCCTGTCAAGGAGACCATCTAACTACTCTTAAAACAATCCTAAAGTGATCAGTTCTAGGAAAGACATTAAATCAAAACACATAAGCAAATATAAAGTAAGAAGCTAATATCAGATTAAAACATATAATTCCCAAAGAAACTTAGATAGAAGAATTAGAATTCATAGATTATACATATGCAAAACCCAAGCTATGGGGAGTTTAGTTCATACCTGAAGGAAATAAACTAAAAGAAATAATAAAAGACATCATCTTGCTCTCTACAATAAACTGGAAGAATAAAACCTTAAGAACTAATTACTATGAGGCAAGGATGATTTACAAGTGATATAAGGGTGTATTTATAGGTGTTTAGAAGACCTAATTCGTTTTCTTGAGGAAGAGTTAAGGTAATGGACTTCTAGCCCAACTCAAATTCGTATGGAAATAAAGATAAACACTGCTGCGTTGTTTTGGTCATAACTTCTTTATTATTGGTCCGTTTTTGCTCCACAAGATACCAAAAGAATCGCAACAGAATTATCTAGACCCTTTAGGAGTAATCTACCAAATTCGGCCTCTTTATTAGGTAAAAACGCCTATCTTTGCAGAATCCCAGATTTAGGCAGCTTTTCCTTTTCCATCTTTTTAGCAATTCTTTCCTTATCTCCAATTACCATGCATATCTCCTTCCATAAGTTGTTGTCTTTGACTTGGACTCTGATTAAACTCCATAATTATCTTTAAAGCTACACACTAAATAAACAATTAAACCCAATATGCTCTAAAAATAATAATTCTACAAATCAAGACACAAAATAGGAAAGTGCACTAAAACTCAAGAAAATCGACATTATTGACTCCTAAAACACTAAAAATGATGTCTCATCTTAACATAAATCTATCACAAATGAGGAGACATCAAGACCCCCAACTCAAAGTTGTATCGTCCCGATACAATAAAAGATAAAAACATAGGGAAGTCTAGAAATACACACTTATAAAATTCTCAACACAAGGGAAAAGCATAGCAGAATATATAGAATAAACCTAAGCACATAACTCAGAAAATTTCATGCAATAGTATTCATAAACTACATACCTGTACACTTCTCATATCCACAGTCAACACGGTTTGATTTCAAGATCAGATTAGTTTCGCAATGTAAGAAGGATTGGGACTTTACTCAGTTCCCCAAGAGAGCTATAGATTGTTCATCAAACCTCGCTAGTTTCCAAGAATCCACTTAACTAATCTCTAATGGCTCAATTACTTCTCAATTACATAACAAAGAATCACAAGGTCTTTAAGGTTGTAATGTAGGCTTAGGGACGGTATGATCATATATTTGGATAATTTGGAGTGAGCTTTTGGCTCTCTCCTCACTAGCCATCAACGAATCACCCTAGAGCTTGAGTTACTCTCATAAAACGTTTCTCACTCAACCCAATTCCTTGATGCACAATTTAGCATCCCCAATAACCCAATTAAGCTTTAAGATGTTCACATAAAAATCCACTTTGCCGGTCCGAATATATATATTTTCTTTTCTTTTCAAATCCATTTTCTTTTATATTAGAGCTATGACTCTCTTTTAATGTTGAGATATCACGCTAATTTTCTCATATATATATTTTTTCTTTTAATGCCCTTGTTGGCAAAATTAGCTCGAAGCTTCTTTTTCATTCACTATTACCCCGGCAAAGGGTTACAATACAATGCTGTAAAACATCATTAATATAAAGCACAAAGCACAATAATAAGCTCAAAAATCCCAACATAATAATTCCCATAATGGTGGACCCACCACCCCAAACTCAAGCTCTAAAACAACTGTCTATGCATCGCGATTCGAGTGCGGGTCATATGGAAAAGTCCTAAAATCTAAAGGATATGGCTTATAACGTGTTTCAATAAAAAGGCTTTAGAAAGGCTAGAAGGGGCTAAGAAGGATATAACTTTTAAACTCAAAAATCACAAGGTGAGAAGGTATAAAAAGGCTTCAAAGGCTTAAAAATATGAAAGAACCGCCTTGATCACTTTCTACACTATGTAATTCAGAAAATTTCTTACCTTTAGCACTCTCATCAAATGGTTTTTCAACTAGCTTGGATCTCACGGCCTACACACTTCTCAAGGTTCCCTGAGATCGAACATACTTTCTATCGCATTGCTTACTAATCTTTTCTTTACTATCAACGTGTGTTTTCCTGCAAATACTCAAAGCATACAAATACATAGCTCATAAACATATCACTTACTATCATCAATCTACTGAGCTTATGCTTTCAAGTTATTAAACACACTCTACATCTAATTCCCATGCATCAAAAATTTTAATTTCACTCAAAAACAGAAAAATGGAGATGAGAGACAACGAATCCCCACACCCCCAACTCAAAAATGAGCCGTGTCCCCACGACTCGAAAAAATGACTCGAAAACAGAAATTAAAATTAGCAGATAGGCATATTTACAGAAATGGTAAGGAAGAAAGAGAACATACTCTCGAGGCTATTGCCTCGCATCATTGATATCCAAGGTTGGAATTGCTGGACCTTTCGTTAATTGCTCAAGGAGTTTCATCATGTGCACTTGATTAGCATTGATTTGTGCCACATCATTGACTAAAGAAGTTTGAGCTGCTTCAAATTTTGTTAAACGCTCCTCCATCTTCTCTTGCCAAGATTGCTCCTTTTCTGCCTTCGAGACTTGAGTAGAACCCGCTCTTCGAAGACTTTCTTTGATCCAAGCATTATCAATATAACTCGTCTTAAACTCGAGTTTCTCTTCTTCACCCAATACTACATTCGCTTTTCGCACAAGACACGTGATCATAGTTGGAAATTTAACATTATAAACCGATTTAGGAGAGACCGAGAATCGTATCACCTCCTCATAGATCAACTGTGCCACATCAATTTCTTCTCCTCTCAAAATACAATCCAACAGTAGCGCGTTCTTCATGGTCACCTCCAAAGTTCGTGTGTTTCCAAAGACATTAGGGATAAGGAAATTGTGCCAAATTCTAGCATCTGCTTGAAGATATTTGTAAGGCCAAGGTGCCTTCAATTCTCCCGTATGTAATTGCACTTTCTCCTTGTCTAAAACATGCTCAAAAAGTAATTCCTTATCAAAGATTTTTCGTTTAGCAACTGCTTCCTCAAATTTGCAAAAACCTTTCAATTTCTGAAACCTGAAGTGGTTCCTAATCTCCTCAACTGTGAAAGGAACTAACTTTCCTCTAATTGGAACACAATCACTATCTCGGCTAAAGAGGCCTAGATAGAACTCCAAAACTAATTCAGGACATAATTCAGAACGGCTTACCATGAACGTAGACCAACCCAATTTTTCACCAAGCTCAAAGAATCTCTTGTATTCTCCATCTCTAATTTCTTCCTTGAATACTCTCTCATAGGCAAAAGGTAGTTCTTGTAATTGTTTCTCTGCAGAAATCTTCAAGGCCTTTGAAGTATCCACTCTTTCTATAGGTATAGGATCTGGTTGAGGTTGTGTTCTTTCCTTTGCATAAAAATAAAGCTTTTTACCATTACTATCATACGAAGGTTTCCCACTCTTCAATTTATCTTTACCCTTTGATTTGGAACTAGCACCTTTGTCAATTGATTTCTTCTTGTTTAAATCCAATCCCTTGTTACTCTTCACCTCCCTCTTGCTAGATAAGATTGATGTTCTATTAGTCATCCTCAATTAACCCCCAACTCAAAGCTTTAGCAACCCTTTAAATTTAACTCTTGAATTAATGGATGAACAAGCTTGATTTGTCCTAGGATGGTTGAATTGGTGATGAATCTCTATGTGGGTGAGGATGATTTGTAATGGGTAGGCTAGGATTTTTAGAAATTGTGTGATGAATTTGTGAAATTTGGCTCTTTGATTCTTCAATTTGAATGAATTTGGTGATGATTGGTAGCTTGATTTTCTCTTGTAATGATGTGGAGAGAAGGTTTGATGTGTTTTCCTTGATGATTGGGTAGTGTTTTGGTGATTGGTGAAGGTTTTGATGAGCTTCAATGGAGTTAGGAGAGTTGTGGAGAAGAAAGAGAGGGTTAAGGTTTAATAATTTCGGAATAATACCTCCTTTATAACTCAATCCCGTAACTTTCTCTCTCCTCTGGCGGCGCTGCGGACTACCCCTGCGGACCATGGGGTGCACCGCAGTGTAGTCCGTGACATCTGATGCTCGAAAATTTTTGCTCACTGACCTAAACCCGTGGTAGGACCCCGTGGTACGGGTTTTTGGCTCGCGGACTAGGGTCCGGTGTACCGGAGGGTACACCGCGGCTTCTGTTGTCAACTACGTCAAAATACCCGTGGTACTCACCCCGTGGTACGGGTTTTTGGGGCGCGGACCATGGCGCGGTGCACCGCGGGGTAGTCCGTGGAATTTTTTCTTGTTTCTGGATCAAACCCGCGGTAGCAACCCGTGGTACGGGTTTTGACCTCGCGGACCATTCCTGCGGACCATGGGGTAGTCCGTGGGGGTAGTCCGCGGGGTGCTTTCTTGCGCTCCAAAAATTTTCCTCGCGTTCCCTAACTTGATTTCTCCGATTCCTACACACCAAAAACACTAATACCTTTCTCAAATATGCAATATCAACTAAAAACAACTAAAATAAACTTAACTAAGAATGTAAAAGATATGAAAACGTAAAAAAACTTCGGGTTGTCTCCCGAACAGCACTTTTGTTTAACGTCTTTCAAAGTTAGACGTGTTACCTCTGTCAAGATTTGCGAATATAGCCTCCCCAACAGCGAGTAAGGCTATGAACGTCAACTAATCTGCGCTTGACCCCAGTTTTGGGGCGAATTTCTATCACCTTGGCTAAAACAACCTTCGTGACAATGAATGGTCCCATCCACGAGTCTTTGAAACTTCGTGGCCTGTTCTCGCGTTTGTGGGCTTTCCATAGGACTTCATGGCCAACCCCAAACTTAATGTTTGGCTCAGTGTCCACAGGTTTTAAGTGGATTTCCTCAGGAGGGACTTTGTGATGTGAAAGGCTGTGGATGATAGGCACGGTGGGATCCAACTTCCTTGGTTTTTTACCCAAGACATAGAAGGTATCGGATACATTCTTTGCATGAAGGGTGATGGTCCCATCTTGGAAGTTGATCACACTTTGACTTGTGGCCATGAAAGGCCGTCCAAGTATGATCGGAACCTGCTTATCTGCATCAAACTCAAGAATAACAAAGTCAGTAGGGATGGCGATATTACCTGCTCGGACTAAGACGTCCTCCACTGTTCCCCATGTCCTCTTCACTGAGTTGTCAGCAAACTGCAACTTCACTGGAGTTTTCTCTGATTTTTGAAGTCCAAGTCTTTCGAACACGGACTTAGGCATAAGATTCACACCAGAACCCACATCGTACATTGCTTTCACTTTGAGCCTACCATGCAATTGAATAGGAAGGTTGAAACTTCCCGGATCTTTAAGCTTAGTAGGTAGCTCTTTCTCACTTCTTCTTGAAACCCTCAGGTTCTCTCTTGGGATCTCTACACTCACCTCTTTTTCAGGAATAACTTGCGTAAAAACTTGTTGCGGTGTAAGTCCTCTCTTCGCAATCTCAAGCATTTGGGCGTTGATATTTTCAGGTTGGTACGCCTCTACAAATGTCTTGAGAATAGTGTCATCTTTAGGATTTGTATCAGGAATATTTGATAACACTGGTTGAACACTAGGTGGCGATTCCACCTTCTCTTTTTCTTTATCTTCTAGCACAGCAGGTGCCACTTCATCTTTTGCTTCCTCCTTTGAGGCTTCTTCCTCTTTCTCCTTAGCTAACTCCGCTGCATACTCTACCATCGAACGAATCTCCTCTTGCACCTTTCTCAGTAAGTCTACGAACTCGTCTCTCTCTTCATCGCTCTCCAGACAAACTTCTAAACAGTCAGATTCCTCGGGGTTAGACTCGGTTGGTTCTTCTTCAATACTGGGAACTTCCACGGCACTAATGGCAGCATGTGGTGCTTCCTCCTTTTCTTTTTCGATTTCAAGGCATATAGCCTTGCAAGCTTCGAACCCAACATTGTTTTCACCTCCTTCGATTGCCTTTACTTCCTTTTGTTCTTTTAGATGCTTGTTTATTTGGTCTAATTGAGTACTTAGCATCTGAAGTATGGCATCGTGTCCTCGGACTTTTTCCTCTTGAGCGTTTACAGTTGTGTTCAATCGGTCTAGAGCTTGTACTATCTGTGTATTGTCCATAGATCCTTCTTGCGGATACTGAGGTAAAGCTTTTTGATCTAAAGTATCGGTATAGGCGTCTTGAGCAGGTTGTTGTGGAGGAGTAGGTCGATTCTGATATTGGTTTTTGTACTGACCTCTCTGTTGGTAAGAGTTGTTCTGGGGTCGCGATTGATATTGACCAGGATTAGCGGCCCCTTGCGGATTCGAATACTGCATACCCGGATGGTTGCGGTTGCCCCATCGGTTAGATATGAAGTAAACAGATTGCGGATTTGATTCGCACTCTTCCCATGAATGATCGTTAACTCCACATTGTTGACAACCTTGTGCCTCTTGAACTACCTTTGTAGCAGCTAAATTCTTCTCCATCGCGATTCTCAGCTCCTTGATTTGATTTTCTAACGAGGATATTTGAGCTGAGTTCGCA
Source organism: Nemophila menziesii (assembly GCA_029959085.1). NCBI lineage: Eukaryota > Viridiplantae > Streptophyta > Magnoliopsida > Boraginales > Hydrophyllaceae > Nemophila > Nemophila menziesii. The sequence continues at coordinate 27,039,944 of JARWIR010000004.1, read as the reverse complement.
GTTTCTGCATCTAAACGAAGCGTTCCTCGGGTCTTTTCTGCAGAAGCTCGCGTTGAAGGCCAACTTCTTTCTTGTTCCATAATATTTTCTAACACCTCGGAAGCTTCATTGTGATTCATGGACACAAAATTACCCTTTCCAATGTTATCCACCTTGTCTCTACCCTTGTCATCAAGACCTTCATAGAATATAGCAAGTTGTAGAGCAGGTGTATAACCATGGAGCGGGCATCTAGCTAATTTTTGTTGAAACCTTGTCCATGCTTCTCCCACTGTTTCTCCATCTTCTTGAGAAAATCTTGCAAGCTCGGTTTGATCTTTAAGTCTCATGCTCTTTGGATAAAATCGGTTAAAGAACGCGGCTTGAAGCTCTCTCCAAGAGTGAATGGTTCCATGTGGTTGTCTTTCTAGCCAATCGCTAGCTCTTCCGGTCAAGAAAAACGAAAACATATGACAATACAGTTGCTCGCGTGTAATGCCAGGAGTAATGTAGGCATCACAAATCTGCATGAACTTCTGAATCGCTTTTACCGGATCTTGAATTGCAGTACCAGTATATAGTCCGAAACTTTGAAATTGACTAAGCATACCCGGATCGGGTCTAAATTTGATATTCGGAATCTCAGGAGGGCGGTAACCGATGGGTTGAACATGGAATGGTATGTTAAGGCCAGGTAGGTCTTGTTCAACTCGGTTCTGTTGATTATTGAGATTATTTGGTCCATTACCTTCTCCCACTGGTAATTGTACACCAGGTGGAATGTATGCTGGAGGTCCTCCTGGTGCAAAGTAAACTAATTCCGGATCATTATCATGTACGTTTGCCATAGCTCTTCTCAAGGCTCTTTCCTCACGAATTCGTTTGTTATAAGCTCTGAAGCTCCTCTCAGGCTCCGGTAAGGGAGGCCAAGAATTAAACACTGTGAAACCTGAAAAAGACTAAAGCAAACCACAAGCGTAAATCTGGAAAAATAAAAACTAAAACTAAACTAAAACTGAAAAGTAAAAACTAATTAAAAACTAAAACTCGAAATAGATAACCCACACGCTAACGAGATACAAGTCCCCGGCAGCGGCGCCAAAAACTTGGTGTCGCCTAGGGTGTGATAAAAATAAGATCAATTTAAGTATGGAAAACTATGCACTCTCACCCTAGACAGGCACAGTACTGCAAGTATTACAGGACGTATGCAAGTTTTAATGATAAGTAGAGTTCGTTCTCAGGGACTTAAGTGTGTTAAACGCGTAGGAACAGATAACGAGTAAAAGTAAATAACTAGAAGACAGTAAATAAAATATTTGGTTTTCGAATTTTATGAATTAAAATTAAGTTAAAACTAAGAAAATAAAGACAATAAAGTAAAAGATTAAGAATACGAGATGATAAGTATAGCTTAGGTTTTGCTAGTATGCACTAATCCTTCTAATTCTATCTATAGATCTAGTTCATAAGGGAGAATATTAGCTCTTGGTAATACTTAGTCAGGATTCTAAATTCCACTACCTTAGACCTTGAGAGCGACTAAGGGGGCTACGTCACAACCAAGAAGTGATTTAAAATAGGGTTATCAAACGCCACTAAGGCCCTAAGCAAATACTGCAAGTCTTGGTGATACGGTGATTAAAACAAACCTTAATGACTATCTAGTTAGAAGTATGTTTTGTCAGAACTGCTATCGACACTAGACATTATGTGGTGGTTCAATAGTTAAACACCCTGTCAAGGAGACCATCTAACTACTCTTAAAACAATCCTAAAGTGATCAGTTCTAGGAAAGACATTAAATCAAAACACATAAGCAAATATAAAGTAAGAAGCTAATATCAGATTAAAACATATAATTCCCAAAGAAACTTAGATAGAAGAATTAGAATTCATAGATTATACATATGCAAAACCCAAGCTATGGGGAGTTTAGTTCATACCTGAAGGAAATAAACTAAAAGAAATAATAAAAGACATCATCTTGCTCTCTACAATAAACTGGAAGAATAAAACCTTAAGAACTAATTACTATGAGGCAAGGATGATTTACAAGTGATATAAGGGTGTATTTATAGGTGTTTAGAAGACGTAATTCGTTTTCTTGAGGAAGAGTTAAGGTAATGGACTTCTAGCCCAACTCAAATTCGTATGGAAATAAAGATAAACACTGCTGCGTTGTTTTGGTCATAACTTCTTTATTATTGGTCCGTTTTTGCTCCACAAGATACCAAAAGAATCGCAACAGAATTATCTAGGCCCTTTAGGAGTAATCTACCAAATTCGGCCTCTTTATTAGGTAAAAACGCCTATCTTTGCAGAATCCCAGATTTAGGCAGCTTTTCCTTTTCCATCTTTTTAGCAATTCTTTCCTTATCTCCAATTACCATGCATATCTCCTTCCATAAGTTGTTGTCTTTGACTTGGACTCTAATTAAACTCCATAATTATCTTTAAAGCTACACACTAAATAAACAATTAAACCCAATATGCTCTAAAAATAATAATTTTACAAATCAAGACACAAAATAGGAAAGTGCACTAAAACTCAAGAAAATTGACATTATTGACTCCTAAAACACTAAAAATGATGTCTCATCTTAACATAAATCTATCACAAATGAGGAGACATCATCCACCCTGACGGGGGTATAAGGAATTTAGAATCCCGACCATTGTAATTGACCAATTTAGCCCTTAAACAACATAAGTTAGGAAATAGGATTGGGAGGATCCTTGCGTTCTCAAGTGCTACTTCTCATATTGCGTTTTACATCATTTTACTTGCGTCTTAGCTTTTATTTGCATTTTAATAATTGTCTTTCATTTCTTTAGCATTAATACAAAACCAAACAAACATATTATCTTTATTTGCTTTCATAAGTGCAATCAATCATTAATAGATAAGCATTGTAGTCGACCATCCCGTCCTTGGAACGAATCTGTTTTATCAGTTATACTACTTGGGACAACCGTACACTTGCGGTTGTGGTTCGATTATTTATCGCATTTATTTAGAACACACAAAGGACCACCAAGTTTTTGGCGCCGCTGCCGGGGACGGTAGCGTGTGACCATGGTGTTTATCCTTTAGTGATAGTGCATTTATTTTATTTTATCATTTTTACTCTTTTTGTTTGTTTATCTTTCTCAGGTTTTTAGGTTTGGTGTATGCGAAGAAGGCTATTCAAGGATCTAGAGCCAGAACCTCCGATCCTTAACAATCCAGAATCGTTGATCAGACTTGCTAACAAGAGAAGAAGAGAATAAGAAGCCTTAGAAGTAGAAGAGTTAGTTAACAGAATGGAGAATATCAATCTTCAGAATCAACAGAATAATGAACAAGGCCAGTTAGGTGCGAATGGCTAACCGTTAGCTCTAGGCATTATTCCTCAAGTTCAACCACCGAATCCTAATCCTCAAGTTCAGAAAGTGATAAATCAAGATCCATGGTTTGTTAATGGTCCATAAGAAGCTCCATTTCGTGCTCCTTCTATAGGAGTAGGTGCTCCAAACATAGATGTTCCAAGATTTTGTCCAGATTTGGGTATGTTAGCTCAATTCCAAAATTTTGGAAATTTTCGTGGTAGACCAGGAGAAGATCCTATCCGAGCCGTTCAGAAATTTAAGCAGATATGTGATTCTTACATCACACAAGGAGTTTCAAAAGAACAGATGTACTATGCTATGTTCCGATTTTTTGTTATAGATGGAGCAAGTGAATGGCACGATACGCAAGATCCTACGAAGATAACAAACTGGGACCGATTAGAAACTGCTTTCTTTGAGAGGTTTTACCCAAGTAACATGAGGTTAGATGATCAGCTCGAATTAACGCATTTCCGTCAAGAATATGATGAAACTTTGGGTAAGAGTTGGACAAGATTTCAGATGTGTTTAAGAAGGGTTCCCGATCATGGCCTTACAGAACAACAACAACTAAAAATCTTTTACAAAGGCCTTGATGGAACTTCGAGAGAGAAGTTGGATTTGTTATGTGGTGCAGGTTTTCTTCAAGTTCAACCCATGTATGCGAAAATTATTTTGGAAAGAACAGTCAAGAACGAGGTTGGGTGAGATTCAGTGAGAACACCAGTTAAAGGAGTGAATAATGTTAACATGGAAGAAAAATTTGCTACGCTTGAGAATAAGATTCAGACTACTATAGAGCAACAGTTGAAACAGCTTACTTTAGCTGTAAAGGAAGGATTTTCGGGTAAGAAGGTAGCTGTGCAAACCGCACAAGAGGTTTATATGTGTTCGATTTGTAGGGTAGATGATCATGATGAGGAAAGTTGTCCGAATAATCAAGAGCCTGTGATGTTCGTGTCCAACAGAGGTAACTTTAATTCAAGTGGTAATGGATATCAACCTAACAGAAACCATCCTGGGTTTCAATACTCAAATCCTAATGGGGCAGCCAATCCTACATATGCGTATCAGCCGCGTCCCCAAGGTAACAACTACAATCCAAGACCACATAACAATTATCAAGGAGGACAGAACCAGGGTAATTATGTACAAAGACAAGCTCCTCAGAATACTTACGATAAAACCATGAACCAAAAAGCCTTGCCTGCCCATCCACAAGAAGGAGTAGTTACTCTTCAGAAAACAGTTGAGAGTTTAATTGCTCTTCAAACACAAGCTATGGAACGTCAACAAGCGTCTGAAGCAAACATGAAATTAATACAGAATCAAATGAAACAATTTGTGAAACAACTTAATCAGCGTCCACAAGGGCAACTTCCTAGTGACACAGAAAATCCGAGACAACGTGAAGATTGCAAAGCTGTTACATTAAGAAGTGGTAAGAACCTTCCTCCACCTCCTTTTCCCGTTATGAAAGAGAAAGAAGTTCCAAGAAAAGAAAAGGAAGTGGGTGAGAAGGAGAAAGAGAATGAGAAAGATAGTGAGGTTGAAAAAATAGTAAGGCCAGGTGAGATTCCAAAGAAGAAAGATGATATTATGATTAATCGCCCTCCACCACCGTTTCCATCTCGAGTTCAGAAAAAGGGTGATTTGGGTGATTTTCAGAAATTCTTTAATAGGGTGAAGGGTCTAAGTATTAATATTCCGTTACTAGAGGCTATTCGAGATATTCCTAAGTATACGAAGTTTTTGAAGAGGGCCCTCACTAACAAAAGGCCTTATTGTGATAATAAGATGATTGGTCTTCCTGAAGAGTGTAGCGCGATTTGCCAGAGTAAATTACCTCCAAAGTTAGTTGATCCTGGGAGTTTCACGATTCCGATATCGATTGGAGAAGAATGGAAAGGAAAAGCGCTATGCGATTTGGGTGCGAGCATCAATTTGATGCCCAAATCAATCTTTGATAAGCTTAAAATTGGAGAAGCAAGACCTACCTCTATGGTCTTGCAAATGGCGGACAGGTCTCTTGCACATCCTGAAGGTCGAATTGAAGATGTCCTTGTTAAGGCGGGTACACTTATATTTCCCGTTGATTTCGTAATACTTGAGTACGATGCAGATAGAAATGTCCCCATTATTTTGGGTAGACCATTTCTAGCTACAGGGTGTACATTAATCGATGTAGAGAATGGCGAATTAACGATGAGGATACAAGACGAGGAAGTCAAATTCAATGTATTTAGAGCTATGAAATTCCCGGGTTCTCAGGAAGATTGCTTCAGAATGGATGTAGTAGAGCAAGCATCACAAGAGGTATTTACTTGTTTAAAGTTTGATGATATCTTGCAGGCTGCCTTGACATTAGATTCACCTGAGATGATGGAAGAGCTTACCGAAACAGTGGCAGCTCTCAACTCTGAAAATCCGAAGTATAGGCGTCTTGCCTATGAACCTGTGAGAGAACCGGGGGAAATTACTCCTAAAAAGAAGCCTTCAATTGAATCTCCTCCGGAATTGGAAGAAAAACCATTACCAGCACACTTGAGGTATGCGTATTTAGGTACTAATGAAACTCTACCTAGTATTGTTTCAGCTAATTTAACAGGTCCTCAAGTAGATAAACTGTTGCGTATGTTAAGAGCCAACAAAGAAGCAATAGGTTGGACAATTGCTGACATCAAAGGCATTAGTCCATCCTATTGTCAACACAAAATCATACTTGAAGATGTTAACGCACGCTCAGTTGAAGGTCAAAGAAGATTAATGCCCGTTATGAAGGATGTAGCGAAGATAGAGGTAACTCTTCCCCCTCCTGTTTCTGTTAAAGGGGTAAGAAGTTTTCTTGGCCATGCTGGCTTTTATAGGCGATTTATCAAAGACTTTTCTAAGATTTCTAAACCGTTAAGCAACTTACTTGAAAAGGACTCCAAATTCCTTTTTGATGAAGCTTGTTTAGCGGCCTTCAAAGCAATCAAAGAAAAGCTTATTTCTGCTCCTATAGTATTACCTCCAGATTGGAATTTACCATTTGAGGTTATGTGTGATGCGAGTGATTTGTGTGTGGGAGCCGTATTAGGACAAAGAAAAGAGAAAGTTTTTCATTCGATTTATTATGCTAGTAAAACTTTTAATGGTGCTCAAGTAAATTATACAATTAAAGAAAAAGAGTTGCTAGCGGTTGTGTATTCATTCGATAAATTTCGCTCTTATCTTCTTGGAGCGAAAGTTATTGTTTATACAGATCATTCGGCGATTCGATATCTTATGGAGAAGAAGGATGCTAAACCGAGGTTAATCAGATGGGTTTTATTGCTTCAAGAGTTCGATTTAGAGATCAAGGATAGAAAAGGGTGTGAGAATCAGGTTGCGGATCATCTATCACGGTTAGAAGGTTCAGAGATGAATAGTGGTACTGAAGCAGTTAGAGAAGAATTTCCTGATGAGAGCTTATTCGTTGTTCGTGATTATTAAGCTCCTTGGTATGCGGACATTGCAAATTTAGTGGTAAGTGGTTCCTTTCTTGAAGGGTCAACTTATCAAGAAAGAAAAAGATTAGCTCACCGTGCAAGACAATTCTTTTGGGAGGATCCTTTCCTCTACAAAGTGTGTGCTGATCAAATGGTAAGAAGATGTGTAGCCAAGGAAGAGATTGAGGCGATTATAGCTGGGTGTCACGATTCACCTTATGGTGGACACTTCAAAGGAGATCGAACTGCTGCTAAGGTATTACAATCTGGTTTCTATTGGCCCTCTATTATAAAAGATTGTCATGAATATACGAAAAGATGTGAGAGATGCCAATTTACCGGAAACATATCCAAGAGGGATGAGATGCCACGTAACAATGTATTAGAAGTTGAAATATTCGATGTTTGTGGTATAGATTTTATGGGTCCTTTCGTTCCTTCAAATGGTAACCTCTACATTTTATTAGCTGTTGATTACGTGTCTAAGTGGGTAGAAGCTGTGGCTTTGCCAACTAATGATTCACGAGTGGTGATTAAGTTCTTGAAATCGCATATTTTCACTAGACATGGCACTCCAAGGGTAATTATTAGCGATGGAGGTACTCATTTCGTTAATAAGTATTTGAAGACGGTTCTAGAGAAATATGGAGTGAGACATCGTGTATCCACTGTGATATTCTATATGCGTCCTAGAAGGGGGGTTGAATAGGACAATGGAAATTAATCGGCTAATTTTATTTCAAGTAAATAAAATTAAAAGCTAATTTGAATCCTATTGTTTTAGCAAACTAAATAGTTAAGAACTAGATAATCCTAAAAGACAACATTATCAAACTATTCATGTAAGCATTTTATCAAGCATATAGAGTGCGGAAAAGTAAAGAGTGTAGGGATAGAAAGATACACAACGATGTATAGTGGTTCGGTTTCCCTACATCCACTACCTAAGGAAGCCTCCTTAGGATTTGCAAGATTCTCAACTAATCTTCGTAACTCTTTAACCCGGGTGAGATTACAAACCCATTACAACCACTTCAAAAACCTTGAAGGAAATACACTTGTGTTATCACCAACACAAGGAACCAAGTATAGAACCTATACTCACACTACTCTCTTAATCTATTACAAGAACTAAGAGGAAAGGAAAAGTGTTTAGGGGTGTTATAATAGCTTGAACTAAACTCCAAAATGAGTGGATATAAACTATGTAGCTTGAGGAATGAATATGACTTGAATGCTCCTTTGAAACCTTCTTGAATGATAATATTAATTGCTCTTAAGATTGGTAGATGGAAGGGATTAGTTGTGTCTTGAATGAGCTTCAATTTATAGCTGAAATAAGCTTCCAACGGTCAAAAGGCTTCTCTCTAACGGATATATTTAAACTCCAACGGATATAAGCTTTGTCCTCTTCTAATAGTGCAGAAACCCTTTCTTGCGGTGTACCGCGGATATGGTTCGGTGTACCGCACGACTCAACGTCTTGATTTCATAGCATACTGACGGGCTACCCAATGCACCGTGCTCCTGGTCCGCACCCTTGGTCCGGTGTACCGCGCCTTAGTCCGGTGTACCGCAACTTTATCTTGCTTTCTGTTCGGACTAGCTTATGCATCGCGCCTTTGGTCTGTTGTACTGCGGTGTACCGCAGGTCTTGTCCGGTGTACCGCGACGCTATTCTAATGAAGCTTAATATCAAGGATTTAAAGATAACTAATATAGTGAGGGGTTTTGGAAAACCTTTAAAAGAGATACCAAATGAATTTTAGTTTAAAGAATGATTTGTCGAATATTAAAACGGGAATAAAAACAAGGTAAGGCTAACAATCTCCCCCTTTTTGATGTTTGACAAATCATAAACTTTTGAAGATGCCTTAGATAAAGTTTTAATCAAAAACTCCCCCTCAACCTAATCACTAGAGTTTTTAGAAAAACTCCCCCTCACAAAATGCATTTGAAAAAGTTTAACTAAAATTTCTCCCCCTTTGTCAACAACAAAAAGAATCAATGATACGATTTTTGAAAATTTAAGGAGTCAAAATACTTTTGAGTAAAAACAAAGGCTAAAGGAGTAAATGGATAACAATTAGAAGCTTCAAGGACCCTATAACACCAAGAAAATATTAGCAACAAGATAATATACATATAAAGCACTAACAATAATGGCATGAAAAGAAGGTTAGAGAATTTGCATGCCAATCTCACAACGAATTTTCTCAAAAAGATCTTGGGGTAGAGGTTTGGTAAAAATATCGGCTAGTTGATTTTCCGAAGTGACAAATTCAAGTACAATATCCCCTTTTTGAGTGTGATCACGGATAAAATGATGACGGGTTTCTATGTGTTTCGTTCTAGAGTGTTGAATAGGATTTTTGGTAAGATTGATAGCACTAGTGTTATCACAATGAATGGGAACACAATCATACTCTAGGCCAAAATCTAGTAAGGTTTGTTTCATCCAAAGAATTTGAGTCACACAATTTCCGGCCGCAACATATTCGGCTTCGGCCGTGGATAAAGCAACACTATTTTGTTTTCTACTAGACCAAGAAACAAGGGATTGGCCTAAGAATTGGCAACTTCCACTAGTACTCTTCCTATCAAGTCTACAACCGGCATAATTGGCATCCGAATAACCTATTAGTTCAAAAGAGGTAAATCTTGGGTACCAAAGTCCTAGACTTAGGGTTCCTTTCAAATACCTAAAAATACGCTTAACGGCACTAAGATGAGATTCTTTAGGAGAGGATTGAAATCTAGCACAAAGACATACGGAGAACATAATATCGGGTCTAGAAGCGGTTAAATAGAGTAAGCTACCAATCATACCTCGATATGTTTTCTCATCAACATCCTTACCATCTTCATCTTTGTCTAATTTTGTGGATGTGCTCATTGGAGTTCCAATTTCCTTTGCATCTTCAAGTCCAAATTTTTTGATTAATTCTTTTGTGTATTTGGCTTGATTTACAAAGATCCCATCCTTCATTTGCTTGATTTGAAGTCCAAGAAAGTAATTCAATTCTCCCATCATGCTCATCTCAAATTCCTTATGCATGCTTTTAGAAAAATTCTCACAAAGATTTTCATTAGTAGCACCAAATATTATATCATCCACATAAATTTGAACAAGAAGGATATCTTTTGAAGACCTTTTTATAAATAAAGTGGAGTCAATATTTCCTCGTTTAAAACCATCTTCTAATAAAAATTTGCTTAAACGTTCATACCAAGCACGAGGTGCTTGTTTTAAACCATATAAAGCTTTTGAAAGTTTAAAAACATGATTTGGAAATTTTGGATCTTCAAAACCCGGTGGTTGTTTAACAAAAACTTCCTCATCTATAAAACCATTTAAAAAAGCATTTTTGACATCCATTTGGTAAATTTTAAAATTCATATAACAAGCAAAAGCAAGCAACATACGAATAGATTCAAGTCTAGCTACCGGAGCAAAAGTTTCATCGAAATCAATACCTTCCTCTTGATTGTATCCTTGAGCAACTAACCTTGCTTTATTTCTAGTGATAATACCGGTGTTATTTAGCTTGTTGCGAAACACCCACTTTGTGCCAATGATAGTAGGGCCAATTGGTTTCTCAATTAATGTCCAAACTTTACTACGCTCAAATTGATTTAATTCCTCATGCATAGCGTTTATCCAATGATCATCTAGCAAGGCTTCTTTAATATTCTTGGGCTCAATTTGAGATAAGAATGCTTGATGAGCACATAGAGCAATTATACGAGAACGAGTGGTAACACCTTCATTTGGATCACCTAGAATTAATTCACTTGGGTGATCTTTGATGTTTTTCCAACACTTTGGTAAATCCGTACTAGCTTCATTTGAGAGTTGACCATTTTCCTTAAGAGATTCATCATGAGATTTTTATTCTTGAGTAGGAGATTCTAAGGGTTGATCTTGTGGAGTATCTTCATGTAAATCAACATCTACTACTTTCTTGATACAAAAAGGATTAGTCTCATCAAAGTCAACATGCATAGATTCTTCAATGGTACGAGTACGTTTATTGAAAATGCGATAGGCTTTTCCCTTAGTGGAATAACCAAGAAAAATGCCTTCATCCGATTTAGCATCAAATTTGCCCAAATAATCCCTAGTGTTTAAGATAAAACATTTGCACCCAAAAACACGAAAATAAGCAATAGTTGGTGGTCTACCATTCCAAAGCTCATAAGGGGTTTTCTTAATAAGGGGTCTAATTAGAACTCTATTTAACACATAACAAGCCGTATGAACGGCTTCACCCCAAAAGTATGTAGGCAAGCTATGTTCTTTTAGCATTGTCCTTGCCATTTCTTGTAGAGTTCGGTTTTTCCTTTCCACTACCCCATTTTGTTGGGGAGTTCTAGGAGCCGAAAAATTATGCTCAATGACAAATTCATCACAAAAATGCACAAAAGGAGAATTCACATATTCACTACCATTATCACTACGAATGCATGTAATAGAGTAGCCTTTCTCATTTTGCACCTTTCTACAAAGTTTTGCAAATTCATTGAAGGCTTGATTTTTCAAAGCAAGGAACATCACCCATGTATATCTAGTGTAATCATCAACAACAACAAAGACATATCTAGATCCTCCTAGACTAGTGACATCAACGGGACCAAAAAGATCCATATGCAATAATTGAAGTGGCCTAACGATGATGACCTTATTTATGGATTTAAAATATGAACGATGTTGTTTACCAAGTTGACATGCATCACAAAGTTTATCTTTATCAAACTTATAAATAGGCAAACCAACAACAAGATTTTTTCTAGACAATTTTGAAATCAAATCCATGCTAGCATGTCCTAAACGTCTATGCCAAAGCCAACTATCATTAACCACGGATAAGCATTTAATACGTTGACACATAAGACTCTCAAGATCAACAACAAAAACATTATCCGACCTTTTAGCAATAAATATAGTATCTAACTCATCATTTTTTAAAACAATGCATCTAGATGCTTAAGCAAGTTAAAAGATAGACCCTCAACAAGAAACACATTTGAAATAAGTAAATAATTCATATTACCAATGTTACCTTTACCCAAAACGCGTTTTTTAGTATTGTCGGTAAAAGTAACTCAATCACCTTTTGTTTTATAGAGATGTGTAAATAATGATGGGTTCCCGGTCATATGTCTTGAGCATCCACTATCAAGGAGCCATATATTTTGCTTCTTGATGCTCAATCCCTACACACAAAAATAATTTAGGCTTTAGGTACCCAATTTGGTTTGGGTCCATGAGGGTTAGTGGATTTTCTTTTTATAGCCCATATAGGCCTTTTCCAAAGTGGCACAAGAGATCCTAAATCCAATAATTTTCGATAGTAACAATGAGATGCATTATGACCATGTTTTTCACAGTAAGTGCAAGTGATAGAAGATTTTGAAGAAGATGAAATTGCATTTGAAATTTTTGATTTTACAAAAACATTTTTCAAGAGTTTTTGTTTAGTTGATGGATCATATCCAACACCACTATTTTCAAAAGCCAATTTTTTAGAACCTAAAATCAAATCCAAGTTTTCTTGCCCATTTGTAAATTTTAAAATAATAGCATTTTGATCAACAATCTTTTTCTCTAACAAAGCTTTTTCTTCCAAAAGATTTTTCTCAATAAGATGAAGTTTCTCATTTTCATCTATACATTCATCACAAAGATTTTGACAATCTTCCAAAGCTTTCAAAACCTCTTTAGTTCTATTTCTCTCAATTTCTAAATCTTTTGTTAAAACTTTGTTTGTTTCAATAGAGTTTAAAAAATCATTGTAAAGAGAATCAAATGCCTCATGAATATCTTGCTCACTAGCATCATCATTAGATAAAGAGAGTTTAGATTTAGGAGTTACCTCATCATGATTTGCCATAAAGGCAAAGTGAGTTGAACCGGCATCATCATCCCAAGAAGTATCTTCATTATTTCCAAGTTCTCCCATAAAAGCAACAAGATTAACATTCTCATTATCACTTTCTTCTTCATCCGAATTTTGAGTATCCCAAGTGATATTAGCATGCATTGCTCTCTTAGGTTTCTCCTTTTGAAGAAGAGGACAATAAGTTTTGATGTGACCAACTTTCTTGCAATGATAGCAAGTGGGTTCATCTTGTTTGATAGCTCTAACATTCTTCTTATAGGGTGTGGAAGAACTTCCTTTCTTGGCAAAGCGTTTGTATCTCATGAATTTTTTCATATCTCTTGCCAACATAGCTACTCCTTCATCTTCACTAGTTTCTTCTTCATGTGAATTTTCTTCTTCTTCACTTTCCTTCCTTTCTTTTCGTTCTTTCAACTTGCTACTCAAGGCATGGAAGGCAATGGATTTCTTAATCTTCTTCTCCTCATCATCTCTTATCATTTCTTCTTCAAGCACGAGCTCTTCCGTCATGAGGTTGCAAATGAGTTCATGAACCGTCATTTTTGAAAGATCTTTAGTGTCTCTTATAGAGTTGATTTTTGATTTGTATTTCTTTGGAAGAACAAATAAGATTTTTCGGCATTGTTCTTTGTTGGTGTACTCTTGACCAAGAGTCTTCAAGGTGTTGACAATGTTAGAAAATCTTTGATGCATAGCATTTAAGGCTTCATCGGGATCCATACGAAATAGCTCATACTTAGTGATAAAAAGACCAATCTTAGTTTCCTTGACATCTTCCGTTCCTTGATATGATAGCTCCAAGAGTTGCCACATTTCATGAGCCGAATTGCATTCACTCACTCTAGCATATTCCGTGACACTTAAACCATTTATGAGTATGTTCATAGCTTTGTTGTTTTTGGTGAGTTTAGCTATGTCTTGAGCATTGTAATTATCTTCATCTTTTTCAACGGTTTGACTATCATCAACATAAGGAATGTAAGGACCCTTCTTGATAGCAAGCCACAAAAAGTAATCGATTCCTTTGACATGAATCTCCATTTTCTTTTTCCATCCAAAGTAATCTTTTCCTACAAAAAGCGGAGGTCTAGTAGAACATGAACCTTCCGGTTGATTAGAGTCCATATCGTATTAACTCTAGAAACGATTAAGTACAATAGAGCTAGGCTCTGATACCAATTGATATTCTATATGCGTCCTAGAAGGGGGGTTGAATAGGACAATGGAAATTAATCAGCTAATTTTATTTCAAGTAAATAAAATTAAAAGCTAATTTGAATCCTATTGTTTTAACAAACTAAATAGTTAAGAACTAGATAATCCTAAAAGACAACATTATCAAACTATTCATGTAAGCATTTTATCAAGCATATAGAGTGCGGAAAAGTAAAGAGTGTAGGGATAGAAAGATACACAACGATGTATAGTGGTTCGGTTTCCCTACATCCACTACCTAAAGAAGCCTCCTTAGGATTTGCAAGATTCTCAACTAATCTTCGTAACTCTTTAACCCGGGTGAGATTACAAACCCATTACAACCACTTCAAAAACCTTGAAGGAAATACACTTGTGTTATCACCAACACAAGGAACCAAGTATAGAACCTATACTCACACTACTCTCTTAATCTATTACAAGAACTAAGAGGAAAGGAAAAGTGTTTAGGGGTGTTATAATAGATTGAACTAAACTCCTAAATGAGTGGATATAAACTATGTAGCTTGAGGAATAAATATGAATTGAATGCTCCTTTGAAACCTTCTTGAATGATAATATCAATTGCTCTTAAGATTGGTAGATGGAAGGGATTAGTTGTGTCTTGAATGAGCTTCAATTTATAGCTGAAATAAGCTTCCAACGGTCAAAAGGCTTCTCTCTAACGGATAGATTAAAACTCCAACGGATATGAGCTTTGTCCTCTTCTAATAGTGCAGAAACCCTTTCTTGCGGTGTACCGCGGATATGGTCCGGTGTACCGCACGATTCAACGTCTTGATTTCATAGCATACTGACGGGCTACCCTATGCACCGTGCTCCTGGTCCGTACCCTTGGTCCGGTGTACCGCGCCTCAGTCCGGTGTACCGCAACTTTATCTTGCTTTCTGTTCGGACTAGCTTATGCATCGCGCCTTTGGTCCGTGGTACTGCGGTGTACCGCAGGTCTTGTCCGGTGTACTGCAGGTCTTGTCCGGTGTACCGCGACGCTGTTCTAATGAAGCTCAAGCTTAAGATCAAGGATTTAAAGATAACTAATCTAGTGAGGGGTTTTGGAAAACCTTTAAAAGAGATACCAAATGAATTTTAGTTTAAAGAATGATTTGTCGAATATTAAAACGGGAATAAAAACAAGGTAAGGCTAATATACTGCTTATCATCCACAAGCCAATGGTCAAGCCGAAGTATCAAATCGTGAGGTAAAATCTATCTTAGAGAAAACCGTTGGTCCTACTAGAAGAGATTGGTCTATGAAATTAGATGATGCACTATGGGCCTATCGTACTGCTTTTCAAACTCCAGTAGGTGCTTCTCCGTATCGAATGGTATATGGTAAGGCTTGTCACTTACCTCTTGAACTTGAAATGGGTGCTTATTGGGCTATTGCGAAGTTAAATTTAGATCCTACTCTAGCTGGTCAAAATAGAATGATGAAACTTAATGAGCTTGATGAATTTCGATTACATGCTTATGAGAATGCTAAACTTTACAAAGAAAATACCAAGAGATGGCATGATAATCGGATTCGAGAGAAGAATTTTGTAGTGGGACAAAGAGTGTTGAAATATAATTCAAAGTTCAGTAATTATCCGGGGAAATTAAGATCAAAGTGGTCGGGTCCTTACATTGTAACCAAGGTTACACCTTATGGAGCTATAGAGATAGAACATCCACTTGAAAACCGTACATTCATGGTGAACGGTCATCGCTCAAAGATATATCATGGAGGTGAAGACACCGATCGTACAAAAGACCCACATCCCGGAGAGGTCATGTATCTCCTCGAAGCTCCTCAGAAGCACGAGGTAACCCGTCGAGCTTAACGACGTTAAACAAAAGCCAATTTCTTGTATATTAGTTTAAGTATTTCAATTTCCGTAGTGTATAATAGTTAAAATTTTCGTTGAGTTTAGTGTTTATTTTTAAGAAATGAGGAAGGGTGTTTGTGTTTGATGATTTCAGGGGTATAATGGTCATGAGTTTGGGGTCAAAACGATGAGAAAACGAAAAATTGTAGAGTCCACAGCAGGTTTGACCAGCCGGCGGGCTGGCCGGCATACCGGCCAAACGAGCTGAAGGACCCCAACTCTCTGACCACTGCGTCAGCGATGACGCATCGTTACTGCGTCACAATTCGCGCCAGCGAGATTCCACCGGCATACCGGTCAACTGACCGGCTAGCCGGCCAAAAGGAGGAAAAGTTTCTGGTCCTTGCATCAGCGACGACACAAGGTTGCTGCGTCTCGAAATGCGCCATCGACATGCCGCCGGCATGCCGGCGAATCCGCCGGCTAGCCGGCCAAGGAATTCGAAGTCTCTGATCACTGCGTCAGCGACGACGCAAGGTGCTTGCGTCAGAGGTAAAAAAAAAAACCGCATTTAGTAATTTTTTTCCGCCGCCCTCGCGACCGGCATGCCGGCGAATCCGCCGGCGAATCCGCCGGCTAGCCGGTGACCTGTTGCGAGAGGCGGTTTTGAGCTTACTTAACCTAGTTTGTTGCCTCTTTCTCCAAGCCAACCTTATATTCCAAATCCTTGCCTCCACCTACTCCGAAAATCATCAACAAACATCTATAAAATCATCAAATCGGGCCTTCTTTCATCACAAAAACACACAATCAACTCATAGCTTCTCCAAAACATCACAAAAATTCATCTTTTCTTCATTAATTCCCTCTTCCCAACCTTGAAATTAAACCCAAATTCTTTCACAATTCCTCTCAAATAACCTTCACCCATCTCATATTCCACCTCAAGTTTTAAGCCTCAAAACATCAAATTTCGAAGCCTTTCTCTAGCTTTTTCTCTATTTGAAGTTTTTAGTTTGGGGTGAAAAGAGATGACTAACAGGACTGCTTCTATGTGAAACTATCGAAGAAACATACCAAGAAACAGGAACAATGTTGGAGCTAGCCAAGACCAAGCAATTGAGATTCCGGATTCGCGATCCAAAAAGACTGTACAAAGCCCAATTGCTCCGAAACGAAAAGAAAATCCAAGTAAGGCTAATCTGAAAAAGAGTAGGTTAATTGATGAAAGTGATGAAGAAAGTGAGGAAGAAGTTGAAGAAGAGAGTGAGGAAGAAGTTGAAGAAGAAATTGAGGAAGAAACTGAACAAGAAGTTCCCGAAGAACCAGTGCAACAACAGAAACCTCCGCGTAGGAAAGCTTGGCCTCAAAAGCCTAAAAGAGTCTTCATTCCATGGGATACTCAGGTTCGTGATAGAATTCAATTGTTGAAGTTTGGTGATGAGATGAATCTTCCTAAGGGTATTATGACTAGTGCTTATAAAGATTATGGTATTACTTGTGATAAATTGGGTTGGAAAGAATTGCGTGAAAGGAAGCTTGAGTATATTCCTACCTTGGTGCGAGATTTTTATGAAGGAATCGCCTTCTCAAAAGAAGCAATTATTATTCGCAAAAAGGTAGTTCCTTTCTCCGTTGAGCTTATTCGTAAATCATTGAAATTACCCGAATTTTCCGGAATATGTCCGTTTCAAGAATCTCTAAAAGAACCTTCGTTTGATTATGAATCCCTTTGGGGGAAAGTGCTTGTTGATGGGGCCCGCCCAATTCCCAAAGGAGAGAGATATCCTGGACAAATGTATCGTAGTAATTTGCTACCATGCGCTAAGATTTGGTCACGCTTCATAATCCCTACCTTCTTCGGAGTTAAACACATATCGGAATTGAAGAAGGAGCATCTTTTGTTCATTAAATGTATTATCGAGGAGAAACCTATGGATGTTGCTCGTGTGATATATGATACCATCATGGAATTTGCTCGAATTCCTACTTCACAACAAAATCTCAAATTTCCTTGTACCATCACTACTTTGTGCTTAGACGCAAAGGTTCCGCGTAAAGACACAGAGATTGATCGTGTTGTAGTGGGTGAGAGTATGGGTTTAGCTTTGATCAAGAATATTCATGATGAGGTGTTAAAAGCAACAAGAAATCCTAGAGCTCCTCCAAAGAAGAAGATGCATACAACCAATGAGTTGGAAGCGAAAGTGAAGGTGTTAGAAGAGAACCAAGTGAAGATGATTGCGTCTTTGGGAAACGTTACAAAAGAGTTAGAACTTCTCTGAAACATGTTAATGGGGGTGAGCACAATTCAACACGCCACCTATGGTATACTTACGCAAGAGAAAGTTCATGGACGCAACACCGATAACCAGCCTCGCGCTGGTTAAGATACGTTTTCTATCCCTTTCGCGTTTTAGTTAGTTTAGTTTATTTTTATTGCGTTGAGTCTTTTTGAGTCGTGAGGACACGACTCATTTTTGAGTTTGGGGTGGGGTTTGTTGCCTCATCCCAGTTTTTATGTGTTATGTGTTTTTTTTTGCCTTCAATAAAATAATTTTCGGAGTTGCGTTTGACTATAGAAGATTTTAAATGTCCCTTTAAGCATACTTTTGATGAATCTATGATAGTAAATAGTGGACTTTAGGGAATAACATAAAACGCACTTACAATTGCATGCGAACATAGGTAATTGATAGGAAAAATTAATGAACAATGCAAATGAAGTAAGCTTGTACTTAAGGAATATGTTTGGTGTGTAGGACGTGAAATCCTAATTAGTAGAGAACCCACCTAGATATGAACTAAAGATAAGCTATGTACTTAGGAAAATGATAGGGGCAGTTCTTTGTTAGTCATTTGTAGCCTTTTAGCTTGCTATCCCTTATTATAATTTTATCCGTCTTAGCCCAATTTTGAGCCTTAAGCCTTTTCTTTTGTAGCCACGATATAAGCTCATTATCCCTTAGATTATTAGGCATGACCTAATGACCCGCACTTGAATCACAACCCTGAGACTTGTCTCGAGCTTGAGTTTGGGGTGGAGGGTCCACATTTGGGAATTTACATTGGGAAGGGATTATATGTGTTTGTACTGGGGCACAAAAATAAAAGATGATATTATTATTTGTAACCCTTTGCCGAGATTTGAAAGAGAAAAAGAGAAAAAGAAAAGAAAAAAATTATAAGATACATGACTTTTCACATCAAAATGATGGTCATGGGTATCTTATACAAAAAAGAAGAAAAGAAATGAAAAAGAAAATAAAAAGAATAAATAAATAAATCGGCAAAGTGGAATATTTTTGGAAATCATCTTAGTTTTATTTGGGTTGACATTGGGGACACAACATTAGCGCGTCAAATGGGTGAGTGAGAACATTTTTTAGCGTTAACTCAAGCTCGAGGACATTGTTGATGGTAAGTGAGGAGAGAGCCAAAAGCTCACTTCAAATTTACCAAATATACATCCATACCGTCCTTAAGCCATTATTAAAACCATAAAGACCTCGTGATTCCTAAGTGCGTAGTGAATTTATGATTCTGTTGATAGAGAATACACTAGGTGGAGCGTTCAAAGCGAGTTAGGATTAATGACCACCCTATAGCCATCATACAGAGATGAGTACAAGTGTAACCTTCAAGCATTGCGACTTTAATTTTATGATTGAGTTTATTTATGTTTGATGTTGCATGATTAGTGTATGTATATGTTAGTTCTTAAAGTTTTGCTATATGAGATTTATCTTTAGCATTGCTTTAGGTGTATTTGCTAGCTTCTATTTGTTCTTGCGTTTACTTCTACCCCTTGTTTTGTTTTGTTTTGCTTTGTCGGGACGAGAAAGGTTTGAGTTGGGGGTCTTGATGTCTCCTTAATTGTTCTTATTTTCGACCCTTAGGAGACATCATTTTTGGTGTTTATTTAATCAATTTGATAGACTTTTGGACTAAATATGCAATAATATGATTTTCCTCTTTTATTTCTAGCATTTTTAGTTTATTAAGCTTTTGCGCGTAATATTGGTATTTTTAGTGTAAAGTTTACAGGTTTTAGATGTTAGCTAGAAGAGGAATCAGAGGAGAAAGTCAAAGATCATGATATGGAGTCAAGACTTGAAGATAAATCCCGAAGATATTATTTTTAGAGCTGAAAATCCATTTTCCGGGCCATAGATTGCTGATTTCGAGGTGCTTAACCGATGATTTAGCCGCTTACCTTTGAAGAGAAAACATTCCTTATCGAGTTACGGAACTTTAGCAACTGGAATGAGGTCAATCGGAGTCATAACGAAGCGGGAAAAGCCGTTTTAGTGAAGGTGTATCAGCAGTTACGGGATTTTGGGCTTAGAATTTGGGCTTGGACATTTAATTAGTGTTTTATTCTTAGGTCCAAGCCCTAATCCGTTTTTCCACTTATAAAAGGAGCCTTTGACTTCTATTTTCACAACAATTCACATTCTACAAGATTAAAACACCAGAGAGAAGTAACAGAAGGAAGAAAAAAGAAGCTACAAGAGCTGGAGAGGGTCTATATCTCCGTTCGTAGTCATTCCTATTCCGGAAATTAGGTTCTTTTTATCTTTTAATTTTGTAATCAAATATGAATTCCATTACATTTAATTTAGTTTTTCTTTTTAATATGAGCTAAACATTTATTAGTGCTTGAGAACAATTAATGGGTGAATCCCAATCTTATTGAATTCCGTATGTTGACTTTGGGTTTCTGTTAAATTAAATTAGATTGGGGCTTTTACTCTTTTCGATAAATTGAGAATATTTACTGTTTTTAGCGTCATGAACTAGGAACAGGTGCTAGTACTTAGGCTATTCCAATTAGTTTCGATTGGATCATCCTGACGGAGGGTTTAGATACATAACCATTTATTCAATCTAGGATAGGAGCTATTAATTCTGACGAACTTAGCTAATCCTAGGTCCAATGAGGTAATAAAACTTAATCATCCAAAAGTGGATCATATTTACCCTGACGGGACTAGTGACATTCTAGGATCGCCTTATACCCCACCCTGATGGGGGTATAAGGAATTTAGAATCCCGACCATTGTAATTGACCAATTTAGCCCTTAAACAACATAAGTTAGGAAATAGGATTGGGAGGATCCTTGCGTTCTCAAGTGCTACTTCTCATATTGCGTTTTACATCATTTTACTTGCGTCTTAGCTTTTATTTGCATTTTAATAATTGTCTTTCATTTCTTTAGCATTAATACAAAACCAAACAAACATATTATCTTTATTTGCTTTCATAAGTGCAATCAATCATTAATAGATAAGCATTGTAGTCGACCATCCCGTCCTTGGAACGAATCTGTCTTATCAGTTATACTACTTGGGACAACCGTACACTTGCGGTTGTGGTTCGATTATTTATCGCATTTATCTAGAACACACAAAGGACCACAATATCCAAAACCACGACTACCCAACCACCCCAAACTCAAGCTCGAGGAAGACTGGTCCTAAGGCATTGTGACTCGAGGGCGAGTAATATGACAAAGTCCTACACAGTAAGGGGTTAGGACTATAATAGTGGATAACATATAAATAGACTTAAAGTCTTAAAGAAGCTAAGAATAATACATAATCATTAATTTTAAATACAGCTAAAGGGAACAAGTGGCTTATGAAAGAACCGACTTGGTCATTTTCCTAGCCATGAAATCACGTTAACTTACTTACATCCAAGTCGCGAGTAAAATAACTTTTCAACTAGGTTACATATCACATTTTACACGCCTCTACGTTCTTGCTTAGTTCCTAGGCTTTTATATACATTGTTCATTAAAACTCTTTCCACACTATCATGTTTTCATATAAGCATTTCAAATACAAATATGGGATATTTAAAATGCAAGATTTTTTTCCACCATCGACTCAAATATACATGTTTTAAAATATATTTCTATTCAAAACCTACTTTCCTTATCTAATCTAATATTTATTTTTATTTTCAGTTTTTCAATTTTTCAATTTTTCAATTTTTCAATTTTTCAATTTTTTTTTTGTTTTTTCTTAAAGTAAATAAACACATAAAATAGGTACGAGTACCACTAGTACCCCACCCCTAACTCAAAGATGAATATGTCCCCACAACTCAAAAAGACTCATTAGATCAGCATATACTTAATATTATACATAAAACATAACTGCATTTACAAGAAGAGACATAAATACGTATCTCTTGGGACTCTTGGACCATATCATCCAAAGTCATCATGCTCTTGTCTTAAGATGATATGGTTAGGCTCTGAACAACTCTTGGATCTCTATAAATATTGATGTCCATTTGATGCCATTCTATGCCCCGAACACAATCTTTACCCGTTATCAGCATCCACAACTCAAAATTCACCACTTCACACGATTCCCACCTCAATTTTATACACACATCCCACTAGATCACACAAAATACTTTCATCTCACACAATATTCAACCACTTTCCACAATAAATAGCTAAACTCTTTGATTTTTCAAGTTAAGAAGTCGTAAAGACTTAGATATTTTTCTGAATGAATCAAAGCTTGAAAGTTTTAAAAATTATGTCTCGGATAATCTCCCTTGGCCTTTGAACTCCTCGTTTCTTCAATAAATTTATCTTTGAAATCAAGGGTTTGATCATTTTTTGAAGGATTAAAGTTTTTCTGGTTTTTTTTGTGATAAGGATAGGCATTCAAAACAATAGAATATTATGCGGGGAATGCGTGGGTATTTTTTTCAAATTTTTTTGAGTGAAATTAGGATTTATTTTTTTTAATTTAAACTTTTGGGGGTACAAAATGTATTTGAAATGGTCTTTGCGGAACTTCTAGAATAAATTTATACTTTTCCAAACTACAGGGTTAAAAATTGTGTTTTTTCAAACTCTTGTGGTACGTGGTGACATTTCCGCAACTATTGGGGTGGCTAATGCTGCTTTTCAAAAGTTTTTTGAACATTTTGTCAAATCGTTTGCATGCTCCATATTTGTTATATATTAATATAGGTTTGAGACATCATTTTAGGTATATTTAAGTAATTGTTAAGGGATTTTCCCCGTTATTAGACAATTTCTTAATTCATGTCTTGATTTGGTGGGGCCAAAAACTTGGTGGCTTGTAGGGTGTGATAAAATAATGATAATAAAAGTTAAGAACTATCATCCTAACCAATCACATTACTCACTTCAAGTCTCACAGATAGTATGCAAGTTTTATTAGTAAGTAAGATGTGTTCTCAGGGACTTAGTGTGTTATACGTATGAATTAGAAGAAATCGTAGTAAGAAATAGTTAGTGAATGAAAAGACAGTAAAGTAAATATAAATAATTGGAGAGAGAATAATTAAACTAATAACTAATGCAATTAAAATAAAATATGTAGAATAAGATGAGAGATATAGCTCAGGTTTGCATGTATGCATTTATCCTTCTATTTCTTCTACTAGTTATAAGGGTGATTAAAGCTCTTAGAGTAAGTAGCCAGGATTCTATATTCCTCCAAAATCCCTTCTGGTTGGACATAGGTGCGACCTAACAGTTACCAGGGGACTTGGGTAAGGGGACCCTGCACAATGATCGGTGGATAATCTCAAACCCTAGTGAATATCTAGTTAGGCAAGCCCGTCAAGATCACTACCGCACACTAGACGTTTATGTGGTGTTTCAACAATTAGACACCCCTTCAGGGTGACCATCCAAATGCTATTAATGGGGTAGTCTATACTCATGCACTAAAAAGAACTACGGTCAATACAACAAAGCACAGAAAACAAATATAAAGGTTAAGAAGCTCAATCGATTTAAAAAGGTTTTTCCCAAACAAACCTAGATAGAAGAAAATAGAATTCAAAGATTATATATATGCAAAACCCAAGCTATGGGAAAATTAGTTCATGCTAGAAAGAAATAAACTAGAATAAACATACATACTGTCAACTTGCTTCTCCTGATGTTGCTACTTGATATTAAGAACTAATAATTAGGCAAGGACGTGTTCACAATGATAAGAAGGTGTATTTATAGTTTTTTTCTAATCATGTGTCAATATATTGGAATGGGAGACAAATAATTGGAGTCCAAGTCAAATTCAAATTCGTTTCCTAAAATATAGGACACGATAAACGCTGCTCACTGTTTTGGTCAAATATTCTTCATTATTGTGCCAAATTTCGTGTACTTTATATAAAAACGACCGCAGTGAAAAGATCTATCTAACCCTTAAAAGGATCTTCTAAAATCGTATCCTATTTGGAGTTATATTCACTTTAGTGAACGTAGCTGCATAATTTGTAACTATATTTGGCAATTTTTCCTTTCCTATTTCAACTTTGCTTCCTTTTACCTCTTGATTTCTCCTGAATCTTCTTTATTTAAATCCTTGGAATTAATTTGGCATCTAATTATATTCCATACACCTTAAGATCTTCACATTGACACACAAATTATACCAAATATGCTCTAAAAGTAATAAATCATCAAATCAAGACATAAATTAAGAAATTATCTAATAACGTGGAAAGAACCCTTAACCATTAATCAATTACACCTAAAATGATGTCTCAAACATAGATTAATATATCACAAATATGGAGACATCAAGTGCTATGTAGAACGCGAGGTTTGAATTAGTTCCTAATTCGTTTATCATATAAACTAAAAGTGAAAATATATCGAGGCATAGTAGTTAGAAAAATGATTAAGGCAATTATTTGATAAGCCAGTTGAAGCTTTATCTTGCTCACCTGATTTGAATTGAATTTATTATCCGCCTTACCCCCTTTTTATCCTAAAGCCTTTTTTTTCGCCACATTATAAGCCATACCCTTTAATTTATAGGACTTTTTTATATGACCTACACTCGTATCGTAACCCTAAGACTAGTTATCTTTAGAGCTTGAGTTTGGGATGGTGGGACTTCATTAAGGGAGCACATTGGTTGGGATTTTTATAAGTTTGTATGTGAGATTGATGTATCCATATTTCTGATAGAATAATCTAGTTTAGAGACATCATTTTAGGTGTATTGTGTGCTTAGCTGAGGGGGGGGGGGGTCCCTCATTTGTTTGTTTCTCAATTCTTGCGTTGTTTTGGAGGTTTGTCACTTTTAGAGCATTCTTGGTGTAATTTGTGTGTTAAATGTAAAGCTCTTAGGTACAATGGTGATATTAGATGCCAAATCTATGTTAAGGAGTTGAAGAAAGAAGATCCAAGACAAAATCAAGAGTTAAAAGCCCAACTAAGATGTTTTTGGAAATTGCGAAAGCTACCAAAAGCTGTTAGCTAGACTTAAGACGTGTAGTTTTTTTGATGTTGCATCAAATTGACTTATAACTTGAAGGAGCCATTTTATATAAATAAAGTTCTTTGAATTGCGGTCGTGTGGTCACTAGTTTCGAGTGATTTAGAGTTGTAACAAAGGATTTATGATTCTTACAAACTCTATAGAACAACTAGTCCACTAATTAAGGAAAACGAGTTTGAATTGGATTTCGAGTCTAAAACCTAGCCCATGACCTATATTTAGTTCCTACACCTATATATATTGGTATTAAATTTATAAACATGCCCTTGCTTTTCCTTACATCCATATCCTCCATAGTATTGAAAAGCAAGTTGACTTGTAGAGGAAGAAAAGAAGCTCGAGAGTCAGAAACTCCTCTTCTCCCTCCTTCCACTCTACCGTTAGGGTAAATTATCATAGATTCTTGGATTAACCATGGTTTTAAGATATTTACTCTTTATTTTATTTCTTTTAGCATTATGAACTAAATTTCCCATAGCTTGAGTCTACATTACGTATAATTGAGTTGAGCTTTTATTTTATATAACTGTTTTTTGTGTTTGCCTTTATTCCAGCCCTAGCCTTGATCACGTTAGGACTGCCCGTAGTAGTTGGATTCTCACCCTGTGGATTATTCAATTATAGAAAACAGAACATCATCGTCTAGTGTGTGGTAGTGATCATGACTGGCTTGCCTAACTAGATAGTCATTAGAGTTTTGATTTCACCACCGATCTCTGCACAAGGACCTATTGCCCAAGTCCCTTGGTAGTGTAAAGGTTGCATTCTAAGCTACCCTGATGGAAGTTAGAAGTATTCTAGAATCCCGGCTATTTATAAGTGGAATAGTGGTTTAAGATGATATGTGCATACTAGCAGGCCTAAGCTATATTCTCATCTCCATTCTTTAGTTATCTTTATTTTCATTCTTAGTTTAGTTATTACTTTTAAGTTATTATTTGAAACCCCAATAAATATTTTATTTTATTTATATATTTTAGTTTGAACAAGTAATCTTTTCCACGATTCTTAAATAAACACGAGCATGAGCTAATAGACTAATTCCATGCGAACGAACTTTATTTATCAACTATAACTTGCCAACCATCTGTGAACTTGTAGTGACTTTCTCGTAGTGGTATTAGGTGTGTCTTATTTAATATCGATTATTTAACACACCTTTACCCCCACCAAGTTTTTGGTGTCGTTGTCCTGGATTTTTCTAGTTAGTTATTGTGTTTACTTTAGTGTAGTAGTTTTTATTGCATCTGTTTTTTCGCTTGTTTTTTTTGTCTCTTTGGTATTGGTGTATGATCTTGGATCCCGAGAAGTTATTCCACGCTTAGAAGAAGAGATAAAGGGAGGCAAGGAAGAACAAAGTAACGGCTGAAATCATAGATCCATTGATAGTAGATAACGATATACAACCTAGGGACAACATTAATCAACAAATTCCAATCTCCCAGGTAGTACTACCACAAGGAGGAAATCCACCTGTTATTGAACGCTGCGAACAAGGTCTTTCTGGTCAGGGAGAATCTCTCGGAGTACAACCATCAGGGATTCACCCTTCAGTGATCCAAGTCGCGAGATCAAGCCTAGTTAGGGTATGATTAGTCAGTTTACGAGCTTTTGACACTGCAGTGGTGCAGCACAACAAGCTCCGGTGAGGTCATTTCAGAAGCTTATACATAATTGCAATGCCTACATTAATAAAGGCATTACACGCGAGCAATTGTATTACTTCATGTTTCTATTTTGCTTGACCGGAGGTGCTAGTGAATGGTTAGATAGTCAACCATCAGATTCGATTACGTCATAGGACAATTTGCAAGTCAAGCTCTTTAACCGCTACTATCCACATAGTATGAGAATGAAGGATCAAATGGAACTTGCAAGTTTTCGCCAAGATAACGGAGAGAGTGTTGGAGAGGCATGGACATGATTTCCACAGAAGTTAACTAGATGTCCACTTCATGGTTACACCCTAGCACTTCAATTAGCAGTTTTCTATCAAGGCATCAATGTCAAGGTAAGATTGAGGGTAGATAATCTTGGAGAAGAAGGTTTTGTGTCTATGGATCATATGGAAGCTGCAGTTGGTATGGAAAAAATAGTTGAAACAGAAAGGAGTGGGCTAGAGGCGCAAGCTCCCATTACAAATACTAGAGGTATGCTATGTTTAGATAGTGAAACTACGATAGACGCTAAATTCTCCATGATGGAGAATCAAATGAAGCCGTTGGCACTTACGATGCAAGTTGAGATGAAAGTAGTGCAAGAAGCACAAGGTTGTCCGCTTTCTAGGGTAAACGATCTTGTATGGGATGAGTGCAAAGGAAATCAAGAATCAGCTTGTTTTGTGTCGATTCGTGGGAATAACCAATCGCGTAATACTAGGTTTCAGTAAGGAAATCGTAATCACTTGGGCATGCAATGTTAAAATGTAAATGTGGTCTTGAATCAAGGTAATTCTTACCAACCATGACCTCAAAAAACAATTTCCAGCAGAGATATAAAGGTCCTTATAAAGGGGGTCAGTGTTATAGCTGGCCATCACCACCACTGCAACTAACCTATGATGCTTATGTTAATAGTTTAGCATAGAAACCATTTCTCTAACATCCACAAGAAGAATTTGATATTTGCAAAACAAAGCAAGCTTTTTTGGACTTTGACTCAAGACAAAATGAGGATGAATAATGAGAGATTCAACGAGAAATCCTCTTGAATTTTTCCAACAAGATCTTCCACAAATGGTCCAAGGTATAAAGAATGACATGAAGGTCATAGAAAATAGTGATGGCAGTGCTAGGTTTGAATCATGTAAGGCTATTTTCCTTCAAGCTGAAGAAGCTGTGGAATCACCACCTGCTGCAGAAATTGTCATGGAGATTCCTGAAATAATTGAAGAACCAACCAAGCCAAGCATGGAAGATACGAATGTTGAAATTTTGCTCAAGGAGATTCAGAAAGAGATCAAGGAGGTCCTTGAGATAGAATCTAAATTTGTCAAGAAAGAAGTAGAAGTCTCAGCTGAGAAGAAGGAAGAAATAGTTGCACCAAAGGTCCAAGAAGAAAAAGAGAGAAAGATGGATTTGCCACCTAGTGTTTCAGTAATATCACCACCCATTCCTATGAATATGACATATCAAAAGGGTTACATCTAGCTCAAGGCATTTGTATAGGCGTATATTGAAGAGAAAATAAACTCCAAGTGATTGAGATTATTGAGAAAGGGATTACACCGCAAAAAGTGGTCACACAAGCTATTCCTAAAGAAAGTGAGATGGCGTGTGTAGAAGCAAAGATCAAGATTGTGTCTTATACTGAGAGAGTCTTAAAGAATGTTGGAAAGGAGCTACCACATAAGATTCAATATCCTGTAGGTTTTAACCTCCCTATCTGAATCGATGGTAAGCTCAATGTTAAAGCAATGTGTAATGTGTGTTCGAGTGTGAACCTTATTCCCAAGTCAGTGTTCAAGAAGCTTGGAATCAAGAAGGTAAAGAAGGTTTCCGTAAATTTACAGTTTGTGGATAGCTCGTTAACAAAGACCTGGGAAATCATGGAGGATGTTCTTGTCCAAGCTGGTAAGTTGATTATCCTAATGACTTTGTTATTCTTGATTATGATGCAGATAAGCAGGTTTCTATCATACTCAGAAGACCATTCTTGGCCATGAGTCGAAGCATAATAGACTTCCATGAGGGAACAATGACCCTCTGCTCAAACAACGTATCTGAGACATGCTTTGTCTTGGATAATAAGCCAAAGTGGGTGTCAACAACAGTCCTAGTCATTTATATTGAGACTAAAGAGATCAAAGATAAAGCTTATAGAGATCCAGTGGAGAGTAGAGATCAAGGTGAGTTTGGGGTCAGTAATGAAGTCGCATGGAAAGCCCTTAAACAAGAAAATAGGCCAGGGGTTTCAAAAATGTGTGGATGGGACCGTTTTGTTAGACGAGTTGTGTCAGCAAGAGTGACTAAAATCCTACCTAAGAGAGGTCGTAAGCTCCAAATGGTTGATGTTCATAGCCTCACCCGCAGTTAGGGAGGCTACATACTCAAAATGTAGAGAAGGTAACACGTTGAAATTTAAATGGTGCAAAACAAAAGTGATGTCCGGGAGATAATCCGCAATTTTGTATGTTTTATGTTTAGTTTTTATTTAGATTAGTTTTTGTTTAGATTAGTTTTTCTTAATAAATATTGCAGTAATGAGGAAGATATAAGTGTTTTTGATTTGTAGGTTACGTAGAACATGAGTTTCGGGTGAAAAGCTTGAAAAAATACAAAGTGGCAGCATGCGAGCGGCATACTAGTCTCGTTAGCGGTATACCGCCGCCCCTCAATGTGTCATGACGGTCCAGGCCACGGTCAAAGTTAGTGAGTAAAAGTTACTCGGCCAACATACCGGACTTATGAGCAGTATACCGGCCCCATACCATGTCGACATTCGCAATGGTCATGACGGTAGTAAGTTAGGAAGGTCAGAATCATTCGACTGGCATATCAGCCCTACGGGCTGCATACTAGTGTGCAAGAAAGGTTCATGACGGAACTCACCACGGTTCGACTTTAGAAAGTTGAAGCCTTGGACTGGCATATCACCCCACCATTGTATCGTCATTTGCAACAAACTGTGTCACCGTCTAAGGAGAACAAAAGGAACTATCATACCGGCCCTAGAGGCAGCATAACGATGTAGGACGCGATCAGCTCAAGATAAGGAGGGTTTGTTCACTATAACTCGTAAACCTTAAGCCTCATTTTTATCCAAGCACCCAAAATCCAATAAGACTTCACCAAAGTTTTACCACATGTCAAAACAACATCAAATCCCCATTATTTCATATCAAATCCTTCCTTACACTCATATAAACAATATTTAACCACCCAAATCATTCTAAATTACCAAGAATCAAGAATCAAAGTCCAAAAGTTTCAAAATCTTTTTCCAAAATTCCTTAAACCTTTATCATCCAAGCAAGATTCCATCATACCCACATAAAAAATCGTAATCATTACGCCTTTCCTAACCCAAACAACACCTTATTCGCCCAAAATCAAGGAGTAAAATTTTCAAGAGTGGTGCAACTTTGAGTTGGAGGTCAAAAGAGATGACGAAAAAACAGAGACATTATCTAGTATTAGGGAGATGAAGAAGAATCAAAGCAAGGTCTTGGATGAAAAAATGAAGAAATCAAGTGAGAATCGTGTAAGTTTTGCAAAGAAGAGGAAGAGTAATTCGAGTTAAACAATTAGAGAGGAACCAGTTATGGTGAATTCAAGTGCTCAAGAGCAAGAGATTGTGATTATCAAAGAGAAGACTCCACAACCTCTCCAAGTCAAGATTCCTACACCCAAGATGAGTAAAGCTTCTAAGGCCTTATTAGCTATCGTCAAAGAAAATATACCCGGATTAACACTTGCTCATGAGAGAAAATTCAAGAAAAAAGTTGGAGAAGGACAATACAAGAGATTTCTAGAGATGGGGAAGAGATTGAAATGAAACACATTTATGATGAGGCGTTCATGTTTATGTATTGAGTCAGTTTTCGAGTTCTATCTAGGCCTATTTAGCCAAGATAGTTGATGTCTACCTATATGTGATGAATTAACATAATTTGGAGACATCATTTTAGGTGTATTTAGGAATTTAATTGTCGATTTTTACTCCTATTTTAATGTTTTCCTATTTTTTATCTTTATTTGATGATTTATTATTTTTAGAGCATATTGGGTTTAATTGTTTGTTTTTTTGAAGTTTTTAAGATATATGGTAATTAATTAGATACGAAATCAATTCTAAGAGATAATGGAAAGAAGATAATGATGGAAATTGGAGATAAAGGAAGTAAAAGATAAGTATGGATAGATAAAGTTGCCAAGTAAATCTGACTTTCAGCAGCTACGTCCATAAAAGTGATCGTAACTCAAGATTGGTTGGGAATTTGGAAGAATGGTCTGAAGCTAAATTGTAGAGATTTCCGAGATGATCATTTTTATATAAAGAACGCATCAATCGGAGTAGTATTGAAAGAGTTACTGCCAAAACAAAACAGCAACAGTTTCTTACCTTTCTATATTTTAGGGTTACAGATTTGAGTTGGGCTAGAAGTCCAATTACTTGTATTCCACTACAAGAAAGCATTTTAGGAATTACTAGACCCTATAAATACATCCTCTATTCAGAAGAAACATATTCTTGGCCAATCCTTAAGCCAAGGGGAAGCTTACAACAAGAGAACAAAAGTCTGGAAGGAGCTGAACATCACATTATGTCTTCACAAGCTGATGTCTCCCTATTTGTGATGATTTAATCTTAGTTGGAGACATCATTTTTATGAATTAGTAGGAAGTTATACTCGATTTTTAGTAGAATTATTGTATTTTCTTATTTCTTGTCTTGATTTGGTGATTTATTATTTTTAGAGCATATTGGGTTTAATTGTTTGTTAATTGTGAAGCTTTAAAGATATATGGTAATTAATTAGATGGCAAATCAATTCCAAAGAGATAAAGGAAAAAAGATAATGATGGAAATTGGAGATAAAGGAACAAAAAGATAAAATAGGAAAAGAAAAGTTGTCAAGTAAATTTGAATTCCAGCAGCTACGTCCATTAAAGTGATCATAACTCAAGATTGGCTTGAAATTTGTAAGAATGGTTTGAATCAAAGTTGTAGATCTTTCCGAGAAGATCAGTTTCGATATAAAGAATGCGTCAATCGGAGCAATATCAAAGAGGTTACGGTCAAAACAAAACAGCAACAGTTTATTACCTTTTCTATATTTTAGGGCTACGAATATCAGTTGGACTAGAAGTCCAATTACTTGTCTTCCACTCAAAGAAAACGTTTTAGGGCTTCCTGGACTCCTATAAATACACACTTAAACTATTGTAAACATGTCCTTGCCTCTTGCAATAAGTCCTTAAGTTTTATTCATCATTAGAGATCATCCAAGAGAGTAAGTTGACAGTATGTATCTTTCTTTTAGTTTATTACTTTCTAGTATGAACTAATTTTCTCATAGCTTGGGTTTTGCATATGTATAATCTATGAATTCTATTTTCTTCTATCTATGTTTCTTTGGGAAAATTGTTTTAAATTTATTCAAGTTGTTTAACCATATATTTGTTTTATTTGTTTTGATTTATTGTCTGTCTTAAACCTGATCAATTTAGGGTTGTGCTAAGTAGTTAGATGGTCACCCAGAAGGGGTGTCTAATTATTGAAACACCACATAAGCGTCTAGTGTGCGGTAGTGATCCATTAGAAGGCCAGACTCATTTAGGAACCTAGTGGCGTAGGATCACCCTATTTAAGTCTCCTCATGATTGTGAGGTCCCCACCCTAGTCCACCCTGATGGGGGTAGGGAGGAATTTAGAATCCTGACTACTTATCTAAGAGCTATTGTCACCCTTATTAGCTAGTAGAAGAAATAGAAGGATTAGTGCATACGAGCAAAACCTAAGTTATATTTTCTCATCTTTATTCTCTCATATTTATTTTACTGTCTTTTATTTTAATCATTAATTTATCCATCAATCATCTTTATTTTCTTGTCTTTTAATTATTAATTGCTACTCTGATTTATTTACCCTTAAACATAACACACTTAAGTCTCTGAGGAACGAATCTTCTTATCAGTAAACTTGCATACGTCCTGTAATACTTGCAATACCGTGTTAAGTCTAGGGTGTTAATTGCTTTATTTCATCTCTTATTTTATCACATCCTAGGCGACACCACAAGCCTTCAAAATTGTAATTATTTTATTTTCTTTCTCTAGTCTGAACTAATTTATTTTAGCTTGGGATTTAGCATATGGGTATGAACCCTAGACTTGTTTTACATCTATTTTAATTTGGGATGACAAATATTTAAATGAATGATTGTTTTATTCTCTGTTTTATGTGCTTTGACTTATTGTTTGTTTCCTTGCAGTGCGCAACGTATAGGATTACCTTAATAGTAGTTAGATGGTCACCCGGAAGGGGTGTCTAATTATTGAAACACCACATAAACTTCTAGTGTGTGGTAGTGATCTTGACGGGCTTGCCTAACTAGATAACCATTAGGGTTTGATTTAACCACCGGTCATCATTAGAAGGCTAATCTCATCTAAGAACCTAGTGGCATAGGATCACCTTAGTTAAGTCCCCTCGTGATTGTGAGGTCGCCACCTAAGTCCACCCGAAAGGGGGTTAGGAAGAATTTAGAATCCTGGTTATTGCAATTCTACATATTTCTCCCTTACATGATTAGAATAAACAAGGCTAGTGGGAATTACTTGCTATCTCTCGAGCTAATCTCTCATACTATCTTCTTTTCGTATTTAATTTTCTGTCTTTATTTTACGTAGTTAATTTTCCTATTAAAAAACTAAACAAAAATTACTTGTCTTTTATTTCTTGCGTTTTAGTAGTCTAGCTCCCTTAATTGCACTTGATATTTGCGTAAGTTCTCTCTAGCTTTCGTAGTCTCTAAGGAACGAATTTACTTATCATTAAAACTTTCATACGTCCTATAATACTTGCAGTACCGTGCTAGCCTAGGGAGTTTATTTGTACTTATTTTATTTATTATTTTATCACGCCCTAGGCGACACCAAGTTTTTGGCGCCGCTGCCGGGACTACATCGTTAGTCCTTGCGCATTTATTAAGTGCTTTTATTTTAGTTAGTTCTATTTTACGCTTTTGTTTTTAGTTTTGTCTTTACAGATTTACAGATGGAAAGCCCGAGGAAACTTAATCTTCTCATCTCATTCAGAGTGCAACCTAGAGAAATCCGCACTCCACAAATCCAAGCCACTAAATTTCGACCAGAACCAGGCATGATAGCGCAATTTGCGAGTCATGGAGAATTTAGCGGTGCTACACATCAAGATCCGGTTCGTTATGTCCAAAAATTCATGCAGATTTTTGACGCTTATATCATCAAAGGCGTTACACAGGAACAGATGTACTACGTTATGTTCCAAATCTTTTTTAACTGGAGGTGCAAGCAATTGATACGATTCCCAACATTTCGAATCTATTCCAGACTGGGACAAACTCCAAGCCAAAATCCTAGACCGATTCTACCTGGTTAGTGTACGTTTAAAAGATATGTTGGAGTTTGAACAATTTATGCAAGAAGAAGGGGAAAGTGTTGGTGAAGCATGGTTACTTTTTAACGAGAAGAAAGCGAGGTGTCCATTCCATGTCTCCTGCCTTGAATATCATTTAACCATGTTCTATGGAGGACTCAATGACGAGTCCAAGGCAAAAGTAGATTTATTAGGAGATGAAAGTTTCGTATTATCAGATCCTGGAGAAGCTAATATTATTATGGAAAGATTTCTGGATACCGAGAGAAGTTGGCCAATTGAATCAGAAAAACAAGAAGATACTTTAGAATCTCTAAAGATCAAGGAATTAAACCAACAACTCAAGGAATTACAAGAACAAGCATGAACAATAGCTTAGGTAAATCTAGTACATACTTTACCTTCATGTCCAGGTTATGGAGCAAGAAATCATTCATGGGAGAGTTGTATGAATAATCCAGCTTCGGTTTCCTTCGTATCTCATCAAATATACTGTTATTCTAATGGTTATTATCAGCCTCAAGGAAATTACGCGAATTATCACTCCCCACAGAATCAAAATTGGGTAAAAAACTCAACCATATTATCAAACTCGACATCAACCGTACTATCAACCACAATCTATCTATCAAGAAGCGCCAATTAATGAAGAAACTTATCAAGACCGCCTCCGTACTCAAAGCAACAAGCAACACAAGAACAACCTTCAAGTTTGGATTCGAGTATAGCTGAACTTTTGGGACTAGTCGAAGAAAATATGAAGATAAGTCAGCGAAGACTTCAAACCCAATCGAAGGTAATTAAGAATCTCGAACATTCCCTTTCATATATGGCAAGTACACTTCAAAACAGGCCAAAAGGGCAACTCCCAAGTGATACTATTGCTCCCGAAGATGTTTCATGTCATGTAGTTGAATTACGAAGTGGAAAACAATTACCTCCGCCTAGAGTAAAAGAAACAGAACAACCCTTTATTCCTGAAAAAGTGGTTGAAGAAACAGTAGAAGACAGGGTCGAAGAGGTAGTTGAACCAAAGAGTGTCCCAGAGAAGATACCGGAAAAGAATAAAAGCTCAGTGGTAAACAATACACGTCCTCCTCCACCATACCCATCACGTGTCAAAAAGAAGAACAATGAAAAAGAATTCTAGAAGTTCATTGACATGGTGAGCAAGCTAGATATCAATACTCCATTTGTAGAAGCTCTCAAGAGAATGCCGAAATATCTGAAATTCATAAAGGACATTCTCTCTAACAAACAAAGTTTAGATACCGGGAAGATGATTGGATTACCAGAGGAGTGTAGTGTTATTTTTCAAAGCAAGTTGCCACCGAAGCTACAAGATCCCAGAAGTTTTGCGATTCCCATAGCTATTGGTAAAAGTTGGACCAGGAAAGCATTATGTGATTTAGGTGCGAGTATCAATCTCATGCCAGATTTATGTTCAATAATGAGATGGATAGTAACTCTGCTTATTATCATAAAATCATCAAAGGAAGGATAGCCAGAAATAATGTTACTCTTCTTATCACTGATGATGGAACTAGCATTGAAGATCCTAATCTCATCAAAGAAGAATTTGTTAAGTTTTACACTCAATTACTTGGTACTAAAGATGATAAAGAAGAGACTTGTTCAAGTAATGTTCTTAGTATTCTTTTGGGCAAAAAACTAAGTGAAGAACAGAGTGAAGAATTAATAGCTCCTATCACAGATAAAGAGGTGAAAGATGCTTTGTTTTCAATTAAATCAAAGAAGAGTCTGGGGCCTGATGGTTTGAACTCTACTTTTTATAAGGAAGCATGGGAAATTGTGGGAGAAGATTTCACTAAGGCTATCAAACAAAGCTTTGAAAATTGTAAACTTCTTAAACAAGTTAATGCGACAAACATAGTATTAATCCCAAAGGAGAAGAAGCCTTCTAATGTGAAGAAATTTAGGCCCATATCATGTACAAATACTATATACAAGACATTATCTAGAATCATGAGTAAAATATTAAAAAAAGTCATGAGCTCAATTATCTCTTTAAACCAAGCTGCGTATATACAAGGGAGGTATGTTGGTGATAATATATTGGTAGCACAAGATATCATGTTGGGATATGATAAAAAGAGTAGTAGTTCAAATTGAACAATAAATTTGGACCTTCAAAAGGCCTATGACAGTGTAAATTGGTTGTTCTTAATCAACATCTTAAAAGCTCTTAATTTCCCAGTAAAATTCATAAAGTGGATTAAAATGTGAGTGTGTACTCCTACCTACTCTGTGTGTGTTAATGGTGAAGCGTGTGGGTTCTTTGAGGGTAGGAGAGGGTTGAGACAGGGGGACCCTCTCTCACCCTATCTATTTGCTTTATGTATGGAGGTTTTTACAGGTTTGTTCACTCATTTGGCTAATAAATGGGAGTTCAACTTTCATAAAAAAATGTGGAGTAATGAAACTTAATCACATGATTTTCGCGGATGATTTACTTGTGTTCTTCAAGGCTAACTTAAACTCTGCAAGAATTATCAAGGATGGTCTAAATTTATTCTCAAGACTTTCTGGGTTACAAATTAACTATCAAAAAAGTGAAGTTTATGTTAGTGGAGGAAATGATGTTATTGAGAATGAGATTTCTAGGATCCTAAATATTAAAATTGGCAAATTGCCGTTAGATATTTAGGGGTCCCACTTCATTCAAAAAAACTTAGTGTTGAAGAAGGAAACAAGTTGATTGACAAAATATTTAATACAATAAATCAATGGACTTCCAAGTTATTATCTTACTCAGGTAGGCTTGAGCTCATAAGGAGTATAATTGTAAGTAAAATTCTCTACTGGTGTAGAGTTTTTTTACTGCCAAAGAAAGTCATATATAAACTGAATAAACTTATAAGTAGCTTTCTTTGGAAAGGCAATATGGATGGTGCGCAAGGTGCCAAAATATCATGGGATAAGGTATGTTGTAGTAAAGAAAGAGGAGGCCTAGGTATTCCTAACTTAGAGAAGCTTAATCTGGTTTGTCTTCTATTCACCTTCTGGAGGATGTACTCGCAAGAACACAACTTGTGGAGTATGTGGGTCAAACATAACATTTTAAAAGGGAAGTGTGTATGGAGTATTGAAGAGAAACAGAGTCATACGTGGATTTGGAAGAAATTAATGAAGGTGAGGAGTATAGCATATGATTTCATTACACACAATGTGTATAATGGAAAAACAACTTATCTTGTTTGGGACAGATGGCTTGAAGGACAGAATATGCAACAAATTTTGGGTGTTGAGCTCTCAAAAGACAATTTGAATAGTAATAAAACAGTTGATACATTCTATGGTAAAGAGAGGTGGAGATTGCCTCCATGTGTGGGAAAAATACTTCCATACTTAGCTGATATTAAACTTATAAATAAAGATGATAAGAAGGTATGGAGTGAATCAAATAAGAAAGGGTTTTCCTTCAAAAAAACCCTTATCAAACTCACAAATGATACGGATACAACAATAGTCAACTGGTATGAGCTTATTTGGTCAAAGGCTAATATTCCCAGGTGTGTTTTTATATCTTGGTTAGCTATTCAAAATAGACTTAGTACAAAGCTTAGAATGATAGAATGGGGTGCTCAAGTTGATCCTTTATGTAGTTTGTGTAAGGCTACAGGAGAAGATAATGTACATATTTTCTTCTTATGCTCTTTTTCTAAGAGAATCTTGCAGAAACTATTAAAAATATATGATATTGGATGGTTACCGAGAGATTTTGAGGATCTCACAGAAAAATTTCTTGGTTTAACTAGTAAAGAGAAGAAAATGTTAGTGAGCTTAATGATTACTTCATACATTTATATAGTATGGAAGCAGAGAAATGAAATTGAACATGGTGGGGTGATTTTGAATGAAGAACAAATTTGTGGGCGAATTTGTGAAATGGTGAAAATGAAGATTAGTGAAAGGAGTTTAAAGAATTCGAATGTTATAAAAATAGCTGAGAAGTTAGTTAAGTGAGCTTTATTTTGTAATAGTCTATTGGGCTTAAAAATTTTGTAATTGATAAAATGTATTGGGCCGAGTAGTTAATGTTCATGGTTGTAATGATTTGTTATTTTATGTTTTAAAGTTTAAATGGGCGTACAAGGTATAAAACCCATGCTTGGGCTAATGCTTGTATTCCCCATATTGTAATGACTTTGAAGTTGATTTATAATGAAAAATTTTGATTTGTTGATAAAAAAAAAAATCAATCTCATGCCAAAGTCCCTGTTCGAGAAGCTCAACATAGGAGAGGTAGTACCTACTTCAGTGGTATTACAGATGGCGGACCACTCACTCTCCCAACCAGTAGGTAAAATTGAAGATGTTTTAGTTAAAGCTGGTAGGTTTATATTTCCTTGTGATTTTATTATGCTTGACTACGACGCAGATAAGAATGTACCCATCATCTTGGTAGACCATTCTTAGCCACGGGGCGTACACTAATAGATGTTGAGAATGGTGAATTGATCATGAGGGTCCAAGACGAACAAGTACGATTCAATGTGTTTAAGACTATGAAATATCCAGATACGAAGGATGAATGCTTGAAAATAGATGCCATCAACAAATTAACACAAGAAGTCTTTAATGAATCAAGCTATGATGATAATGTAACCGCAGCCTTGGCACTTGAATCTCTAGAAATATACGATGATATAGCTGACGAAGTTGCAGTATTAGACACAGTCGACGGTAGGCATTAGACACAGTCGACGGTAGGCCTAGAGCCCTACGAGAACAACTTCGAGAATAAAGAGACATTGAGCCAATGAAGAAACCATCTATCATTTGTCCACCTATTCTCAAAGAAAAACCACTTCCAGACCATCTGCGCTATGCGTATTTAGGTATGAATAATACTTTGCCTCTTATTATTTCTGCTAACCTTAAGGACCTCAAGAAGATAAGCTACTCTGTTTGCTTTGCGCTAACAAAGAAGCAATTGGGTGGACTATTGCCGATATCAAGGGAATTAGTCCTTCCATTTGCAAACATAAGATTATTCTTGAGAAAGAAGAAGAGCGATCGATAGAGGGGGAAAGAAGGTTCATGCCAGCAATGAAAGAGGTGGTAAGGAAGGAGGTAATCAAGTTATTAGACACGGTTATCATCTTTCCGATTGCAAGCCGTGATTGGGTTAGTCCAGTGCAATGTTTTCCTAAGAAAGGAAGTATCACTACTATCCTTAATGATCAAAACAAAGCCATTCCATCAAGAACAGTTGTGGGTGGAGAGTATGCATGGATTACCGAAAGCTCAACAAAGCTACGAAGAAAGATCACTTCCCTTTACCGTTCATTGATCATATGCTTGACAAACTCGCAGGAAGAGAGTATTATTATTTACTTGACGTATGTTCAGGCTATAATCAGATTTGTGTGGATCATGCTGATCAACACAAAACAAATTTTACTTGTTCGTTTGGCACCATTGCTTATAGAAGGATGTCGTTTGGTTTATGCAATGCACCTGCCATGTTCCAGACGTGCATGATGGCTATATTTTGGGACATGATTGATAAATATTTGGAGGTTTTTATGGATGATTTTTCGGTTTTTGGATATAGTTTTGATGAGTGCCTCAACCATCTTGAGAAGGTACTTGTGCGATGTAAAGAAACGGATCTTGTGCTTAATTGGGAAAAATATCACTTTATGGTTCGAGAAGGAATTGTGTTGGGACATAAAGTTTCGAGTGCAAGGATGGAGGTAGATCGTGCTAAGATTGAAGTTATAAAAACCTTACCATCTCCGGTTTCTGTTAAAGGAGTGAAAAGTTTCTTGGGTCACGCAGGATTTTTCTAAGATCTATTAAAGATTTCTCCAAGATCGCAAAACCCCTTTGTTCTTTACTTGAAA
The DNA here is from genome assembly GCA_029959085.1 of Nemophila menziesii. Classification (NCBI taxonomy): domain Eukaryota; kingdom Viridiplantae; phylum Streptophyta; class Magnoliopsida; order Boraginales; family Hydrophyllaceae; genus Nemophila; species Nemophila menziesii. The sequence continues at coordinate 26,999,943 of JARWIR010000004.1, read as the reverse complement.
AGGATTCTCCTTTTAATATTAACGACGAATGTCTCAATGTGTTTTTGACGATTAAAGAGAAGCTCATCTCCACGCTGATTGTCATACCTCTAGATTGGAATGCTCTGTTTGAACTTATGTGCGATGCAAGTGATCACGTAATGGGTGTTGTGTTAGGCCAGAGGAAAAAAGATCTTCCACACAATATACTACGCAAGTAAGACCTTTAACGCTGCTCAGTTGTATTATACAGTAACGGAGAAGTAATTATTAGCCGTGGTATATGCTTTCAATAAATTTTGCTCCTATCTTATTGGGATGAAAACTATTGTATACACGAATCATTCAGCAATCAAGTATCTTATGACAAAGAAGGACGCTAATCCGCGTCTTATTAGATGGATATTGCTGTTACAAGAGTTTAATAGAGATATTCAATACCGAAAAGGATCTGAGAATCAAGTTGCTGATCATTTATCCAGGCTCGAAGGATCTGATGCCAACAAAGAACCAGAATTGGTTAAAGAGGTATTCCTTGATGAACAACTTTTTACATTTAAAGATGTGTTTGTGCCTTGGTATGCAGATATAGTTCACCTCATCATGGGTGGTGTATTCCCTAAGGACTTTAATCCACAACAAAGACCAAGGTTAAGTCATAGAGCGAGACAATTCTTTTGGGATGAGCCTTACTTCTTCAAAGTTTGCAGTGATCAAGTTATCAGAAGATGCGTCCATGAGGGCGAAATCACTAAGACCGTGGCAAGCTGTCATGGCTCACCATATGGTGGCCACTTTAAAGGTGATAGAACTGCAGCAAAAAATCTTCAATCCAATTTCTATTGGACTACCCTACACAAAGATCGTCATCAATTCGTTCAAACCTGTCAAAGATGTCAGTAATTGATAATATTTTAAAAAGAGACGAGATGCCGCTTAACAATGTCTTAGAAGTAGAAATCTTTGATGTATGGGGAATAGATTTCATGGGACCTTTCATATCTTCCCATGGTAATCTTTATATTTTGCTATCAGTAGATTATTTGTATAAGTGGGTAGAAGCAGTGGAAACACCAAAGAACAGTGCTAAAACATTTATATCATTCCTTAAATCAAATATCTTTTCAAGACATGGTACGTCACGTGTTCTCATCAGCGATAAAGGTACCCACTTCATCAATTTTCAGTTAAGAGCTGCCCTTCGTAAGTTAGAGGTGAGACACCTCACTTCAACTGGCTATCATCCCCAAAACTAACGGTCAAGCTGAGGTTTCTAACCGATAAATCAAGTCTATTCTAGAGAAGACCGTGAACAAAACGAGAAAGGACTGGTCATTAAAACTAGATGATGCTCTGTGGGCTTAACATTCAAAATACCAGTTGGGGCATCTCCTTATCGCATGGTCTACGGCAAAGCATGTCATATTCCTATTGAGATTGAATCCCGTGCTTTCTCGGCTATTAAAACTCTAAATCTAAACCCAGACTTGGCGGGCAAACAAAGGAGGATGCAGTTGAATGAGTTAGATGGGTTTTGTTTCCATGCCTATGATAATTTACGTATTTACAAGGAGAAAACAAAAAGATGGCATGATAAAAGAATTCGTCCAAAGAGGTTCGAGAGAGGACCAAAGGTACTATTATACAACTGTATATTCTCTAACTATTTGGGTAAGCTTAAGTCCCGTTGGGAAGGTTCTTACATTGTTACAAAAGTCACACCTCATGGAACAATATAAATTGAACATCCAACTGAGCAAAGGACATTCATGGTGAATGGTCAGCACTTGAAGATATACCATGATAGTGAGGACTTTGGACAAGAGGATACGATCCATCTCGAAGAACATGTTTGACCCGAGGTACACGTCTAATTTTAAAAGACGTTAAAAAAAGTGCTCTTGGGAGACAACCCTTTTTTTAATTGTTTTTAGTTAGTTTTATGTTTCGTAGTGTATATTCTTACTTTGTTGATATTTTTAATGAGTTTACATGCTAATAGGAGAGAAAGGTAATGTGTTAATTGTGCAGGAAATGAGTTTAGGGTCAAAAGAGGAAAAATTGGAGAAAATCTCACTTGCTGACCGGCTAGCCGGCGAATTCACCGGTATACCGGTGGAGGAACCGTGCCACAGTTTGCAAAATTAGGTTCCTTGCCGAGAGCTTACTTGAAAAACCGTGTTTCGCACTCGACGACACGGTTCGAGAAAAATTTCACCGGCATGCCGCCGATAGGACCAGTATACCGGCCCAGGAAAAAACCGTGCCACGGTTTGTGAAATTATGTTTATTGCCGAGAGGTCTTTAATAAAATCGTGTTCGCACTTAAAGACACGGTTCGATGATGTCAGCACCGGTATGCCACCGATCTCACTGGTATGCCGGTCCGAGGCGGTTTGTGAAGAGATTGTTACCTAACCAACTCTTACCTTACCAAATCAAAACCTAGCCTCTCCAACACGAATTTTTCAGACCCAAACCTTATAAAAACACCTTGAAGCTTGTTTAAACAACAACAACAACAACAACAACAACAACAACAACAACAACAACAACAACAACAACAACAACAACAACAACAACAACAACAACAACAACAACAACAACAACAACAACAACAACAACAACAACAACAACAACAACAACAACAACAACAACAACAACAACGACAACAAAAACGACAACAAAAACGACGACGACGACGACGACGACGACGACGACGACGACAACAACAACAACAACAACAACAACAACAACAACAACAACAACAAATCTTTCCTCCATCTTCCATAAACACATATTCTTCATCAAATTCATTACACTGCACCATAAAACACCACCAAAGATCATCAAGCTATCAAGAATTCTTCCAAGAACAATCAAATAAACCTTCTTCTACCATTGATAATCAGCCATCCAAGCTATAAACTCAAGCCACACCAATCTTTCATAACTTTATTCTATCCTGGGTATAACTTGAGTTGTGGGTTAATCAAAGATGACAAACATAACGGATGCTATGGATTATAAGAGGAAGTATTCGATCTTAGGGAAGAACAATAAATTGCCTGGAGACGCAAAAGAAAAGGCCATTGATCTTGATGCGCCTATAAAAAAGAAACCAAAGATAGAGGCATCAGCACAACCACTACGAAGGAAATTAACTGCTAGAATGAGTGTACCACCAAGGCCTAAAGAAAAGACACCAATCCAAGATCAGAGTTCTTCTTCAAATCTTAATGAAAATTCAGTCATGCCCTCAGTATGGGCAATTAAATTAATGGATGAAATTAGTTATTTAATAAAGGAATTCAATGCCTCCTGAGATGAAATTTCAAGGATTAATCAGGTAATAAACGAAGTAACAGAAGACTTGGATATCGATAATTATTCTTCGGAGGAGGAGGAGGATGATTTGCTAGGTCTTTATGGCCAGGTACCCCGTTCTAATTCTTCTACTTAATTGCTTGTGTGCATTAGTTTAGTTTAGTTTTAAATTTTATTGCTTTACTGAGTCTTGTTCGAGTCGTGGGGACACGACTCACTTTTGAGTTGGGGGTTGGGATTCATTATTCTCTTCTTCTTTTTGTTTTTGGATAAAATTTAAAAATTTTAGGTTTGAATTGGCATAGAATATATTGAATGTACCTATTGAGTATGATTTAATTTAGTCAATGAAAGTAGGTAGTATGTTTTTGAACGGTGATACAAATATGTTTAGTATGCATGTATGAAAACAGGAAATAAAAGATAGGAAAGATTAATGAGCAATGCGTAAGAAGTCAAGTTGAAACTTAGGGAGAGTTATTTGGTATTAGTGGGGGAAAAAGTGTGATAAAATAATAGATAAATAAAGATAAGAATAAAGAGCACACACCCTTGATAACCACGGAACTCACTGCAAGTATCACAGATCGTTTACAAGTTTTAATGATAAGTCAAGTTCGTTCGCAAGGATTTAATCCGTTAGATGTACTTGTATTAAATAAGCGTAGATGAATTTAGATGTTGAGATAAAAATATAATAATATGAAGAATTATCTAACGCGAATAAATAAATAATGCAAATAAATAAATATGAATGTAAGTCCGAGAAATCAGGGTTACTAATATGAGTCTATTACTAAGTTATTCTAGCCTGTCACACATTGAGCATTATATATTAACCGGGATTCTAAAGTCTACCTAACCTCCGTCGGGGTGGGCTTAGGAGCAACCTCTCCACTACCAAGGAACTTGGGTAAAGAAACCTTGAGTAATGATTGGTGGTTAAATCAAACCTTTATGGCTATCTAGGTAGGGTCACTACTTAGACGATTATGTGGTGTTGTCAATAACTAAGAGTAGTCCTAAGATTGGCCAAATCTAGGTCCAGAACAATAAGTAAAAACACATAATAACAATATACGCCAAGCTCAATCAATTAAAATAACAAATAGTATTAATGAATGTAGACAAAATAATAACCCAACAATTAAAAGTAAAACTTACTGAATAAAAGTTTAGAAATATGGTGAAGGCACAATCTATAGCTAATTACCCTAAATATAGAGAAGGAGAGATGTAGAAGAGGAGTTTGTCACTCTCCAACTTCTTGATTCTTGTCTTGAATGAATAGCTTGATACTAAGGATGAATATTAAATTAAAGGACTGGGCTACTATTTAAAACTGAGAAAATACAAGAAATGACTAAGCCTATACTTGACATTGAGCAAGGACATGTTTACAATGGTTTAAGGGTGTATTTATAGGTGTCTTGGAAGCCCTAATTTGTTTTCTTGAAGGAGAAGGTAAGTAATGGACTCCTAGCCCAACTCAAAGTAGATAAGGATAATTACTGCGGACTTGTGTTTACCATATCTTCTTCGTTACTAGAACGTTTTGGCCCATAAGATATCAAAAGAATCCTCACGGAATTATCTATCTACCTATGAAAAGGATCTTCCAGAATCGTCTCGGAATTGGAGTTATCATCACTTGTTTAGAAATAGGAAAGTGCAATATATCATGTGAAAATCGACTCAAAGACTTCCTTAAACACTAAAAATGATGTCTCCAACTACGATTAAATCATGACAAATGGGGAGACATCAGGTGTGTAGAATGTGAGGTTTGAAATTAGTTGAAAACCCGCTTGTCTATGATCTAATGTTGAAAAAGTAACAAAATCTGGTAGTTAGAAAAATGAACAAAGCAGTTCTTTCATATTGAAGCCACTTGAAACTTTTTTTAGCTTTCTCACCCTTTTATTTTGATTATTATGATTTATCCGTCTTATCCCCTCCGATCGTTTTTAAAGACTTTTATTTAACCACATTATAAGCCATACCCCTTAGTTTATAGGACTTATCCACATGACCCGCACTCGAATCCCAAAACCTGAAACAAGTCGTTTTTAGAGCTTGAGTTTGGGGTGGTGGGTTTCATCATTAGGAACATTAGGTTTGGGAACTTCTAAGTGTGATTTTATTGATGATGAAAAAGTTATTGTTGTAACCTCTACCCGGGTAAGAGTAGATGAAAAAAGATGAAAAGCATTGAAAAGAAAAAAATACATATGAGAAAAAATATCATGATATCTCAACATCAAAAAGAGAGTCATAGCTATACAAAAAAAACTGATATGAAAAGATTGAAAAATATTTGGAACGGCAAAGTGGAATTTATTAGGTCATCATAAAAAGGTTTTATTTGGGTTACTTGGGGATGCACAATAAGGCATCAAAAATTGGGTTGAGTGAGAACATCTTCGAGTGAAACTCAAGCTCTAGGGCGATTTGTTGATGGAATGTGAGAAGATAGCCAAAAGCTCACTTTTCATTATCCAAATATACCACACCGTCCCTAAGCCACATTATAACTGTAAAGACCTTAGGATTTCTAGCTACTTGGTGGAGAAACAATGGAGCTATTAGGTTGTAGGTGAGTGGACCATTTAATACTATACTAGGACCTATGAACAACCTATAGCAATTAATAGGAACCGAGTTGAAAACCTCTCCTTCTGGCATTGCGAAGTTAATCTGAACTTGAAATTATGGAATATTGATTATATGTATATTAAGCATACGTGTGCATTATTTCTTTAGCATTACTGCATGAGACTTTTTAGATATATTTTCTCTAGGGTCATTCATTGTGTTCTATTCTTCTTCTCCTCCTACTTCCTCTTCTCTGATATTTATTTGGCTACCCTATTGTTCTTTATCTTTATTGTTTCGAGGCGTTATACCTTTGAGTTGGGGGTCTTGATGTCTCCCTAATTGTTATGAATTAATCTAGCTTAGACACATCCTTTTAGGTGTATTTGGGAATTTAATTTTAATTTTTACTCCTATTTTTATATTTTCCTATTTCTTGTCTTGATTTGATGATTTATCATTTTAAGAGCATAATGAGTTTAATTGTTTGTTAATTGTGAAGCTTTAAAGATATATGGTAATTAATTAGATCCCAAATCAATTCTAAGAGATAATGGGAAGAAGATAATGATGGAAATTGGAGATAAAGGAAGTAAAAGATAACTATGGAAAGATAAAGTTGCCAAGTAAATCTGAATTTCAGCAGCTACGTCCACAAAAGTGATCATAACTCAAGATTGGATGGTAATTTGGAAGAATAATCTGAAGCTAAAGTGTAGAGCTTACCGAGATTCGTAGTCTCTGAGGAACAAATTCACTTGTCATTAAAACTTGCTTACATCTTGTAATACTTGCAGTACCGTGCTAGCCTAGGGTGTTTATTGGTACTTATTTTATCTATTATTTTATCTATTATTTTATCACGCCCTAGGCGACACCAATAGTGAAGGTCGAGTTCCAGTTCTAGGAAAGTTAGTTCCTTTCACATTTTAAGAGATTCGAAACCACTTCGAGTTCAAGAAATTGGTTGGACCATACAAATATCATTATTTTTTATTTCATCTTTATTTTCCGCACTTTAGTTTTAATATAAAAAACCCAACAAATATTTCCATTTAATTATTTGTACTCGCAACTCGATCTACCATACTCGCAAAACATAACTGTTATAACCTTGATAGTCCATGTGGAGACGATATTCACTTGTACTTAGCTTTATTACTTGTCAACGATCCTTATATTGTGGGGAGTCACCCTTATTAATTGTTGATTTACTATCACGCCTTTGGGGATGATTGTTTCCCTTGTTGAAGTTTGTGAACAACCTTGGCGATTTGTGTCATTTGTTGTCCCGAGATATTTAATGGTGTATACTAAGAGTTCAACATCTTCTCAGTCTCAGTTAAATTTTCACCAGATGATTTCATGAATTTGTTTAAATTTAATTTTCGTATCCCGAGGTGTGATACAATAATGAAAATATAAACGCACACCTCGAGCAAACAAAACTTACCGCAAATGTACGGATCGTTGACAAGTAATAAAGAAAGTATAAGGGTATCATTACCTTAGGGACTAAAGTTGTTAACTTCTAAAGGAAATGGATTTTTGTTTTAGTTTTTGATTAATAATTATGATGCAAATAATAAATTAGAGTACGAAAAAAAATATTATGAATGATGGATGAGATATTATCCCGAGTTCGCTAGTATTCGCGTATCCTACTATGTCAATGGTTTTAGTTATAAGGGAGAATTGAAGTATTTACACTAATCGGGCTTCAAATATCCTTCTAACTCCCTCCATGGTAGCTTAGAAGAATGTCTTACAATTACTAGATTCCTTTAGTAAGATTATTCTATGCAAAAGTTTGGCTATATACACTAACCAATGTGATTATCTAGTTAGTCAAGCCTGTCAAGATCACTACAAAACACCTAACATATATGAACCATGTCCATACCTAACCCCCCACCCCTATGGTGGCAATTTAGTTGCTTAGGCCAGTATTAAAGTGATCAAGTTCTAGGAAGCATAATTTATACAATTCATATTCAATGGACAATAATATCCAATTCAATTGAAAGAAATTCCCAAATATTATAAAATCATCAAATAGCATTCAAGGCTTATACATTAAAGTAAACTCAAGTTAAGGGAATTTAGTGCATAGCTAAAGAAAGAAAAAGAAATAGTGAAAATATAAAACTAATGTTTAAGACAAGAAACTAAAACTAATGTTTAAGACAAGAAATAGTGATACAAAAGGGATGCAGTAGGGCTTCAGCTTATGTTCTTTCTCCTGTTGGTCGACTCTTCCTTTTGACTCTTCTAAAATATGAATAAAACTAATGTGGGACTAATAAGGGGCCCTTTTCTAATGTTAATTTTTGCTACTTAAAGGTCTAAATACCTTTTATTGGTTTTGGGCTTCTTTTAAGTGACATAATCCAACCCAAAATCGTATTACATAAAGAGTAGACTGGTTTGAGCCACGATAGCTGCAACTTTAATAACTTTTTCAATTCAGCTCCAAATCATGAACCGTCAGTTCCTACGATTTCCCGACTCCAATTAATAGGTAGAAACCAAAGGTCTTCTCCATATCTTCATCAATCTAGCATGGAAACTCGAACAAGTTTCTTTCCAAATCGGTCAGACAACGACTTTTACTTTCCAGAAGTTGATTCTTTTTCCTTCAACTATTGAACTCGGGTTTAATATTCTTTTCTCGACTTTTTATTCTCGTTTTCAGATCTAATATCTTCCAATAGTTAATGTCTTTGTTCTTATCCAATAGTTAATGTCTTTGTTCTTCTCGTCGTCATCTTTGACCTCCAAATCAAAATTATACCACTCGTGGAATTACCCTTTGATGTGGGTAGATTAGGTGTTATTTGGAGTGGGAAAGGTTTAGGGATGATGTTTCTCTGTGGGTGGATGGAATTGTATTTGGTGAGAAGGATTAAATAATTTTTGGAAAAAGTTTTTGAAAAATTTGGAATTAAAACTTGATTTCTAGGAGTTTTGGAATAATTTTGGTCGGTGATTATTGTTTGGAAGATTTTAGGAATGAATTTTGATATGAAATTTTGGTAATTTGATGATGTTTTGATGTTAGGTGAAGGTTTGGTTGATGTTTCAATGGAGTTTGGGTGCTTAGGGAAGAAGGAGGCTAGTATTTATGCTTTGATGAAGAACATACCTCCTCTCTCGTAAAATTTCACGTCACGACACAATAATACCGTCCAACCGGGAAAGTATACCTCCCCCAGGCTATTGACTTTGACATTTTGCTATGTGGCCCACTAGTTACCACAGTCTTGTTCGGGGAATGGTATACTTCCCAAAGGGCACAGTATACTGCTCGAGCAATTTTGATTCCGACTTTTTAGATCGTAAGGCAATGATCAGGATGGTTTCCTTGTCATAACTTTTTCGATGATATCTTCTATCAAGGTGTTCTCTTCTCCATTGGATAGATCTCAAAAAAATTACGCGATATAGACTCAAGTAAAATTAAATTTTGATACCCAAGCGCAAAGTTATGACCTCTCAAAGGTTGTTCACTTCTATCATATCTATAAATTACTCAAAATACCGACTTAAGTATCGACATATCGAGAAATCACCCAGAAGAGAAACTCTCGCGCTGGCATATCAAAAAGATACCTCAAAGACCAACTTCTACATTGGCACCTCAAGAAACAATTTGGTGTCTCCTGGTGTGTGATAAAATCACACCCCTAAAAAGGAGGGACACAGACGGAAAGTGTACGGGTCGTCCAAGTAATATCCGATAAACGGGTTTCCGATCTCAGGGACGGATGGATATGACTATAGTGTTTATCAAATAAGTGAAGATAATTGTTATGGCAGAAAAGAAAATGATAAAGTGTTTGTTTTGTTTTTAAAACTAAAGACGCAAATAAATAAAGTGATAAAATGATTAACAGAAAGTAAATAATGCAAGTAAATATGAGTAGACATAAGAATGAGAGATGTACTTGACTCTCGCAAGGAATCCACCTAATCAATGTAATCAATGTTTCTGCTTAAGGGTAGAATTGGTATTATTATATTAGTCGGGATTCTAATATCTCCTAGCCCCCTGTCGGGTGGACCTAGGAGCTATCCTAAAGTACTATAAACTACCGGGCGAATATGCCTTTTCGGATGTGAAGTATTTACCTTTTTGGCTATGTAAGTTAAGTTTGTCGGTCAATAACGGACATTACACGGGTATTACCTAAGACTGTATTCAAACCCCCCCCCCCCCCCTCTCCCACCCGTTTGATGATCACTTTTGCCACTAAAGTGAATCGCCCAAATACTAAAACCTATTTCTAGTTGCACCGAAAAGAAACAGTAATGAAGAATGAATTCATCGCCCAAACTCTTTGCATTTTCTTTTTTTGGGCAGGAAACCCTCTGTATATCGCTTAGTATTGTTTATAACACTGAAGAAAATTTATATTGGTTTCCTACCTTATTTCATTTATTTTTTAACATGATATGGTTTTTTTCCCTCTTTACGGAGATGTTCTGGGCCAGTTTGTGTGCATCACGACTAATTTTACGAGTATATACATGTCTTCCCATGTATATTCTCAAATAATTAAAACTACGTTACCCATGTTCAAAGGTTCGAACCTTGTATCTTTTACTACTCGTTAAAAAGAGGATTCGAATTATAAACTTTTTCTTTCAATTAAAAAAAAACAATTCTACTACATATAAGTTATAACAAGGATGCTAAAAAAAATAAGAAATTATTTTTGGTCGTACAAAAAATAAGTAAACAAATTTAGGTAGGTTCGAACAAAAAAATATTAGCAAAGAGGTAGGCACGTTATCCCTAAAAGAGATACTAGGACGGGCCTGGTCAACTGCATGAGTGAACGCGTCTGATGTGGGGACCCACGTCCAAATTAATCAACACAAAAAAAATTGTGGACAAAAAAAAGTTTATACTCTCAGTCTCTCACTATCCGCCGGCAGTTTATAATTTAGCCCAACATTTGCGGGAAAAAACCATTTATATTGAGTTCTTTTTTTTTTTTTACGACCGGACAGTTTATATTGAGTAATGATATTTGTCACCCTTTTTTGTTTCATCCTTTTATCACCTTTTATGTGGAGATTTTAAACACCAATCAGATTATTTCTCTTTTCTAATTACTTATTTTCTTTCTCCTTTATTTAATGACACATAAGGTGACACATAAGGAGTGATAAAAGGGTAAAGCAAAAAAAGGTGACAAATATTATTACTCATTTTTTTATTAAATAAAAGATATTAATAAAATATATATTAATCTTAAATATAAAAAATTTACTCCTTTTCAAACTAAAATTGAACTCTAAAATGTTATTGGAGAAGATACTCAATTCACTGTCAAAAAAAAAAGAAAAACTCAATTCACTGTCCAAAAAAAAATAAAAATACTCAATTTAAATTGATTATTTTATTTTTTTTCCATTCAAAAAAATATTGGATACGTAATATCATGTTTGATTCGTTTCCATCCGCTACTGAGATCTTGATTGTCACCGAAAGCCTTGCTTAGTAAAAGTAATAATTTCAGAGTATGATAACATGTTTAGGATTCGTTTGGAAGTGCTTATTTTAGAATAAAAAACGCTTTTAAAATAAAATTTTAAATTTGAAAAAATTATTAAAAATAATTTTGAAATCTAAAATTATGTTAAGTGCTTTTTTCAAGAAGCACCAATTTGGTGCTTCTCGGAAAAGTGCTTTTCAGGAATAAAAAACTCTTAAAATGTTAGAAGCACTTTTAAGTGCTTTTCCAAAAAAACACTTCCAAACGGGCACTATCATTACTTGTTTAGTAAAAGTAATGATATTTATCGTCCTGTTTATTTTTATTTCAATATTATATTTTAAAGTTTTTTCTACGGACTAAATTTATCCACATAAGTGGTGGCCAAGATTTAATCTGGCTAAACATAAGTGGTGGCAAGATTGATTCTAGCCCCTTCACCCAGGAAACCTGGGTTCGATTCCCGTCAACGAAATTAATTTTTACCTTCTTCAGACACGGGTTTTACCTAGTCATATTATACATGGAGGTTTTATATATCAAATAAAATATTTTTTTTAATTACTTTTTTTTTATTTAATGTCACATAAGATGACATATAAAAAATGATACAAGTGCGACAAAATAAAAAATAATACCTTTATATACTTTTATAAAGAATGTATAGCCGTTGTTTATATATATATACTAGGTAAAACCCGTGTCTGAAGACACTCAAGAAAAAATTTGTTTAGGTGACAGGAATCAAACTTAGGTTTCATGGATAAAGTCAAAGTTAAGGTAAAGGATAAGGTTAAAGTTTAGGATTTAAGATTTAAGATTTAATGTTAAGATCTAATAAGATATAAGGTTTAAGGTCAAATATTAGCACGATTAATCTTTATTTGGTTAAGATTAAGCTTGAGATGAAAGTTAAGATTAAGATTAAAAGTAAAGTTTAAGGTTAGATGTTACCATTAAGGTTGAACCCTATTTTTTTTTAAAATAACGCTTGAATAACCAGGGTATAACATTAAACATAAAAATAAAACTCTTTTAGGTCGTTTGTTCATGGATTGATGAACAGAGAAGTGTTTTCTGGAAAGGGCACAAAACTTATATTGTAAGGTTGACCTAGTCAATTAGAGTGGCCTCATTCCCAAATACATTATGAATTTTCATTAATCAGAGGCATGAGAGACAGCGCATTACTCATGATGTCTATAACTGCATTTGCTTTCTCAATCCGACTCTTAGTAACTTCACTCTCATCTAATAAATATTAATTTACACAACATTAAAAGCCTCTCAAGTATAATAAAGAAAACCCATCTTATTAAATTGTCTCTTGATTTTAAAAGACCACACATAAGCCAAATGGGCAAAAAGTAACATTTAAACCAGGTTTATAATTATTGACACATGTTTGCCCAATCTTCTAATGCAAGTTTCTCATGCCTTACCATATACTTCTCTGAATAATTTCCAAAATAATCAAATCATCCTGCCATAGATACCCATGGTGTCGATAAACCGTCCTTTCAGAATGAAGAAAATAATGCAAAGTAGCCCACAAAGTCTTATTCATATTCAAATCTCGTCAACGCTTTCCATAGACTTATAAGATTTAGTTATCTCAATCATATGCTCAAACTTATGAATCAACTTTTCTAAAAAGCATAGTGAGTCTATCAGAATTTGCGTATCGTGAAATAGCTGTAGAAATAGATGTTCCGAGAAGATGAAATATGCCTTCTACACCAAGTTTCACAAAGATTTGTAAAGCTTCAGGTGCATCTGCAAGCATGAGTAATGAAGCAATAGGTTGAACTTCATCATCACTATCTTCAGGCACTCCAAAAGAAATGCAAATCTCGTTTACTTGTTGGCATACATAATCTAAAAGCACCGTGTATAAATATCTTCTCTCGAGTTTGATAGTACTGACTGCACAAGTTAATTTATTTATAGTGTTATATTCTCGGAAAATTATGCAAGAGAGCTAATAACATTAGCTGCAAAAGCTTACCCTCAGTCCCAAAAAATTAGCAATAGCTCCTCCAAGAGAGTGTCCTACAATGCGAACATTATACCCATCACACTCGCATCCCGGGCTAAGCAACGTTGAAAGTAAACCACCTATCATTCATATGATCCGGATATGTGATTTAATTCACGGAGAAGAAATTAACCCTATTCTTACCATTTTCATATCCTTCAACCTGTGTGCAAAGATAACAAACTCCATGCTTACCCTTAGTCCCAAAAATTGGAATTTAAGGATATTGCAATACAAAAATGAATAAAAAAGAAAATTAGATTGATTATAACAAAAAAAAAATTAGATTGATTGTACAAAATAAAATTAGATTGATTATATAGTTTGCCTTCAATATTCTAACAAAGCAAAAAAACACTTTAAACTACATTTTATTAGCATTAATGATAAGGACACCACCATAATAAGGATCTGTCCACGCAAATCAACTCAGTAAATAAATAAATGATAACTAATATATAAAATCTATATCACACTTAGAGAATTCCTAAATTCATCCATCTTCGTGATAATTACCTAGTAAATAAATGAATGATAGTGAATATAAAATCAAAACAGGTTTTCTAAAACAAAACCAGAGTATCAGCAAAAATCCATAAAGTCAAAATTTCATATAAATAAAAAAGCTTTTAATCTTTGCATATTATAACATTATAATATAAAAATATTACCCTTCAGAAGATAGCAATAAAAAAGAGTTGTAGCACTAATTTCTTACCAATAAAAAAAATCATACCCACTGATCATACCCACCCAACGGGTTTTAACAATCTAATAAATAAATCTGCTCTGAATATATATGTTTACAAAAAAGGTATTCATCAGCCAATGAATGATGATGAAGTTGAAAGTTTAAGATTTTTAAATCATGTAAACAATCAGAATTGGAGTTTTCTTACCTTTATTTTGAAGAAGCCTGAAGAAATATCAATTACAAAACCGTGGCCCTAAACTCAGGATTAATCACTAATGTAATAACCATCATTCCACACACCTTACCTTAATCTTCTTCTATCTCAACACCCTCCTCATTTCAGCTTACAATAGTTCCATCATGTTCTCTTAATCCACCAGAAAGATATATATAACCTGATTTACACAAATGGTGTATTTACTCAAGCTGCAAAATACTACTTAGGAAGAAATTTTACATACCCCAAAAATCAATTGGAATTTCCAATTAACCAAAAAATCAATTGAAATACAAAATCAATTAAAATTCCACGTACCTCAAAATCCATTTAAATTATTTTTATAAAGTTGGAATAAAAACTGATAGTAATGGGTTCTTCACCAAGCCGGGATGATAATGGTGGATAATGGTTCCCTAGTGGAGGCGGTTTTCTTGTTCAAAAGAACGACTTGGTCTTCCGAAAAATTGCAAAAGTGATGAAATTAGGTTAAAATTATAACTTGCAATTTTTAGACTTTCAATAGTAAAAATTAATTTTATTACCTTAATTCGGGTTCTTCGCGAGAATGATCCCCGAGTGGTTGTAGTTTTCTTGTACAGGAGTGCGGCTTGTTGGGTTTAGTTCTTAACTTTTTTTTGGTTCGAAGATTTAGGGTTTAGACCATCCATCAGTTGCGCCAATGGATATTTACTGCAAAACAATTCAAAAAATGCAGTATAACACATTGTTTCTAATCAAATATAAGCACTTATTTTAACAATTAGACCTTTAAGAGTTGAATTGAGTTTTCTTTCCAGGTTCGAGGTTTAAGGACCATCTCCAGCAGTTGCTCCAATAGATATTTACTGCAAAACAATTCGAAAAATGCAGTATAACACGTTGTTTATAATCGAATATAAGCTTTTACGTTAACAATCAGACCTTTAGAGTTGAATTGAGTTTTCTTTCCAGGTTCGAAGGTTTAAGGTTCATCTCCAGTAGTTGCTCCAATGGGTATTTACTGCACACATTGGTTCTAATCGAATATAGTCTTTTATGTTAACAATCAGACCTTTAAGAGTTGAATTTAAGTTTTCTTTCCAAGTTCGAAGGTTTAATGACCATCTCCAGCAGTTGCTCCAATGGATAATTACTGCAAAACAATTCTTTTTTTTTGTCAATATAAAAAACTAACATAGATGTCTGGTACAGTCCGAATATGCATTATTAATAGAAGCATATAACTCTACTAAAGACCTAGTAGGACAATTAGAAACGTCAAGATTAAGTCTAGTGCATTTCGCCAGGATATCTGCTACCTCGTTAAATTTTTTTCTTATATGGTTGACTTTCCAATCCGAGAATCTTCCTATCCACCTCCATGCCTCGGAGATCATGGGACGGATACTCCAATCAATTCCACAACGTCTATTAATACCTTGAACTACCTCAAGGTTATCTGAGTAGAAAGAACTACTCTTGATGCCAAGAGTTGCGGCCGATCTCATTGCCAATAAGACCGCCCACATCTCTCCTTCTAAACTACTATTGACTCTAGCTCTCTTTTTAATAATCTCTCTGACTTCACCTTCTTTGTTTATTGCAATTGACACCATACTTGTTGGCTCCCACTTTTTATTATGTGAGGCATCACATAACCATATCAAATCCGCCTCATCATCTAGTACTGCAAAACAATTCAAAAAATCCAGTATAACACCAAATAATCATGGGACCCGCAAAACTCACACAACATCTCCCTCCCCGTATACGTTATTTATAGCGCATCACTTCTCATACCGTAAAAGCTTCCAACGGTCATAATAATGACCATCGAATTTGTATTAAAATATAATATATTATACTTAAATCAGATAATTCTGAAAAATTAATTTATATTTAGAGTTACAATGGTAAAAAATAATTTCTTTACCTTAATTTGGGTTCTTCTCCAAGCCAGGTGATGATGGTGGAGAATGGTCCCTGAGTGGCGGTAGTTTTCTTGTACAGGAGAGCGGCTTGATTGGAAGGTGTATTTGTGAAGAGATTCCTTTCTATTTTTTGTACCAATGAATGCGAGTGTACAGAGAGGAGTTTTAGGTTTAAGAGTTTTATTGGTAAAAATTAATTTTTTACCTTAACATATGTTATTCACCAAGACGGGTGGATGATGGTGGAGAATGGTCTTGAGTGGCGGCCCGTTCTTTTGTTTAGAAGAGGGGATGGGAAGGTGAGCGAAGAGATTTCTTTTTTGCTTTTTGTTTAAATGCGAGTGTGAAGAGATGATGGTGGAGAATGGTCTTGAGTGGCGGCCCGTTATCTTGTTTAGAAGAGGGGATGGGAAGGTGAGCGAAGAGATTTCTTTTTTGCTTTTTGTTTAAATGCGAGTGTGAAGAGATGAATTTTAACTTGATTAATAAAAATGAGTTTATGAGAAAATTTAAGGAGGTAAACGGACTAAATTTGAGCTAAATAGGGAAGGAGGAAAAAAAACATTTATACCAAATAATCATGGGACCCGCAAAACTCACACAAAATCTCCCTCCCCGTATACGTTATTCATAGAACATCACTTCTCATACCGTAAAAAACCTCCAACGGTCATAATAATGGCCATCGAATTTGTATTAAAATATAATATATTATACTTAAATCAAATAATTCTGAAAAATTAATTTATTTTAAGAGTTACAATGGTAAAAAATAATTTTTTTACCTTAATTTGGGTTCTTCACCAAGCCAGGTGATGATGGTGGAGAATGGTCCCTGAGTGGCGGTAGTTTTCTTGTGCAGGAGAGCGGCTTGATGGGAAGGTGTATTTGTGAAGAGATTCCTTTCTGTTTTCGTACCAATGAATGCGAGTGTACAGAGAGGAGTTTTAGGTTTTAGAGTTTTATGGGTAAAAATTAATTTTTTACCTTAATATATGTTCTTCACCAAGACGGGTGGATGATGGTGGAGAATGGTCTTGAGAGGCGGCCCGTTCTCTTGTTTAGAAGAGCGGATGGGAAGGTGAAGGAAAAGAAATCTTTTTGTTTAAATGCGAGTGTGAAGAGATGAATTTTAACTTGATTAATAAAAATGAGTTTATGAGAAATCTAAGGAGGTAAACGGGCTAATTTTAAGCTAAATAGGGAAGGGGGAAAAATCTTAAATAAATAAGACATTAATGATAAGTGGGGCCAGAATCAATCATGGCCACCACTTATGTTTTCCCAGAATCGATCCTAGCCACCATTTATGTTTCCCAGAATCGATCCTGGCCACCACTTAAGTGGATAAATCAGGACCGTAGGAAAAACTTTGAAATATAATATAGATATATGCTTCTTCCAAAAAAATGTTAAATTTGTTGTTGTCTTTTTTTTCTGTTCGAAATTCTTTTTTTATTTATTAGAGAAAAAAAATAATTAATTACACATATAATTCAAAAAATAAAAAGCTCCAAGAAAAGTATAATCATTCCACCGGGAGAGATTAACGTTGCGACGTGTGCATTTAGCTAAGGCGTTTGCCGTTCCATTCAAACTACGGTCTATGACACCCTTGCCCACTTGGCTCATAATTTGTAGAGAATAAAAAGTTAAAGAAATTATTATGAACTGTTGACCAAAAAAATGGGATTGATTAGGATGGAATAAAATTATTTACTTAGTTTTACACATTTGCAAGGATTATTTTTGTAGTAATACTATATCTCAGTATTCTAAGAACCTCTAAAAATTAGTAGAACCGTAAAAAATAATTAGTTGAATTAGCTTAACCGGTTAGAATCATACTATTTCTTCTAAACTTGAAATAGTATAAAAAATGAGATACAGAATCCCTATTTAAACAAAATAGTATAAAATGAAAATACATGCTCGAATCCCCTCCATAAACGGTAACATAGTTATATTTTACTATGGGAATATGCATGGAAATAATATGTATATTTTATGTAAAATTAGTCGAGATGCGCAAAAACTGACCGAAACCACCTACATAACCAAAAATGAAACGGTTTATTAATTAAAATTTTAACAGTTCTTTAAAAAAGTAAATTAAACATTATTTCATTAAAATTATATATGTATATATAACAATTTTTTTTTATTAACTAGTACATGTCCCATGAACAACAAATCATCATACTTTTCCTATTTGCATGTTAAAAGACATATGTGGATTTTCTTTTTCCAAATAAACAGAAAAAAATATACACATGCACAAATAGTTGTTTCCTACACCTATGACAATCGTCATTTTCACTTTAACCTTTGTACATCTTCAAATTACCTATTAAAGTAACTTCTCTTCGCGCCTTTATTTAATCTTTTTCATTGTTTTTGTTTCTAAAGCAATCTTCCTTTGTCTACTATGTTTTTTTCTTTTCCTTTTTCTTGTTTCTTTCCATATTTATTGGTTTTTTATCACATGCATATTAATATTATTACTCTACTGCAACTGTTCATTGGTTTGATGGAAAGATCTACTAATACTAAGCCTATTAAACTCAATTTGGATCACATGCAAGAAAATTAAAGGCGTGCAAATTCCTCAATTGGCTACATTCTTTGCTTTTTCGAAGATGTTAGTTTCGATATGTGAAAAAGTATGATTTTGGGCGATGTTAGCTTTTATAGATAATTCTATCAGATACTCAACAAAGGATTTGAGTTGAAAATTGTTTATTACCTTTCGTGTATGGGGAAAACGCGAAGCTAAAAATCTCGTTCATGCAAATGAAGATCCCGATACACTTCAGGTTCTTTTTTACCCCTCCCCCCAATCCAAATATCAATGTTGGTCTCTACCCTTCTTCCAGCTTTATTACGCTAGTTTGCTACTATAACCTAGTACATCGTTTCCCTATGGATTTTTTACTACTCTTTCACGCTTCATTTTATGGATTACATGAGTCTTGGACATTTGGCATGCCACTATTTCCCTTCTATTATTTTGACTTGCCTACCCTTTTTCTTGTGTATTTATTTATTCAACTGCTTTACGATAAATGTCTCCATATTTGTGATATATTAATCTAGGTTTGAGACATCATTTTAGGTGTTTTTCGTTAATTGTTAAGGAATTTTCCCTGTTATTAGATAATTTTTTAATTCGTGTCTTGATTTAGAGATTTTTTACTTTTGTAGCGTTTTTGGTATAATTTGTGTGTTATTGTGAAACTCTTAAGTAAAAGGAAATATTTAGAGGCCAAAACAGTGTCAATGAGTTAGGGATCGAAGATACAAGGATAAATCTAAGGATAAAAGGAAATAAAGTTGAATTAGGAAAGGAAAAATTGTCAAGTAAATCTGTTATGCTGAAAAGTCGTCCAGTATTTTGAAAACTATCAAAAATATATTACTAATTTGGATGAGATATTTTACCATATGATATATCTTTGAATTGCGGTCGTTTTGATAGGTCACACACTAAATTTGGCCCAGTAACGAAGAAGATATAACCAAATCATTGAGCAGTGTTTATCATGTCCTATATTTTAGGAAACAGATTTGAATTGGAAAAGGATTCCAATAAATTGACTTCCACTCTAAGATTTCGACCTAACATCTATAAATACAGCTTTTTACCTCTGTAAACATGGTCCTTGCTCAGTTATTAATCCTTAGCATCAAGTTTCATCATCCAGAGAAGCAAACTGACATGTAGAGGAAGACAAGAAGCACGAAGCAGGAGAGTGACAAACTCCTCTTCTACGTCTCTCCTTCTCCATATTTAGGGTAATTAGCTATAGATCTGTGGCTTAACCGTATTTCTAAACATTTATTCTGTAAGTTTTGATTCTTAATTGTTGGGTTATTATTTTGTCTAAATCCTAAGAATACTATTTGTTATTTTAATTGATTTGAGCTTGGCGTATATTTATATTGTGTGTTTTGACCTATTCCAGCCCTATATTTGGCCAATCTTAGAACTACCCTTAATAATTGAGTTGACACCCGGAAGAAGGATTCAATTATTGACAACAACACATAATCGTCTAGTGTGCGGTAGTGATCCTGACGGGCTTTCCTAACTAGATAGTCATTAAGTTATAATTTAACCACCTATCATTACGCAGGGTCCTCTTACCCAAGTCCCATGGTAGTGGAGAGGTTGCCTCCTAAGTCCGCCCTGATGGGGGTTAGGAAAAATTTAGAATCACGGTTACATATATATTGCTCAATTCACCCTTAAGGTTAGAATAACAAGTTAGTAATATGCTCAAACTAGTAACCCTCATATTTATTTATATGTATTCTTATTTATTTATTCACGTCAGATAATTATTCATCTTATCTTTGTTTTAATATAAACATCTAAATTTATCTACGCTTTTATTGAACACAAGTAGATCTAACAGATCAAATCCTTGCGAACAAACTTTACGTACTAACTAAACTTGCAAACGATCTGTAATACTTGAAGTGAGTTTCTTGTGGTAGTCAAGGATGTGTGTCCTTTATTATTACCTTGTTTATCTATTTAGTTATCACACCTTTTCCCCCACCATTAATATTTATGTTGTAGTGTCATTCATTATGTGTTCTACTATTTCTCCTTTCTTGAGCTTATTTGACTTAGACCCATCGTCTTTTCTTTTCTTTTCTTTTCTATTTTGTTGGGACGACAAAACCTTGAGTTGGGTGTTTTGATGTCTCTCTTTTAGTGATGAATAAATCCATTCAGGAGACATTGTGTTGAGAGTCTGTTGGGCCTAAGTGATAATTTTTCCCGGTTATTTGCTATTTTGCACTTTTTCACGAATCTAGGACTTCTATCTGTTTATAGAGATTTATGTGCTTTAATGGTGTGTTTAGTGTGTATATTTTAGGTAAATGCTTGATACAGGGTTCCAAGATGAGGATAAGAAGTCAAAGAGCCAAGATAAACCCCAAGTCAAAGAGGAAATTAAGCTTAGAGCCACTTTGGGGAGTTGGAGCTTTTACTAGAGAATTCTTGCACCTTAATGTTTATGTAACTAAGGTTTTTTGGTGAGAGTTTTGGACCCGATTCCTTTTGATATCAAAAGATATTGAAGTCAGGGTTGTGTGGCAAGTGACGACACTGGATTCGGAGTTAAGATAAAGAAGTTATGCTATTTTCACCTGATGTGGTACGAACCAGAAATCTTGTTAAGTAAAAACGAGTTGGGTCCCTTCTAATACTACTTTCCTATACCTAAAGAGGGACCAACATTTTTAGAAGCTTTATAATCTCATTTTACAGTCCCCATTTCATAATCCATCAGTACGCAAGGGGAAAGAAGAGGAAGAACAAGGGTTTGTCCATGAACCCATCCATTTTACCTCAACCATTCACCATATCCTCTTATCATCAACAATAACTTTATCTTATTTTCTATTTTAAACATGATTTTGTCTTTAGTTTTAATTAGTTTTTATTTCTCCAGTGTTAATTCGATTATGAACTAAACTATTACTGCTTGAGGATTCTTTTGTAATACATTTTGCTTAGCTTTTTTTATTATGTTATTATATTTGGAATATCATATTTTTGTTTAATTGAGTGATTTTTTAAATATATTTACATTGTTTGTATATGTGTTATAATTACTCCTGTGCTCTGGCCAAGTAGTACGAGTTCTCATAATTGACCTAACACCTGCGCGGGGGGGGGGGGGGGGGGTGATATTACAGAACCAGTATACAAGTGCCTAGTGCCTAGTGCCTTGAGCCGGTGGGTTCTTGAACACTAGGTCATCAATAGTGTTAGCGGGACTTAAGCCTACCCAAAAGCCAAGAGGATGAATAAGGTAGAGTGCTAAGATCGCATGTGCTGGGACTTAGATTGAACTAGAATTCTGATTAATGTGAACAACAAACCCACTCACCCTTATTAGTAGCAAAGTCAATTAGTGGAGAATTATATTACTTAGCAATATCCTCAAGCATCTTTCTCATCGAATTAGACCTATTTACTTTAGTTGTTTACTTTCATTGTTATTTTATTATCATTCTTAGTTTAATTCTATTTACTCTTATCTTGTCTTTAGTTATTAATTACTACAAAACCAAAACAAATATTACCTTTAGTAATCTATTATTTTAATTATAAACTCTATAGTTACATTACTCTGAAAACCTTTAATCACAATCAATCCATGCAAAAGATAACCATACTTATCATTCTTGCTAGCCTACGATCCGTACTCTACGGAGTCACTTCCCCTAATATTTGTACTTTATTTCATCAACGAGGACGATAAAGGTCAGTTAGAGATATAAGATACCTGATTTTCAAGCATTTTTATGTCGCAGAGTGTTCATTCATTTTCTCATTGTTGGACTTCCACTCCTCTTAATTTGACTTCAAATTCTCTTGATTCATCATCATGAATGAGCTTAAAGTTTGTACAACAACATTTGAGGTACCTTCTTGTGGATACTTGGGAAGTGATTTTTGAGCGAGAATCTGAGAAATAAGCATCTTGAACAGGCGTTTGGCCTCTTTGGAATTGATTTCGAGGTATTGATTGAAAATTTTGTCCTTGGGGGGAGTTGTTGATAGTTTCCTTGATTTACCTACCCATTAAGATTTGACCATTGAAATCTGGGATTACTGTAATAAGGTTTCATATAGACATGACCACCAACATAGTGGTTACCTCAATTAGATATGAATGCCACATATTCTGGGTTGCCTTGACACTCCTCCCAAGCATGAAAATTAGCACCACCATTCGAAAACCCAAAGGATTCTTGTACAACTTTTACTTCCTTCTGTTTATTCTGGAATCCTTCCTCCACGACCATAGCCAACTATTTCATTTGATTCTCCAATGTAGAAAACTTGGCATCTATCGTCGTCTCACTATTGACATGTAAAACACCTCTTTGTGCTTGAGGGACTGGCCAACTTCTTTCAGTATCAATAATTTTCTGTATTGCTTGTGTGGCCTGATTATCCATTGACACAAAACTACCACCACCGAGATTGTCAGCTCATAGCCTTGTACCTCCATTAAGCCCCTTATAAAACATCGAGAGCTTCATCAAATGGGTGCACCTATGTAAAGGACACCTTGTCATCGTTGTTGAAATCGGGTCCATATCTCCCCCAAGCTCTCATCATATCCTTCCTACAAGTTCAACTTGGTCTTTCATCCTCATAAATTACAGGGAGAAACAACCGAAAAACCTAGCTTGAAGTGTATCACAATCAGGGATTGTCTCGGATGGTTGTCTATCTAGCCACTCACTTGCACCTACGGTTAAGAAAAATGGAACATGAAATAATACATTTGTTCCCTTGTAAAGACTTAATTAATGTATGTGTCACATATCTGTATGAACTTTTGGATAGCACGTAGTGGATCTTGGTGGATGGCTCCACTATAGTTCCCATAGTTAAGGAATTGATCCAACATACCCAAACCAGGTTGCTTGAATAGCTGGAGGGCGAATCCCCAAAGGTTGAACACGAAAAGGCACTCCTGGCTCAGATATATCTTGCATTTGATGAATAGATGGTAGTGGATCTTGGTGGACGGCTCCACTATAATTCCCATAGTTAAGGAATTGATCCAACATACCCATACCAGGCTTAATCCATGCGGCTTGAATAGCTGGAGGGCGAATCCCCAAAGGTTGAACACGAAAAGGTACTCCCGGCTCAGGGATGTCTTGCATTTGATGATTAACCCCATTTGGTGGACTGACTCCACTCGAGTTTTATCCTTATTTGCTAGTTCTCAAGCTAAACTCTCATAAGTCTTTTCTCGTTAGTATTTATTTTCCTGACTTAATTTTGAGTCTTAGTTTAATGGGTGATTTACCCGTTAAACCCATGACCCACCAAATGCGGCCAAAAAGATTCAATCCAAACAAATGTCCAGAATACCCTTTTTCAAACAAATTATTCCATAAAATTGTTTACTTTATCTAAATAAAAAACTATATAATTAAAACATTTCCATATTACAAACATTCAAAAGCTGAAATATTTCTATACTTACAATATTTCATATTCTAAAACTATACTATTCCATAATTTTTTCTAAAAATATAATCAAATCAGTTCCTTGAATCGTCAAACCTGAATATACATAAAAAACAGTTAAAAATAAGAGTTAAAAATATGAATAAAATATAGTGGGTTGACGGTATAAAAATAATCCGGGGACACTGCAAAAACTGTGGGTTGACAGTGAAAAAAAATGGGTTGACACCACAAAATTGTTGGTTGAGACCACAAAATTGTGGATTGACAGTGAATAATAAAATTAGTGGGTTGACAGTATAAAAATAATAGGATGATAGTACAAAATAAAGGGTTGACAGTATTTTTCAAATTTTCACATAAACACGTATTCAGATTAATCCTAACATAAGACACTTCAAAATATATTATAAATTTTAAGAGAAAGAAAAATTGGGCAACCGGAAAAGTTGATATTTCCAAACAAAAACTTACTTTTTTAGTGTTCCAATGGTAAAAATTAATTTTTTACCATAATTTTTGTTCTACGGTTGTTGATGGCGTAGCCAAGCCAAGTTGATGATGGTGGAGAAGGGTTTCCGAGTGGCGGCGGTTTTCTTGTGTATAAGCGGCTGATGGTGGTGGAGATTGAGGAACAACCTATAGCCACCATATCAGACTAAGCGTGAAACCCTTATCCTTCTTGCATTATGAAGCTAATTTTAATCTTAAAATTTTATCGTGCTGATTATTTGTATGATAAGTGTATGTATGATTTAGTTTGTAAATATTGTTACATACAACTGGCTAGGTAGTTGCTTCGGGATCATTCTTACATTCTTTTTCTCTCATGTTTATTGGACTTAGTTGATAAAGATTGCCCTACTAAACTTATTTCTCATTTTGTCGGAATGACAAAACTTTGAGTTCGGGTCTTGTATCTCCATATTTATGATAGATTAATCTAATCACGGGACATCATTTTAGGATTATATAATGCTTAGTTGAGGTATTTTTTCCCTATTATTTGATAGTTTCCCGTTTCTTGTCTAGTTTTGGAGAATTTTAACTTTTAGAGTTATTTGTGTGTAATTTTTGTGTTAAGTGTTCACCTTCTGGGTACATGGATTCTATTAGATCCCGAAGAATGTATAAGAAGTAAAAAAAATTAGGTCAAACCCATGTCAAGAAGAAAAAGGACAAAGAAGTCACTTTTGGAAAGTGAAAAGAGTTGTCGGCCAGATTTATAAATTGACTTGTTGGTGTCACCACGTGCCATTGATGAAGATTCTGGAGGATCCCTTTAGTTTCTAGATAGTACTTAGAATTAGGAGCGCATAGAAACTGACGGTTCGTGATTTAGAGATGACTAATGAATATTAAAGATGGTAGCTGCATTTTCCTTGAACACAATGGTGAAAGCTCTTAGACCCTATCCAATTGAGTCACATCTTGCTATTTGGCTCTCTTACATTCTTAAAGGGATGTGTGTAGGCCGTAGGGGACCCTCAAGGTGGCGGTTCTACCTTTAACCATCCAAACATTCAATATTTGTAACCAAGTAGTGGTGATGGTAATGAAGCATGATGGGGTTTACAACTCGGTATCAAATCCCACACAAGAAGATTACCGGTGTAGAACTATCCACACCCCTTGACAATTCCTAATTGAAGCCATTTGCTCATCAAACTTTACTATGAAATAACCATCGACAACAACCTCCAATTTAAATTGACATTTCAGATTCCAAATTTGATGAACATTCATAATTAGGTATCAAAATCCTACCAAGTGACCTAATAGTATAACCATGATCACGTGTTTCTAGACTTGTAACCCCTCAATAATTTCTTCTTTAGTTCGCATAACATGCGTAATATTAGAATCATTCAGGATTCATCATCTAACCAACATAGCTAGACCTAAAATCTCATCGTCACTCAAATATGCGAACAATTTATCATAATCCTCAATCGCAGGGACAATCGTTTTTTATCCCATGACAACTCCACGATATCTACCCATCATCAAGGTAGGAGATGACGGTCCAAAATCCACCAAAGATGATATGGTCAACGACTTTAGAGAAACTCACAAACGGTTGTTGAAGACATTTTTCTCTTAGGGACCTCATGTTCTCAGTTATCATAACCAGCCGTGGAATGTGTTAGCGGTCAAAATTTAAAAAAAAATTAATGATAGGGTGAGCAAATTAATAATATAGTTTTTTGAGTTTTTATTTTGTCTTTTTTTCTTTTACTATTAATTTTGTTTATAATTTAAATAATCATTTTTAACATGAATAATATTTGACTCGCTAACTTTTGACTAATTAATATGATAAAATTTACCAGAAATTTTTGAGGAATAGGAAAATGGATTTCATTTGGTCAACACAAAAAAAAAAAAAAATTGTTCAATAGATATAGAAAATGTGTACGACCCAAAACTAAAAAAAGAATAAAACATATCGTTTTCTTGAGCTTTGTTGTAGAGGTCCCGTTGGATGTGGTGTTGTGGGGAGGTGTAAGAGAGAGAAATCAAAGTGAGACAAAGATTTTAGAGAGAGAGAAATATTCTTTTTGTTTTACTTCCCTTCCCTTTCATCATCATCATCTTCTCCCTCTTCCTTGACCTCTTTCAGAAGAAGATGGTCGAAGAGAGGCTCATCCTCTGAGATCATCCTGATAAGGGCTGTCAAAAAAAAAATCCAAAAAGAAATATAAATTTCGAATTCTTTAATTCATATTTCTATACTATTATCCAACATCCCATTTATTTATTATTTTATCTATTGCTTCCCTTTTCTTCATCATTACCAAGCACCCTTTTACATTCCTTCAAAAATTGTTTGAAAAAACAAAATAATTGTAAAGAATTTGGAAAAAATTTAAAAATTGTTTTTTTTACTATACCACCACCAACATTGGTTACCCTTTTGAGGCGCCACCTTTTCATGTAAGTTTCGTTATGAATTTGAATACCCTTTTTACCTTTTCTATACATTGCTTGCCCATTTGGTTATTCCCTCGTCACCTTTTTAAATTGGGTATCTATTATTTTCATGTTTATATTAAGGCTATTGATCATTTTTGTTTTTTCTGCGTGTTTTTCAGCTGAAAAATTGAATCTTGAAGATAACTGATTGAGGCAGGTTTACAATTGCTGGTGAAAACGGAGGTGTTACAGCCTAAATTCTTAAATATTACAAAATGATAGACCGAAATTTGTGCTATAGCTTCGAAAGGGCTTGTAATCTTATGACGTGTTTATGTCTATAGTTTGATTCCCTGTGTTGTAATTTGTAAAGCTGCATATGCGTCTTTAATTGACATTTTCATTGTTCGTTATATTGTTATTGATTTATACACCCAAGTGATTCAACGTGTATAAGAAGAAAACTGGAGATTTAGTTTATCATTTTGGCAGATATTATAATTAAATGGGGAGTCGATGGATCACTAAAAGAATTCCGTGCTTCATTTTCGCCTTCTTCATAGCTCTTTTCGAGATTACTGGGTGTTATTCGCTTAACTCTGAAGGTAAAAATGCTTCCTTAAGTTTTATCCCTACATTAAGTCAACCCTTTATAAATTTGTTTTTTCTTTTCAAAAATTTCAGGATTGGCATTATTTGAGTTTCGCAATAAAGTAAACTCTGATCCTTATGGAGTTTTCCTTAATTGGAACCCCGAAAATGAAAACCATTGCATGTGGTCAGGTGTTCATTGTCTCGATGGAAAAGTTACCACGCTGTAAGTACCGTGTAATTATTAAAACCCTTTTTTACAATCTTAAACAGTTAATTAAAATCATATGTTTCATAATTTGTACAGTGATCTTAAAGGACTTTCTTTAAAAGGGGTACTAGGACCAGAACTTGGGAACCTTATTCACTTAAAATCTCTGTAAGTTAAGCTAAGATTCGTTAATAAATAATATACTTATCGATCCCCAATCTTATATAATTTGTTTAATAAATCTTTGTCAGCATACTATCAAAAAATCGTTTTTTCGGTGTAATTCCTAAACAATTAGGACAACTTACAAAACTCGAACTGTTAGATTTGAGAGATAATAACCTGAGCGGAACTATTCCAGAGGAAATTGGAGAGTTACGGTCACTCAAACACCTGTAAGTAATTATCATTCGCGCTAAAATTTGAAAACCTCGAGATTAATTTACTATTATTTTTAACAGATTGCTTTGTGATAATAATCTTCACGGAAACATTCCTTCCACTATTTGGAAACTTAATTCTCTTGCCGAGTTACAATTTGACGAGAGACATACATCTGCCGTAGCCGCTGGAATCGGATGCTTAAATCGAAAATTCGGACATTGGTAGGGCCCACTTCATAATATCCTAATCCTTTTATATATGTCTTACCTTTTCTAAACGTCTAAATTTATGACAGCATATGGCAGAATTGGTTAAAATCAGCAGAAAAAACCGAGTCGCTTTCGTTACCGCTAAAAGGGACATTATATCCTTCTCTCAATCTATTTCACTTGTAAGTATATATAGGAATATATTTCTTTGTTTTTCTAAGTTTTTCTAAGTTTAGTATTATATATTTATCGATTGATTTCGTAGCTTCAGATTTACGAAGGGAACTTTCCATAACAATAATGTTGAGGATCATTGTAACAATTTATCATGTTCAACTCTTATCCAACCTGTAATAGTTTTACCATCGCGTCGTAAATTAGCTGAACAATCAGGTAGTAACTTAGCTGCTGTATCGATTAGTGGCGATCATTTTATCGCTCTTCCGAGTAGTAGAAGCAGTGGATCATTCCCTGCTATACCTCAAAACAAGAAGAAAGAGTCTTCTCCTCCACTAATTTCACCTTCTCCTCAACAAAATTCTGGTCAAAGTAATACAAATACGAATCCTGATGAGAAAACGGGACATTCATGGAAGTTTATAATCGGGATTTTATGTGGAGTTCTCTTGATTCTTCTTGCTTTAGCAATGGCGATTATATGTAGAAGCAGAGCAGTGAAAACGATTGGTCCATGGAAGACAGGGTTAAGTGGACAATTACAGAAAGCGTTTGTGACAGGTGTCCCGAAATTAAACAGAGGAGAACTCGAAACAGCTTGTGAAGATTTCAGTAATATTATATCTTCAACCGATTCTTACAGTGTATATAAAGGAACTCTATCGAGTGGAGTTGAAATAGCGGTTGTATCTACCGCTGTTACTTGCTTAAAAGACTGGTCAAAGCGCGCTGAAATGGCTTACAGAAAAAAGGTTAGATATTTTTCTTATATAACATAAATGATTTATTTATAAATATTGTTTTCATTTTTGTGTTTAAATTAGATTGATACGTTGTCACGTATTAACCACAAGAACTTCATGAATTTAATCGGGTATTGTGAGGAGGATGAGCCTTTTGTTAGGATGATGGTGTTTGAGTATGCTCCTAATGGAAATCTTTATGAGCATTTACATGGTACGTATTTATTTTACATGATTTATAACGATGGGTTTGATTTGTGGACTTATGTTTGTAAATTATAGTGAAAGAATTGGAGCATCTTGATTGGAATGCAAGGATGAGAATTATTATGGGAACAGGATATTGTCTACAATACATGCATGATCTGAATCCACCTGTTGCACATACGAATTTGCATTCAAAAGATATATATCTCACAGATGATTATGCTGCAAAAGTATGATATAACCTATTTCCTTATACATATTTAAGTTTTTTGCATTTTTACCCCCTTATGTTTTATAAAAGTCGGTTACTAATTTCAGGTTGCGGAAGTGGGATTCTGGGCAGAGTTTATACACACATCAAAGGACTCTGGAGAGAGTGTATCTGAGCATTCGGAGCTTCCACCACTTGCTGATGTGGAAACTAATGTTTACAGTTTTGGAATTTTAATGCTTGAAGTAATATCTGGAAAGCTTCGTTTCTCAGAAGAACAGGGAAATCTCGTCGATTGGGTATTAATTAATTCCTCTTAGAAATTTCGTATTGTTTAGATAAATTTATGATTTATTAATTTTTTGTTATGATTTTTGAAGGCTGCACAATATTTGAATGATAAGAGGAGCATTAGTTATTTGATTGATCCAAGCTTAAAGTCTTTTAAAGATAATGAATTGGATATTATATGTGAAGCAATTCAAGAAATTATTCAGGCAGATTCAAGGAAGAGACCTACTATAAAGGATACAATATCAAAATTAAGGGAGGTTATTGATATATCTCCTGAAGCGGCAACTCCAAGACTTTCTCCCCTGTGGTGGGCTGAACTCGAGATTTTATCTGCCGAGGCACCTTAATCGAAAAAAAGACTCTGTTTACAACTGTGATATATGATTTATCATCGAAAAAATTATATTCTTCAATTCTTATGCAATTTTTTGTTATCTGGGCAATAATGTACGCTCATTATGTATTGGTATGTAAAGATTATAATACTATCCCCTATCTTTTATCTAATTATGGTGGTTTGAGATTGTTGTACAACTCTTGGTATGAAGAGGAACCATTTGGAAGAGAATTATGTGTGAATCTTTGTTGA
This sequence comes from Nemophila menziesii, assembly GCA_029959085.1. Lineage (NCBI taxonomy): Eukaryota > Viridiplantae > Streptophyta > Magnoliopsida > Boraginales > Hydrophyllaceae > Nemophila > Nemophila menziesii. The sequence goes on along the minus strand of JARWIR010000004.1, from coordinate 26,969,127 downwards.
GTTAATTTTCTTTTAACAAGAAAGATAAGTGTAAGGTATATTTTTGAAAAGGTGAACCACTCATGGATGTGCCTGAATCAAAAATTAGAGTTATCATCACTGATATCGTACAAGAGATTCGTTTTTTCAGAGATTTGAACCCTGGCCTGTAAACAAAACAATCACCACTGATCTCCCCATACAGGGATTTGTTTCCTGAGAGATTTTTTTTTTTTTTGTCCATACCGAGAGATTTCAACCTTTACCTTATAAACAAAACTAAAAATTTGATGTTAAACAAACTAGAAATTATTTATTTTAAAATACTAAACCCTGCCCTCCAACTCCCCCACATCCCCGGAAGTATGTAGAATTAAAAAAAAAAAAAAAAAAAACAGACCCCACAACCTAGAGAAAAAAAACGGTTACTTTTTAATTACTGACCTCCACCCTACCCATTTCCATACCCCCGTATGCGTGATAACGAAACTCGAGTAACTTATTAAGTTACTCCATTATTCGTTGTCCCTCAAAGTTCGGATCTAAGTTTAATTCTTTTATTCTCCATATGCGCAAATTCAAGGTCAAATGGAAGTTGACATGCTTTAATGTAAACCATTCGATATGAAGATACTCTGATTGTTATCTTGAAAGTTGTTCTATACGTCCGTAGTGCATCATCAACTTTTGCCGACCAATCATTCCTCGTCAGTCCCATAGTCTTCTTAATTATTGATTTGGTCTATTGGTTAGAGATCTCGGCTTTCCCATTAGTTTATCGATACTCGGTTTCTCAACCCCTAACTTAAGAAGCGCAATCGTCAGTTTTCACGAAGTGAGTCCTATGTCGTTAATAAGAACTCTTAGAGTACCCTTCCTTGAAAAGATATGTAGCTTACAAAACTTAACCACGACTCTCAAATATTTTTTAGGTAATGCCACAGTTTCGACCCACTTCGAAACATAATCAACAACTAGCAAGATGTATTGATTACCGTGAGATTATATGAAAAGACCCATGAAATCTGTACCCCACACATCGAATATCTCAACTTATAACATATTTTTTAGAGACATATTGTCCCTCTTGGATATATTTCCAGTGAATTGACATCGTTTGCATTGATTAACAAACTCATGATAATCTTTGTGAAAAATAGTCCAATAGAATCTGAATCGTAGTACTGTCTCCGTCGTTCTATCAACCTTGAAATATCCTTTATATGGTTAATCGTGAAACTTCTCGATCACTCCATCGGTTTCATCTTTCCTAATGCACCTTCAAATCATTTGGTCACTACCTACTTTGAAAAGGAAAGGATCCTCCCATAAATATTGCTTCACTTGGTGAAGAACCCTCTTCTTTTGTTATAAATTGAGAACTGTGGGAAACAATCTGCTCATGATATAATTCACAATATCTGCATACCAAGGTGATGAGACAAAATATAACACTGATATCTGAATAAGACCAAAGCGGCCTGAAAAGACCAAACCGAGGAGATGAGAAAAAGACCGAGGGAAAGGAACGTCTGCCGAATGGGAGAGAGGTGTAAAAATCTTCCTCGGGAAAGACGTCTCGAGTTACCAAAGCTATATCTAAGGGTCATCGTTTAGGATAGGCCGGACTCAAAGAAATCATATAGCACACACTCACCCTCTCCTAATAGTATGCACCGTCCTAGCACTTCATTCGCATCTCCAAAATCTATAAATACCCCATTCCGCATCAGAATTCGGTACACTTTTAATACCCCTAAAAGATTCTCTCTCTCTCTCTAAATTGGACGTGGTTATTATACATGCTGTATAAATATCCTGAAATACTCAGGTTAAGTATTCTCCGATAGCAACATTGCTAATGTTAAGTGTCGGAGTGCACCTTCCTTTGGCACTGACATAATGTCTGGTTTCGAGAAAGACTTACTAAATAAGTTGAAGCCAGTGAAGATAAATCTCCTTAACGATGATAGAGAGTGAGGTAAGATTTTTACGATTCACTATATAAGTTTTTCCTCTACTTCCTCCACCTCTTTTGCCGCCACTTTAACTTATTTGACGTTGTTTCGTGATCTCGACCGAGTTCTCTGGTCGAGTATTTTGATAGTGTGACTTTTTGTGCTCTATCATCTAACGTCGTCTATGGGAATGGGTTTGATCCCATTGATATTCCACGAAGGATTTCATAAAGGCAAAAAATCTGGTGGTAAAGCCCGTGGCAGTGGAAAAGGTAATAGCCATGCCTATAGGAGAATTGATAACACAGTTAAGATCGGAGAAACCTTAGAAGGATCATAGAGGGCTAATCTCCGAAACCTGAAAATACAAGAAAAAATTAGAAGAAATATAGCCCGACCTGGCATACAATGGTGGAGCAGGAAACATATGAAAAACGAAATATTCAAAGGCTATCATAGAATAAAGCAAAAATCTCCTGAGTTACTATCCATAGGGAGATCGACTAAACCCTCTCCAGCTAAAGAGAGACAAAATTGATAAAAATTCAGTCCACCTTACAAGGTCTGATAGTACAATACAAGGGAAAAGTAAAAACGTCAATAAAACTACTCAAATGTAGACCCATCTAAGCCTTTGGCATCACACCCATCTCCTTAGTCACCCTCTTTCATAACCGCATTCTCCTCAGAAATATCAGTTTCCTCAAGCTCCTCTCCCTAGTAAGGGTATTGATAAACGCATGGGTACCATGGAAAAGAAAATGATCTAGGAAAGTCATTAAGAATTATACCAGAACTTTGGGTAAATTGAGGGGTAATTTGTTGGAGAAGGAGAATCAAGTATCAAGAAAAAATTCCTTCCAATAGTCTCAGCAATGTAAGGGTATGTATATTAAAGATACTGCATATAATTTATGGAACTCTTACGTTGGCCATATTTCCACGGGCCTTTGGACGACTTGAGCATATCTTCATAAAACTTTGTTGAGGCCTTATACTCCAAAAAGTTTCGATCTTGCTTTGTCCAAATCTAGAAACTAAGTCTGGATCCTATCCTAATGCCAACATTATTTGATTTAGGCCTTATTTGCTATCATAGTTGTGTGGGAAAACTGTAGTTGGATGAGTCTTAGTGAATGTTGGTTTGTTTGGAAATTATCACCCAAGCTCTTGGAATCTATCTACCATCGCTGATTGTCCCGGAAAATCATAGCCTAACTTGAAGAAATCATGAACAAGACTTATAGTCTGAAAGGCATCATTCAAGAGGCCCTCAGCCTCCTCTAGAGTATAGATCGATTGCACAAAGAAAGTATCAAGCAATGAGAGAGAACAATGGGAAAGATGTAGAGTAGGAGAAGTCTGTAAAATGCCTAACATAGGGGGCACAACCATTGGGTCACCCGAAGAGACAAAGACCATCAGTTCGAGGCATATGAAGAATAATTAGAAGAATTAGGAGAGACCTTTGATCCCTCGAGTCCATCATCGACATTGGATAACTTCGGTGATCATCGAGGGACCATGAGCTTTTGAAACAGACATATCAAACACAACCTTTTTAGCTTCCTCTAAATCTGGCATTCTCGTCAGGATGTCATTCATAACAGTAGTTACTTTAGAAGGTGTGAACTTAGTGATCTCATCTATATATGTAGGATTTTATTTAAAAGGATTAATATACTAATCTTGAATAGTATTATTAATAACCTTTGGAGCATCGGACCACTGCCCTCCCTCGGTTCTTATAATAATAATACAGATGGACTTTCTCCTTCTAAGAGTTATAGCGCATAAATATTTGGTATTCTTTTTTCCTTTCTTGATCCATAAATCTCTAGCTCTATCAGTCTAAAATGATTCCACGACATCCCATAAAGTTTTAAGTTTATTTTTAATTTCAACTTCCTTTTCCATATTAGCTTTCGATGGTGCACCATTTTGGATATGAGTTAGCTTTTTCTGAAGATTATTGATAAAATTCCTATCACTGAGAAAAGTAGACTTACTCCAACCCCGTAAGGCAAGACACGTTGCATCTCTTTTGTGACAAAATCTTGGATATTCGTAGTTCTCCGAGAAATATTCTAGCTATTTCAAACTATATATTTACATTGAGAGTTCTTGAGCCAACTTGACTCAAATGTAAAATACTCCTTATATTTATCTTTTATAGAATCAAAGGCAAATGGTCTGGACCAATATTTGGCTCTACTTTAAAAATAAAGTTCCTAAAATAATCACACAATGAAAGTGTAGGAAGAGCTCAATCAAGCCTTTCTTTAATATTTTCATCATTTTTCCTTTGGTTAGTCTAAGTAAAGAAACAACATTTACTCGGTAAATCAACCAAATTATTATCATTAATAAAATTATTAAAGCGAATAATTCGATCTAAATTATGAGCAATTTTATCTTGTTTCTCCGAGAATTTTGCAATATTGTTAAAATTAGTCATAAGAATAGAAGGTGCATTAAGTTTAGTAAGACAATTAGATAAAGATCTCCACGTACAACATCTAATAGAGTAGTCATTAGGAGCAGGAATACAAAATAAATACCAGGAAAGACCATTATATTCATCAACTTTTGAGATAACTGAATGAGGATTATAGTGAATAACGATAATCGAAACACTACATTTCCACAACAATAGAATGCCACCATAGATATACGATCTTCCTCCAGGTTCCACTAAGTGTGAATAATTACAATTTCTAAAATGAGAACAAGACCTAAGGTCCTTCCTTCTTAGCTTAGATTCAAACAAACAAAAGAAACATCATACTTTGTACTTAGGGACTTAAAAGCTTTCTTTGTCAAGGGTGCCCTAGCCCTTTGGCAGTTCCACTAGGAAATTATCCATCGAATCCGGCAAAGTTAAAGGAATGGAATGTGAGGTTATGTTTTTCGTCACGGGTCCTACCAGGTACTAACGACCTCCACTGTAGCTTTGCTACTGCTCAAACCTTCCTCCAAATCCCCATCGCAATTAGCAATATTGCAAAAATAAAGCTTCTGATTATCATCAAAATCCTCCTCAATAATTAATTCCCTTTAGTCACGGAGACGAACACATCGTCATCCCTCATCTGACTCCTCACCTCGTAAAGTATTTTACATACATCATTAATAAACCCCCTGCAAATCGTTAATACGCTTTTACATAATTCTAAAGTCTTTGTTTGTAAACTTTTTAATCTTAGAAATGCCAAAGTTCATGCTAGGTGTTGTTTTCCTCTTGAGATTTTTAGGCCATGAAAAGTTTGTCTTAGGTGGGATAATTATACTCCTTGGGTTCAAGTACTAATTCTGAATAGAATCCTCTTGGAAAATATGTCGACTTATGTGAATAAACTGAGAATTTGTTGAAACTTCAACATGATCAAAGCAATCATCCTCATCGTTGGTGTATACAATTACCTTCTTACCTTTTGCATCATTAAAATTGAAATTGTCGCCAATGTTAATCTTATCATTGCCTGACATACCAAATGTATCTCCATAACAGACAACATTCTCTAGGTTAACAACCAAACTCCCAATATTAAGGTTCAAACCAACTACCTCATTAACATTCCCCATATTCTGTTGTGTTGTATTGAACATGCCAGCTCCATCTTCATACCCTGATGCAAATTTCATGTACATCACATCAATGTTAATATCCTGCGCATTAAGAAAATCTGTGATGCTCTTGTTATTCACGACGATGCGCATACCAATTTCGCTTATTTCCCTACAAAAAACTTTGTATAAGCCAGGAAAGTTCTTTTCCGAGATTTCAAACGAACCTTCCATATTATGCAAATTTTTAAACATATCTTCACTGAGTTCATAATTCTCTCTTTTCCTCTTAGTGGACTCGATACATGATTTCTTACTACCTTCCCCATCATTGTCACGCTTAGTAGGGTTAACAACATTTGCATTAAAAGATCCAAATTGGATAACAATCTGATTAATTCCTCCGTTATTAGGGTTATTATCATTATCCTCCCTATCTCCTTCAAACCTTATGAACGGAAAGAATCTAACAATTCATCAAAATGGCCCAATCGATCACATATGCGAATAAGAATTTCGATCTTCACTTTTAATAATCATCTCTTTATTCCAGATAAAATACCAAGCGAAGTTATCATTCCACTTAGGATGAACCATGACAATATTGCAAGCACTCTTATTGTGTCCAAGCCTGCCACAACTTAAACAAAACAGACCAATTCATCGAAGGTGAACGAAACCCAAGCATAACCATCAATTTGTTTTAAAAACACCCCAGTTTTAAGTGGTTAGTAGTATCAATCTTGACTCTGAACCTAATAAATATGAGATTATTAACATCAACAATTAATAGGATAATAAATTTTAGAAACTTCTCCAATACAATCACCAAAGGTTTAAATAGCTTCAATGTTGTTTTGTAACCCCGCGAGTCCATGAATCCTAACCTATGTGAAAGAATGCTTGAGATCAAGGTCTTTGAAAGCCATGTTGTTTTCCCACTTGACTATGATAACATGCATAGTCTGAATTAGTATATGTCTAATAACATAAAGTATATTCTTCCTCTTGCTGATCTAATGTAATTTTAAACGTGTTAGCTTCAAGTTTTTCAAACACAATTCTCCCAATAATACCCCCACGAATCAAGAACGATTATTCTTAAGGTACCAAACAAAATAAAATGATCCGAGACTACACGAGCAAAAAGGTTGTACACAAGGATATCGGGTTTCACAGAAGGTACCTTAGTGGAAAGTGAAAGGGTTTCTAACTTTTTAATGGTTTCATTTTTTGTTTTAGCGAGAGGAAGAAAATGGTTACTTCTATTAGCCGTACTTTTACGAATAAGAGATTAAGGATATGTGTTTTAAATGTTCGAAATAGACAAAATTACAGTTATGTATAGTGAGGTTACTGAGAGAGCAATCAACCAAAGTTAGAAGAGAAAGACTAACTGTTGTTTTGTAGTAATGCATGTAAGACACTTGTACAAAACTTCGCACAAAAAATTGTGTATGCATGTAAGGAATACCTGAAGATTTATGGGATAAAGTGCATCTGTTGGCATGAGTATTTAGTGTGATAAAAATCACAGCAGTAATAACTTCCATCACAAATTTACTTTCCAATATCTTAGGAAAAAAAGGACATAGCAGATACCAAGATAATTGAGAAGACAACCCTAAGTAGGATCTTTATAAAAATTCTCCATGCATAACAAAAAATCTATAAAGATAATTTTAATCATTAATTGCATAATAAAGGAAGGAGTGTAAAATAATTCCTAAGAAAATTTGTCAAGTATAAAAGGGACCATGATAATTGCACAATAAATACTTGTGAAACTCAGATAAGTAATGAGTCTCTTATTCATAAAAGCAAAAACATATCCATTAAATCAAATGATAAAATAGTTGTAAAGGTTTACCAATCACATAAAGACAAGATACGTTTCTTAGCTTTAGCGGCTAGTGTTGCCAAACCAAACCTAACGATATTATAGCTGGTGCTAAATCCCTTATCAGAGAAATTAGAAGTAAAGAAATAGATAAAGAATCCAACACAAGATTCAAGCACAAGTTCCAAGCCAATAAATCCTTCAATAGATATACTAGTAGGATGGGAAAGCGAATCATCCACCAATAAGATTGCATACATATATCTATGTTACCCCATGTAAAAGCAAAATAGCGAAATACCTCAATCCCTTCCAAAAGAAAGAATCCCCGCCTACGAAACTATTGCATGTGTAATCTGAGTTCAGTAATGAGAGAAAATTGGGCATTGGAGGGTCCTTTCACCCAAAGCAGAAACAACAAAAGTCTGATTATCCTATGCATGTTTGCATACTGGATAGAAGGGGATAAATTAAACTTATAAGATTAAAAATTTGCTTAAAGTAGATGATCATAGGACCTGGGTCGAAACCATGTATGATAAAGACCTTGAATAACATATTACAAAGCTAAGATGGATTTAACTATAACAGGAAAGATTATTAATTACCCGGAAAACAATACAAAATAAAAGAAAATATAGAGAGCATTTTTTTAGAGAGATAAAGTTTTCACTAAACATGGAATTATATACATTATGAATCTAAAAAGTAAAAAACAAGCAAAAATAATGATTAAAGATCTTAAAGTAGGAAAAAAACCAAAAAAAAAATTACATAACATATTAGGATGGGGATGATGCAAATTCATATAATTAACAACTGATATTGCGTTTTTGAATTTGATATTTAAAAATTAAAGACAATCAAATGTACGATTATGCAGATACAGATACGAGAATGATATTACAAATGAAATGAAAGTTATTAGTGAAAATAGAAACAAGTAATATGTTCGATATATATTATTTTTTCTTATACGCAAATAACGGTAAAAAAGCAAAAAGAATAGGAAATTAAAATCGTTCAAGTATATTTCAATTGGACCTTTTATGGACAAAATCTAAGAAAAATGGAGAAAATGAACATTAAATTTTATTTTTAATCTCATTGGATATTATTTCATATGTTTAGAATATAAAAACTATTTTTAGATCACAAATTAATAAGCTCCAAAAGAAAACTACATAAGAATCTTGTGTAATCCAAATTATTTTGTGCATGTCTCTTCGACTCGGTGAAAAGTTGAATTAAAAACTTTTCCTATTTTTCTCATAGCATGATATTTTCAATCCAGCGCAGCAGACTTCACATGAAACAGTCACCCCCTCTTGGCTCGTTGCTACTGCTGCGCGTAAGCCATGCAAAGGCCACGCAATTCCCAAACTTGCCACTCTTCATGCAGCGTGTCTTTGGCTCCATCTTCCATCTGTTCACTTCAATGCTTTTCACCCTTTCACGAATTCAATAGACCCCTTTTCACACCTATAAAAACTCTAATTTTATCTCTTTAATTTTTCCAAACACTTTATTCATCAACAACAAAAACAATGAGACCCCTAGTTGAAAATAAGTTTTCAGATTTTTTCGAGAGTTGGATATCAAAACTTGAAGAATATCATCAACTTCTTCTGGGTATGAATAAAGATGAGTTCAACTCTCAAAATCAAACCGATTATGAAGCTTTAGTGAATAAACTAACTACACATCATAAAGAATACTATACTGCTAAATGGGCTGCCGCACATGAAGATGTTTTAGTTTTTTTCGCACCGGTTTGGCTAACACCATTAGAGAATGCATACTTATGGATTACTGGTTGGAAACCCTCCATCGCTTTTAGACTAGTTGATTCCTTGAGAAGATCTGAGGCGTCTAATTTATCCGATCTAAGTGACGAGCAGTTGAAGAAACTCGACCGTTTAAAGATGAAGATTAAGCTGGAGGAGGAGAAAGTGGAGAGAGAGATGGTGAGCCAACAAATGGCCATGGCGGACCGAAGTATGGTGGAACTGGTAAGGCTAGTGAGTCGAGTTAAGAGCATCAATGATTCTGCAGCGTCAAGCCAAGTTGATCGACTAGTTGAAGTTGCAATAAGAAATTTAATGGCGGGGTTGGAAAAAGTAATGAAGATGGCAGATTGTGCTAGGTTAAAGACTCTTAAGGGTGTTTTGGATATATTGAAACCTAAACAAAGTGTTACTTTCTTGGCTTCTATGTCAGTGGTTCAAATTCAGATGAGAAAAAGGGGGAAAGAGAGAAAATAAAAGTTGAAAAAAAATAACAGTGATTCACTTTTTAAATCTAGTTTTATAGTTAGTTTATAATAGACTCGGTTACTATGTAGTCAAGTGAATATGTGTCTGTAATTTGTATCAGCGTTAGATTTGGTTTAGTACTTGTGAGTTTTTCCTTTTCAACAACTTAGGCGTTAGTTCGGTCTAGTTCTACTGGTATGTTATACCGAAAAAATTGTATGTGATCTAATATATTATAAGGTTTACTTGTGGTGTTTGTCTTACCTATTTCATCATCATAAAAAAGATGAACATTATTTTAAATGTGATACATGAGTCACCAAATTAGATAACATCCTATTTTTCATTTCCTCGTGAACAAGTCAAAATGCTTCATATATAATATCACACCGACAATCTCTCTATGATCCAAATAGGTGCTCTCTATGATCCAAATAGGTGCAGAGTCGGCGCGGACTCAAGGCAGCTAAGACGGGCTGTTTTGGGTCCCACATTTTCTATACTAGCTTATGTTTATATGTTAGTTTTAGTGCGCTAATTAACTACTAAAAGTTTAGCTAAAAATTGGATTTGTGTTGTATTTTTTATTCATTTTAAAAGAAAGAAAGAGTACAAACAAAGGATACGTTCAGAAGATTTGTTCCGAGGATCTTTGTTGAATTGTCATATAAGTTTAGTTGTTCAAGCCACACAAAAGGCTTTATTTATTTTTGGTTTCAGTCCTTACCCTTCATTTTCTTTAGACTGTAGCATATGTTAAAGTATGCTTCTTTGACAGAAAACATAATCTTTTTTCATGACCCAGGCTATAAAGAGCGGGGCTATCAACAACAAGGGTTGTTCTTTGTAAACTCTTTGCTTGTGTGCTGTTCTCCTTTGTAAACTCTTTGCTTGTGTCGTTGACTTGGTCAACGTCGGGACGAGCGACATTCACTAGAGACTCTAATAAGATTCTATCCTAGGATCTCTTGATCTCTGCGAAATAGTCTAACCCCTGCTATGGATCTTACTTCACATTTCTAATTAAATAATATATAATCTTTCTAACTATATTTTTTAATATAGTTTTTACTAAATGCTATATTTAAAAAAAGTTATAATATAATTAGAAAAGACCTTCAAATTTTTTGTATTAGGTAACTTAAATCCTCCGGCTGGCCCTAAATAGGTGTCTAACTCAGAAAGCTTTTAGGGTTTTTTTAGGAAACTCTCTTGTAACGATTTACCTGGAAATATACATAAGGAGGCGTGTATATTGTATATCTCTGTAAGATTAGTCGTAGTACATGCAAACTGACCAAGAGCATCAACGTACAAAACAATACATAAGGAGGCGTGTATATTGTATATCTCTGTAAGATTAGTCGTAGTACATGCAAACTGACCAAGAGCATCAACGTACAAAACAAAACTTTCTTGTAACTCGAAATTGCAATAACTCAGGCTTCTCCAAGAAATTTTCTTGTAGCTCGAAACTGCAATCAACTCTTCGGCTAATGAGATTTATTCCTTCATGCTAAGGACGTCCATTGGACGGTTAATGGGCGAGGTAGTTTAGTTTAAGGTTATCAATTGCTCGTTAAAGCTTGGACATTGTAAAGCATGTATCTTCAACAAAGCTTCATTTCATCACTAGACAAAAGTTTCAACAAAGCTTCATTTCATAACTGGCAAAAAGCAAATGGAAAATGCAATGTTATGTATTGTCTCTTGGTGGCGTCATAATACATCTTGTGGCATTTAGAAGACTTCTTGTAAATAAAGTGTTCATAAATTTGATTTAAATTGAATATTGCAAGAGGTTAATTAGTAGAGTAATGATATATACCACTGTGGTTTGTTTGGAAATAAATTGTTAATTAAATCGAGAAAATAAATAGATCAACGATTTACTTCTACTCAAATCACGGCACGTCATGGGTGATATATTGAGTGGTATGTGGTGTATATCATTACTCTAATAAGAATTACACATCTTGTGGCGTCGAAAGACATTTTGTAAATGAAGTATTCATAAATTTGATTAAAAATGAGTATTTGTAAGAGGTTAATTAGATTTACTTTCTAAAAGAACCAAAGTCGAATTAAAGATAAATTTGCGTCCGTAAAAGTAGTCTTTTGTTTTCATCATCTAAGAGTTTTTTAATTATATATAATAATAAAGAATAGAGAACACATAGAATAAAAGCGTGCAATTCTTATGAAAAACACTTGACTTCTCCTTCTTTTGTCAAATAGTTATTAGACAATCCACAAAAAATTACTTAATAATGCTCAATTATTCATTTTTATTCAATTTTAAATAAAATAAAAAATAAAACCAACTCCATATTATATGTGTGATAATGTGGAAATAAATAATATATTATTATTTATATTTCTTCTCTTACTCATTTATGAAGAAATTATGATTATATCTAAGGTAGTTACATTGCGATGTCCCATATCTTCTCATATATACAATCGTATAAAAAAACAACATGCTTGGTAAATAGTTTGTACGACCGACGAGTATACAAGCATTTGTTATTATTGACATATTAGCTCACATAGTTGCTCGAATAAAATCTTATTTTTTACGTATCCTGTGGTACCTCAAACCATAAATATGATGTATCATATCACAATTTCCTTTAAGTTAATATCACATCATCTATGTGATAAAAAAAGATCACTGACATAACATTATGTGTCTCATTATCATGTTATAATTTACATTGACTTACATGATCGGTTAACCTGCAATCACACACTTTGATATAAAATTTTAATCTTTTCTTTACACTTAAATCATTTTACACTGACTTGATTGCTTTCCCAAATATATCTCATTAGATTGAATCATCACTACCATCGATAATATGTTAAAATAGCATACACATAGTTACAATATCAAGATATAGTAAAAAATAATTAGGGTACATCCCAAAGGCATCATACACTGAATAAACTAAAAAACATTTTTTCACTTTCTTTTACTCGAAAGCACACGTTCTATGACACACTTGTTATGGTATTATTCATATATCTTATGCCGCATGACATATATATATATATATATATATATATATATATATATATATATATATAATTACACAAGACTTGTTGTCTAAGATGATTCTTTCAATCGATCAACAATTCTGTGAAATCAATCAAGATACTCATATCTAACTATTATAGACTAAATAGATAGTGAGATTTTACATCAATTATAATACAAACTCAACATGTATCGTCCATGTTTATGATCTCATCCTAACACTTAGTTTGGGAGATTATGTTAATTAGAGTTATCTTAAGGGTTCTTCTCTAGTATGAGTTAGTTTGATTTTTGCACACTTCTTGTGCCAAAGGCTATTACCCATGTGATATGGTCAATCTCAATCTATTCTGACATACATTCTTTCAATTAAATGAAACATTTATATTATATTACAAGGTTTTTAAATAAGTGGTGTTCAGGATTGATTCTGACCAAACATAAGTGGTGCCCAGGATTGTTTCTGGCCCCACCCCACCTATCATTAATACAATAATAAAAAAACTATCGCCAAAGGCAAAAAGGAAAAAAGAAAACAACACAAAAACCAGATTTGTCTGATTTCTTTGAACAAAACAAAAAAAAAACTGCCTGATTCTCCGAAACCCTAACTATCCCCTCTTCTTCGCCTCTCCATACCTACTCGCATCATCACCGCCATCACCGAAAACACGTCTCTCCACTAGCACCGAAACCCACGACTCTCCACCATCATCGAAACCACGACTCGCATCATCAACGCCACGGCGAGCCTCGCGACCTCCGCCCCTCTTCTCCGCCTCTCAACAGCCACTCACTCACGACTCTCCACCATCACTGAAACCACGATTCTCCAGCATCATTCTAGAAACCCTTTTTCTAGCCCGATAACATCTTCTTTTTGCAGGGCCATTCTCACCATCTTCTTCCGCTCACCTTTCCACCGGTTTACCTAATCTCATCTCTTCACACTCACCTTCCCACACCAAGCCGCCGTAGCTACTCGCGGGACCATTCTCCACTATCATCAACCAGAGAGCATTCTCCTATCACCAACCAGATTAAGGTAAAACAATTACTTTTTTAACCTAATCTCACTATTTTTACAGCTTTTTAGATTTATCGTATTTAATTAAAATTACAGTGTTGTTTATTACCACCATCACCACCGCCGTGCTCTGCCCTGAATCGGATTTGGTTATGAATAGTATCAGGTTAGTTAAAGTGTTGTTTGTGAAAGTGATTGGCAATTTCTCTTTTTTTCCGTTCGATATAGTAATTTCTTGCCCAATCCGTTGCTGATAAGTAATGCTATATTCAACTCTCTATGAATTTTATAATTCTTCTTCCTGATTTGATTTTTCTTTCAATGAAACAGTCAAGTCTACATGGCTAAAGAAAAGGAAATTGGAGAAACTGTTGCGAGTGAAGAAGATACACCTGGACAATGAAAAGGGAGGGGTTTTCATAACATTATAACTTATTTCACTAAATTATCCATTAAACACCTCGAGTTTTTACAGTTCCCCATAATTGCAATTCGAGAAATCAAAATTCTAAGGAAGCTACAACATGAAAACGTCAATCGAATTGAAAGAGATTGTAACATATCTAGGTAATTATTAAATATTTTTATTAATAACAACCTTTTCCTAACTTTATTAATGATATTTCATTTATTTTAGGCCGTGAAGTTGATGAGCAAGGGAAAGTAGGTAATTATGATAGTCCTAGAGGGGGGGGTGAATAGGATTACTAATAAGATTAATGCCTAAATAAAAAATCTTTTGGACAATTATAAGCTTAAGTGAAAACTTCTAAGTCAACTAAATATATCAAACACTTATAGGATCATGCAAAGGATAAGTTAAAGGTTCGATATATTAGTATAACAAGTAAATCGACAATCTAATATCTTACTACTCTAGAAGACTATATGTTAGATAAACTAGATAATCAATATCACAATAATCAAGCTAGCATATTATCAAACATATAAAGTGCGGAAAGTAAATAGAGTAGGGATAGAAAGATACACGCGATTTATAGTGGTTCGGTTTCCCTACATCCACTACCTAAGGAAGCCTCCTTAGGATTTCAAGCTTTTCACTAAGCTCCCGTGTCTCTCTTAACCGGGTCGAGAACACAATAACCCTTACAACCTCTTCGATAACACGAAGGACAAACACTTGTGTAATCACAACACAAGGATACCAAGTATACTCCCTATACTTGAATTCTCTCTTAATATATCTATTACAAGACCTAGACTTAAGAGGATAGAAACAAAGTGTTTAAAAGGGTGCTTATAAAAGCTTGTAACTAAACTCCTAAAAGAGTGGATATAAACTATGTAGCATGTTAACTCCTCTTGAGTAGATAGAACCTTGTGGCTTATTTGATTAACTCCTTGAAAGGACTTATAAGCTCACTAAGATTGATTTTGACTATGTATAGCTCTTGACACCTTCTTGAATGATAACAATTAAGCCCCTTAATGTTTGTAATTAGTTGGTGTAGTTGTAGCCTTCAAAGAGCTTCAATTTATAGCAGAAAATAGCTTCCAACGGTCATAAGGCTTGGGTCCAACGGATCTATTAATTTTCCAACGGATATATTCCTTATGACTTAAACTTTGTGCAGAAAAACCTTCCTTGTGGTGTACCGCAAGTTTCGTGCGGTGTACCGCACCTCAACGGTTAGATTTTCTAACTCTCTGACAGGCTAGCCTATGCACCGCGCCCTGGTCCGCATTCTTGGTCCGGTGTACCGCACCTTTGGTCCGGTGTACTGCGCCAAGTAACTTTGAAGGAGTTTGACTTATGCTATGATGCTCGGATCAATAAATCTTCTTCACGAGAGTTGTAGATAACATCATTCTTATAAACATTGTAGTTGATCATTAAAGCTATATCTCAAAGTACATAAAGATATGAATAAAAGAGAATGTAATGAGATATAATAAGAATGGTATGAAAAGTGTTTTTGATGAATAATAGTGCAAGATAGGATGAATATAATAAGAGTAATTAGCACACTAATCATAAGAGGATTTGTCACATTAAAACAACCTATTAAGGGAGGCTATATGCCAACAATCTCCCCCTTTTTGATGATGACAAATCCTTCACTAAAACACCTTAGGAATGATATGAAAGTTAAAGCACTAATGAAATTAAGCTCCCCCTCACAATAAGCATATAAGATTTGAGATGCATTTGTGAGTTTAAAACGTGCAAGTTTTGAAAGTTTTAGTGCACATATTTCTCCCCCTTTGTCTTCATCAAAAAGACGGGGTTAATAAAAAACAACTAAGGATAGAAGAGCTAAAACTCAAGTGAATAGATTTTAAACAACGATTCTAAGAGTGTGCAAGAGTTTAGAGATTAAAACATTTTTAGAAAAAGATGCACAAAGATAGATAATTGAAGAGCTAAGAGATAGAGACTTTTTACCAACTCCTTGATCGATAGATAAAGGATTAGCCAAAGCATTAGAGTTTTACCAAAAGCTCCCCCTTACAAAGTGCATAGAGTTTGTTTCAATTTGTAAAAGTTTGATCAACAATTTCTCCCTAATAAGAATATTTGAAATCATTTTGAAAAAGTTTAGGGGTAAAATGTAATTTTTTGAAAAGTATAGGTGACAAAAAATATTTTTCAAAAAGTTTTTAGGGACTAAAAGTAATTTGAAAAAATCTTTTAGGGACCTAAAAGCAATTTTCAATCATTTTAAGAACTAAGACAATTGGAACAATCTATAGGGACTAAAGGGCAATATAAGATAAGATCAAGGATTAGAGATGCAATAGTACCTATATCATCAAGGAAAACGTTAGCAACATTAATATCCAAAGCATATAATTTAAGCATTTAACATTCAAAAAACATCAAACTAAAACAATTATCCAAGTTAAACACAAAGCATCCTAAACCATTATCCAAATAAAACACGTAGCAATAATATCCTAGATGTCCAAAACACGGACCCATAAACAATTAAAGCATAAACATCACAAACTTAGTCCAAAACAATAAAAACACATAAAACACAAAGTAGAATAAAATGAAGATTTAAAAACCAAACACCCAACACGACCATTTAGCGAAATTCCCGGGGAGAGCGGCTTCTAGAACGGCTTCGAGGATGTGATACATCATCTTTGATACACGAGACATCGTTCTTAACACAAGATAACTCACTAGCAAGATGTCCTATTTTCTCTTCCAACACCCCAAATTTCCTTTCTAACTTTTCTTCTAAAACCTCGAATTTTCTACCCATATAATCCATAAACCGAGACATAGCGCTTTCGAAACTAGATGGATTAGGAGGATTCTCATGAATGGGGTTTTGAGGAGGCTCATTTGGGATAGGATTTTGTTGACCCGGGATATCCAATAGTTCAAGTGTGTTAAGCTCCGGACCAAAGGTTCCTTCCCTAGCTTGTAGGATACGATTACGAATAGCAACATCCGAAATACGATTAATAACCGAATGCGAAACATAGGTGTTATTATAAATAGCAAATTTCATTCTCTTGATTGTGCTATAATCAAAACACCAAGCTTTATCAATTGATTTCACATTAGTTCCTCCTAAAGAAATTCCACTACCCTCAAAGATCTTAGTAAGAAAAATACCATATGGGACTTTATCTCTCACGGTTCTAGCATGGTTCATCCATTTGAACATAATTGCAATAATATTAATCGGACGTTTAGCAAAGATCAAAAATAGGAGATAAGCTTCATAAGGAATTAGTTTTGCATCATGTTTGTCCTTTGGAATTATGGCCGAAATAAGAAACTTATGTGCCACTATGAATACCGGATCAAAATTACGCAAATTCCAATTTCCATCGGGAACAAGCATCCTACCATTAACAAAATCCATAACCTCGTTTTGACCAACTATATCAAGACTAGAGCCATCCCAACCATTTGACCAAAAACCACTAAATCCATCGAAAGGAATATGATAACGAGCACACAAAACATGCAATTTTAACCGTAAAGGAGTACCCGAAACTAACGATTTTACTAAGTTATTGGCACAATCATATTCAAAATTAGTGTAGAATTCTTCAATCAACCCACTAGCTAATTGAGTACCCGAAAATTCAAAGATATTATCACAACCTTGAAATGTAAATAGTTCAAGAAGAGAATTTTCACCCGTTGGAAAAGCTGAATTACTAAAGGTTCTACCCGGGAGAGGCTCGAATGGCCGGAGTGGAGGAGGTGTTGGTGACCTCGCCGGAGATGGCGCACGGCGGCGGCTGGAGGAGGCTCCGGTGGTGGTTTTCTTCTTTGGAGCAGCTTTCTTTTCTCTCATGGTGGAAAGGAAGTGGGTAATGAAAGAGAGAGAGAGAGAGAGAGAGAGAGAGAGAGAGGTGATTTGGTGGAGAAGATGGTGTTTCCAGGCGGCGGAATGAGTGGAGGAGTCGCCGGAAATCGCTTTAGAGGAGGAGAGGTTTTGTTTTAATGGTGGAACGAGGAAGATAAGAGGATAAACGGGTTAATAACGCTGACTAAAACCTAATCTGCGGTGTACCGCGGAAACCGTGCGGTGTACCGCACTGCAAAAAAAAACTGGGCGAAAAAATAAAAGAAAAATAAAACCGCTGAAACCCTGAGACGCGGTGTACCGCGGAGTGGTCCGGTGCACCGCAAAAGTGTTCGGTTTGGACAATAAAAAGGAATTTTTTGATTCTTTTAAAAACACCCGAAACACATTCGAAACTTCCCCAAAAGATTCGGAATGGTATAAAACTAATAAGAACATCTTTGTTTTGAAAAGAAACACCAAGAAAAACCCGAAAACACATAAAACAGTTTATTTCACAAATACCCCTAAGTTTTCTAAAAGTACAAAAAGACCCAATGTAAAAACAAAGCAACATTTAAGCAAGAAAAGGTCAAGATACACAATATAATAGCACATAGAGGATAAATCACATAAAACACATAATAATGCATAAGAATAAATAGAAGAAAGGAAAGAATTCACCGTATTTTCCTTTTACGAGGTTTGAACGTCCTTTTGCATATAATTCCATTTTCTTGACGCTCAACACCTTCAATGACTATTACTATGGTAACCGAGGTGGAATGGATCCGGAAATGTTGTTAGCATTTGTCACGATCCATATTGGTTTTTCCCACGAGGGTATCAAAGATCCACTTTCAAGTTGTTCGTGGTAATGGCATGTAGAAGCATGATGACCGGTTTTACCACAATAATTGCATGAACTTCTTTTTCGAATAGAACTACCATGTGAGGATTTTGAACACGAAGTTTCCTCATTCTTTTCAATATCCAAATTATCACTTAAATACAATTTTTCTTTAAAAAAGCCATTTGGATCAAAAGGAGTGATATTTGAAAAGGGATGATTTTTTAAAGTTTTAAGAGCGAGGGAAAAAGCTTCATCCAATTTTCTAAAACCTTCTATATTTTTCTTCATAGGATGTTGACTTTTATTGGAAGAAAAAATATTTTCAAAACAAGGGTTTTTAGTATTACCAAGAATATCATCTAAAGTAATACAACATTTAAAACAAATCTTTTGCTCAACTTTACCCCTTTTTAACATGAGGTTATTCAAATGGATTTGAGACTCAAGAATTTTGAGAAGGGATGAAATTTGCCTAATATCATCATAATTATAAGGAAGAGATAAAGAGTTAGGATAGATGGCTACCTCATGGTTTGGTTTAGGGTTGTCATGAGATTCATCATGGATTAAGATTTCTTTCTCTTCATCATTTTCGACAATTCCATATAGAAACTCCAAACGATTCCAAAGCTCTTTTGCGGATTTACAATCTAACATTTGTGAGAAAATTTCTTCGGAAATTCCACGAATTAGAGTGTACATTGGTTTTGCATTTTGAGTGAGCTTAGCCTTTTCCTCAATGGTGAGTTCATCAAAATCTTTTTCTTCTTGATTTAGCTTAAGAACTCCTGCTTCATTTAATTCCTCTTTATATGGAACGAATGGTCCTTCCATAACAATTCTCCATTGATCGGGATCTTCGGCTTTGATAAATTCCTCCATTTTTGTTCTCCAAGCAAAATAGTAAGTTCCTACAAAAAGTGGAGGTCGAGTAGAAGACAACTTTTCCAAAAGATTAAATTCCATATCGTTTACTCTACTAACGATTAAGCTATTCACGTAGAGTTAGGCTCTGATACCAATTGATAGTCCTAGAGGGGGGGTGAATAGGATTACTAATAAGATTAATGCCTAAATAAAAAATCTTTTGGACAATTATAAGCTTAAGTGAAAACTTCTAAGTCAACTAAATATATCAAACACTTATAGGATCATGCAAAGGATAAGTTAAAGGTTCGATATATTAGTATAACAAGTAAATCGACAATCTAATATCTTACTACTCTAGAAGACTATATGTTAGATAAACTAGATAATCAATATCACAATAATCAAGCTAGCATATTATCAAACATATAAAGTGCGGAAAGTAAATAGAGTAGGGATAGAAAGATACACGCGATTTATAGTGGTTCGGTTTCCCTACATCCACTACCTAAGGAAGCCTCCTTAGGATTTCAAGCTTTTCACTAAGCTCCCGTGTCTCTCTTAACCGGGTCGAGAACACAATAAACCTTACAACCTCTTCGATAACACGAAGGACAAACACTTGTGTAATCACAACACAAAGATACCAAGTATACTCCCTATACTTGAATTCTCTCTTAATCTATCTATTACAAGACCTAGACTTAAGAGGATAGAAACAAAGTGTTTAAAGGGGTGCTTATAAAAACTTGTAACTAAACTCCTAAAAGAGTGGATATAAACTATGTAGCATGTTAACTCCTCTTGAGTAGATAGAACCTTGTGGCTTATTTGATTAACTCCTTGAAAGGACTTATAAGCTCACTAAGATTGATTTTGACTATGTATAGCTCTTGACACCTTCTTGAATGATAACAATTAAGCCCCTTAATCTTTGTAATTAGTTGGTGTAGTTGTAGCCTTCAAAGAGCTTCAATTTATAGCAGAAAATAGCTTCCAACGGTCATAAGGCTTGGGTCCAACGGATCTATTAATTTCCCAACGGATATATTCCTTATGACTTAAACTTTGTGCAGAAAAACCTTCCTTGCGGTGTACCGCAAGTTTCGTGCGGTGTACCGCACCTCAACGGTTAGATTTTCTAACTCTCTGACGGGCTAGCCTATGCACCGCGCCCTGGTCCGCATTCTTGGTCCGGTGTACCGCGCCTTTGGTCCGGTGTACCGCGCCAAGTAACTTTGAAGGAGTTTGACTTATGCTATGATGCTCGGATCAATAAATCTTCTTCACGAGAGTTGTAGATAACATCATTCTTATAAACATTGTAGTTGATCATTAAAGCTATATCTCAAAGTACATAAAGATATGAATAAAAGAGAATGTAATGAGATATAATAAGAATGGTATGAAAAGTGTTTTTGATGAATAATAGTGCAAGATAGGATGAATATAATAAGAGTAATTAGCACACTAATCATAAGAGGATTTGTCACATTAAAACAACCTATTAAGGGAGGCTATATGCCAACAAATTATACTTAACCGAATAAACACACACACACACACATATATAATATAGACACATATTAATTATTATACTAATTTATGATATATAAACAGATGGTAATAGATACAAAGGAAGCATATACATGGTTTTCGAGTACATGGATAGTGATTTAACAGGTTTTAGTGTAGCATTTGAATGTATAGTTTAAGCTCTAATGAATTTTGGATTTTACAGAAATTACAAGATGCTTCTTTGTTTTGGACGTTCTTCTTTGTTTTCCTTTAAATTCAAAAGAGTGTATGGTTTGAAGGGGCTAAAGAAGGCTAAAGAACTCTTCACATCTTGAGAAGGCTAATGAACTCTTCACTAAAGTATGATGTTATTAACTTATCTTGAATACAAAATTCTAATCTAATAATGTTTTCATTTTTTCTCCTCCAGGTTCTATTTGAGCATAACAGTAACTTATCCATTTGAAGCACTTATCATCCAGGTACTATTTTTTAATTGTTTTGAAGCACTTATCCATTTGTCAAAACTGCTGGAGTGAGAAAATTAGTGTTTTAATACATTTTTTAATTGTTTTACAGTAAATATCCATTTGGCGCAACTGATGAAGTTCAAACTCGCCTTTCCACCACCAAGCCAATCTAGCAACTGTCCATTCTTCACCATCATCATAGTAAAAAACTGTTTTTTCAAGGTAATAGCATTGTAGGTCACAATATTGTGAAAAAATATGCATTACAGGCCCCTAAATTTAGAAAATCATAGGAAACAAATGATTTTTCAAGGGTAAAGCACTTTATGTCACAATATTGAGAAAAAATTTGCATTACAGGCACATAAATTTAGAAATTCATAGAAAAAAATGATTTTTCACGGGTAAAGCACTTTAGGTTACTATATTGTGAAAAAATTGAATTACAGGTCCTTAAAAAATGAAAATTGTACTAAAATCACCGATTTTCTGAGGTACTTGCACTATAGATCCCTATATTACGCAAAAATTACATTACATGACTCTAAATTTATAATAAATTGTACTAATTTAGACTAATTTGGTTTTGTGACTAATTTGATTTTAATTTTTTTATAGACAATATCCATTTGGCGTAAATGAAGAAGTGACTAATTGGGTCTTTTATTTTTTTTTGTTTTGTCGCTGGAATGTAAGTGAGCAGTTTGGTCTTATATATATTTTTTTCCAATTGGCTCACATGATAGTTTAACATGTGTATCTTTTTTTTTTGCAGGCATATTTTATCTAAATTTGATTTCGTGAATTAAAGTTGTCACGAAATCAAATAATTTAGGATAATTGTAGTAAGTTGGGTAAATTTAGGATTATCCTCCTGAATTTAGTAAATTTAGGATTATCCTCATAAATTTCGTAAAATTAGGATTATCCTCCTAAATTTACTGAATTTCGTAAAGTTAGTAAATGAAGACTTTTAAAAAAAAGTTCCTTATCTGTCAGAATAAACATTCCTTTAACAAAAAACTTTACATAATAAATCCTTTGGTCAAATGAGAGTCAACATGTTAAAAAATTCTCTCTAGCCATTCATATTTTCTAATCCTTATTCCACAAATCCGTTTTGTTTTTTTCCCCTTTTTTAACTTTTCAGCCACTTTTTGCTTTTTTCTTTAGCTGATCTGGTGTTAATCCCTAAATCTGGGATCTAGCATCAAGTCAACTTCAAAAATATTATCCATTCACCTCAGCTTTTCAACCGACCACCACTTCAAATATACCCCAACCCTCAACCTAACCCACTACGCAGTGATTAGCTCTCACAATGACGAAAGTATTGAAATCTAGTAAAGTAAATCAAGCGAGTAGCTCTAACCTAAAAGCTAAAACGAAATATAGAGATATAACGAGAGAAATGTTGTCACCGAGTCCTAATCTTCTTAATACGCCGGAATCATATAAAGAAGAAGAAGAAAATACTAAATCGACTGAGATCTCAGACAAATCGGTTCAGAAGATAGTTGAGAAAGAGTCGCAGAAGGTAGATCGAGATGAATCGGTGGAGGAAGAAAGAGTATCGAATGCAACGAAAAGTGTACCATGGTCAAACCTATTTGGTAGCTGTGCGAGTGGAACTATGAAGTTAGAACATCACTCTCCATCCAAGTTTAATGGTAAGAAGTTAATTAAGCCACCTCAGGATGTACTTGATGAAGGAGCTGAACAATGGTCTAACAGTTTGGTAGGGCAATTTCTTGACAATCCCCCTCCGTTCTACGCTATTGCAAATTTTGTAAAGTTTCAGTGGAGCAAATTAGGAAGAGTGGACATTAAATCGAGCTCAAAGGGGATTGTAGTTTTTCGGTTCGAAAATCAGCAATATTATAATAAGGCTTTAGAGCAAATATGGAATATAAATGGCAAACCGCTATTACTAAGGCCATGGAAACCGGAGATGCAGTTTGATAAAATTGATGTTTCAAAGGTTCCCATATGGGTTAAGCTGATAAATGTTCCTATGAACTTATGGACACAGAGAGGACTCAGCTATGTTGCTAGTGGTGTAGGAGTTCCCTTACAGATGGACTCAGTCACTGAATCTAAAACAAGATTGGGATACGCCAGAGTTTGTGTTGAAATAGACACAAATGAAGAATTACCTGATGATTTATTAGTTGACAATGGATTGGAAGAATTGCAAACAGTTCAGATTGAATATGAATGGAAACCTACTATATGCACAAAATGTAAGAGGTTTGGGCATGTAGAAGGAAAGTGCAATAACAATCAGAAGGTGTGGGTACCAAAGAAGATGATTAATCATGATGAGAAAGGTATTAACAAAGACAAAGGGAAAAGGATAAATGAAGAATGGAATGTTGTTAGAGGAAGTAAGAAAAACAATAAGAACAATGGAGAATGCAGTTCAGTCATTAACACAAATCAATTTGAGAGGCTACAAAAGGATAATGAAGAGGTGATAGATCATGATGTAATGGGTTTTATCACTAATCATAATGGAGGAGAAGAAATAACTAGACCACCGAATATATGAATTGTCTAGCTTGGAATGTAAGGGGTTTAAACAATGTAATAAGGCAGCTTGATGTCAAGGATTTTATTATTGAAAATAAGATTAGAATAGTTGGGCTACTTGAAACTAAAGTTAAGGTGAGCAACTATTCTGAGATAGTAAATAAATATTTCTCTAGTATGGAAATGTTTCATAATTATGGTAATGATATTAGTGGAAGGATTTGGTTATTATGGGATCAGAAGTATGTAGAAATTAAGCTAATTACACAATCTGCTCAAGCTATCCTGGTGAGTGTTAAGGTAATTGAAAATCAAGATAACTTTTATCTGGCCATGGTATATGCGAGTAGTGATAGTGGAGAGAGAGGGATGCTATGGCAAGACATGAAAGAATGGAGTACAAAGTATGATAAGGAAAGATTATGTATCATGGGAGATTTTAATGAGATCCTTAAGATGCAAGATAGAATTAACTGTACTGTCTTAGATAAAGGAGCTCAAGAATTTAACAGTTGTATTGAAGATACAGAGTTAATAGAGCATGGATATGGAGGTCATTATTTTACTTGGACAAACAAAGGTGATTCAAACAATATTAGAGCTAGCAAGATAGATAGGGTATTTATAAATGCGAGATGGTTGGATACACTAACATCTAGTGTGATAATTCACTGACCCTCAACTTCAGATCATTGCCCTGTGAAGCTCAGTTTGGCAAGTAAGAAAAGGCAGATTGCTAGTCAGTTTAAGTTCTTTGATGTTTGGGTCAAGCATGAGAAGTTTAATGATATTGTGAAGCAAGCCTGGAATATAAAGGTAGATGGGAATCATATGTTTGTCTTATGTATGAAGCAAAAATACACAAAAATGGCCTTAAGGAAATTTAATAACATGTATTTCAAAAGAAACTCGGACAACATAGAGCTTATTAAATCACAGCTAAATAAAGTGCAGATGAAGATAATGGGTGGCAACTTTGACTCAAGTAACATTAAGGAAGAAAAAATTCTTAGTGCAAATCTGGAGGAGGCTATTTTAACTCAACACAAAATCTTGAGGCAAAAAGCCAAAATCATATTTAACAATGAAATGGATAGCAATACCTCTTATTATCATCGAATAATTAAAGGAAGACTAGCCAGGAACAATGTATCTCTACTAATCAAAGATGATGGAGAAATAATAGAAGATCAAAATTTAATTAAAGAAGAATTTGTTAACTTCTATAAACAGCTACTAGGTACAAGAGATGAAAAAGAAGAGTTTTGCTCTAGTAATATAATCAAACTGCTTATAGGGAAACAGTTAAATGAAGAACAGAGAGAAGCTTTAATATCTCCTATCACAGATTTAGAGATTAAAAATGCTCTGTTCTCAATGAATCCAAGGAAGAGCCCAGGACCAGATGGACTGAATTCTACTTTCTATAAAGAATCTTGGGAAACAGTTGGAGAAGATTTTACAAAGGCAATTAAACAAAGCTTTGAAAATTGTAAGTTGCTCAAACAGGTTAATACTACAAATATTGTGCTTATACCTAAGGAAAAAAAACCATCTAATGTAAAGAAGTTCAGGCCCATCTCATGCACTAATACAATCTATAAGACTATAGCTAGAATAATGAGCAAGAGATTGAAGAAAATAATGTCCTCTATTATTTCTTTAAATCAAGCGGCTTACGTAGAAGGGAGGTATATTGGTGATAACATCCTAGTAGCGCAGGACATCATGTTGGGATATGAGAAAAAAAGTAATAGTTCAAATTGCACAATAAACCTTGATCTCCAAAAGGCTTATGACAGTGTGAATTGGGGGTTTCTGATTAATACTCTAGAAGCTTTTAATTTTCCAAGAAAATTTATAAAGTGGATAAAAATGTGTGTTTGTTCTCCTACTTATTCAGTGTGTGTGAATGGTGAACCTTGTGGATTTTTTGAGGGAAGGAGAGGGTTGAGGCAGGGGGATCCCCTCTCACCATACCTTTTTGCTATGTGTATGGAGGTTTTTACTGGCTTATTTAAACATCTAGCTAATAAGAAAGAGTTTAAGTATCATCAAAAATGTGAAGCAATGAAACTCAACCACATCATCTTCGCAGATGATCTACTTGTATTTTTTAAAGCTCAGATTGAAACAGCAAGGATTATTAAAGAAGGCTTAAATCTATTTTCTAGATTATCTGGATTACAGATTAATTATCAAAAAAGCGAAATATATGTGAGTGGAAAAAATACTAAGATTGAAAAAGAAATATCTCAGGTCTTGAATATCAAAATTGGTGTATTACCTGTAAGATACTTAGGTGTCCCTTTGCATTCAAAAAAATTGAGTGTGGAGGAAGGTAATAAGCTTGTTGACAAGATATATAACACAATAAGTCATTGGACTTCAAAGAATCTCTCATACTCGGGTAGAATCGAATTGATTAAGACAATAATCATTAGTAAGGTACTCTATTGGTGTAGGGTATTTCTTCTACCAAAACAAGTTATTTATAAGCTAAATCAACTCATGAATAGCTTCCTATGGAAGGGCAACATGGAAGGAGCATATGGAGCTAAAATAGCGTGGGAAAATGTGTGTAAGAGTAAAGAAAAAGGGGGGTTAGGAATACCAAACCTAGAAAATTTAAATCTTGTATGTCTTCTATTTACATTCTGGAGAATGTACTCGCAGGAGCATAACTTGTGGAGTCAGTGGGTGAAGTATAATATAGTTAAAGGCAGATGTATTTGGAGTTTGGAGGATAAGAATGGAGGTACGTGGATTTGGAGAAAGTTAATGAAAATTAGAAGCCTAGCTTATGATTTTATCACTCATAAGGTATATAATGGTAAGGCTACATATCTCATTTGGGATAGATGGATAAAAGGGCAGAATATTCAGGAGATACTGGGTATAAAATTGGAAAGAGATAACTTGAATAGCAATAAAACAGTGTATAACTGCTATGGTAAAGATAGGTGGAGACTACCTCCATGTGTTGGCCAAATATTACCTATATTAACTAATTTTAAACTTCAAAACAGATGTGATCAAAAGATTTGGAGTGAAAGTGATAAAAGGGGTTTCTCTTTCAGAAAAACCTTATGTAAAATCAATAATCTGTCACAAACTGAGGATGTTAAGTGGAGTAGATTTATTTGGGCTAAGGCAAACATACCAAGATGCTCCTTCATCTCTTGGCTAGCAATTCAAAATAGATTAAGCACAAAGAAAAGGATGCTCGAATGGGGTTTTGCAAGGCAGTAAGTGAGGATAATATTCATTTATTTTGTTCATGTTCATACACTAAAAGAATCTTAATCAGAATTTTGAGGGTGGGTGATATATCTTGGACTTTGAAGGATTTTGAGGATCTTTATGATAAAGTTGCTGGTTTAAAGAGTGATGAAATGAAGATGGTAATTAGCTTGTTGATTACTACGTTTATATATATTATATGGTGGCAAAGAAATGAGATTGAGCATGATGGGGTTATTATGAACGAAGAGCAAACGCTGGGAAAAATATGCAGTATGGTAAAAATGAAAATGCAGGAAAGAAAGTTGAAGAGTAAAAAAGTTAGTGAAATAGTTGAGAGATTGTAATTTTAGTCTTAATGAGCATTCTGTATTCTTGTTAGCCAAATCTTTGTAATAGCTAAAATAGAAGTCCATATGATAGTGGGCCGAAAGGTTTCTCTATAGTATGTAATGTTTTTTTTTAGTTTTAAAAATGTACTAGTGGACTTTACAAGGTATAAGTTCCCATGTTGGCCCTTGTGCTTGTAAAAGGTCACTAAAGGTTGTAAGGATTATGTAGTTGGTTCTTATTAATAAAAAGTTTGATTTGATGATCAAAAAAAAAAAAAAAAAAAAAAACTTTACATAATAATTTTACTTAATACCTTCTTTGATTTATAACGATTTACTTACCCTTTTTTCCTTTAAATTTATTTATTTACGAATACTATCTATATTATATAACTGAATACTAAAATCATTTCAAAACCTTCTCTTTTTCAACACTAAAAGTTATCTTTCTTACTCATAAATTCTTTTCAAAGCATTTCACGTTTTCAACTCAAGGTTAGTTTAGGAATTTATTCTTCGATTTAAATTTTAATTGTTTATGTTTCGGTATTATTTGTTCTTTAAACCTGCTGTAATTTTAGATGTTTGTAATTTGTTAGTTTGTTTATTTGTTAAGGTTTGTAATAATTTTAATTTTTGTAATGTTCTTCTTCTCTATCTCTCATTGTTTTTTTCTTCTCACTTAGTTATTTCGCTTAGTTCTCAATACTTAGTTCTTTTATGCCAATCTTACTTAGTTCTTTTATTAATTTTTTATACAATTAGTAAAATGTTAATTTCAATGTTAAATAATATTTTTTTCACCTACAGTTTTTCATATTAAACAAACAAACAGCCTCCAAAAAAAAAAAGAAACAGAAACACATTAATCAAAATTTAGATATTACTGCCGTCTTTTTTTCAATTTTTTTTGCAATTTTCTTTTTTTTAGGGTTGAGTACCATTATGTTATTAGATAATGATATAAAAATTAACCTTTTTTCATCTAAAATTTTTCCGGCAAAAGTAAACTGATGATCAAAATAATAATTATTAACTATTAAAATATCTAAAATTAATATTTTAGAAAATGCTCTAATATAAATTAACCATTTAAAAAATTCTCTAAAATTATTAAAAATTAACCATTTAAATAAAATTCCTCAATTATTTAATTAGATAATAACTAACAATTCTAGACAATAAAAATTACAACTTTCTACTTTCATAATATAACAGAATATCAACTAAAAGCGCAATCAAAATTTACTAAAAGCCCAATTAAAATTTACGAACATTATATTAGTTCTTATATTAATAATTTGGTATTTCGATATTTAAAAAAATTATATATTTTTAAAAAATGACACATAATTGAATAATAAATATATTAATAATTTAGTTTTAAATATTTAATATTGAAAATGAAATATGAATGTACTTTAGTATTAATATTAATTCAAGTTACATAATTACATTTTTTTAAATTATATTAATCATAGTTATTTTTTGCAGGCTAAAAAAATGGAAATTATCCAACATATAGAAAATGTTTAAATGTATATGATGAAATAGGTGAAGTTACCGACAGTTTTTTCATATGGTATGAGTTTGTTAGTGCAACTATGAATTAAAACTTTGATGTATATACTCACATTAAAAAAGAAGTTATTACGCTTTTAAAAGACAAAACATTTCTTTAAATCTGTCTGCTTTACTATATGTCATAGTTAGCACACTTCCTAACGATTGGCCTATAACAACTATTCTTCCACAACTTAATAACATGGACAGTCTGGACGAATTGGAAAGCTTACGAGATGATGTTGAGTTAACCATGATTGAAGATAAGATTTTGGCGGACATGTTTCTGGAATCCTTAGAAATCGATTTACAAAATTTATTAAAGTAATATGTGTTAGGGAGTGTTTTTTTAATAATTGGTCTTTGTTCGACTATTAATTTAATGTATTACTTTGCTGGTTTTTTAATGAACAGTAATATTTTATGTATTAAATTGGTGAATTATTTTATCATTACATTTAAATACATATTGTATTGATTTGATATAAATGTATTGTCCAAAGTTAAAAACACTTAAATTTCATGATTAGATAACTTTAAAATTATTTATATTAATTAAAATTAATTAAAATACCTTAAAACTATTTATATTAGGACTATTGCCTAAGAAACACCTCAAGTTAAAATTAATTCTCTCTCACCCAAACCATCATTTTTTTGCCCAAAAAAGGCCACATATATTTTGATTTTTCCTTTTCTTTCCCATAAAAAGAATCGTTTTAGTTATGGGAAGCTTCCCATAACTCAAACTCTGAGTAATGGGAAGCTTCTCATTACTCAATGTTCTTTAAAAAAACGGCGCCTTTTATGGGCAAGGGTGTAAAATGGCAGGTGCCTATTGGGTATTAACCCATATTAATTATAAAATTAAGAAATCTAACCAATAATATATATCTTTAAAACTTTAAATCTACAAGACTATTCGTAATATTAATTGCAACTTATTGTATGTTTTTATTAGTTGAGTTCAAGAAGATAAAACATTTATTTGTTTGTATACTTACACTATTTATGCAAATAGTTATTTGTAATTTTTTTATAATAATTAAATATATTTCATGTTAAAAAATATTTAATGACAATGAAGAACACAATGAAGGGAGATAAGAAGACAACGATAGGAGGAGCATCTCCAAACCAATCAAAGCCAAAAAAATAACGTATGTCAAGTAAGCCTAAAGGTATGCGATTAGTGATTAGGTGTATATTTTTGTTCGTCGCATTACAGTATAACTAATATTATGTATTTTTTTTTCATTTTGCAGAAAAAGAAAAGAACACACACAACTATCTATGTTAGTCGGACAATATATCGTGCTGAATTTTTGCAGAGACACCGAGATCTCATTGATGTTGTAAGTGAATATATCTATATTATACACATTTCGTAGTTCATGGTTTATATTATATTTGAACTATATATCATTTTTGTAAATTTGTAGGTAGATTACATCCGCACAAAAAATGTGACCGTAACAGTAAAAGACGAGGAGGAATTGTACCGCTTACGATATCCATAAGTAAGATTATACAAACTCTTATGTCAAATTAGTTTTTAATACTGCAAGTTCATTGTCTTAGAATAATAAGTAATTGTGTTCATATTTGTAGAACTGAAAGATGATCATGGACGAGGACTGAAAAATGAAAAACGGTTGGCTAGGTGGGATTTGAACTACATGGTACGGATTCCCATGAATTAACTAATGTTTATCATTTTTTAAATTATTTACTAATTACTTATGCTTTTCAATTTGATAGATCATCGTTCAGGTTTCTCCAATTGGAAGAAACGTGTATGTTGACACAGCTACCTTTTCAAGAATTATGACATCTTTGTTCTGATGTTAAAATTTCGACGATGTACGATTCACACATTTCAATTCCGTTACACATGGAATATTTTTAGTTTTATAAAGTATTGTTTGGATGTTTGATAAATAATACACTAATTTTATGATTAATTTGTTTTTGATCACTTGGGAACTTCATTAGATTTATGTAGACCATGATCATATAATTTTGTTCTTGTTCATGCTTCTTAGCAGGATTTTTTTTCGTAGTGTCTTCAGACACGTGCTATACCTTGTAATTTATATATATATATATATATATATATATATATATATATCTAAGGGGTACAAAAAAGGGCCAAGATCAATTCTTAGCCAAAACTGTGGCATGAGAAATGATGGAGATCGTTCAGTTACTTAAATAATTAAAAACTTTTTCATTTACCCTTGGTATATATAGGCTAATAGAAATAAAAAAAAATAACACACCACAAACTCGGTCTCTCTCTCTCATCTCCTATTCTTTTTTCTAAACAAAGTTCAGAAAACACGTTACACTTTACCACACTCATCAGCACAAATAATCAGCGCATGCTTACTTAATTATATATGGTGATATATACTAACTAGAACAATGACAACTTAAGATCAGTTATACGAGGAGTAGGTTTAACAGTTTGTTGCTGGTTTAGTTGACTCGGAAATATTAGCCAACTAAGCATGTGGTAATCTATAATATCATCCAATGAAACAATACCTTCTGCACACATGAAATGTGTGTTAATATACAGATACATTTTTGCAAGGAGATGTAAAAACGATATAAGTTACTACCTGTTCTAAACAAACATTTTAAGAATAGATCTAGGAATTGCTATAAAACCATAATAATTTTCAATAATAGTTTCAAATACAATTTTACTAAAAAATAGTATCTTTTAAATGTTAATAATAGATCCAAAAATTACCTTCTCGAGCCTACAATTATTCCAAACAAATTCTCTCTATCCAAAGTTAACATATCAGTCCCTGCAATATATTCTGACCCAGTGACGTTGATTCCTTAACCAAAAATCAGACTGAGACCTTTCCTCTTACACGCCTACCAATTCCCTAAATGAACCAAACCTTGCCCTATAACCCATGCCATGTCATCAAATGTATTTTTGTCTCGAAAATTATGTTCTAATATGATCTAGTTCCCTGAGGTTTCACCATTTTTTCAACACTTTCAAACCCTGGACTCCCAATTCTCACAATTAGTCTCACTTCTTTACGGTTGATCTCATATTTTCAGAGAGGTGAATTGACTTGGAAAAGGGTTACGGAATTTCATTATTTTCTTAAATTTTTTATCAAAGGGTACAGAAAAAATAAGTTAAAGTATATAATTATGCATATTAATGCAAATTAATGCATAGGAGTAAAAATATGGGTTTCAGAAATCCTGACCGTTATATATATACTAGGTAAAACTTGTGTCTGAAGATACTAAAAAAATTTGTTGGGTTGACGAAAATCAAACACAGGTTCCAAGGGTAAAAGTTAAGGACCTGTTTTTTGCTCGTTAAGGATAAGGTTATGGTTGAGGGTAATGATAAAGGTTAAGGTTAAGGTCAAGGCCAAGGTTAGGTTATACTTAAAGTTAAGGTCAACGATTTAACGTTTAACCTTTCAGGTTACGGATATGTTAAGGTTACAGTTAAGGATAAGGTTAATAGCTAAGGGGTTAAGGGTTAATGTTCAGGTTTAGTTTAAGGGTAAAATTAAGGTCAAAGTTAAGTTGAAGGTATAAACATTCTGTCCAAGTAAGGAATTAACATTCCATCCGAGTAAGGTCTTGCCAAAAAAACCTAAGAAAAACTTTAGAGATATTTACACCTTGGTCCATGTCTAATTTGATATATCCAAATATACAATGATTTAAGATATATTTGGATATTTCGCATAAAATTGGGGATAAATGTGCAATATACCCATTAATTATAAAAGCTAATACAACCTAATCAAAGTAAACCTATTTTTTATGCGGAGTATTTTCATCTGATGCCCCTCTTTTATGTGGAGTATTTGGGGAATATTTCCTAGAATCAAAGTATATGTAACGAAGTATGGATAAAAAACCCTCTAGCCGTGCGTGAAGTCTCTTTTTCAGGATAGGTAATTACAAATATAAATTTACCAAAATTCTTAGGAATAATATTGCCTGCAAAAATTTCTAGAGGTGGAGTGGAGTTGAATATGCTTCCTATGAGATAATTTAAAACACCTTCTCATAAGCAACGATAAACTTGTTATGATACTATTAAAGAAAGGTTTACAACTGTCATAAATGGACATTGTTCTTTCAGGTTTTAACATCTAATCTTAAAGGCTTCCAACTGCCATAAAAATGGACATTGTAAGATTTCTATATAAATATAATAAACAACACGAGTGTAATTATCATTGAATTAGACAATTCTAAAAATCTGTAAAAGTAATGAGTTTAGGTTAAAAATAATTTTATTTTTTAGAGTTTCAATGGTAAAAAACAATTTTTTTACCTTAATTTGGGTTCTTAGCAATGTATGGTCCAGAGTGGTGGTGGGTTTCTTATGCAAGAGAGAGGCTTGGTCTAGGAAGGTGAGTGTGAAAAGTTTTTTTTTTCAAATAGTTCTGAAAATTGTAAAAGTGATGAGATTAGGTTAAAAATAATTTAATATTTTACCTTTAATTTTGGTTCTTCGTCAAAATGGTGATGATGGTGAAGATTGGTCCCAACTTTGGTGTGGCTGAAAAATTGTAAAAGTATTGAGATTGTTAAAAATAATTCAATTTTGTATCTTTAATTTGGTTTCTTCGACAAGCCGGGTGATCTTCGGGGAGAATGGTCCCCAATGGTAGCGGTTTCCTTGTATGTGAGAGTGCCATATTAGTGTTATTGGTGGTGAGAATGATTTAGTGTGATGTCTTATATTAAATTTGAGAGGAAAAATTAGAGGTGGGTTGGAAAATGAATTAGAAAAGTAAAACGCTAGAATTGAAAAAAGGAAAGAGGATGAGTTAGGTAAGTGGCTATAATATGGGGCCCTAATTTGAGTAGGACTATTTAAAATGATTAGAGCCGAAAAAAATGTGACCTAAATGAAAAGAGAAATAAATGTGTAAGGATTTTTTATTAAGTACTATTAGGGGTTAATTAATGATAATAATAATAAGTGGGGAAAATTGATATAGGGCACCACTTATGTAGAAGATGCGGATCATTTAAAAAACCTTATGTATATATATATATATATATATATATATGATTTTTTGGTTTTCTTCTTAGGACAAAGACTCAAGACAAATGGACTAGAGCGAAATATTGGTTTCAAGTAATACCGTGACAGTCAGTGTCTATGAAAATTCAGTTCAAATCTTCATGTATTTATATCAACTATATAATGATACTAACTTGTTATAATGGACCATGAAGATATGAGATTGTGGTATGAAGTTAAAGAAGACATGAATCTTACTGGTTGCTTGGGATGCAAGTGAAATTTATCAACTTGCAGTCATACATTTATGTATAACTCAATAACATATCCAAACAATGAACATATTTTAAACAAATTAAAAAGAGGAATTACCAAACAAAATCGTGAATACATACTAATGTCTTGCATGTTCAGATGAATTTTTCTATACACAAGACATTATTCTTTGGGTTTTAGGAGCATAAAGTTGGTATTTATCCCATTATTTTTTTTAATCGAGACTTAAGATAATATTTAATATTTATTAATTTCTGAGCATTTGGAGGTGCTTTTTCTATGAAGGTTAATCTCATAGAAACTTGTGAAATCAGGATATCTGAGCAATAGATAAGGAGTCATAATGCCAAGAATGAACCCATAGAAAGTCAAACAATGACCACAAGTTCACCCAAGAAGTCTAAAAGTTTCTTTACGAGTACAAGTACATTTTTCCGAATCTTTCGCCAACTATGAATTGATGTCCAATATGATTGGAGAAGAATTAGAGGATTATTTATATAAAATTATATAACTCTTAAACTCTAGTTTGAGTGTTTTAGATAATCTTAATTCCAAATTTTTATTAGCAAGTTGACAAATATTTTGGTGAAGTTGACACGAGTTGTACAATTTATGCAAATTTTACCTATGAGATAAGTTATGAACTAGTTTGACCCATAGGTTAGAAAATGGAGAAAAATTTGAATTTAACACATAGTGTGGGTCCCTGAGGCATAGGTGTTCTAATTACGAAAGCTAAATGTATGGAAAAAGTTAGCAGGTGGGAAGAAACTAGTCCGGGGTTTGAAGTAAGAGTGAATCTAAGTAGGAAGTTGAGAGAGTGCATTCAAATTATTTATTTTTATATTTAATAAAAAATATGTAATAAATATGGAAAATTCTTCTATCCAATATTGGATGATCCTACACCAATGATATTAATACACATACCCCATGTTTTAAACTTGTAAAAAAAACTAACATAATAATCTAGTGACATGTGTTTTACTAAAATAATTAATGGCTGTGATAGGAATATTGGACCATCCAATATTGGATGGAAGTATTACCCAATAAATATTACCACAATTTTAAAGAGATAGAAAAAACAAGCATTCTTCAATACTCAATATATGCCATAATTTGTAGTATTATAAAAAAGACAATAATGAATTAACACTAAACCGAAAGTGAAAGTTGGTAAACTTGGAAACATCATTAGAATCACTACAAAATCAAACATATTTAGCATCATTAATTAATGAGTATTTATGCAGCCGCTCATTCCCCTAACAAGTTTTTCTTCATCTGCACAACATTTCAATTCATTTAGCTAAAAATAGAATAAGTGGAGAATATAAGAACCTAATTAAAGAGAGACCAAAATTTCCATTTCTAATCCTAGTTTAGATATAAACATGAAAATGAAATCCGATTAAAACAAAAAATAAAACACTAACATTTAAGTTAAGCTTGATTAGGTAAACATCACTAGAATATCCATTTTAACACTTTTTTCCAAACATAAAAACTCATGACATAGTAAATAAATTGTATATGAATTGGTAAGCTTAAATATATCACTTCTCTTAAGCTAATTTAAACCTTAATGACCAAATGACATATCAAAAGAAGCATTACATCTTTAAAGTCTCAAGAGGTAAGTCTTACCATTTCTGAAATATTGAGGTTCACCGAAATGTCATGACCACCATCATATCCTTGTATGCAAAATATAATAAGTTAAAGATTAATGATTATCTCAAAAATATATACTTTGTTTCAATGTAAAGTTTGTGAACCTAGCAATTTCAGCTATAAAAAAAGATATTATGAAGAAAATTAAATAAAGAATAATTTACCTAGTTGGTCTGTAAAAAAATTTTTTTAAAAAAATAATGAAAAAAAAAATAGATGAAATTACTCACTTGAAGGATGAATCTTCAAACAAAACTTATTGCATAATAGGAGACCTATGAGAAAATTATTATGTTTAGTAATTTTATAACAAATAATAAATTAAATAAATATTAAATAACTATACCAAAGGCTTTCCAGATTTGACATGAGCTCTAGGAATCGCTGTCGACTTAAATCCCTAAAATTTGCACCGTGAAATAATTAAAGGTAATATATGTTAAAATACATAAAGTAGAGAATGACAGATGTAAAGAACTCATTCCCCTGCTCAAAGTGAGTCAAATAACACAAAATTTTATTCGTGATGTTCATTCATTGGTTGGTCCGTTTAGGGAACTGAATAATGCTGCAAGTATCAAGAATTAATTAGTTACTCTACACATTATAGCATAAAACAACATTTACGCATTTAGTAAATATTATAGAATATCTCACCATTACAAGTACGTATTGTTGATGGAGGATTGAAATGAGATGATCAACTATCTTATTTTTGATAAACCTGTGTGCAAAATATTAAATGATGAATATTTATGAGTATTAATGCAAAAGGGAACATATGTTTGTATGTGCAAAAGAATTTGGAAAGAATATTGCAAGAGAAAAAAGGTATTTGCAATAGTATGACATGGAATGGTTTAAATTCCTAGATTGTGACTAAATTTGTTAAATACTCTTAGAATAGGTGTTAATGTAGAATTTGGAGTTTGAAAGGGGTTCTTTAGGAGTATTTAGTTATAGAAATTTCAATTGTGAAATGTGCAACAAATCAAATGACCAGATGTTAGTAATTAGAATCAAGTTGATTAAAAAATGAAAAAATACGATCTAAATAGATCAACATATACCAAGAAAAACAATAAAAAACGTCTATATATTTTATAACTCCAAAATCCTATTAACTTCAAACTGAATACACCTCTTGAATTTATATAATTATAAATCACATAGAAAACAATGTTTATGCGAAAAAAATTTTGTTTAGAGATTTTTGTGTGTTAATTGCACTATAATCCCTGTATTTTTAAAAAATATTTTAAAAATATTTTGTAATAATTATATTTTGAATTAATTAAAAACTTAGTTTTTATATTGTATAAAATAATATAATGATTTGAAATAATTACAATATAGTACTCTCTGTTATATAAAATAAATCATAATATACAGGAATATTGGATTTAGAATTTCAAATTACCTATAGAAAGGAAAGGCTGATGAGTAGTAAGCCTGTATGTATAGGTCATGATTCATGAGTAGTGGCGGAGTGTATATATTGTGAGTTTTTTTTTGCTCAAAGCATAATATATAGATAGATAAACAACGGTTACAAATTACCCTACCCCTATCGGGTCAATGTCACCATGAAGGATAGAGGCTAATTGGGGGATACAAGAATCCCAATTGCCAAACAAATTGCTCAAAAGCGTTTGTTTAGCAACCCAGTCAGCCGCGTGATTACAACTCCTAGAAATAAGAGTGAAAGATGGACTCGAAAGTTCCGCAAAATGACCAGAGACTCGAGATCTTGAAGAAAGGGGTTTCATGACTTGCTCAACATCATTCTCTATGATTATGCTTCCAAAAGGACAATCCAAAGCCATATCGGTCGCTTTGAGGATTCCCGTGGCTTCTGCTTCTAACACCGAATCTGTTTCGATGTTCCAATTTTTTCTTGTTACAAATTCACCATTAGAGTTCCTGACTATACATGCAATTGCTGAACCTTTCTCTGAGAAGGCAGCATCACAATTAATTTTGTATTTATTAGGTGGAGGTTTTTTCCATTTATCATCAAATTTAACCATGTTATTTGATTGGGTATTAGTGCTTGTAGGGTTTATGGTTTGAGTTGTGTCATCCTCCCATTTATCCTATCTAAAAAGTTAATATCATTAGGGTTAGATATTTTATAGTATTCTTTCCAACTTTCAGTAGAGTTTTTTTTATAGTTTTAATAGGGTCACATTTTTTTCCATTATAGAGAAAATTGTTCCTATTTTTCCATATTTGCCATAAGGTTGTGCATATAAGTTCTAATATTCTATCTTTTTTCTCAAATTTAGCTATAATTTGTTGAACATTAATTAATATCCATTGATAAATTCTATTAGTGGTGTCATTCTCTGTCTTTATATTAAGTGGGCTAGAGAACCATACCCCCTTGGCCCAAGGGCATCTAAAGAGCATGTGTTCTACTGTTTCAATGTTATTATTACAAATTTTGCATATATTTGTATCACTGCATTTCCTGTTGTATAAATTTTCTTCTGTTGAAAGGAGATTTTTAATAGCTCTCCACATAAAGTTTTTAATTTTGTTTGGTGTTTCCATATGCCAAATTTGATTCCAAAAATCTTTGTCTCTAGTGATAGATATTGCTGGTATGCCTTGATTCTTGTTAATATCTTTTTGGTTTTCCTCATTTTTTAATTTATGGTAAGTTTCTTTTACTGTAAAGACTCCATTCTTGCAATAGTTAATGCAGATTAGATCTTCACAATCTTGTTTTGGTATAACCATGTTTTCAATTTTATCACTAGTATCCTTGTTATAAATTTTCCTAACAAGGTTAGTATTCCAAGTTTTATCCTCCTTCAACAGGTTTTCAACTTTGGTAATAGTATTATCATTAGGTTTTATAATACTATTATTGTTGCTAATCCAGTTATGTTCATGAATTTTAATATTGGCTCCATTACCTAGTTTCCATTTTATATTATTTTCAAAGGTCTCTCTACCTATTAAGATGCTTCTCCAACCCAAGAGGGGAGCTTCCTAATTTTGCTTCTAAAAAATCACATTTATTAAAATATTTTCCTTTTAGTAGCTTTTAAAGTAGTGAATCCTTTTTATTAGCTATATTCCATGCTTGTTTGCCTAGAAGTGCTTTGTTCATTAAGTGGAGGTCTCTAAAGCCTAGACCTCCTTCATATTTGGAAAGTGTTAGTAGATCCCATTTAGCCCAATGGATTCTTTTTTTCCTTTATCACCCCACCAAAATTGTGCAATGATAGAGTGTATTTGATTTATTACTTTTTTTGGAATAATAAAATTTGACATCATATAATTAGGTAAGCTTTGAATGATGGCTTTGATTAGAATTTATTTACCTCCTTCAGAAAGGAATAAAGTTCTCCAGTTTTCCAATTTTTGTAAGACTCTATCCACCAGGAATTGCAAGTCTTTAGATTTTGATCTACTCCATTCAGTAGGGAGGCCTAGATAATTTCCTAGATTGTGAGTTTTTTTCATATTTAATCTATTAGCCATAGCATTTTGGAGAAAAATTAGTGTGTTGGGGCTAAATATGACCCAACATTTATTTAGATTAAGGCATAGGCCTGTTCCATTCTTATATATGTTCATGATTTCTATGAAGGATTGTAGCTCTATGTTTTCAGCATTAAGAAAGAATAAACTATCATCAGCAAACAATAGATGAGTAATTGTAGGAAAATTATTACCTATTTTGATCCCTTGGATTAATTGTTTTTCTTTTTTGTCCCTTACAAGGTCATTTAGGGTTTGTGATATTAGGCAGAAGATCAAAGGGGAGAGGGGGTCTCCTTGTCTTATGCCCCTAGTTGGTTTTTGTAATTGGTGGTTTTCTCCATTGATAATGACAGAGTATGTTACAGAGGTTATGCATAACATTAGTTTTCTTATCCAATCTTTGTTAAAGCCCATTTTGATCATGAGGTCTTGAAGAATGTCCCATTCTACATATTCATAGGCTTTTTGAATATCAGCTTTAATAGCAACCATATATTTTTTTGTTTTTTTCCATCTTTTGATATGAGTAATTAACTCATGTGCTATCATAGTATTTTCTTGTATGACTCTATTAGGAATAAAAGCACTTTGCTTTTCACCCACAAGAGAGTTCATATAGGGTTGAAGTCTGTTAACAAGTATTCTTGCTATGATTTTATATATAAAATTTGAGCAGCTGATGGGTCTATAGTGCTTGATATTAGTAGGTTTACTAATTTTTGGGATAAGGGTGATTATAGTTTGATTAACCTCATTTAAATCTCTTTTGTTGTTCCAAAAGTTATTAATAACTCTCATAACATCAAGTTTAATAATATCCCAATAGTTTCTAAAGAAATTTCCATTATAGCCATCTGGTCCTGGTGCCTTATTAGGTCCCAATTCCCAGGTTGCTTTCTTAACTTCTTCCTCATTAATGGGTTTATTGAGGTTGTTTGCTGTATTACCATCCAATTTGGTGGTTATGATGTCTATTGTTTTTTTGTAGTCCCTAGGGCCCACGGTTGTGAAGATATTATTAAAGTAACTTACTATTTCATTATCAATTTCATTTTTGTTATCAATCCAATCACCATTAGAGTTGGTGATATTTGTGATTTTATTTATGTTTCTCCTTTCTTTAGTACATGCATGATAGTATTTTGTGTTTTTTTCTCCTTTTTCTAGCCATAAGTTTCTAGATCTTGTTTTCTAGAAAATTTCTTCTCTTTTCCATGTTTCTTTCAACTCTTTAACAGTGGCATTGTAATTATCCCAATTGAAATTGGTTGAGTTAGAGTTAGAGATGACCTCTAATTTTTTGATAAGATTATCAATTTGGATTTTATTGTTACCAAATTTCTTTCTATTCCATTCCCTAAGTGCCAGGCTACATTTTTTGAGTTTAAAGTTAATAATACTATTAGGGTTTCCCCTAAGAGTTTTTAAATTATTCCAGAGTTTTTTTTAATAATATTAAGACAATCAATTTCAGTGGTCCAGAAGTTTTCAAAATGAAATCTTCTTTTTTCATTATTGAGTTGTTTATCATGATGAAGTACAATGGGCCAGTGGTCAGAACCTATAGCAGGGATGACTGCTGTCCAGGCATTAGGAAACATACTGTCCCATGTTGTATTATGTAAGGTTCTATCAAGAACAGCTTTAATAATTTTATTATTGGATCTTTTATTGGTTCAAGTATATTTACAACCATAAGAGGTTGTTTCTTCCAATTTGTGGTAGTTAATAAAATTATTAAAATTCTTAATAGATTTTTTAATGCAACCATCACCCCCTAATTTTTCTTTAAGGAATCTAATACATTGTGAGTTAAATGGCATGCAAAGCTGATATATCAAAAAAATAATCCAAAGACCCACGTGGCTTGCTTAACAACGTGCACCAAAATATCATAAACCTGTCCTTGGTTTCAGTGTCTACAACAACTTTTATAAAAATGATATATTATTTGTGAAAGTTATGAAAATTAGTGTGAGATGCTAATATATTATTTGGATTAAATAATGAAAAGTAAAGAAAAAAAAAGGAAAATAAAAATAAAGGAGTAGGTGTTATGAAGTGTAATAAATTATTGAGAGGGTAAAAAGGAGTTGACAAAAAAATGAAAAGAAATTACATAGAATTATCAGAGTGGCTAACATTACAACTGGGAGAGCTCTATTTATAGAGGAGTAAAACTAAAAACCCTAGTAGTCAACTATATGGGCCTCTACATGAGTTGTATCATATAGTGAGCTACTTCCGTCCCAAAAATAATATCCACTTAACTTTTCACATAGATTAAGAAACACATTTAGTACACTTACCATTACTAAAATACCCCTAGTGTCTTGATATTTTAAATACGCATTGAAAATATAAATTTTAATTTTTTAATAAGGGTAATAATAGAAAAAGTTGGAAAAGGTGTATCGATATCCTAAGTGGACAATATTTTTTGGACACTATATTGAGTAAGTTTTTTTTGGACAACCATATTTAGTAAGTTCGATATTATTTTTTAACGAATGGAGTATATCTTTAGTCTATTACAATAAGAAACACATTTACTACACTTACCATTACTAAAATAACCCTAATAAAGTGTCTTGATAAATATGCATTGAAAATATAAATATAAATTTTTTAATGAGGGTAATAATAGAAAAAGTTGGAAAAAAGTTTCTTGATATTCTAAAAGGATAATATTTTTGGGACACCATATTTAGTAAGTTTTTTTTTGGACAACCATATTTAGTAAGTTTGATATTATTTTTAAACAAATGGAGTATATCTTATAATCAATTACAATAA
This sequence comes from Nemophila menziesii, assembly GCA_029959085.1. Taxonomy (NCBI): domain Eukaryota; kingdom Viridiplantae; phylum Streptophyta; class Magnoliopsida; order Boraginales; family Hydrophyllaceae; genus Nemophila; species Nemophila menziesii. The sequence goes on along the minus strand of JARWIR010000004.1, from coordinate 26,926,515 downwards.
GAAACACATTTACTACCCTTACCTTTACTAAAATACCCTTAATAAAGTGTCTTGAAATTTTAAATATGCATTAAAAATATAAATTTAATTTTTTAATAAGGGTAATAATATCCTAAGTGAACAATATTTTTGGAATACCATATTTAGTAAGTTTTTATAGACAACCATATTTTGTAAGTTGGATATTATTTTTTTAACGAATGAAATATATCTTATAGTCTGTTGCAATAGGACTCTATAGCACAACCCAAATGAATATACAATAAATATATATTAATAACACTTCCCTCGATATTTATTTATATAGGAACTTTAATATACGTTTTGATGTTGCGTCATTAAAAACCTTTTTAGTAAAACCCACTGGGATAAAAAATAGTCAAGGGGAAAAGAGTACAACGCATATATTATCTCCCCCTCATGTGTACAAACTTTAGGATAAAAAATCCTTGAGTCGACGCATGCTAATCTTGTATACCAATTTATCGAACGTTGACATTGGTAATGTCTTTGTGAACAGATCGGCTAAATTTTCACTTAACAGATGTGTTTGGTTCTGTCACCTTTGATAAATCCGCAACATTGTCTTCATACAATATGGCTGGACTTGTTTTTTATTGAAATATGACATTCTTTCTGGATATGTTGAGTTAAAGATCTCAACCAAACACATTCCAAACTTACTTCATGTAATGCTAGGATCTCCGCATGATTTGATGAAGTGGCTGATAAAGTCTGTTTTGTAGATCGCCAAGAATTTGGTGTGCCACCAAATTCTAACAAGTACCTAGTTTCTGATCGTCCAATATGTAGATCTGATAGGTAAACAACATCTTCATATCTAACTAGCTCTTTTGAGAATTTTGTGGATACAAAAGTCCTCGATCGATGATTCTATTCCATTGCCTTCGAATTAGGGGAACACTTTATCTTGTTTATAAATTTACACAGAATGATATACATGGTCTGGTGTTTTTAGCAAGGTACATTAGTGCTCCAATGGAATTTAAATATGGAAATGTTAAATAAAGTATATCTTCATTATCATCTCGAGGACGAAAAGGATCCTTTTACACACCTAGTGTACAACCAATCATAGGAGAATACAATGGATGAGATTTATTCATATTAAACCCTTTCAATATTTACTTTATATATGTTGATTGATGGAGAAAAATCTCATCTGATAAATGTTCAATTTGAAAACCAAGGCAAAACTTAGTTTATCTGAGATCTTTCATCTCAAATTCTTTACTTAAGTTTGTGGTAGTTATTTTGAGTCTCTCAAAGGTCTCAATTATATTCAAATCGTCAACATACACGACAATAATGACAAAACCATTTTTGATTTCTTAAAAAAAAAGACATAGGCTTATGGTAGTATTGGTGTATCCTTCTTTAAGAGGGTATGAATATGATTTTTTTTCCTTCAGGGACTTTCATATAAATTTTACTATCAAGTGATCCATAAAGGTAAGCAGTTACCATATCCATTAGCGCATTTGAAGTCCTTCACAAATTATCAGTCTAATTAAAACCTAAAAGTTATTGCATCGACCACTGGAGAATATGTTTCCTCATATTAAGTCCAGGCCTTTGGAGAAACCTTGTGTTACAAGTCGTGCCTTATATCGCACAATTTCATTATTTTCATTTCTTTTTCATACATATATCAGTTTCAAGAAATAGGTTTAACATTTTTAGGTGTTTGGACTATAGGTCCAAACACTTTATGTTTAGAAAGTGAATTTAATTCAACTTGGATTGCGTCTTTACATAGCCAATCATGTCTATGTCGACATTATTAAATAGATTTTGGCTCAAGGTCCTCGCTTTTATTCATTAAATCTGCAGTTACTGTATATGAAAATATTTTATTAACACTGATTTGGTCTTAATTCCATATATTTCCTTTAGAGAAACAATTGATAGATATCTCTTCATTTTCAACCGTTTCATTGCCTACTTTTTTCTCATGTAATTAAGATTCTATTGAAGTTGCCTTTTCACCAATTCTTGGTTTTTCCATTTCTACATGATTATCCAAAATTGTAATATTGTTAACTTGAATGATTAGCTCTTTTTTTTCTTGGATTCTTATCTTTTAAACTAATTGACCTACCACGATTTCTGCGTGTGATTGTCTCGATAGCGGGTCTCTCAATTAACATATTTATTCGAGTCGGAGCATTTGTAGCTAGTATGTGTGACTTAGTCACTTTCTTAGTATCAACAAATGCATTTTGTAATTGGTGTGCAACCTTTTGTAAATGAATAATTTTCTGAACTTAAGTTCAAATTGATTTGTTGAGGACCCAAATGAGATATTGATGCTTTCTAAGAAATTTCTTGTTTTTCTAGCTTATTTTTATGTTCCTCTCCCCTAATGCTGAGAATATTGATTCGGCAAACTGGCTATCAGCAAATCGAGCTGAAAAAAGGTCTCTAGTTAAAGGTTAGAGATATTGAATATTAGATGGAGTTTCAAAACCAACATAAACTCTTAGTCTCCTTTGTTGTCCCACTTTAGTGCGATGTGGTGGAGCATTTGGAACATATGTTGCGAAACCAAAAAATCTAAAATGGGACATATTTGATTCTTCACCAGAAACCAATTGTAGTGGGGAGTATTTGTGGTAATATGGTGGTCTTATTCGAATTAGTGTTTTTTTGTTTGTAAAATCTGATTGTGCCCAAGCTAAACTAGGCAACTTAGTTCGCATGAGTAATAGTCTATCAATTAATTGAATACGTTTGATCAAGGATTCAGCTAGACCATCTTGCGTATGTGTATGAGCCACATGATGTTAAACCTCAATCTCAGTTGACATGCAATATTCATTAAATGTTCAAGATATAAATTCCCCTTGTATTGTCAAGGCGTATTTTTTTAATATTATAATCCAGAAATTGTGCCCGTAGTCGGATTATTAGTGAAAGTAATTTTGCAAAATCTACATTTTGAGTGGACAACAAGTAGATATTAGACCAACAACTTGATGCATCTGTTAATATCATATAGTATTGAAATGGTCCA